>QLNU02015003.1:62259631-62306957 GCA_006491805.2 Dysdera silvatica
TTTGAACCCGAAATTCATTACCGGAATTCTAACTTTGGTGCAAATTTTAAAGTGGGCGAAAGAAAGATCCTTAAATTCAAAAGAAAGCAAAATAATTTAAATTTAAAAACAGTTATTAAACCGGAATATTTCCTCCAGATGTCAGGTTTTCCAATCAACGTCCCATACATCCAAAACTATCTTAGATTAAAAGTAAACACGTTTTCTTCTTCTAAACAGTCATTTTCCTCCGGTACCGTTCTCAGTAAAATGTTCGTCTGCGTTTATTCGAACATCCTCATGCAAATAACTATTCAAACGTAAACTAATACTAATTTCGATATTTTACCCAACTTGCTATTTATTTTTTCAATAAGAATATTATGAAAAGCAATGACCATACAAAATAATTACCAGCAGTCGTATATTATAGAAAGCAATTATCAAAAGTGATTTTGGAAAAGACGGAAAATTCTGTTATATAAACATTCAATTCGGTTTCTATTTGGTTGAAATTCTAGGTTGCTGTGAAATAAAATTTTAGAATAAAATCTTTCACATTGGAATGGCTAAAGCCAGATAAAATTTTAATGTATTTTCCATACTGCTGTTCGAGTTTTTGTTTATATGTTTAGCTACAGTTAGTATTATGAAAGATCATCTTACTTCATAATTTAGCAATATTTGCTAAATTAAAATATGCAAGGCATAACAATATTTGCTAAATCCAAATACGCAAGAAATAGGGATAGTTTCATTTGAAAAATATGCTGGTAAATAATATACTTATAAATATACAATCGACTATACAGCTTTGAATCATAAGAGATCTAAAGGAAACGAGCTAAAAACGGTAAAGGCAATGAAATATAATTTTAACAGAAATGTGTTTTTGAGGAGAAAACATAATTTAAGCGTTTTATATTAAATCTCTAGTCAATTTTCAAAGTACTTCCTTCGTAAGATATTCAGTATTAGTATGAATTTCCAAGCCATTTTAAAAAACAAAAAAGTAACAGAAATACCAGTACAGTTCATCCAAATTTGGCAAAAGTTGCAGAAATTAAGTTTGTGGATGAATTTTGATATGAAATTATAAAATATTAAAATGGGGAAGTCAACGATTTGATATAACTTTGTTTAAATATGAACTATACAATATTATAATTGAATAACTATCTATAATTTAAATATACTACACCACATCTATTTGGAATCAATTGCAAATGCCAACTAACTTTAGGTGATTTGCATATTTTTAAGATCCGACTTTTAAAGGTCACCCTTTTCATATAAAAGGTCAAAGGGTTTATAAGGTCATCTTTTGAAATAGCATGGAAGTGTGCACTATGCCGTGCAAATTCAATATGCAGGTGCATGTCATATTTCGAATACACTAACAGGTCTTTCAACCGATGTCCAGTGGTTTTTCAAATCTTGTTTGCACACGCTGTAAAAACAATATTTTTGCCGACACGTGTATGGCCTGTTGGCAACTACTACTAGAGCTGCAGAATAGCCCTTCCCAATCTTTCTGGACTCAGTAATTGCATTTCCGTGTAAGATTGAATTGATCGCTCAGTATTCGTCGACGATTTTCAAGCGAGGACGGCGACGGGTGATGAGTCGACGTCTGTTCGCATGCTTTCAGCATTCCCAGAGCGGGCGACGTCTTAAAGGACGTCCATTTCTTGATCTTTTTTTTTTCCCTTTCTTTTTATCTCGTTCTCTTTTGGACATTTCTACTACTTCTTGGCTTTCTACTTTGGTCTTTTGTTCGCTTCTCCAGAAAGCTTTTATGTCGAAAAGATACCACCTCTGTCCCAGCTTTCAAAGATCGAAACTTCGGCTGTTTCGATTTGGATATTCGTGACTCGCTCAAACAAACATCTTTTTTTATTATTATTATTCCAGAAAGACTATTTTAGATTCATCTCATGCATTCTCCTGTAACGACTGCTTTAAAATGTCTTAGAACAAACTGTTGAGTAGGAGTTCCCTTGCTGGTGTAGTTTAATGCAGTAAAACCTGGCAAATGGATCACTTTGGTATAAATTAACCATCCGAATGAACTGACCACTTTTTACAAGAGAGAACTGGTAGGGACTTGGTCCGGCCTATACCAAATTCTGTTGTGTATAATGACTACTTGTCTATCTTGACCATTGCAAACTAATCCCGAAGGTGGTCACTTTAGAAAGGTTCTACTATATTTTCAATCCGGATATACTTAAGTGTCCAATTTAATCAATTTTAGAATACCCTTTTCGTCAGGATTAAACTTGCCATGACTGCCTCGACATTGTAGTCACCCTTGAGAAAGACCAACTGTTTCTATAGAACACTGGATTTAAGTTATGGCATTAATTCTACTTATAACTCTCTTATCCTTCTGTGATCTTTAACCAAATCCATTTCTCAATAGAAACGCAAATAATTGCCCTAAGGGTAAACAAGGCTATATATATATATATCATCATCATCATATTCAACCATTATCTATCCACTGCTGGATGAAGGTCTCTCCAAATGCTTTCCACACAAGTCTATCCTGGGCCATTCGTTTCCACGTCACCCCAACCTGTTTTCTTATTTCATCCACCCATCTAGTTTGAGGACGTTTTCTAGGTCTTCGGTGGTCTCTTGGAATCCAGTTCAGAATTTCTGTTGTCCATCGTTGATCAGTTCTTCTTGCAATATGCCCAGCCCATCGCCATTTCAGTCCTTTTACTGTTTATATATATATATATATATATATATATATATAATCGTTGACAACAGAGACATGAACTGACAACAGATGGACCAAAAACATCCTAGAATGGATCCCACTGGACACCACACGCCCAAGGAAAAGGCCAAAGACGAGATGGGTGGATGAAATAATTAAATATATTGGGCACAAGTGGCAGCAAAATGCACAAGATCGACTTCGTTGGAAAGATGCAGAGGAGGCCTTTATCCTGCAGTGGATTGACAACGGCTGAAATGATGATGATATATTTATATATAAATATATAATGAGGGTGTCTGGCCATCTGGAAGACCTGGAAAAATCAGTGAAGTTTGAAGTGCAAAGGCCGAAATCAGAGAAATTCAAAATGCAGTGTTATAATAAATAGCTGTATTAAAATATTTTTTCTAAATTGTACTTTTCATCTTTTAGTACTGTATTGCATACTGGCAATTTGGAAAAGCGTGTGCTTTTGACTGAACTTCTTCCCAAAAAGAAAAATGATCTTTCTTACACTAAAAATAGTGATTCATATAGAATTTTTAATCCCATATTTCGTAGGAAAGAATGTTTGCTAAACATGCCGGCCACATACAGTTATTTATATGTTAATGCCGTGTTTTTTTTTGTTTTTTTTTTTAGTAACCAAAGTATGTCCCCCTTTTTTTTAGTAACCAAAGCATAAAAAATAGTGATTTTAGCTAGATTATCTCTTGCAATGGATTCTTACCATACTAGTGGGGGAATAAAACGTAAGACTCAAACTTCGATATTAGATACAATAGTCAAACCCATTTATAACGAATTCAAAGTGGGTGCTCAATGAGAAAATACGATTGTAAATACGGTAGAACTTGCTTAAAGCGACCATCTCTGGGACTGGGCTGCAATGATAATCATAGACAGGTGAGTATTGTGCACGACAAACTTTGGTATAAGCAGGGCTAAGTGCCTACCAGTTCTGTTTTATAAAACATGATTACCAGGTTTCATTGAATTTAATATATTTTTTTATAAAAAAAGAATACATTTCTTTACACAAAGTACGATCATTGTATTTGTGAATTTATTAATCAAATCATAAATAGTTTTAGCTCCTGTCAGTGGATTGTTATGGTCAAGTTTTAAGGAAATAGTTTATAATAAATTGCGATAAAATAGCGATAATTCCTTCTTGAAGACTTGCTGGTCTACAAGCCAATATGTCAAAGCTGGCGCGTAACGTGTTTCTAATGCTTTTGAGATTAAAATCCAGTCCTTTTGCGTCAGTAAACTAGGAAGCAATTCACTGTAATGTTTCTGTTAAAGAAAGTTTGAATTGCCGAACGTATTAATACAGAACTCTTAGTGAATCAAAAAAACAAAAAAACAAACGGATTTAATAAAATCAAAAATTTTCTTGAAGTCAGAAACAGATATTACATTTAGTAGATTCTGATTTTGCTTAACCGTGCTAAAATATGAAAAAATCAGTAAACGTACTTTGATAGGAAGAAAAATTTACCTCGTATGTGTGTACATGGATATTATACGACCATTTTTAGTAATTTTCGGATAACAAATAATCTAGTTGCTTTTAAAACGCGAATTATTTTTAACAAGATATATATTTGAAATTTAAACCAGATTTAAAACTGCATTCAGTTTTAAAACAGTTGCCAGATAAGTTGAAGAAGTTGCCAGATAAGTTGCCAGTTGACCAGATTATATAGTACAGGCAAGATTTCTTCAAACAAAGCCCACAAGTTCAATCCTATCCTGCGTGTTACCTTCGCCATATTTAATGAAAATGTGGATATATGTGCAAAGACGGCATAGATTTGTAGGCTCACGTTATTCTGTATGAGATGAAAGGACCCCCCCATTCTATATTCATATTTGATGGATCGTACACTGGGATATAAATGCTAGGAATGTTTGAGAAATTATGCCAAGGAAACATTTTGTCGTTCCTGATATCAGCGTCATCTATTGTCATTGGAAATGAACATTAGCGTAACCGTTGCTTCGGCTTTGGCTAACGACAGCCAATAAACAATGTCGGCCATAGTTTTGTAATGGTCTGCTAGTTATTGGCAGAGAGTATAAATTATGCGTCGGAGTATTCTATGACCGCTAGAATATCCTTGTTTCTCATACTACAATGGATGGTCAACGAGCAATCTAAAAACGAGCATGCAATACTGTACGTCATCACAGTGTCGTAAGCAAATGTGGCTGGGTGACTTAAAGCGTTTACTACTGCATACCTAGGCAAATTTTTCTCTTCAATACTAGTAGCATAGCACACTTCTGGAAATACAGCGCCGCTCGTTCGGCCAACTTTTCCAACTATTTCCTCGTGCGCGCGCGCGCACACAATATCAGGGCTTAAATTGGGCGGGAGCCCGGCTCCGGTACTTTTTCATTTTTGGCGATTATTTAAATATTAGCCGGAGCCCCTCCAGGGTCATGAATTGTCAAAAAGTAATGAATTTGTGATTAGTGTCATGAATTTTGTTGTCCAGAAAAATGGACATAAACAATTGATATGATTTATCGATTCTTTTGCAGCCATTCGATTTTTTAATCGATTTAACATAATATTGGGGCTTCTGCACATTTTTTGTTAGAAATTGAGCCCTGCACATAATAGCTTGGCAATTCAAAACTCATGGGATGAGGCTCAAATGGCTTAAAAGAAGATTATGTGATGCGTCCTTAGAGAAAATATTGTTTTGATATCAAATGGCGGGGCTTTGGCCCTTGAACTCCCCCTTTCTTACGTCACACTATACTACGATTCATACCGAATCACGTGATCTTTTTTTAAGGTTACTTCAATCCTTCTCAGAACGGTGCCATGATTGTGCCAAACGAAGCCAGTGCGTAGGGTTACAATCTTAATAAAAGGGCGCCAAAAGACGCACCGTGGGAGTGTATTGTGGTTCTGCCTAGAAGTTTGTGTGTTAGAATTAAAAAAATATATATATATTTGTTGCAGCATGACCCTCGTCATCTTTTTTGCCATTAAAATTAAACTACAAAATTATAACTATTAATTTTGAACAGCACACTGTTGAAGAGTTATAGCGATGATGGGGTGAGGCGCCATTTTTACTTTGCCTCTTGTACGAAATTTTCTCGCCATGATTCTGATCCCATAATTTTTAAATTGTTACGGCCCTGCATCAGCATACATTATGCGTAGTACAAGTAAGCCTAAGAAATCTTAATTAGTTTGCATAGTTTGCATTGGGCATCAGGACCGTGCCGATGGTGTTGCAAACGAGGCAGTAGTCTCAGGTTAAAGAAGCTTTAAAGTGTGCCAAATGAGATGGTAACCTAGGGTGAGTTCAAGTATTACATAAGCACCCTTTGGAGGAGGAGGAAGTGTTCAAGTATCAAATGTAAGCAATATTTTGGCCTTTTCAACCTCCCTCCAGTAAGCAAAAATTAACATTGGCTAACATAGGAAAATAAGACTAGTGGCACTCCCCCACAAAATGCTTACGTAATACTTAAACTTTCCCGGTGGGGGGTTTGCCGCTTATGCTTATTTTCCTATGTTAGCCAATGTTAAATTTTGCTTTCTGAGGTGGGGGGGTTGAAATGGCCAAAATATTGCTTACGTAATACTTGAACATTCCCCTAGGAGTACGTTACATTTCTGGACAGATATTCATGTGCTAGAATTAATAAAAGATATCTATAATAATAATTTATATAATTTAAATAATTTGAAAAATATACAGCGAGTATTAAAATTTTTTTTTAGTGGTTGTGCCATTTTACTGCTTCGTTGTAGGTATAAAAATTTCTCGTCGCGAACCTATTAGACATAGTGTCTGCTACTGTAAGGGAGAGTTCAAGTATTGTGTAAGCAATATTTTGCCTATTTCGCACCCCCCCCCCTCCAAAAAGTGCTTACGTAAAACTTGAGATCTTCCTATTGTGTACATACTGACTGATTAGAGTACACTGTAAATTGTCATTACTTTCTTCAAGTGCAGAAACTCTCAATTTTCAATTATGCATACGTGAATTATTTCCTTTTCAATAATTCTCAGTCAGAATGATAGGAATTTATGAAACTTTTCT
Source organism: Dysdera silvatica (assembly GCA_006491805.2). NCBI lineage: Eukaryota > Metazoa > Arthropoda > Arachnida > Araneae > Dysderidae > Dysdera > Dysdera silvatica. The sequence continues at coordinate 62,266,425 of QLNU02015003.1, forward strand.
TATTTGTTTGGATACACGCTGCGTGTATCCATTATTTTGGGGTAAATCACTTACATTTACGTCCATAGATGTCTCCAAAGCGAACCTTGGACTATAAATCCATTCTCCCCCACTTGCTTGATCATCAGTCTGCCGTGGCTACTCGACGGGGGACATAGAATAATGGATATCAATATGAGGCGATTTCTGACCTCCGCATATAGCCTATACGTTACTCTGGTACCAAATGAAACATGTCACGATAGCCTGACTCAAAACCATAACAGATATTAGGATAGGCAGACATACATGTCCAATCAATACAGCATTTGTTGCACATTCTCTAAGCTTTGCGCAACAATTCAAATACTTCTAGCATTACTTTATTTTATAAATTAGTAGGGTTTTTGCTTTCGAATTGCAGTAAATAAGCGAGTTCTTATAGACCAGGGTTGTTCAACATACGTTTCCGCGGGCCACAATGCGGCCTGCTAACAATGATGATAATCCGGCCCATCGACAACTGTTTGGGGAAAAAAAATTGGGAAGGGGAATTTTTTTTTCGGAAAAAGGGAAAAACCGCGGAGAAAGCATGTGTGACGCCTCTCCATATTGCATGTGAACGTACAAATAACTGGAAGAAACTATGAAGGGAGGCTCTTACTTTAAAAAAAAAGAAAAAAGAAATGGTTGGCCCGCGAGATCTGTGAAAGTTTTGTAACTGGCCCGCTGCCCAAAAAGTTTGGAAACCCTGATCAAGAGTGGACAACTTGTCTGTTGTTGCAATTGTCTTTTTTTTTTTTTTCCAAACAGTGTTAAATTTGCCTCTACAACGGTGTTTTTCAAAGCTTGTTTCACGGAACCTGAGGTTCCATGATGACCATCCAGGCGTTCCGTAAGTGATTAGTGACACATCACCCATAATTCCGAGAAAATGCGTAAATCTATAATCCCCATGACTTTCAGTTAACTAACCATATATGACCAATATCCAGCAACAACAGAAAATTATTACTTATCGTTCATACTGACATATCTATTGCTTATTTCCATGTTTTGTCCAGGTAGCTGTAGTAATAGTTCTTTAGGTTTTCCTTAAGTGCAGTAGAACCTGCCTCAAGTGGTCACCTTTAGGTCTGGACTTCCATGGTCATATACACGACAGACTTTGGTGTAGGTATGACTAAGTCTCCATCAGTTCTCTCTTATGAAAAGTGGTCGCTTTATTTAGGTGGTCAATTTACCAAGGTGGCCTCTTTACAAGGTTCCACTGTATTTATAAAGGCGTTCGGTGGCTGGGCGTGTGGTAAAAAAAGGGTTCCGGAAACTAAAGAGTGAGAACCACTGCTCTACAAGAAATACTTTCCTGTACTTAGAAGAAATTAGAAGAAAAAAAATTGAGGCAGTGAAAATTATGGCATTAAAACAAAGAATTGACAATTAACATTTTGAAATTAACATGTCCATTGCAAAAGGCGAGTGCTTGTAGCTATTAAGACATTTAAAAGTTTTATCAGCCATTTACGATGGTGCTTTTCAGTGTTTTTCTCACTTGGGAATAGAAGTACGGATACGACTTTAATTGACCTATTGGCCGTATTTGTTATGGATACAATTTTTTGCAGTTCGATACGTCCTGGTACGTTTGAGCATTGATGTCAAACGATGGAACACTGTAGTTATAATAGTATAATTAATAACATAGTTGAGTACCCAAAACTGGCTACCATGATCTGGAAAGTTTCTTCTCCTTCGATTAACACTGTCTATCATCCCCTTCATTCCATAAATTCCACAAGCAAGATCTCTTCCACACTCTACAAATTTAATTTTCGCGTTGTCTTCAACCCGATCAATAAATTGGGTATTCCAAATTCGAATATACCTTTCTGGACCTTTACAATTAGGGCATCTACCCTATCCCATGCCAATGTAACAGAGCACCCTGCTATTATGCATATGTAAACATATTTGATTTCATAATAAAACATAATTTAATTTAAGCTGAGTAAAAGCAGTAGTTTTCGATTTATAATGTAAAACATGATTATGTGTATGGTTTTTGTTTGTGTGATGCATAATTCTTTGGTTTTAGAAATTTAGAACGTTTAAAAACCCCTCCGGGCATCAAAGGCGCTTGGTAATGGAGCGACCAAGTTCAACCATTAAAACCATAGAAGTATCAGATGATGAGATATTAGTGTAAACAGTAATATTCAAGAGTTCTGGATTTACTGGTATTTTAACGTACCTTATTACGAGTTTAATAGCTAAGAGATAAAATATATTTATGACGTCAGTAATCAATAACTATAGGTTTGGAAGTGTTTACAGAGTGGTGTTATTACCATGATTTGCAGTGCCACATCGGAGGAGAGAGGGATATATGTAACATATAAGAGGGGGTTTAACTTCCTAGGGCTATGAAAATTATCTGTTAATGTTTCCTCAAACACGTGGGCGCCGACGGCATAAAAATATTCGGGGGGCAATATACCAATATACCAGTAGAAGGCAGTTTGTTTAGAATTGGAGGGGGACATGGAACCCTAATACCAACATTGGGGGACGGGCCCCCCTATCCCCCTCGCTAACGGCGCCCGTACTCAAACGTTCTATGATTCAAAATAATGGGCTTCCAATAGTGCTGCACATTAACCCATTCATCAATACTGTCCAGACAAGTCTCTCAACGCCATCTATGAGCAATATTAGGAACTATAGAATACTTCTGATAAATTATGTATGGTTGTTTCGAATTGCACACTATGTCTGATCACTGGCAGTGCGAAATAGCCTAAGGTGATCAACGAACCTGTATTTGCAAATGGCCACTCTTAGCAGTGGCGGATTAAGCACCTGGCGGCCGCCAGGGGGCGCCAAACTCGAGAGATGCCTAGTTAAAAACTGCCTCAACGTAAAAAGCGAAAGAGGCAGTATTTAATATTATTCACATATTCCATGTATTTAAGTATAGAATGTTCTTTTATTAAATTAAGGCTAATTAAAAATTATAGTAGTTCAACGATGCTTGCCGTAACTATTAAATGCTACTGTCATTGATAACTGTAGTTTCGCCATGTATAATTAAGTAAATGAAATTAGAATTAAATGAAATAAAATCGTAATGGCGGAAATCCTGTTCTCAACAACGCCATTTTTCTTATAAAAAACTGAGGAGAGGAACGATTTTGATTTGACCTCTAGGCACGCACCTTAATACTTATCCCGTATATATATATTAAAAACACATGAAATTGAACTTATGTAGAGAATTGCATATATACAGTGAAAATCGTTTATAACAACACCGGTTATAACGACCGACTGCATGTAACGGCCGAATTTTTATAAGAAGTTTGGTTTGCTATTCTACTCCATACTAAATATATCGGTTATAACGACATCGTATATAACGACGAAACCTGCTTTAACGACAGCGATTTTGTAGTCTACGTAGATTCTAAGTAGGGAAATTCGTATCGGATATAACGACGCGACTTGACAGTCATAAAGCAGAACCATGTGGGTTAGTTATTAAAATTTAAAGTTAGTTATCAAAATTAAAGCGTTATTCTAATCTTGTTTATTTACAAAATGCCCAAAAAAATTTTGACTGTTTAATAAGCCTGATTATTAAAGATAATGAACTTAAAATAGGTGATTTATTAATTAAATATCACATAGGTCATATTCTTAAGGAGTCTGTTCTGTATTTTCAGCGTAAGGGCCATAAAACACTTAAACTGTCATAATTCATTAGTATAATATAATAAATACTATTTATTACATTTGTTTTCTACATTATATACTTTAGTAGTATTTTCTACAATTTTTTCAATTTAAAAAACTAAGGAAGTACTATGTATTAAGTGTTGCTATAACATAATATAAACGGAAATTAAATTCATTATAATTAAGTATATTTTTATTTAATTTTGAAACCAAAAAGTTTAGTACTTTTTATTATCAAAATAATTTATAAAACTCTAGAGTGCATTTCTATAGGCTACTATAATTTTAAAAAGGTATCGTTTATAGCGATTATCTGTTGTAACGATGGAATTTTCACGGTCCCATTGAGGTCGTTATAACCGATTTTCACTGTGTGTGTATGTATATACTCTCTCTCTCTCACACATACGGAGAAAACCGTTGTTTAAACAATATTTCCGCGCGAAAATCGGATCTTCTGGATAAAACCTAGAAGGCGAGAGAGCATTTATGTCCTGTTCCGATTATATTAACTTTTCTAAAATTCCCCTTGAACTATTATTATTTTAAAGAAATAATTCTTATTATAGAATAAATAAAACAAAAAAAAAAAAGAAACTGTTTGCGTATTATTGGGTGCATATACGAGAGCCAGTATTTAAGTTTTTAGAAAATAATATACAAAATATTTCCATATCGAAAAAATTGTTTTATAGCTTTGCAAGATATTCGCCTTTATCGTTAATGCCCTTTTTCATTTGAATAAACCTATTTTCAAAATAATTATGTCATTTAGAGGTTGGCATAGTAGAAACATGTGATTTTTTTAGCTTCAACTTCTTCTTCTGGTCTGTTAAATCGTTGACTACGCATTTTATTTTTGATCGTTGGGAACAAAAAGGAATCACTGGGTGCTAAGTCAGGCGAATAAGGGCAATGACTCATGAATCAATGTTTTCATGCTTCAAATAATTTATAGTTTGAAATACATATATATACAGGACTGTCCTGAAGAAAATTATTGAGAGTATGCGGTGCTGTCTTAATTAAAGAGTATTGTGAATTACGAGGTCATTGAACTTAGGGACGTCATCGCGTTGACTGACCGTCTATCGTCTATCCAAGCCCAAGGTGGCAGTTGCCACTTTCATCAGTTTTTCATTCCTCTCCTGGTCGTACGCAGGATATTATTTTGAGGCTTGGGGTACGCGGCGCACACAGCGCGTACCCTTTGGGGACAGCACTGAGTATGTTAGCTTACATTGTCATGATGAAGAACGATGAGACGTTTCGAATTATTTTCTCTGATTTCAGCAACCATTTCTTGCAAACAAATTATCGTATGTCAATCAGCATTTACTGTTCTACAATTTTCCAATGACACGTTTGCAACATGGCCGGATTTAGCAAAAAACGAGGCAATCATTTCTCTGAAGCACTTCGTTCACGAACAACTTTTGTAGGATTCGGTTCATTTTGGAACACCCAAATAGTGGATTATTGTTTCGTTTGGGGTGCATAGGAATAAATCTAGGTTTCCTCACCTATATTATAATGTCAAAGATACGTTTTGAGGCACCACAGTTTAATCTTTTCAAATTTTCCTTGCATCATTTGACACGAGCATCCTTTTGAGTTTGATTTAAATTGCCTGGTATCCGACGCGCACATATCTTCTTGGTGAATATTATTTGAATAAATACAACGTTGAATTTGCGGTAAGTTTTAATACATCATTAAGCTCTTTCGACCTTCCACGGGAGGGTCGTCGTCAAGAAGGTCCAAAGCGCTTAATGATGTATTAAAACTTACCTCAAATTCAACGTTGTATTTATTCAAATAATATTCGTCATAAATTGCGGGTATTACCAATATTATTGAATCTTCTTGGTGTTTAAATGATTATGTAAAACTTATGGTGTTTAAATGATTATGTAATGATGCACTTGGGTCTCTGAAACGTTCAAAGATGCCTCAATTTCACCAGATGCGACATGACGATCTAAATTAATCATTCTAGATCGTCATGTCACATATGATGAAATTGATGAAATTAATTGTCGCACGGCAGCAATGTTTTATGGTGTTACAGTAGTTTTTGGTTGACCTTTCGCAAAACTCATCACTGTGACCCCTACGGCTAAAATGAAATTCTTTAAACGTGTTGTAAATTGTTGCTTTACATGTTGCTTCATTATTAAAAGTTCATTATTAAAACTCGAATTCATACGAGAGACACACTGTTGCTGTGTCAAACCTTGTCGAAATTCATAAAAAATCATGGCTCGAAAATCCCTTCGACTAAAATCCATGTTTTTTCACTACCTCATTAACTTTAAAGCAACGCCGTGTAAAAAGAATTTTATAGCGATTGTCGTTCTATAACACCCAATGTTCACGCACGTGAAAGTTGAAATTTTAAAAATCAACAACAATGAAAGCTATGGTCTTTTGTGTTGCCAGATTCTAAAAACTTAAGTACTGGCCTATGTAATTAATGGGATTATTGCTACACCATTATTATTGAAGTATTTATCAGTGAGTAGTTATCGCTTGGATGTACATACCAGGACGTAAAGAGTATCGATTAAAAGTACTGTTTATTCTATTTTTGTAGAATTTATGAAAAATAATAATTATATAGATCAAAGAAAGAAAAACTGATGTTTGGAGTCATGATATTAAAAAATTATAAATGATAAGGGAAGTTCGCAAGAATATTAGAAAAGAATATTAATATATGTTATTATGAAAGGAGAAATAATAAGAACGTAAGAAACTGATAAATAAATAACCAGAAGTGTTGATAAATAAATAGCCAGAAGTGCTATTGAATAATAGTTCGAAGTGTACAAAGAGAGTGGAACTTTTCCTAATGTAGAGATTATTTCGAAAATATTTTTAACAATGCCAATATCAAATGCAACAGGTGAAAGATCTTTTTCAGTTTTAAAATGCGTTAAATGCTATTTAAAGAGTACGAGGGGAGCGGACAGATTGAAAAACGTGGCCATATTATACATAAAACACTAAATTTCGTACGAAATAGATACTGAAAAAAATAATCGGTAAATTTGCTAAACAGAAATGGAGACGCTAATTCACATAGAAAACATTTTTTAAGCACTCAGGTAACTTGGTTACTGTTAAATTTTTTTTAAATAATTTCTGATTTTTCCTGGAACACAATTTTTTTTGGGGTGGCTTGGGTCTAAGGGCCTCGAAAATTTTTACCGCCAGGGGCCTCCAATAGGCTTAATTCGCCTCTGACTCTTAGTGAGGTTTAAGACATCATAGTCTATATGCAGACACAACAATATGAAGCTTTGTGTTTAACTGTTGAGTCCACTTGACATACTTATCTCCTTATCACTGTACGCCAGTGTCGAAATAACTTCCTTATACTTATCTCATACAACGTTATGTTACATAATAAGCTTTATACGGAGAAGAGTGGGTGATGGTTGTTAAGAAGATCTAAGCTCTGCAGAGAAAGTTGGGCCAGAAAAGGAAACAAGAACAACATACACATAGATAGATCCGTAGCTAGGGATGGTGATAAATGCCCACGTCAGGGGCGCAGCTGTGGGAGGGGATGTAAAATTAACTGAAATAACTCACAGGGGATATGTTGGTGGCTAGGGGCGACATCTGGATGATTCTTCAAGGAGCCCAAGCTAATATTGATATGGTGGTGTTCATAAATCGTTAAAAATACGTTGAAAAATATAATATTAAGAAATTTTCAACTAAGAATAAATGTTTTACATGTATCTTTAAAAATTTTTAGCAAAAACATTTCCTTCGTTTTCCATTATTTTTGACACAATGCATGCTTTTTAATGCGTATGGCTATTAATAAAAGTAACCATCCGCATTGTAATACCATCTCCCTGTAACTTTTTTTTTTTTTGATAAACCTGCAAGTGATGGCTTTTCTGCTGAATGCCACAGTAAATGCTGTTTATCCTCTTCTTAGCTGAAATTTATTTTCGGAATGAGGATTTGTACAGGGCCGTTTTTAGCGGGGGTGCATAAGTGCACCCGCACTCGGGCTGCCATAGACCACGCATTTTATTATCTTTAATTTTTACAAACAAAGACAGTATCAACGATCTTCGCACCTGGGTGGTTAACAAACCAGGAACGGCTCTGGATTTGACCTTTTGAAATAGTTCAGCTGAGCATTAATGGACTGAACATGAGGTATACTCCAAAGCATGTATCATTACAAGTAATTCCATGAAACTCAACTGTGATTTGCTTGGCCAAGAGGCCAGGGTCAATTCTGATAATGTATACACTGAGTTGTATTTGTTTTATGCTTATCATAAAGTATCAACAATAGGCAAACAATCTAACAGGGTTCGTACGGGTCATGGAATTTTATTTTGCATTTTCCAGGTATGGAAAAGTCAGGGAATTTAAAAAAACAAACAAAAAAAATCACCATGGAAGTCATGGAAAAGGCATGACATATTTATTTGGAAGCAATTTTAACCCAAAACTCAATTTCTATATTAAAAGTGCTGCCTTTGGTGAAAACCGCATTGTGACGTCGAATCATCATTTTACGGCACCAAAGTGTCTTCTAATGCACGTGACTACGTAACTCACAAAACGCAGGAGGGAGTATCCGTCTGTTCTTGGTTCCAAGTGGAATCAGCCGCTGCTTGTGGCCTACCTCGCTCCTCGCGTTACCACGTGCAGAGATGCCAACTTGTACGGATTTTAACTCCACTTTATGATTTTGTCAATACCAAGAAAGTTACGCAAAACCTCATTCAAGATCCTCACATGCAATTTTCTACTTGCCCCCTCAAAAATTCATATTTTTTATGGTTTTTGGTAAAAAATCCGGTTTGCAAAAGGCCCGCGTCTTCCATGTTTGGACGCAACACTTCCAACTTGTCCTCTTGTTTCTTTGTTATTTTTTACGTCTTGCTTCATGTGTGAAAACTGTTTTGAATTTGGATCAAAAGAACGAAATGAAACGCAGCTGTGATTGTGGAACAGTTGGGGGGCAAAAAGAAAAAAAAATCGCCAAACAAAAATTTATCTGCAAGTGTATCATGATATGTAGTAAGGAATGGCTGTTTTACAAAGCATCGAAAGTTTTTAAATTTTTATGTGAACTCGCAGTTTTACCATATTTTGAATAACTTTTTACTCATAGCATTTTATTAAAAGTTCAGAAAAAAAATTCCTCAGGATATTTTAAAAAATAGCGTGCTATTTACGCCGAGATTTTGCGGCATATATTTCGGGATATTTCCCCCTTATGCTTTCGTTATCTACATACGCTGCGGCTTGCAGATTAATTCAGTAGTAAATTTAACTAATCAATATATTTAATTTATTTACATAATTTATAATCCTATTCTGTGAAAAAACGCCACCTGGTGCCTGTTTCTGGAACTTAAAAAAATTGACTTAAAAAACGATTTTAACGTTAGTTAACGAGTGTTGATATTTTTGATGCGCGATTTTGTTCTTGATGCACCACCTATCGGCAAAATTATGAACTTTTTAAACGTGCTTAATTCACGATTGTTGGTAATTCTTTAGCATTTTCCCGTCAAAATAGAAGAATTTCGCCCTAATGCACCACCTACTGGCGGGATACGAAATTAGCGATAAATGGTCATATTTTGCACCTATAAATTTCCATCCAAAGAAATAGCACCGTGTTTGGCGCAGTATAGCCCAGATGCTCTTGCGCCATAAAAAAGCCAAACAAACAAACAACACGTCTGCAGTGCAAAGTGGGCAGGGTTTTTGTTTTTTGACGACAGAGGCTAATTTGCGTATTTCAGCTGCTCAAATGATGTGGAAGAAGTTTTAAATTACGAGGTTTACTTTTTTATGCACTACAAAACTCATATGAAAACTAATTTTCCTATGCAAAATAGAACTGTGGCGTTTATCTTCTACAAAACTGGTGCAAAAGCCTTTCTCTTCTACAAAACGTATGCAAAAGTTTTTTTTCCTATAAAATCGATACCGAAAGCCATTTTTCTTGCTATGATACTGATACAAAAGGTCATTTCTCTTACTACGAAGTTGATACGAATGTTATTGGTGGGAGTATGATCAGTGCATGAGTACATAAACATATACAGTTGAATCACATTATTAGGAATATTTTCATGTTGTTTCGAGGTGGGGCGGTACACATATTGCTCTATAACAACGCAGGCGCTTTGCTTATAAAAAATCTTTTCGCCGGAAATAAAAGAGAGTAGATTTACTGAAAACTGCTGAAAATTCTTGACTTTTTACTAAAAGATCTTTGCTTTTGCACTGAAAACTACTGACTTTTTTACTGATGACTACTTTCTCAGGTTGACATCTCTGCACGTGATCACACACTTCGGATTCGGACACTTTATCTCGCACGTGTGGCGTAGTAACCGCCCGGTATTTTTCATGCCCTGAGTTAGAGAAATAGTTGAAGCATTTAGAATTTGACGTTATAGAACTCGAAAACTCTGCGGACAGTTTTGCAGTAAATCAGAAACTAACCGTGACTTCACACCAATTTCAAAATCAAATGGTTTATATAGAATTGTATCTAAAAAGAAGATTCAAATTTTGAATGTTCGAAGGCAGATTGATGAAAATTGCAAAACTAAAAGATGCCTAGCACAAACGTTAGTGCGTGAATATTTTTTTAAGCAATGTTTGCATATATTACAAAGTGTAAATATTAATCTTTAATGTATCTGCATGCTGATTCTAATATAGGATAATGGATAATAATTTGATTTTGGTCATTATTTTATATATTTTGCAGTGGAATACATGTCAAAATTAATATTTCATTTTTATTTGTGAATTTAATTTAATACTGGGAGTCAAAATTATATTTCAAGTGAACATGAATTGTTTCTACGGCCCCGAAATGTTTTTAGTTTACAGTCATGGAAAAGTCGTGAAATTTTTTTTTTTACCTAGAGAGTACGAACCGTGATCTAACTTAACATTTAACACAATATTAATAGCTACTAGCGTTTAATATAATATGAATACCTATTAAAGTTTAATACAGTATCAATAGCTACTAGCATTTAATATATGATCAGTAACCACTAGCATTTAATATAGTATCAATAGCTACTAGCGTTTAATATATGATCAGTAACTACTAGCATTTAATATAGTATCAATAGCTACTAGCATTTAACTTCATATGATCGTAACCACTAGCATTTAATATAGTATCAATAGCTACTAGCGTTTAATATATGATCAGTAACCACTAGCATTTAATATAGTATCAATAGCTACTAGCATTTAATACAATATTAATAGCTACTTGTATATAATACATAGCTATTTGTATGTAATACATAACTACTAGCATTTAATACAGAATCAATAGCTACTAGCATTTTATGCAGAATCAATAGCTACTAGCATTTAATACAGAATCAATAGCTACTAGCATTTAATACAGAATCAATAGCTACTAGCATTTTATGCAGAATCAATAGCTACTAGCATTTAATATATTACCAATAGCTACTAGCATTTTATGCAAAATCAATAGCTACTAGCATTTAATATATTACCAATAGCTACTAGCATTTAATACAGAATCAATAGCTACTCAGTATCATCACAATAGCCATATTACTTGTATGCAATACATAGATACTAGCATTCAATAATAATATTATTAGCCACTCTAATGTAATACATAGCTACCTATGTACTATAGCTACTCTATAATATAGCTACTCTATGTAATATAGCTACTTATGTAATACATAGCTAATTTCTATGTAATGCATAGCTACTTCTATGTAATGATAGCTACTCTATGTAATACATAGCTACTTCTATGTAATACATAGCTACTATTTTAATAAGAATATTTTTTTTTATAAAAAGATTTATATATATTTGTTTCGGAGCGGCTACTACATAAAGATCTCTAGTAAATGTTCGAAAACCAGATATTATCAGTGATTATTCTCTGAAGCTTTGCGATTTACAGAAAATTGTAAATATCAACCGAAACTTTTTCTCGGAAATCTCATTTCCATCTGGCAAAAAGCTCTTGTATTTTCCTTTGTTTCGTTATAAGCCCTTCTGTCTCCCCGCCTCCGGAATACGGGCTTTACACCGCTGCCTTCTTTCGTTTTCCGATTTGTGTTTGTTTTCAGCCGTCGGAATCGAAAAGCCTTCTAAAAGCCTTTATCCGTGAGAATCGAGGAAACTGACTTCGATCGATTGAACAGCATTTTTTTAGTCTTTTTCTTGTGGTACTATTTCCGAAAAAAGTCGATTTCCGGTCCCCTTGTCCCCTCTCCCGATTCCCGTTATCGTTTCTTTAGTATAATCCCAATCGCAAGCCGTTTGCTTGTACTAGATCCCGTTTACATTTGCATGCTTGCTTCCAATTTGTAGTTCTTTCCGTAGTGACTTACTCCATCGGCACTGGGGAAAATATCTCTATCTAAAGGTAGGCTTCGTCGGCAAAGCACGCGATGCCGATTTCGGAAACTAATATGTGATTCCTTCGGAAAGTACGTGCTAACTGATACGACTCCGCGAATACCATGATTTCTAGTCGCAGTCAATTTCGACCATGTGTTTTGCGTATAAAGGAAGAAATACTTGAGCTGGTTGATATTGGGGAATTATCCTCGTAGTGTGGTTTCATGGTAGGTACACCAGGATTTTTATTGTAATAATTTCCAGATAGTATGGGGACTGCTTCCAAATAATATCTGTCCTCCAGAGGAGGATTAAACTTGAAACAGACATGGTTAAAAAGAAGTCTGGAACCAGGGGTGGACTGGGCCAGCTGGCATACGGGCCAATGCGCCCTCATCGACGATAAGTCTCGCGCCTTCGAATGGACAAGGATTCGCGCCCTTTAAGAGGACTCAGTCCGCCCCTGGCTGGAACGTAAAAAATTCAACGTCTCAATTCTTCCGAATGAGACAATGGCCGTAAGAGCCAATGTAACCAAACAATTTTTGTAACCAAATAACACAAGTATGGTAGTACGCTGGGAGGAAGTGATGAGGGTCATTAAGCATTCATACTGCGCATATATACAGTGAAAATCGTTTATAACGACGCCGGTTATAACGACCAACCGCATATAACGACGGAATTTTTACAAGAAGTTTGGTTTCCTATTCTACTCCATACTAAATATATTGGTTATAACGACATCGTATATAACGACGAAACCTGCTATAACGACGGCGATTTTGTAGTCTACGTAGATTCTAAGTAGAACAATCCGTATCGGATATAACCACGTGATTTGAAGCTAACTTAAAACTAGTAACTGAGAAGCATTTCAACTTCATAGTAAAGTTCAGTTACAAAGTGTCAAAATGAAAATTATCAATTTTTTCCCGAACCAGTGTTGGACTTAAGGGCAGAGTTTATGGGCTTGTGGATTCCCAGCGCACCCACTCCCAGAAGGCCTACCGTGCAAGTGTATGGCTGTAAATATAATTCAGTACACACGGTAATCAAATTCATTATAATTAAATATATTTTTATTTAATTTTGAAACCAAAAAGTTTAATACTTTTTACTATCAAAACAATTTATAGAACTCTAAAGTGTATTACTACATTATAATTTTAAAAAGATATCGTTTATAACGACCGAATTTTCACGGTCCCTTGGAGGTCGTTATAACCGATTTTCACTGTATAAGTGTTTCGCAAAGTATGTTTCACGAAATTCTGGGATTCCGCGATCATCCTCCAGATATTCCGCAATTTATAAAACATCGCCGAAAATTTAAAAAAAAAATATTCAAATCTTGTAATTTTCTTCCATGACAAGTCCTTAGATCAGTGGTTCCCAACCGGTGGTCCGCCAAAGAGTCCCAAATGGTCCGCGAGACGGGTCATTATTTAAAAATAATAATTAAAAAAAACGCTTATAAAAATTATTATTAAATATTAAAATTAAATATAAAAAAAACTGATGATATATTTTGTAGTATTTTGGTCCCCAGACCTCGCTACCCCTTTGCGCCTACTACGCTGTCAAAATGTTGAATGAATGGGATTTTTCCATGAATTTCACCTGTAACAGCACCGGTTTCGTTTTGGTATCATTCTTTGGCAACACTGTTTTGTTTAATTTCTGTTGCTACATCTTCCACTCCCCCCGCGTCCTTCTTTTTAAGTTCCATGGTCGCACCCCGCGGGCGATTTAGAGGCCATTCGCCAGGGCAATCAAAATGGACTTTATCTCGAAAGTGGACTTCATTGGCCCTTACCCGTGTATCTTTTCCATTGTTCAATTTTCATTCATAGTTACCCCCTCCTGAACTGTAAATTTTTCAGCGTCCCGGGTACCAGCGAAAAGTGGCTCCGCGGTTTAAATTGAACCAACGCCTTAGATACCTTTTTGTACCACCCTAGTTCATATTTTTGTTTATCAGTCCAAGGTAAGTAGTGCCACTGTTCAAGTGTAATTTGTATTTTTAGATAACTTTTGGTATATGAGATATTATTACCATTCACAGGGTTAACACAATTGCCAAATGGTGAAGAATTGCAAAACAGAACCTCCGGGGCTTATTTTTTGTAAATTACCACATCATGGGATATAAATAGGAAAAAAAAAATGTCCCGTGTATTTTTTTTGTTCACGTCCAAGTATAAGCGTTTTTTATAAACGTCTAAGTATAAACCTTTTTTTTTTATGTAAAGTATTCAAAGAATAACCCTTTGGGTTTTCCTTGAATAATACGTATTTATAAAAATTCCTTGATGTATGGTAAGGAAAGGCTTTCAGCAGGATAAGAAGTTTAAGAACTATTGGTACACATGGTACAAAGTGGAGTCGTATGAGCCCTGTAACTCCCCCCCACCGTATATACTTTTTGCGCACTCTAGTGAGGACAAGGAAAATTTGTGGTCATGACATGAATGGGGATGTCGAAATTCGTTTATTGTAGTTGGTAGATCAATCGATTGGAACATAGTTACAAACCATTACTTATTCATCAAATACTGCTCATTACTTATTCACCAAACATCCCTCATTGCTTATTCATCAAATACTCGTCATTAGGTCCAAGAAAATGGCCTTAATCTATTAGTACATGCCCTTAAAAGATTGCTTTAATATTTTTAACTTCCCCACACCATTTTTTTTTTTAATGAGAACATTTAATTTGAGAGTGTTCCCTCAATTTTTTAAATTAGAAATCTTTTGCAGAAAAAGATTGGAAAGTTCAGTAGGGCTTAGAAGTCATCAAAATGGCAACACTGGCGATCTGAAAGTGAAACCACGACCAAGTCAAGGCAAGACGCTTACAGCGGTTTCATTAAAAATGCATTAATTATACAAAGTATGTCAATTTCACTCCCTAGCCCCCCCCCCTCCCCTCCCCGCTCAAGGCCACTAATTTTTACGCGATGTCGCCTTGTTAAGCTAAGAGGAGTCGATTCATTTATCTTTTCCCGCCAAAAACGCGTGAGCGAGTATATTTTGGAGGGAAAAAGACGCGTTCTTAAGCACCCTGCTTGTTGGCGATTTTTTTGGTGAATTTCGGGTGAGTTTGCTCGATGATATCGGAGATCCCTTTTCTTAATTGCCTTTTCATAGCATGCACTCTGGATTCCCTTGGCCACTATTTATTACATCTTTCGCGCGCCATTGAATGACTTATTCAATGATGAGGATAGTTCGAGCAGTACAACTGCGCTAATATTCGCGTTTGTCCGGCGAGTTGGTCGCCAAGTGCTGCTCGAGGTCATCAGAGGCGCTTAATTCGTTAATACTTAATTAGAGCCATTCATTAAAAAGGCATTAAGCTGGCCCGTTATCTCTCTTTGGTGTTCTGCATCACGCGCACCAGTTCCCCGAATGAGGTCAACTGGTTTATTAATTGCATTAATTAACGCTACAGAATTAATTTTAACCATTATCCCTTATCTTTCGGGGGTGTTCGGCTTTTTGCTCATATGGAAGTTATTTCTGCATTTCCTCCACCTCTGCTTTTTCGCCTAGATTTTATCAATTACAACCGGTCCGATGCGCATGACCTGCGCGCATATTTCCTGAATGGCGCTAATTGATCAGACGCACAGAATGGACAGACTGACCAGACATGAAATGGATTGAATAGAGAAACTGAATAGATTGGATTGAATAGAGAAACTGAATGGATTGGATTTAATACCGCATCTTTGCAGTTTTCGTGATCTTGAAATAAGTATAGCAAACAAAAATTTCAATCCATGTAAATACACGTAGGTACAAAGATCAAAATGTTGATATTACACCACTAAATCAATGATGAAACGTGTATATATGTGTGTAAATTATGCTATATCGAGCGGTGGTACAATAGAACCATAGGCGTAGCCAGGGGGTGGTTTTGGGGGTTGTAACCCCCCATTGCAATGAAATTTTGTATATTTAACATAGGAATATATGAGTTGTAGCTCTTTCCCCACCTTATGAACTTTTCTTCTACGCATGTGAATAAATAGAACATGTCCATTTTGATTCGTGAAAATGAGGGTAATGATTGAGAAGTTCCTGTATGCAATAAACATCGAATTTAGGCTGAAAATGCGGTGAATTACACGAGAACGTACTGTTCAAATTTACTGAGGTGGGGAGGAAAACAAGAATTATTCATTTATACATATTATATATGTAAAATAAAATTATAATTTATTTTATTCAGTAAATGATTAATGATTATGATTTAATTAATGATAATGATTAATGTATTAAATAATGAGGGGATGGAAATACATGAATGTTGAAATAGACAAGTTCTGTTGTGTTAAATATAAAATAGCCCTCCCTCACGAAATTGAGAATGCGCGTAAAAAGACTGTGGTTAAATTTTTACGTATCTAAATTCTTACGTTACCGTATGGCAAAAAAACTTCCTGTTCTCCGTACATTTTGGATGAGTTCTTTCTATACTTTTGAAAAAGAAATTGCAGTAGTTTTGTAACAAAACATGCAACAATTTCAGAAATGGATCACTTCTAAAAGTTGGAAATACGTATTTGTTTTCAGCTGTGAAAATGTGTTTTTGGCAACGTGCATTAAAACCTTAATTGCAATGGCGCAAGGCCAACTGGTGTAACTCGTTTTACTAATCCTAGTTGACTGAAAGTGACGTAGACGTTGAAAAAGAGAAGTTCTTTGTAGTATAGTTAATTTACGCCATTTTCCTAATTTATATTTATTATTGCACACGTGAGTGAGGTGACTAAAGGGTTAATCTTTAAAAAAAGTTGCGAAATAATCGGAATTAACATGACTTGGATTTCATTTTCTTTTCGTTCTATACATGGGCGCCCACAGGGGTATAGGGGATCGAGGCCCCAGCCGTTTAAAAATTATATTTTCCCGATTTTGTTATACAGTCACTTCCAAAAGTTTTACAAGCACATTTTAAAATAAGGTATTTTGCAGCTTATTACTAATTATCAAGTAGTATTAATTATATTTGTAACAATTTAACATCTTGTACATTTGCTAAACTATTTGACAGCCTTGAGAAGATCATTTTCTTTTTTCAGCCCCCCCCCAGAAGTACTCGTATGGGCGTCCACGGTTCTATATCACCTCATTTTTTTTGTTCCCGTTTCCGCTGCTGCCTCGTATTATAAACCGAAGAAGTTTAGAAGAAGAAACAAACGCCATTTTTCTGTCTTACGCCGACAAAGGATTCAAGTTATCCACGACGATAATCAGTTTTTCTCAAATCCCTCTCTGACAGCCGCGAAAACTGGTATTATTGCGAAACCTCACTTCCGCTCCAATCATTATTCTTAAAAAATATAAAATAAAAATAAGCCGTATTCTATACACTGTAATAGTTTAAGGGGAGCAGAAACAAAAGATGGAGCGTCCCCCATATTTTTAGACCATGATTGAAGATGGCAACCGGGGAGATAATTCTGAGATTGTAACGCAGTTATTTGTCTCATTTTTTCATGGGGAAGGGAGACAGTAAATGAAGGGGGATGTTCCAAAGGTGTGATTTGGTATGATGGGCTGGGAGCTTTGAGTCAGCTTTGCAGTTGTTATCTGTGCTGAATCAATAGTTTGTATGGATTATTTGTTTTTTAGACCAATAAGCGGTTTATATCAAGAAGTATTGAAGAATTGGAATAGTTCTCTAAGAAATTAATGGAAGTTATTAAAACATTGTATTCGTTTTCCGTATAGTAAAGCGAATATAACACTTTAGTTTTAATCAGACTGTTTTAAGATCTGCTTTTTATGTGAGCATACGGATTCTGTATTTTTTTTTTCCAAAGAGCTATAAGAGTGTATCAAGCAATTGATATGCGCGTTCTTACTACGATGACTAATTGTGTATTTAGTTAAGAGAAATAAAGGAAAGCCTTCTATTAAAGAACAAAATGATGAAAATGTTCCTAATTAACGTAAATGTCATTGGAAACTAATTAAGGCTAATTTTAATTAGCCGAACATACTGAAAAACTTTGTGTGCTTCGAAACGTTTTTACCCAGCTTTTAAAATTCCCAACGCAAGACGTCGAAGTTGTTATTAAAAATCTAATTATATTTCTTCGTAGTTTTTTCTTTGAAACGAAGGATTATAAAATTATAAGTTAATTAATTTCAACTATTATTAAACCATCTATATATGTACGTTCCATAAAATTGAAATTTTCACACCAAGAACTGGTTTTTCAATTCAAGTGAGTGTTATGGATAGAAAAAAATGTAGTAAGCAAAATACTAGCTGCATTTTCTGTGAGTGTCAAGAAAATTTAATACGCAAAAACATAGGGCATACAATAGAACCTAGGGCTGGGAACAGGATATACGGCTCCCTAGGCAGTTTACAGAACCTAGGGCTGGGGAAAGGGTATACGGCTCCCTAGGCAGTTTACTTTTATGCTAATTACAATTATACATATTTAAATACTAATGATTGATTTAGATTTCCATTGACGTTGCTGTCTTTTTTCTTCTTCTTGCCTTGTGCGAGCTCAGTAGCGTACGCAGGGGTGTTGATGAGGGTTGTAACCCACCATTGCAATGAAATTTTGTATATTTAACATAGGAATATGTGAGTTGTAGCTCTGTAAACCCCCATTGAGCCTATAACCCCCCCCCACTTACGAATTTTATGCCTACTCCTATGTGTGTGAGCTTATAGGTAACGCGCTTATTCTGCCATTGACCAAACTTAAGAGTTCAGTGGGACTGTAGGATGGTTGCCCACCATACAACGGGGTTTGGTTCCCTGGACTACAGAAGTTTAGATTTCGTAGTGAACTATATAGTTCGTTCGCCAAAAGTTGACCGATGGTACCTTTAGAAATAACGAGAGCTGACGTCACAAACGGGTTGGTTCATTACAACAGAGGGGAAGGCGTCATTTCAGAACTGGTTTTTAGCGAACGTTTGTCTGCGCGAAAAACCAGTTCTGAAATGACGTCCTCCCCTCTGCTGTAATGAACTAGTCCGTTTGTGACGTCAGCTCCCGTGAATTCTAACGATACCCTCTGTCAACTTTCCGCAAACTAACTATAGATCCCGACCCTCATGTTCTTACATATCCTTGCGCCGTAAACCGCAAAGCTTATTCTCTCCGTCCCACTGAACTGGAATCAGTTAAACTAACTCCCACATTTTAAGGTTGGATTTGATGAGGGTAAAACTATTTTAAAGTTATAATTACTGAACAACTGAGGTTGGTTTTGGCAGTGGGTGGACATGATAGGTATGTTTTTTCCACAGTTTATTTGCTTTGGTTTGTTGTTCGGACTTTTATGGCACAAGAGCATCTGGGCTATACTGCACCAATCGCAGTTCATTTGTGTAAATATTGTTACGAAATACATGTGTAATGGGACATGTTACATAAACATTAACTGGAATTTTAAGTAAGCTCTTTACTTGTATGCAAAATGCTCTATTTTGTGCATTTTCTGCAATTATGCCCCCGCTCCCAGTAATTGCTCCCATGGTTTACGTGAATTAACACGTATACTAAAATCTACGTGTGCGCTCTTGCATATGTGAATTTATTTCGCTAGATGTATATGCTAAATACTCTAAATATTAGACATGTTTTCTGAAATTTAAAGTATGTAAAATGCTGTATGGAATGAAGTTCTTGGTGAGTAAGATCTCCCCTTTGGTGCTCTTGAAAAGGCTATATTGATAGAGTAGCGCAGAACCGTAAAATAGAATTTTCGAGAAAACTCAGATTATGAAAGTTACCATAACTTCCATAACTGTAACTCGAATCACCAAATGTTGCAAAAGGTTTTTAAATATGATAGAGCAGTGTTTCTCACAAAGTGTGCTTCGCTGAACCCAGAGGTACCGCGAATAATTTGTGCAACATCGGGGAAATTTTTAAGAAAATTCGTAAATTTTGTAATTTGTAAAATCCGTAATTTTCTTCTATGGTAACTCCTTAGGGAGAGTTAACTAACTCTGGACAATACCCTGCAAAAACAGAAATGCATTACTTAACTTTTTGTACTGATTTATTGCTTATTTTTATGTCTATGCAGTGCTTATGTCTATGCAGTTTTATGCCAAGCAGTGGTAAATAATTGCCCTGTATAGGCTTTCCTCAAATGCTATTTATAAAGGGGGCGCCGCATGTTCGTATCCAGAGAGGGGATCTTAGGGACCTGTACCCCAAACTAAATTTTCAATGGGGCTTGGTTACAGTGTTTCATGATGTGATTGTATCGATACCTACTGTAAAATATTTTGAACCCCTTTCCTCCCTCCCTCCCGAAATTAAATCCTGGGGCTACGTATGTGCAGGGTTCCTACACAACGTGGAGAACCTGCAATTGTCAGGGAATTTGAACTCTTCCCTAAAAATCAGGGAAAAAAGATTTTTTTTGTCAAACCTGGAAAATCTAAAAAAACCTTTCCTACCCTGTTCTGAATAGCAAAATTTCACGCGAACGTGAAGATATTTTCCCCGAATTCGAAGTTTGATTCAAAGCTTTGTCTGCGATCAGTCGGGAATTTTGTCCGAAAGGTTAGGGGAAAAAAATCTGGAAAAGGTAGGGAATTTTTTCCTCTGAGTGGGAACCCTAGCCATGTTAACCACATAGGCAGGGTTCCCGCATGAAAAGGGTTCCGTCAGATGAAAAGTTTGGGAACATCTGTGATGGAGCTTTATCGTATTTGAAAATTTATTGACGACTTCATTCACGTGGTTCACAAGTGTAAACTTTTAACCTGTGTTTACTTGAAAATTAAGTTTTGCCCTTATAATATTTGAGAGCGACGCCTTCTAACGATACATATAATTTACTTAAAATAAACAGATAATGCTTTTGAGTTGAGCGAAGAAGGGTGGAGGCCTGGCCGAAGCCCTTATTGTATGTATATGTTCGTAATGATCACATGGCGTTAGCATGGGAAAGTGAGACTTGTAGGTCTTCTTTGTGAAAAGGGTCGAGAGGAAACAGTCCGGATGTGGGCGGATAAAATTGCAATAACTCTGGTCTGCAAGGTCCAGATTGACATTACAGAATATTTATGGGAAACATGTATGGAACGGGGAGAAGGGTCACATCGGCCAATCAGGTGTGACCACGGTCTTAAGACTGACCAATTATATCATAGTGGAGAAAGAGTTGGTTGCGTACAGTGGGTAAGAGAGGGCAGATCGAACGAGGCAGAGGAGTAGGAAGGACACACGTGTGTGTGATTTCCGTGCCTGACTAATACGTTGGAACTTAGGGGGTGTGCCTATAGTTGCCTTGTCTGTGATGTCAAGGTATATACTAATCACCTTCAATAAATAGTGTTAGATTGTTTCTTCATTCTTGATATCTACCTCACTCTTCATCATCGACCTTCTAGTTTTCTACCTAGAAAACAGGAATAAAGAACCCGCCTCACGAAGAGACGTATATTGCTCAGCTACGAGCCGAGCTGGTGGCAGCACAACGACTACCTGCACACACGCTGTGTGATCGCATATATATACCTGACTATGACAATGTTGAATGGGGATTTAATCAAACGAGTTTCACCAAAACTTAGATATATAGAGAATTTGATATATGAAAATATTGTTGTGTATTGTAATCTTTTATATACGTTTTTATTAAATTTAACTGGTTAATTTTTACTTCTTTTTACAGATCCGTGCCTATTCCCCACCGCTTGGACAGGGGCGTGGTTCCAAAAAGGAACACAAGATGCTATTCGAATTTACAACGGAACAATCTCTGATAAGGGAACCTGTCGAGAGGTGGAAGGGGATAAGTTCCTCATCGAAAACACGTGAGTACTTACTAAGATTATTATTACCGATTAATGTTTAACAAAATCCATACTGTGTATGGCTAGTTCCTTTCAATTAATTATCAAGACCTTTACAACATGTCTCAATTGAACAATAGGCATCCTTTATAAAAAAAGATGTGCTGACCTCCCACGCTTGTTACTTTCAGGGTTTTGATGGCAAACCATGTTATCTATTCCGAGTGTGCTAAAGCAGCCTTCCAGATATTTATGAATAACATTCATTGCAATTGAAATAACTGGAGATGTCGGATATAATTTTTGGTACCCACATTTTTAAATTAGAGCTTTTTATGTGTAGAAGGAAGAGACCGCCTTAGCCCGTAGCCAAAACCAAAGACCCACCTTATGAAACCGTGTGCTCTAATTTGCTCGACATGTTATAGCATCTGTTAAGGAGAACGTGGTGATACGACTTTGAGGTTTTCTTATCAATATGTGTTTGTTGCAGGTCGTTGTGGTACTTTCCCATGCATTCGAATCGTTTTCTGCGCTGGGCAGGTGCTTCTTTGTCTATGCTGAGTTTGTGGAATGTGAGAGGTGTGTACTTGGGTTATTGCTTGAATGATGAGAACACGTAAACTTTTTCACGGGAGTATCTCATGTTCTGAATTTGTATATCAACTATTTAAGGTTCATGCCCTCCTACACGTCGTGGAAGAGTGTTATTTTCATTTTATTCGTATATTCGTTTGTAAAATTCAAGGAAGACACGAGAATAATTAAGTCTCATCTTTGTCTGGAGATGTTGGGTCAGTTTTGAGCTTTATCTAAAAATCTACGAACTGCCCAAATATTATTTTGATGTGGAAGATGTGCCAAGCAGGGTATTTTTATTCAAGTTCACTGCAATATAATTTATTAAACCATTTTTTGCGTTTGCTGATAAAATAGCGTAGTTCACCAACAGCTATTGTTATAATTATCGTATGCTTTTGTTAAAGTCCATTAAATTTCTACTGGAAGGTGCCGATATTTGTATTATAATTCTGTTTGTTCTTTTTTGTTGCTGAGGGAAATTTAATAATTTGGAACATTATGTGTGACTTGGGGAGAGTTCAAGTATTACATAAGCAATATTTTGGCCATTTTATACCCCTCTGGTAAGCAAAAACTAACATGTGCTTATTTTCCTATGTTAGTCAAACAGCAATCCCCACCCCAAAGGTGCTTATGTAATATTTGAAAACTCCCTTATAAGTTTTTATCGGTATCATTTATGATCGTTCTTTTAGATCTGTAATTTATGTTTCTTATAATCGATTATTAAATTAATAAATCGCGAATAATTTCAAAGCGTGCTGATCTAAAACTAACTTTCCGCAATTAATGCATTTTGAAATTAAATGATTCAAATGTGTTTCAGCGGTAAATTTGCGCAGACGGTGGGTGCTTTAAATCGTTCTCCCTTGAATTCTTCTTTCATTACTCTTAACGTCCCAAGAAATACGAAACGCCGAGACGAAAGTTACTCCTTTAGTTTAATTAGTAAATCAGTTAATTGTCCGTTTTCCGTCTTACTCCAGCTTCATTAATAATTGAGCATGCGAACGACCACTTTGAAATGGGAAACTTCTCTCTTTATTCCAGGAAATTTCCAAAAGTTTGTTTGACAACATCCAGCATGCGCGTGATGTCGCTCATGCAATATAACGTGAGACATTTGAGTGTGCATCACATTTACCGAATTTGGGAGATGTTTGTTTGAAGTACAGAGTTATATTAACACTAAACTCCGAAGTGTTGGAAATCCTGGAACGTACACGCGAATTAATTGTGAACACCATCAGATAGAGACGTCTTCACAGTGACCTATCGCCATCAGCAGACGAGAATGCGTGTTTAGTTGGAACTTTCGTTTTTCAAAACTGGCATCACGTTTAAAATTACCAAAACGATGTCCTCCAAAAGATTAGAGCTATTAGGGCTTCGGAATTTTGCACCAAAATTTCAAAAATGAAAAAGGTACAGACATATATAAGCCGTGTTTGCTGGAGACGTGCGTAGAGTGATAAATTATAATGGTCTATATAAAATCCAAGGGCGGATACGTAAAACCCGGGCAGCGGGGGGAGTAAAATTTGAAAACCATTGTAGAGAGACCCATGATGTATATGGGGGGTGCGAACGGACGAGTAACACCCCCTGAATCCGCCCCTGCACGAAACAAAGGATGAATTTGGGAAACTGTAGTGTTTGCGAGAGTCAGTAACCATGTTAGAGGATGCTGTTCAATTAGGCGATTTACCCCTTTTCCTCACGGATGAGTTGAATATCGTTTCAACTCATGTTCTAGAAGCGACGCGTTTAGTCGAAATATACGCCGACGTGTTATTTATCCTCTGATGTTATATTATTCACCTTTAATAGTATTGTTATTTTTTCAGTGCGTTACGGATTATTATCATCGTTGGTCGTTACAGACTTAGAGCGCTCAGTGTCAAGTACTCAATTCTTCATCTCCAATGTGTACATTAAGACCTTCTGTCTGTCTTCGATGTCCGATTAGAGATGTAATAATCCGGGAATTTTGGACACATTGGAAACTTTGATGGGAAGAAACCAAGATAGCTAGAATAAAGGAGATAGTCCCGTCCGCGCCTTTCTTCCTATTGGTCGATCGTGTCGAATCGACCAATAGGAAGAAAGGTGCGGGTGGACCTACCTCCTTTATTGTAGTTATCCTTGTTTCTTCTCATCAAAGTTTCAAATGTGTTCAAAATTCCCGGGTTTTTGACATCCACAACCCCTAACGATCTTGAACACCCCCGAGGTTATGAATCCTGGATAAGCCCCTGGACATATGCATTATTTTTCCTAGACCTCGTGTACAAATAAACCCTATTATCTATGTACAGAGCCTCTAATCTATTCATCAATGGTAGCAAATGAGGTAAACCATTAATATAATCTTCAAACCGAATCCGCTAAGCTTACAATAAAACATGACTGGTGAAGAATCGGTTTGAACTTTGTTCGGTCGTTCACGTGATCGGAAGTTACTCCGACGGCAAAGGTGGGGGCGAAAGTCAGTCAGTGTGTTTATCACAGTTGAACAGGAAGGTTGTCTTTGTGGTTCGCTCCACGAGCGAATGATCTACGCGTAGTTTTTGTGAGTAATAATTGTCTTTGTGCTGCATCTTCATTAGTTGTTCATAATTAAATTGTACAGTCCAGAAAAGTAGTAACGTTTAATTTTGTGTGTGTGTGAAAGTAATAATTCCTGGTCGCTGCATTGTCGACGGTTTTGTTAGATAAGCTAAAATGTTCAACTGGGATCATCACTCGGAATTCCGGATGAAAATTGGGCCACAATAATGAGAATCCTGTATGGGAAAGCTTGTTTTACGAAGTCTGAATGATAATTCATTCTCCCTTATGAGAGAGAGAGAGAGCAGCACCTGGTGATCCGCATAGACATTCGCATATATTGCAGCGCTCGAGTCCTCTGTAAGTGTGTATGGATGGTCTGTAATGCTCCTTGTGTTCTATTCGAAGGATAGAACACCTGTGTTATGGAGTTTCCGTAGATGTGGTTTCGTCTTCTAATACGAGGAGGAGCTTTGAAAGCTTCGTAATGGTTGCCTGACCACAGTTATAATACAATTTACGTCATTGGATAAGGAGATATATGATACATGGAAAGGGATGTGTGTGCGTCAGTCATTTGCAGGTAATCAAGCATCGAAAGATTCAGTTTGATTTAAACTTGTGCTTTTCAGTTGGTTATATATATATATATACATGTATAAATACATATACACGGTAGAACCTCCATATAACGAAATGGACGGTTCCATGAAAAACATTTGTTAGGTGGAAACGATGTATTCATGAACCAGGGCAGTGCAATATGATACCACAATTAAAATCCCGTTTTTCAGTTAACGACTGTTTCTCATAAATAACATTCAACCATTTAAAAATAGATGTTTTTAAGTGTGAAATATACATGCGTATATAAAAAGAGTTGAACAATTCTTACCTTAAAATGAAAACGTATTTAATGTTTCTTTCAAACACATTCATGCTTTTGTGCAAAAAAATTCTAATATCCTGCTGCACGACATAATGATATCATAAAAGTGTTCGCACTTATTAAGGTAAGTTTGTTTACCACTTACCTTAAAACCATATTGTGTTCTCACGGTATTAGGGAACCCGATGTAGCTGACGTGACCACTTAATTTTCTGTTTTGGTCGTTAAAAATTTTATTATATAAAAATTTATTTCGTTATATAGAAACACTTTCATGTGTATTGTGCATTCGCGCTCAGTTGGCGCGTGATACCGTTAGCAGACGGGTTAGTCCATTGCAGTTTAGGGAAGGCCGTCTTGGAGGAACTGGTTTTTCCCGCGCGAAAAACCAGTTTCGGCAAGACGCCCTTCCCTAAACTGCAATGGACTAACCCGTCTGCTAACGGTATCAGGCGTCAGGTCTGCGCGAACGCACAATAATGACCATGGGGATTTACCAAAACTTTGCTATATAGAGAATTTCGCTATACGAAAGGTCGTTATATGGAGGTTCTACTATACATGCAATAAGGAAATTCCACTAATAAAAATTCACTAATTAAGCCACTGACCAATGGCCCCTGTATAATAATCTATGGCCTATAAAATAATTGTGCCCCAATTCCTCAATGTGATAAATGTGTTTAAAATATTCAAGTCCTTTCTTGTTGTGAATTGTCCCTAGTTAAAAGCTACTTGTAACAGAAAATTGCTCTTACGCTTGTACTTTTATTATTTTTTTATTGATTCAAAGGTAGCGAAAGACGCACTTATACCTTTTGTCCGAAGGAAACGAATTTTTACCAACCTTCTTTATTCCTCGAGGTATTTCAAACTAAAATCTAGTTGCTTCAATTACGCTACTTGTGTCTTCATCATTCAATGATTTTCATTACTTCCAAGTAATAGGGAAGTGAAACTAACCAATGTGATTTTCCAAAAAGAAATTTGTTTGATTATAGAAGTGCTGTTCGGTCGAAATAAAATTGAAGTAGTTGGCAATCCACAAATTAACTCTTACCTCGGCAGAATCTTTTATTCATTTGTGAAGCGCTTCCTTTGCTCGCAGTAAAAAAAAAAATTTAAGAGATTAACCGCTTTGTATACCTTTTCCAAAGCAGCCACTTGTTCACTGACAACGCATTTCTGTCAAATAAGAAATGCTGTTAGTTCAGTCAGGTCAATTTCATAGCTCTATCAAATTAATTTTGATACATGAAGAGATTTTTTTATCCTACCTTTTTTTTTTACTTTGAGGAAAAAAAAAAACCTTTTGAATTGACCTAAGAATACGTTTGCTCGGAAAAGTTAATTCGATTAGAGCGACATGTTTCTTATTCTCGAAAATATAAGTACTCCGGTTTTGAAAGGAGGAGGATGAAAGATTTTCAGAAGAAAGTTATTGACCGGAAAGTATTGATGCAGTGAAATTGAGTGAATCTTGTGCTTTCTTTTTCTAATGTAAAAGTTATTTACTTTGGCCAACAAATGGGGGAAACGTGGATTATATTATATTAGCGTACTGTATTTGCGATTAGTTACGGTAGGACTGGTAACCGTAGAATGGGGACTTAGAATGGACCTCTGATTGAAAAGTTCAACTAAAGTTTACTTTAGCCGGGGTTATATCATGTTTTTTTAGATTTTCTCATCAACTTCTAGGTAGCTTCGTTACGCAACTACTTTTTAACCTTTAGGCTCTTATTTTAAATTCGATCTTATATGGATGGCTCCTCTCTCACAATGAAATATACATACTTTTTTAGTTTATATGCTTTTCCGTGAATTGCAAATTTGTTCAGCACTTTCAAACCTTTTCACGAGCTCATCGTACTTAAACGTGGTTCCCACCCACCCAGGAGAACCCGGGATTGTCAGGGAATTCGAAATGTTCCTTAAAAGTCAGGGAGAAGTCAGGTAAAAATCAATTTTTTTGGTCAAACCTGGAAAAGTCAGGGAGAAGTTAGGTAAAAACGAAATTTTTTGGCCAAACCTGGAAAAATCAAAGGAAAATTAAATTTTTTGGTCAAACCTGGAAAAGTTGGGGGAAAGATGGAAATCTTTCGGTCAAACCTGGAAAAGTCAGGGGGAAACTAGTATGGGTTTTGCTGGAAAATTATGAAATGAAAATTTTTCCACCACTTCAATTACTAAGTACCTAGTGTAAATGTAATATTTTATTTATTAAATAACATTTGCTTTATATGCCATACCAATACACAAACTGTGATCCACCTGAGAAAGGAATACCGCCTGTTCACAGCAAATTTTGAAATAATAATATTGGTTGAACTCATTAGTACTTCCTACATCTTAGTAACAGTTATTTTAACCTGTTACTACATAATAGTTCGGTCAGAGTGTCAGGGTTTGACAGTTGATATGATTATGATAACTTTGACACTTTTAAGAACGTCAGTTTAGCGAAAATATATAGTAGTAAAGAAATAAAAAATAAATATAGAATACTTGATATTGTTGAAACACATGAATTAAATATTTTGAGAGTAATATATGAACGAATGCAAATGGGTAAACATACAATAATTTGAAAAGAAAGAGTAAATGTTAAAACTATAAGACTAATGGGGAAATATGAACCTATTAAAATAAGGACTAGAATGGGAGAAAAAAACATAAATTTTTATGGTATTAAATACTGGAACCGGCTCCCTGAATTATTACAAGATTATAGCCTTGTAACCTTAGTAATGCAGAAATTAACATACGCCACATCATAACATCCAATAAGATAAGTCTTTGTGAGTGTTCAATGGAATCTATTGACA
Source organism: Dysdera silvatica (assembly GCA_006491805.2). NCBI lineage: Eukaryota > Metazoa > Arthropoda > Arachnida > Araneae > Dysderidae > Dysdera > Dysdera silvatica. The sequence goes on from QLNU02015003.1 coordinate 62,295,219, forward strand.
GTGATTGTATTAGCATGAAAATAAATTGTTATTATTATTACTAAATATATAAAACTCTCCCTCTCTCAAAACTAGAAAATGTGAATTCCTAAAATTGTGAATGACAAAACAAATAAGAAAGTGATATAATGAACCTTTCTTCGGCAGTAGGTTCATTTTTTTCATATTTTAAGTTTTATTTGTATGTAGGCTATTTAGTCATATTTTATCCATAATATTTTTGCGCGTAAAAATGAGATTTTTTTTCTTTAGATTTATATACCTATCTGCCAGCTTTATTTCAAAGTAGTAAGAGGGTGTGGTGTGAACCCCTGCTATATCGCAAAAAAGCGGGAAGGGGGAGTTCGGCCGAAAACGTTTAGCAACTTTGAATATTTGACGAAATTTAAAATGATTTAGGGAAAATATAAGATGCAATTTAATAGGATGGGAAAAGAAAATCTAATGTTCGTAAAGGTTTCTGTTTTATGTGGTCAGGAGTGGGAGAAATTATGATTGTGTTATGAATGACCTATGGTACTTTTAATATGTATCTGATGTGTTTTTTTATGTTTAAGCTTTCTAAAATTATATACGTACACAGAAAGAGAGAGAGAGATAGAGAGAAAGGGAAAAGTAATGACATTTTTTGAAAAGAAAAATGCAGTTTTAAAATTCCAGGACAGGAAAATTTTGAAGGTGGAAAATTTTTGGAGGAAAATTTTCCCACCCACATCTCTGGGGGGAAAACGTACATGACCGTCTCTGAATAGTTTGGTTTTATGCGAACATGAGACTATTTTCCGAACGCTAAGTTCGATTCAAAATTTTGCTTGCGATCGGTCAGGGATTTTTTCTCGAAAAGTCCGGGGAAAAACCTGAAAAAACCAGGGATTTTTTTTTCTCCACGGTGAACGGGGTTCCTGCGTAAATCAATCGTCGTCAACATAGGACATAAGCCTAAAATTGTTCGCTTTTTCCGTTCAAAAATTGACCGAACCTGTTCTGGGCATCACACTGTCTATGATGCAAGTTACATGAGTTTCAAGATGAAAATTATTTTACGGATTTTATTTTCAACCCACGCGTTAAATTCAGTACATGGCTTACTAAAATTCGATTTTAAAAGTTTCTGCCTAACTTTTGTTTTTAAACAGTTTTTAATTACTGATTATACTAAATATACTTAGTATTACTTAGTATATTAACCCCATCAGTACCAGGCGCAACACGTATGGTGTGATGTCGTTTAGCCGTTCACGACCAGGTACATTACATATTTTCTGATGCCGACTTCGCTTTGCTATGAAAAAAGCTTTTAGCTTGGTGTTGGCTTCTATAGTTCCACATCATTATTATTATATTTCCTTTTTCAGAGGTATCGTCCAATTTTGTCCATAAAAAGAATTAATGCCGCCCCTACGAAGTACTTCTCCTGTAAACAGTCATGAATGCACGGGAAGTATATCCCCTACACGATAACTTCCTCTGTATACCTATATGCATGTAGGGAAAGTATCGCGCGGGGGCGACATTATTATTGTTATTATTATTTATTTTTTAAATGGCACAAAAAAAAAACATGTGTTAGTGCCTGTATGCTGGCTTTATGAGCTAAGCTGTGTTGCCTTTATAGGTCCACATATTGTGTATAAATGTAAAAACGTAGTCTAAAAAATAAATATGCTAAAAATATAATTATAATTTCTGGAAAATGCTTAAAAAACTGGTATTAGACCGTATATACCTAACTTACGGCTGGTAATGAAGTGGTTAAAGCGCTTGAGATATGAAAAATGTTAGTTTAGTTGCTAGACATGTCATTTTCAACAACAAGTGCTTAAATTTTTGCTGAGTTCAGGCAAATCCATTAGCTCTTACTTTGCTTCATGTAAGCTGAGTTATTAACTCCTCTTTTTTTCAACTTCACCCGCCTTAAGTTACTATCAATAATAATAAGTAGCTTCTAATGTACAAAAACCCTAAAACCAATTTAAAATAAATTGTCTAATTTTTATGTATTTGTTTGCACCGAAATTACTTGAACTTAAAACTTTTTTTTTTTGTCATCTGCATTACAATAGTATTTCATTTGGATAATTCCATTTATTTTGGCGAATAGTTTTAGGGTGTTTAACTGGTATGAAACATTAACTAATGTTTCATGCAATTCTGACGGAAGACATTAAATAAATGCTCCGACAAATCCTCCGCTGCGATTCCAAGCAGAAATACTAAATTTCAGCGGTAGATGAACGTTAACAGCAATTTGTATTTCATCCGGAGCAATAAAATTTTAAACGATGGTCGTTAGAAACTGGTCAAACCGTTGTTCAGAAAGTCGTTAAAGTCTTTGCCATGCTGACAAAGAAGGATGAAGAAGCTTTACGGTTTTGATATATTATTTCAGGTGAAATGAATGGTCTCCCATTAATAGCCGCCGTTTAGAAGAAAAGGTTGAGAGGCCGCTTTGAATCACTCGCGAAGCTTTGCCCATATTGAAAAATGAATAGGCTTGTGATGATTTAGTTTTATGGGTGATTTTCCGAAGTGGATTTCGTGAGTTCGAAGTATCTATTCCTTTTTCATTTGTCTTCTTGAGGACATTCGATCGCTCCAGAAGTATCGAAAAAACGGCGGACATTGGTTTTTCATGGAATAGTCTTTGTTTCTATAGATACGATGATGTGTTGATCGTCATTTGCTCAATCTGCAACCGTGACCATTATGAAAACATCGGTTCTCGCATGATTACTGAAGTTAAGCCATGATTCGTTTTCAAGTGGGTGATCACTCGAGAACGACCCACATCCTCTAAACAACCACTGCGGTGATACAGAAGTAACGCTTTGTTCTGCCATGCAGAAGAAAATATGGAGTCAATTCCTGATATTGCAGAAAATTGGACACTTTTCTACAGTCTCGAATGCCCGAGTTCGATTCCCGTGATAGTTATAGGCTGGCGTAGGTTCGGAGTCGCAGTGAAACTGTAGGTCCTCTAAATGTGAAGATATCAACTCCACACTAAATAAATCGATATCCATTGGTACGAGAACGTAGAAAGTTACACCAAACTCCCGCGTAGACTATTAAGTTCCAATAGATTTTCTTTCTTCCCAATGATCCTAATGTCACTATGATGATCAAGTATATTGGAAGGGGGTTGACATGTGGGATTTCTCTGCGAAAGAGGGTCCAAGGGAAGTATTCAAAATATGGGCGTGTATAATGGCTATAACTTTTCCTAAAATGTCAAAGTTGACACTATATGATATTTATGTGAAACACACGTTGAACGTGGAGAAGGGTCACTCTGTCCAATCAGAAGTGACCACGTGAGGACTGTCGACCAATAAGATCATTAAAGAAAAAGAGTTCGAGATGGCGAGAGAATAAGAAAGGGAGATGGGATGTAAATGAAAAGGAAGACGGACGTTAGGTTGCGACGTTCTCGTACCTCGAAGTGTTAGTAGAAACGTAGACACTACGTCTAATGATTTACCGTTATATATACACCAATACCATCTAACAAGTTTTCAATAAAGTATTTTGTGTACTTCATCGTATCTACTAACTCTTCATCATCACCATCCACACTTCCACAATGGGAAAATCCGCAACGCCTCAAACCGAGATATCTTCGCTCAGCTTACAAGCCGAGCTGGTGGCAGCATTACCAGAGCGTTCTAAGAATGCTACCAACGACGACCCGCAGTGACCAGCTTATTATATTACACATTACGTAGAGCATCACAGTCCTATCCTTGCGCCATAAAAATACAACCAACCAACGTCTTACTCAAATTTTAAGACGAAGAAGTGGAAGAGACTTCTATAACTTCCCTTGTATTTCTTGCATTCATAGCTTTGACTTCTTATATTCAGTTTTGAAGAGAAAACAATTAGTCCATGTCAGTGACGTAGGGCCAGGGGGGGCCCAGGGGGCTCCAGCCCCACCCCCATTGGATAACGAAGCACGTTGTTCTACTTACCGCAAAATCACTTGATTTTTTTTTAAAGTTACTTGAGTCCACCTCCCCTAATTTTTGAGTAGCTACGCCCCTGACAGGGGCGGCACTATTTTATACGAGGCGTAAGTGAATAATAAAGCGAGAGGCCCCTGCTCATTTAAAAAAAATCTCCAAAGAGTCATTAGCAATGACGTCGCACGCACTCTAATAGAGCGCGAAATAATATGAATTGCCATGTGTTTCAGCTTATGTTAGAGCAGAGATGTGCTTTCGTTCATGTCGAATTTTTGACCTTTTAATCAATATTCTATACATATATTTCTAACGAAAAGTTTTTTAAGAGTAGGGCTCGTAGAAAATCAGAAACGTTGCATATTTTTCATAATATAGAACGGGCCTCGCGAATTATTGTTGTCTGATTTTCTTCGAGGCCCTTTTCCCACCTCGAAGCGCGAGGTCGTAAGCAGTCGCTGTCGTCTTTCGGCGCTACTGGCCCTTGGTCCAGGCCCACAATTATTCTTTACTATGCACGACTAAATTTTTAGAACAATTTCGTAAACTCTGGAAGAGGCAGCCTTAAAGGTAAGGCGAGTCAGGCGAACGCCTAGGGCCTCGCGCAATACTTCATTAGTTGCACTGATTTTCCTAAACTTTGAAAAACTTTATACGAAAATTCAAATATTTTTCATATTAAAAAATAAATAAAAGAATACGTTTACCAGTATCAATTTCAAATAATGTAAAATTTCTCTATTTAAATGAAAGTAGGGAATTACTACAAAATATTGCATCTCTGTAACAACAAAAAAAAATGTAATTTATGGCCTGCAAATGGGAAGAGAGTCTGACAGTTAACGTGGAAAGGGGAGAAGAAATTGTAAATAAGGTAGGCATGTGGTTAAAAAGAAGACAATTTGTAGGTAATAGTTTTTATACTGTCAGTTAAGTCTTAGCACTTATAATACGTTTGGATTTAGTTATTTATGGATTTTGAAATAACTGCAGCGAAAAAAAGGAGTTATAATAAATATTACTGAGTCCGTTATTAAGACCTATGGGCGATTTATTTGGAGTTCTCATTAAGCCACATATGCCATCCCAAATTACCTAACGCGCTATAGACGTATAAAGTAAGCAAACAGTATGAAGTATTTACGAACAATTTTGGTTATAAAGCTATATATTTTATTTATAATTATAAGCTATATATATATTTATAATTATAAGCTATATATTTTATTTATAATTATAAGCTATATATATATTTATAATTATAAGCTATATATTTTATTTATAATTATAAGCTATATATATATTTATAATTATAAGGTTTATGCCGAACGATAATATTGTAATTCGAACAACAATTTAGGTATGAAGCCCGAGTAATCCTGCAAAACTAAGTCACAGTGTTCAAATTAAATATTAATATATTCTGTTATAAACACTTGAGTCATTGATTAAATACGATCAGTATTTAAATGTATATTTCATTTCCTTTTAGTATTTTACTTCTCTCCCTCTCGTCTTCCCCTCTCAATCAAAAACATTTAGAATAGCTTTCAAATACAGTAGGATCCATTTATAACGAGCTCACGTTTACCGAGTTTCCGGATATAGGCAGGAAGGTGTGGATTTTGTTTGATATGATGATTAAATACGATAGAATTCAATTGTTTTCAATGATGAAGATTTTGCGGTTGGATATAGCGAGCATTTTCTTTTGTCTCAAGTTCCTCGTTATATGCGGGTCCTCTTGTATAGGGTCTCGCGCAGTAAGCCCCGCCCCGGGCCTCGCAAACTCTGTGGCCGCCTTTGAACTCTTCAATTTACTGTATCTTACCTCAGTAGGTCTCAACCTTCTTCAAACCACGACCCACTTTTATAGTAGCCAAGTAATCCGCGACCCACTTTTATAGTAGCCAAGTAATCCGCAACCCCCTTTTATAGCAACCAAAAAATCTGCAATCCCTTCTGTCCGCCGCCACCACATTTGCATAATGAAAGCATTTTTGATAGAATAAACAAAGCGCATTAAATATAAAATATTATAATAATTATAAAATAATTTATATATTATATTTAATTATATATATGAATGTATATCATAGATATAAAAGTTAACAACTATTAGTAGAATAATGCCATTGTAGCCATGTTGAAATCCAGAAGCGTTGAAAACATTTGGAATGAAATTCGTTATAAAATTAATGGCGGCGACCTCCAGGTTGGGAACCATTGTCCTATCTGATGATGTGGATAATAGGCTGAAACATCAATAGAAAGAAAGAAGCCTTGAATAATGCGTTTTCTGCCAACCCTGTGTCCACAACTTATTGTCCCATCCCCCAAATTACTTTCGCTTAACGCCTAAGCCTAGCTCTCTTTCTCTGAAGTATCTCACTAGGATCACGCGCACCGACAGTTTACATGGAGTTAGCACACGCATTTGATATATTCGCTAATGACATGAAACGTAAGCAAATGCCTTTTGAAATTTATGAGGCGATATCAGATACCCATGTCATTACTTCACGCCATCTTTGAGCCTATTTGGCGACATTCAACTCCCGCGTAAAAGATTTACGTCGACATTTAAGTGGAAAGTTCGACGCCTTAGTATAGCTTCTCTCTACAGCTGTGCGCTTAGCTGTTTTTTGTAGCCGCGGTCAGTTTTTAGCGCTCACAGATAAAAAAACCTTGTAAGGGGTTTTTCAAGTGTTACGTAAGTAATATTTTTGCCATTTCATCCCCGTTAAGCCAAAATTAACATTGACTAACATTGGGAAATAAGACCAGTGGCATCCCACCTCTCTCCTCAAGGTGCTTACGTAATAGTTGAATGGTCCCTAACCGTTATTTCGAATTGAAGCAATTCAGCTGTATAAGGATCAATTCTATGCATTGGCGTATGCAAGGGGGTTTACACCCCCTTGCATACCACTTGCATATGCCAGTGCATAGAAATTGCCATTGCAATGCAATTTCGTATATTTAACATAGGAATACATGGAGTTGCACATTTTTAACCCTCCATTGACTCTATAGTCCTTTTATGAACATTCTGCGTACGACTGTGGTGCTATGGGCAAGCGAATGCGACCGTTCGTTATAGTCAATAGTTTTTTATTCTTAAGATTTTGCCTGCGTGTATTCAGTAAATTTCAACGTCACATACTTTTGATTCAAACCAGGGCTCTCTTCGTTCACAAGAATTAGCAAAAAGAAAAGGTACATGCTTCAGGCTGACTTCGACTCGGCAACCTTCAGGGTACCAGTGTTCAGTTTTCCAGTTGAGTTCCCAAAGGCCTGAGAAACACGTGGGTTTAACTTCGTAAGATATAAAACTGGAAACACTCACTTTAAACGAACCTTACATGATCTGTAATATTGGTGCCACTGGTAATGTCATCTTCTCATTCTTCTCTCATTACCCCTTCATCACCTTTCAATACTGTAGGGTCATTCGAAGTGATCTGTGAGGTAGAAAAATAAGGAAGTAAGATTTTTGGAAGTAATGATGCTATTGATGATCGTGTTGTATACTGATAATATTATTAATATTATATAATATTATCAGTATACTTGTTATATACGTCAGTATACGTGGAGTTACAGTGTTAATATCATATTAGAGTTATATTAATCGTGTAAGGTCCGCTTAAAGCGGAAATGTGTGCTTTTGAGAAGGAAGGTGATGAACCGAAATTCCCCAAAGCAGAATGTATTAAACAATGTGTTCTTTTGGCTTTTTTTATGGCGCAAGAGCATCTGGGCTATACTGCGCCAAACATGGTAAAATCAAAGACTGTTGCAAAGTTCAAAGACTGTTAAAAAGTGCGACACACGTCGCAGAACAAACAGCTTCACTGTAGGACAATCGCGCGATGAGACGTTTTTTTTTTTGTCTTAAAATAAATAAAAGAAACAGTCAAATAAATGTTTTCTGCATTTCTATTAAAAAAGGAATTTATGTTTTATAGAATTTAAAAATGCATATAATACGAATATATATATACATACATGCATCTCCTGCAGAACATTTTTGATCAGCTGAAGGCTTGTTGCAGAACATTGCAAAACATTCTGCTTTGGGGCAGAAATTACAGTGCTTTGGTACCTCAGCTGCTAAAAAAGCTGTGGAGTAAAAAAATGTAAGATTCCTTTGGATCAGTCAACCTTTCCTTTGAAAATTCATCCATCTTTAAAAATTAATTTCTGGAAAAAAAAATTATAAAAGTGAACATCTACCAATAGTCACGTACTCCGTTTCGTAAAAGTATGCCTAATGATATAGGTAAGAATAATCTTTTATTCATATCTAATTCTCATGAACGAACTTTAAAAAACGGTAAGCGCAGATTATAAAAATTATGCGTTATTTAAACTCTACTCTTTTGCCTCCCTTTTTATTTATGAGAAGTAAATCATATACAATATTAATTTTAATTTATTAACGATACACTCTATTTAACGATTGTTTTCATTGGTCCAGGTTAAGTTACGTTGAATCCAGTGTTATCGTCAAATCGAGGAAAGGAAACGTTAAATCGATGAGAATGTAACTCTTCGTCTCTAGTCTATAGCTGCAAGTAGAATTTTAGGTAGAAAATCAGTTTCAATTAAGTTTGCTCAATTGAAGCCAATGCTGATTTACAGTGTGTAAAGACGTGTTCACTGCGTTTTGACAACGATGGTACTTTCGATGCATTCGAAAAAATTGAAAAAGCAATGTTAAATACCAACTCTTAAGAAAAATTTAAACAACCGTCAAAGCTTTCTTTCCGAAGTAACAATTACATGCGTTTACACACACGTACGTCTTATATTTATTAAAATGAACACATTCAGAACGCTGTTAAGCATCGTTACGATTTTTCGTTTACATAATTTCTTATTTCAATTCGGATCCATAATTTCTTATTTCAGTTCAGATCCATAATTTCCTATTTTATTGCGCACCCATGATTTTTTGCTCGGGGAGGCCCGAAAATGTATTTTTTTTTCTTAATGCCACAGTTGTTACTTTTAACGTATTTTAAATTTTCTTCCCAAGGAATAGCCAGGAATTCATTCCCCCCACCCCCATTTTGAGTGCGTCATTGGTTCTGATAAATGTGTTGCCCGATTAAACGAATTTCTCGATTCAACGATTATTTTCATTGGTGCCTTGAAAATCGTTAAATAGAAGTTAGACTGTATATGAATCAAAAACCGTTTTATCCTTTCTTTTCCTTGAGTATTTTTTGTCCCACATCGAAGATGAAGTAAGTTTGGATTCTAAAGACGTTCGTTGCATATTTGGAAAAAGAAGAGGTGCTTCATCACTAAAAAACTATGGGGAAACCGAAGAAAGGAACTGTCATTAAATTGGGGAACTAACTCATTAATTCTCAAAGTCTGGACTCTGTAGAAGAAATTGAATTTAGCCCTGCTCTAATTAATGTAAACGAAGCTGTTTTTTCTCTTTGTGTTTTGTTTTCTGTTTGGTTTCTGGGATGCAGAGTGCTGGCTCATTCTCTCGTATCCACCGTCTTAAACCCTGAACCCTTCCTGTTTTTGTTTTTACCAATAGCAAGCCAGTTCTTCATAATAAATTAAAATTAGAGGGGTTTAAGGATTTTTAATTAATCTTACTAGAGAATCTTCTTATAAATTACCTTTCTCCAGTCTTTCCCCTGTGGATAACGAAGCGTTATCGTTTTTCGATATATTTGTCTGTACTCTAAATGAAGGGGAAAACAAAATGGAGTTTCTTTGAGATTTTAGTGATATTGGATAGCACTTTTAATAAGATTGGAATCCGTGGATAGAGTAAATTTTGTGTGTTACACGCAATTTATTTTAAAATTCAGTCAGTGTTTGCTTAGTATTCAAACGTTATTATATATTGAAAAGATTAAGAAATAGAAAATTTAAAATTTTTCCGGGTCTCGGTAGTTTTTTGTGTTTTTGTTTTTCATTTATACGCTTGTTGCAATGAAACATGAACTATACGGTATTGAAAAATGGCCGAGCTTCGATACCGTCAATTTATTAATTTAGCACCGTAATTTGATAATTTCATGTAGGTTTGAATTACAAGTAAGAATGAAGAATTTGCGTTGTGGTTTAAGTTATAGGAAATAATCACATTAGGTTGACAACTTAATGAGTTAACGGCCTCGAAGTTCGGCCATTTTCCTATACTGTACTATTTATGTGTCATTACAACATATTTGGTGCCGTGACCAGGATTCGAACCTGGGTTATTGCTGCCAAAACGCAACGTACTAACCCAAGTAGTTGATGATCCCTGCTTAATGCAAGTTAATTTTACTGAAAGTTTAATTTTGAATTTTCATTTTTCGTCGCAACACGCTTATCAGCAGCTTTGAACCATTCTTTCACTGTGTCCTTCTAATTCAATATTGCTTGTGAAGTGTCGCGACTTTGTAAATAACAGCTCGTTAATGTAAGAAAGATCTTCTGATGAAAACCCATTTTCAAGGTAGTAATTACTTTTTAATATAATATCTGAAATAATTGCAGTAAAGTTTGTCTGTAACGATGATCTGTATAACGGTATTTTTCACCAGTCCCAACAAATATAGTGTGTACCATGTTCAAGCTTGTCTATATGTTTCCCTGGTCCATCATCATGGACAGATTTCGTTATACTAACCATAGCGCTACATTTTTACATGGTGTAAGAATTAACGGAAAGCTATGCTTGCTAACGGAGAGCAATGCTTCTAAGCCATTTTACACATGCGCACTAAAACGCCATTGAATGAGAGATATCCTCCTAAGTATCTTTAAGTCATTGTCCAAATATATATCCTCTTTTTACAAACTTTGGAAACCTTACGTTCCCCATGAATGGTATGCACGTCGAAGTTGGTAGCATTCTAAAGTATTATTTCTGTAGATGTTAAAACTTTCTAAGTTGTGCTTTCATGCTACATTTTTCAGTTCTATTTTGTTTGCAATTGGAAAATCACAGGGCACTGAAACAGAAGAAACAATAATTTAGAATCACCTTGTATATATAGGTGTGTACACTCAGTTTTTTAACCATTTTTTCCTTGTCGATGGAACAAATAAAATAATAAGTAATGAAATGGATGGAACAAATAAAATAATAATAAAATAAAAATAGAGCAAATTGTGCTGAAACTTAAAAAACTGGAAGTTTATAATTTGTAATAATTTGAAGATTCCTATTTTTTTTAATTCCACAATAGGATACAGTTACAATTAGCACGCTTTACGTAATACGTATATTACTAGTGTATTATTCTATTAAATGTATGTAAGCGTTGATACGAAATTTCGTTGTAGTAAAAAAAAAAACCGATGGTTTCTGATCCCAAGTGAAAAATTTAAAAGGAGTTTTTTGAAAATTTATCTTCTTTGACCAAGAAGAAGAAGAGAAGTTATGACTGAACGTAACTCGGTTCCTGCTGAAATAAATAGTTTTGTAACTCAATACAGCTTCTTCCTCCTTTTTTTTTAAGAAATGCTTCAAATAAAGTTCCAGTTTTCTTCAAGTTGTTCTAGTTTTAGATGACACTTGTTTCTTAGCGAGACCGAAGTTTTGGACCATTTCTTCTGAATTGAAGCATCTTGTAAACTTAGAAATATATTGAGAAACTGATGAACGGCCTTTTGATCTATAAATTGCAGTTTTCGAAATATATATTCGTTTCTAATAGTGTGTGGAATCTCATTGAAAGAACATCCCTTCTGAAACCTTTACAAATCTGTTCATATTTCCTCAACGTGGACATTATTATTTGCCTATAAA
>QLNU02015003.1:62307057-62334857 GCA_006491805.2 Dysdera silvatica
AAATTTGTAAAATACAATTTATGTAGCATGTTTCCTATCTGAAGGAGAACCTCGTAACAATCTATAGTTTTCTATCTTTCTCCATTTCTACCCTGATTGGTGCAGAATGACCCCTACGTCATAAATACAACCAATCAACCTCCATTTCTAACCTAATCATTAGCCATTAATGTCGGATTCACTTGTAAAAGACTTCGGAGTTCGTTGAGTCATCTATCCGTAGATGATTAACCATAGTCATACTTTTCTTTTTATAAATTTATAGAGTTTATAATATCAATATTTTTTGCACTTTCGGCGCACATTAAATAATTTTAATTTACAATTAAAGAAAGGTTTGCAGTTAAAACAAAATTTATAACGGATTTAAAAATTAGAGTTCTTTATTAGCTGTAATAAAGCCGTTTTTCAATCCAGATTTTTTAACTAAATTCTTTAATTTTTGTGAAAAATTGTGGTTATTTAACTATGAAAGGGTAATCATATGTATTTGCATATATCTCATTGTATAAGTTTTGAAATTTTCTACTTTCAGTTTTAGCGTGTGGCTAGAATTCTTGTCAGCTGCTTAATAAAAAAAGTTTAAACTATTATTTTTTTTCCCCGCGAAGTTTGAATTTCAGAAAATATTTTTGACTTTCCACAATATACGTGTTTTTGAATATGTACTACATGTTTACGCCTGCCTTAATTAGGCATTCCGATTTGCTAGCCTCCTTCACGGGGCCGAGCCCCCCACCCACCACGAAAATATTTCTCAAAATAAAATATTGTAGATCTTTGTTTTCTATGAAATTGCACACGATAATGAAACTTATTCTTCGACGTTAAAAGTGTATTCAAAATAAATTTCAACGGTAGATCTTGTGTACACCACGTTTTCAATAAAGATTTGAGTCTTCATCTATTCTATGGTAGGGATAAAAGTAAATATAAATTTTAGTGTAAGTTTTTAATATAAAATTTATATTAAGAAATTTATTCATTAATGTTAAATATATTAGTCTTAGATATTTAGTATTATTAAATATATTAATAAAATGTATTAAAACATTGCCTTCCCTCGCTGCTTTTTTTCTGGCTCCAGAGGTCTTTGATCTGTCACGTTTTTTGAGTTTTTTCCCTTATTAGTTTGTGTCTCTTAAGTTTACTTAAGCGTTTTTATTGTATTCCTTTTTGATTTTGTAATTACGTGTTTTACTTCCAACATAAGAGTATTTACAACCTGTTGGGTTTTAGTAAATTTATTATTATTATTATTAACGAATTCTAAGCTCTCTGGTATCTCTCTCTCTCTGAGTACCGTAACTTTTAGACTCTCTTCTCTGTAAAAAGCATCTAGCTACGGCCTTAACTTTTTTTCCAGTCAAAAAATCGCTTCCACTGTAGGTGAACAAAGCAAAAGATACAACGCAACCACAGACATATGCATATGGTGTTTTTTCACTTATGAAGGTTCAAAGTAAAGCCCTCAGTTCAAAGCAATCTCTCCTTTGTCGGCGACTACCTCAGGCGTGTGTTGGACGTGATGGGACATTGAACACGGGTTGAAGTTCCCCACAAGATGCAGAAATAGCTTTCTTTGTTGTTGGTCATCTACAGAAGGTCGTAATGTCAGCGTTTGAGTTTGGAGAAAAAAGTCCTATGGGTGTACAATTAGCAAGGAAATGGGTGCGTTTAAAAAAAATTTCATGAAAATGCGCCAAACTAAGTTTCGTAAACTAACTAACATTGCGTTTTTAAAAATATTAGTAAATTGTGGGATCAAGCCCATATCAAATTTATTGGGGGGAGGCAAGCCCACGAGCCTCATATGACCCTACGCCTATGGTAAGGTATCTCCAAAAGTGCATTTTTCAGTATATACTTGTATATGTTCTTCCAGAAAGGAATACCAACTCGTTTTCCTCATGCATAGTATGTTTTAAATTAGATACTTGGGAGGTATACACCTCTCAACGTCAGTACCTATCTATAATTTTAAAGCAGAAACGTGTGCCTTTGCCCTCAATTTACGTTTACCACTCCCAGGGCCGCGTCCACACATGCAACAGAACATTGTATCGTAACACCGTCGCGTATAAAGTCTGGACCGCACTCCGTAACAGAACATCGTAACATTTCCGCGTCCCACCAGTTGTCGGTTTTCCTCGTCACATCAAAGGAATGTTACGGGGCTGCGTTACACCCTTTGTTCGTGTATTTAAACTGGTTTACAAACAGCGTTTTGTCAGTGTAGATTGGATATCGGCGTGGACTGATGGGACGCAGTGATATTACGCACTGGTGATACGCGACGATGTTCGCCCCGTAACATCATCGCGTAACACGGGATGTTATGCGACGATGTTCTGTTGCGTGTCTGTACGCACCCTAAGATGCAAAGCAGACGTCCCAAAGCCCAAGTATTTTGACACATCGTAATCTACGAAGGTTTTACTGCAGGGGAATTTTTCCGTTATGAAGAGAAAATCTAGAAAAAAATTAGTATTGTAATTTCCGTTGTGTGTAAAGGAGGTAGGCGTAATTTCTGTGAATTACCTATTTCCCCACTACCCTGAATTGATTGTAGAAAATGTGTTAGGAACAAAGGTGAAAGCATAAGGCAAGATTAATGTATGACTTTAAAGTATTGGAAATCGCAGCACACGCGTCCAATTCAAGATAATGAGAAACTGTGTATAGATTACCGCAGAATAGTAACAGAGTAGATTAATTTAACTTTATCATTCTAGTTTTAATTTATACTTGTTTTATACCGTGTGTGCGATCTCACATTGATTGACGCAGAATTACCATCACTGTCCTTGCTCCATAAAACAACCAACCAACCAAATTAATTTAACTTTCGAAATAAATTGCCAGCCACAATTAACAGAGTTAAGCTTCTATTTCCTTTCAAGCCGCATTTTTTAATTATGATTTCGAGCCGGCTGAGTAGGGGCGTTATCATCTGGAAGATTTATAAAGTGAATTGTTTCACCGACGAAAACCTCTCGGCGAAACCAGATAAGTGTTCTGTACCTTAACAAAAATGCTCGCAATTTGTGATAACAATTACTTGTCACTGTTCAAAACTATCGCTGAAAAAACAAAAGTTTTGTGATTCTTGCCTTGTCAATTGTAACTCACTAGTAAAACTGCAGTTAATCCCAGTATTTTTCAATTGTTATAATTCCTTTAAGTCCTGAACTGTTTTTTCCCTGTTTGCCCCATGCAATCACCTTCGATCATTGTGTGATTGATATTTATTAATATTAACATATATTATTAATATATTACTAATGAACATGTGCCTTACTTGTGTTCGCACAATGCGGATGGCTTAACGTGGGTTACGAATTGTTAAGCTTGTTGGGAATCAACCTCATCCTGTAAAGTAATAAAAACACACAATTGCTGTGTCTTGTTAGTAAATACAGATGTGCCACTTGACTGAATGATTCATAGAATGATTTGGCCCATCTATTATAACGAGAAGACCCGTTCATAGTGATTCGGTCTTCAAACGATTGAGCTAGTAGTGGATCTCCACAAAAGACTTCATTTCTTCCGCTATCCCACTTCGAAAAATTAGAAACAAGCAGGGAAGAAGAATTGGAAAGAAAATGTAATAAGACAACTTTTCTTTTTTTTTCTTTTCTAGTTGAAAACAGAAATTCAATTTTAAAAATCCCAGACCGGCGAAGAACAAAAACAAGCACTTTAAAATGGATAAAATTTGGATTCTCCCTCTCTCTTCCCTCAAATAAAAGAAATGCGAAGATATTTTTCAAATTGGGCTATTGGATTTTATTAAGCTACTTTATTTCGCGGCCAGTTGTTCATTTGGTTTTTCATATTTTCCGTGCGGTAGTTAGACTTCGTTTTGTTCCAAAACTTCAGCAATTCAAAAAAGTATTTTAACTATAATTATTTTATTTTTAGACTCGGCCAAACGGAAGCTTCGGACTATATATGAAAAACTTATTCGACTACTTCATCGGAGTGGATTCCAGGAAACCAAGGCCATAGCCAGGGTTTAATTTAGGGGTGAAAAATTTTACAGCATGCAAGTCCGTAGCCAAGTCCCATTAAAAATTTAGCTTTGGAGGGGGGGGACCGGTTCCTAAAGATCCCCCCCCCGTGGATACGGGCATGCGGGAAATGCATTCACTTTCTCAAAAGCACCTTGTCACAGTCGTAGGCAGAAAGTTCATAAGGGGGTTTATGGTAGGGTGTTACAGAGCTTCAACATATAGTCTTATGTTAAGTACAGAAAAATTTCATTGCGAGGAGGGCGAGACCCCCAAAACCACCCACTGGCTAAGCCTGTGCATAGACGTAACGTTATGTGGGGCCCGAGCCCCACAATAACATGAAATAAATTTCGATTTTATATATACTGTAATGTATTTATAAACGTACATACAATATGCTCGATACTCCTCCAATAATTCTGAGAACTCTACGTTGATTCTTGTCGTGTTTTGATGGTATTCGCTCCCCATTTATCTCAAAAAGCAGTGGTGGAGAAGAGATATGCATGTATTGTTTGTTTTTTGGGCTCAAAGACTACAGTGGTCATGCTGCGCCGGGACCTACAGTTTTCCGAGGAATCCGAACCTCTTAAGGCCTGGGGAACCAAACCCCGGACTACAGTGAGCAGTGCGATCTTTTATGAGATCTCTGAGTAAGCGTTCTTTTTGCACTGCTGGGAGTCGAACCCGGATTAGCCGCGCAATAGGAGAACGCGTTACCACACTGCGCCACCGCAGGGCGCATGCATGTATTGATTTTTAAAGAACACTTTTGCGAATTTTACTGCGCTTTCTGTTGGTGTGGCAAAAAAAAAAGTATTCAATGTTAGTCTCAGCCGGAACAACATAATCTGGAAGATGTGGAAGGAAAAATGTAATTTTGGCACAAGTGGTTACGATCATAGAAAGCTCCTTTTATGTGGCGTTCACCGCGATTGTTTTACAATAGTTAGGGCCAGTGACGTAACAGAAAATTTCATGGCCCACCCGCAATAATTTTTTTGGGGCCCCACTTTTACGAAAATTAATTTGTATATGCATGTATGAAAATATACGGTAAAACCTCTCTACAACAATATTATACGGACCGAGAAAAATTATCGTTGTAGAGGGAGTTATTGTTATAGGGAGGGTTCATTATACAGTAAAACCTCTCTACAACACTATTATACGGACCGAGAAAAATTATCGTTGTAGAGGGATTTATCGTTATATCGAATATCGTTGTATTAAGGTTTTACTGTGTGTGTGTATTATATAGAGTTGTGTCTTCTATAAGAAATTAACCGGCGACGCATTCCTATATTTTAAACAGAACACGTCTGTCTATTAGTCTCCGTTTTATGAGTTTGGCGTAAAGCGTATACTGTAAATTCAAAACTCGTCCAGATTTTATAATTTTTTGATGGTGAGTTCAGTTTTAAAGGCAATAAAAACAGCTAAAGTAAATACGCGTAATGAGTTTGCCACAGTTGGAAACCGTTCATTTTACTTTATATTTTACCTAAAGATTAAAAAAAATCCTTATTAACTAAAAAATATTATTTTTTTACTTATAAATTTTATGGAAAATAAACGGAGACAGATGGGGCCAAACTTTTCCTGAGGAGGCCCCCGCCTTGTGGGAGTTACCAGCACGCCACTGGTTAGGGGACAGTTATTTTTTTCGCGGAAAAAAAAATGTAAAATTCGTGAGATGGTCGCGGAAGAAATAACAGATCCCAGTCTATAAAACAAATAACTATTACGTTACTAAATAAGCATTATATAGTAGGATTGCCCCACTATATAATGCTTATTTAGTAAGCATTATATAGTAGGATTGCCCTATCCACCGGTCATATGTTTCAAGACCAAAGTTGGATCTTAGCGAAGACTGTAGCAGTCGTTTTTCATTTACGGATATGCTTATGCCTGAACGTAAGTTTTCAAAATTATTGGCGGAGGAAGCACATTTTATGTACGTTTATACATTACAATATGTGTAAAATCGCAATTTATTTCAGATTATTGGGGCCACCACAGACCCATATATCTTGCGCCTATATACTTATAATAACAATAAGCCATTACCAACATAAAGTAATGACATATTTTATTACTTAAGAAAATTATATAAAATTATATCGCCATCTGTCGGTACGAAAAGGAAGTAATAGTAATATTAAATCTCATGTCACCTACCGATACCAAAAGAAAGTAAAATTACACAGAAATATAAGAAAATATCGTTTCTCAATTTCAAACTAAAAAACATCTCCGTATAGGTTATTTACTGTGCCTTTGCGATCACATTATCATAATAATGCCCTTTCTCTCCAATAAATCGGATTCTGAACGTTTTAGACTAACCTCAAAGTTACTATGAGCAAGGCAAAATATCTTTCATATAGTACTTAGTTGAAATACATTTTTATACCAAATTTCACTCAAAACATTTTATAGTAATGGCAGTATTAAAGTTATTTAAATATAAAAATTAATCTAAAAAATTGTAGCAAAAATTAGACAATACTAGGAACAAAAAAATCGTAAAATTCGCGTCGCAATAAAATTACTACCCTAATCATTGTTAATAAAAATACCAAATAAAATTTAGATTTGCTGATACAGTCGAACCTCGTTAAGACGAGCACGCTTAGGACGAATTACTTTTAATACGAACAGTTTTCGGAAGTCCCGTCAGATTGTATAGCATACTATCCTTTCCGGATAAGACGAATTACTGTTAATACGAACAGATTTTCTGTTCCCCTTGGTGTTCGTCTTAACGAGGTTCGACTGTATTTCTTTCTGTTCTACTCTGATCAGTGGCGTAACTGGCCTTAAGTTTTGAGTGGGGGGTCCCCCCCAATGCTTGGCACATAGAATTCATTTGTAATTTCCAATTTTCGGGGGTAAGGAGATATATTTTTCCAAGAGGGGGGTAGACCTCCCCTGGGTACATCGAAAACTACTATCGTGGTGCGACCCCAATGGAATCGCAGAACAAGCTTTGTTTTTCTTTCCGCCGTAGTCCGGGGTTTTGTTCCTTCCCAGCAGAGATTTGTATTCTACCGGAAAACTATTTGTCTCGAAGCACCATTACCTTTGCTGTCTTTGCGCCGCCCCTCCCCCTCCCCCCCCAAAAAAAAATTGACTGTAATTTTATAATTGAAGTGGGAAGTTAAATTTGACACCCATGTTCTTTCGACTTAAGCTAGAGACCTTTAAATCATATTCAGTAAAATCTGTCTATAATGATCAGGGAGTGAAAAATATATCATTATAGATAAGATTATTAGAGGGAGGCCAGCGGGGCCATTTGGCCCGTCTCGCTTTATCGTAGTCCTTCAAATTTTGCCTTTTAAAAATATTGGACTGTCTGAAAAAAGGACAGTGTTTGGTGGGGGGAGTTTCTGATCTGCTAAACCATCTAATGGTCTATAACTCATGTCCCCAGCCCTGCCAAAGGTAAGGGGAGGCCTCCCAAAAGAAAGTGACCTGGACCTCTCACATCCTCACCCGTGATAGGCCTGGGAATAGGCTGTGTCGTTATAGATTTTGATGTATTATAAAGATGGGTATTATTGCCCGTTCCAGAGTCTCGGTACAATTGCCACGAATGTGGTACGACATGCGACGAATACTCGACAGCAGCGTGTGACAAAAGTCGATGGAAACAAAAAATTGCCTGCGTCGTCTTGATTAGTATCTAACCGTTCCAGCAACTGAGTCACAGCTAACTTCGTATTTCATGGGGTTTTATACCGAATAGTAAGATGCAATAGTTGTATATGTTCCTTTATTCAATGTCTGTACCTTTCTTCATTTAACGCAATTGGCAAGAGCAGCAATCCGGATCAATTTTCTGCTGTATTTAATTAGTCAATCAATCATCGGCTCAATCATCATGCATGCCATCCTTGGCTGGAGCGCGGTCGATCCTCGCAAACAATTACACATCCTTCAATCTATCATTCGTATTCGTCTGCAGTTGCCTTCTGCTGGTCAGTGCTTCATTAGTTACGTCTAAATTTATAATAACTTTGAAGTCATTGGTGTTTGCACGATCTCGCATTGCGTAGCAGCCCAAATATGATGAGCGCTAGTTGGAAATAACTAAATCCAACTGCTAAACTAATCTAGCTCTGGCTATAAACCTCTTAACTTTCATCTTTCTGTATCCACAATCGTTCAATAAGACGTTAACACAAATTTGGACACTAACACGCTGGATTTCTTCTAGTCTCAATAATTAGCTCCTTTCGTCAGTGGATGAAAAAATAAAAAAAAGAGAAAGGGTTAAAGAGTAAGACGTTTTAAAGAAATAATGGAAAATGGGTGCAATGTTACAGGATGTGACACGAAATACTATCAAAAAAGGAAATGAAAAATCAAGTCCACATGAAGGAGTACATTGTAATTGTATGGGACCTTTACTTTGTATTCAACACTATAACACTTTATGGTATTACAGTTTCTTATGTTATTATCATTTTCCTGTTTTACGATATTATCATTGTCCTGTTCATTGTCTTGTTTCGTGGCTCGCTGTTTCCGCAGTTCTAGTGTTCGTTTCGTATATCGTTCGATTGCAGGTCTGTCTTCATAAAATTACTGTCCAACTAAATATGAAAGTGGTTGATGTTTTTGTTTTGGAATTATATAATTTTCACTGATTGTTTTAAAGCCCAATTAAAATTCAAAATATTCTGACGTTTGTCGTTACAAAACTGGCAATGAAATATTATGGCACGCTCGCCTAAAAAACAAAACAGAAGGCAACTCACAGGGGAAATTAACGTACGAAATGTCTTTACTAGACAATTGCAGAAAGGAAAAAACTGCGGAAGGGAGAAAAATATAAAAAATAAATAAAACGATGAAGTGAAGTGAAGGCTTAAAAGAACCCCCTTTCAATGTTCATCTTCTTGGTTTTTGCCTTTGTTTACCAGCTCTCGCTAGAAATTGAAATCGAACTGCGTGATGCTCCACGGGGAATCATCTTCCGGATGCCTTATGGATATGAAAAAGAGCAAGGGGCACGTTCAGGACATGTTGTTTTGTTTCTTCGTTTTCTCTGGAGAGAGAGTAAGAGCCCTTGCCAATCAGTCAGTTTCCAATTCTGTGCGCGACGATGGAAAGAGGCAGAAAACCCCGGGCATTTGCGGTTTAGCCACGCGGTCAGTTACACGAAGTTTATGGAAATATTTCCCGAGCAAAATTCCTATTCCCTTCATTCTCAGAATGCGAAAGGCAAGTTCTCGCTTTTTAAAACACCATAAAAACAGAACGATGGTATAGATAAAACCTTTACGAGTAAAGTTGGTCTCCCTTCCCAAATTTACATTTATGGTGAGTTTTGCGGGAAATGGATTTTTTCCAAATGGTAGCTCGTAGTTTTGAGGAGGTGCCTTGTGTTACCAACCATTGCGATGTAGACAATATTAATTATTTAAGTGCTGTTTTCAACCCAGATGATGTAGCCAAAGTTGAAGATGGGGTGCACTTGTTTGGTCAGAGAAGTGGGGTTTAACAGCAGTTTGTGGTAATATTTTCTTCCGGATGGTAGGGCTGTCATGCTCTTGAAAGTGAAATGCAATTTTGAAATTGGCATTAAAATTTCTCTTGCAGTTTAATTTAGATTTCCGCATCTGCGAAAGAGAGCCAAATCCCAGGCCATTTGCATCAGGTTCATCCCCTCCCCTCCGTCTCTTCCATTTAGTTAATAGCTTTACAGTGATAGTTAACACTGCCTGCTTAATGGCAGGACCCTTTTGTGATGTAATTGCTTGACGCCCAGGGCTTCGGAACTCCTCAACATCGTTGGCGTTTGTTCGTGGTAATTGGCAGATTCTTGACTTTTGGAGCTACTGGACCACTTGTTTGCAAATGTCGGATATTGTAGCCATTCGCGGCTGCAGCAAGGGCCGATCGATCGGAAAAGTATCGATGAAGTCGTTTCCCGTACATAGATATATTTCTTCATTTATATTTTGCCATTTCTTTTTGAACACGTCATTTTCCTAATTTTTATTTTAACGTAACTATTTTACACTTAACAGAGTAGCACCTGTATGGGGAGGGTGGGATTTATTAATTATTCAATTTTGTGGGGTTTGGAAAGGTTGGACAAATGAGACGCTCTGTACACCCAGGATAGTGTGTGTGTTGGGGGGGGGGCTTACCAACTTAATTATTTAGTGTAGTCAGTGGCGGATTAAGCGGATTGGCGGCCACCAGGGGGCCCTCGAGCTTGAGAGATTCCCAGTTAAAAACTACCACAACACAAAAAGCGAAAGATGAAATACTTAATATTATTCGCGTATTTTACGTATATAAGTACAAAACGTTCTTTTTTTTAAATTAAAGTTAATTAAAAATCATATCAGTTCAAACATGCCCTGGCGCACCTACCTTGGGGGCCCGCGCACCCCTTGGGCTAACAAAGTGGAAAATTATTACGCCAGCAGAAATTCTTTTTTTGAAAGTAGTGAGGATCCCAGCGACATTTCCCTGAACTTCATGACGTTGATAAGCCAAGCAACCCAGTGGCTAGGGCTGTCTTCGAACGTTTTCTAGGAGGTAAAGGTAGACCAGGACGGTAAAATTGGAAAGTCTGACTGAAGACGTTTCTAATTTACATACAAAAGGTTAAACACTGGTAAAATAGCAATGAAAAAGATCACAAGCTTTCGGACGCGTCAGCAGCAGTCCTTCATCAGGAGTAATGACGATGTTATGTTTCTGTCTCTTTTTATACTTGAAATTTCTGGAAAAACCCTTCATCAGAGTAGTCACGAAGAATGGAAAAACCCAGTGGGAACTCTCCAATAGACATCAGGGTTTTCCCATTCTGCGGGACTACTCTGATGAAGGGTTTTCCAGAAATTTCAAGTATAAAAAAGAGACAGAAACATAACATCGTCATTACTCCTGATGAAGGACTGCTGCTGATGCGTCCGAAAGCTTGAGTGATCTTTTTCATTGCTATTTTACCAGTGTTTAACCTTTTTATGTAATTTCCTCCCTGGTACCCTGTATTTTATTTCTATTTCTAATTATGCCAAGATATCTAACCTCACTGATGAAGATAGGATAACAGTGCTAAAAAGTCTTTGGGAACCATATGAAAATTGCAATTTTCCCACGACCGTCACAAGTGCTGTATAAAGTCTAGGAAAATCTTACCACAGTCTGAAGTTCTGTCCATCCGAACTGAGTAAACATAACTTGACCAAAGGCAGAAGACAGTGCCTATAGCAAATTTTGTGTGTTCTCTTTTCACCCCATGAAATCGGTTTAAGATCGACACAAGCCACAGGTCAACTTGTTTCAAAAGAATTTAATAATTGGAAGAAGACCTTGGAGAAGTTCAGCCAACATAGAACTTTTCTCTATCATAAGGATTCAGTTCACAAAGCCGACGAGTTTTAAAAGGTCAGAAAAGGAGAGAAGTCTTCTGTAGATCAAGTAGTGGACAGAAGGCAAGCGAAACAAGTTTTGCACAATAGGATTATTTTTAAACCTATTACTAAAACAGTGATCTTTTGTGGAAAACAAAAGCTGGCCATTGTAAAATTGTATAAAAAAATCCACCATTTTTAATCATTTAAGTATATTGCACTGTCAAATTAGTAGTAATTTAATAATGATAAATGAGCACAAATAACAATCTTAATTGGTATTATGGTCCCTGGGCATTTTTTCCACCAAAAATTCTTTGCACTACTGGGCCCCCTCCTTGGGAATATTCCGGGTGCGCCACTACAAAGATGAGTACAAAATGATTAAATGCTACTGTTATAACTAGAGCCCGGATTATATGAAATTGCATATGTACATGTGCAATTACATATTTTATCTGCTTTTAGTGTTTGTGCGTATAAAACCATAAAAACGATGAATTTCCAGAACAAATGCATATCGTAAGGGTTTTAGTAATTTTCGGAATTTTTTTATTCCCTCATCTGAAAAATTTCCACACAATACTAAAGTTAAACTGTCCTCTTACTTCTTATCTGAGCGGAAAGGCAATGGAATTTGTAAATGTACACGTTTAATTCTGTCCTAGGGCGCTAAAATGTTGTCGTAGCTGAATTATAGCCACTATCGTTGTTAAGAAAACCAAAGATTAGTTTTACTGTGCTTGGCTAGCAATTGACTGAAGGTCAAATTCAGACAAATGCTTATTCTAAAATTCCACATCATTTCCCCACAGCGATAGACATGGGTCTATCATCGATAAACTATACGTAATAAAAACCAGCAAAAATGTATGTGCTGTTCAATACCTCTTGTAGCTCTGAAAAGGTTCCTTTTGGGCCATAAAAATGCTATTACATGATAGAAGATAAAGCTTAACTGTTTAGAACAACGAGAGACACATTTTGTTATACAGTCATAGGATTTGTGATATATAAAACATATGATTTAATGTATATCGAGTTTTTCTACTTGGCTGTTAATAAATCTATTTGTTTTAAAACATGAGATATAAGATTTTTAAGCGTTAAAAAAATTTTAAGTACATATTTATTCATTTTAAGTGCATGTTTACTCATTTTAAGTGGATATTTTGAGGCTCAGTGCATATTTTGCTGGTTTCTTAGTGCATATAATCTGGGCTCTAGTCATAACTTTAGTTTCACCGTGTATTATGTGCGTCCATATGAGTACTTCTGGGGGTGGGGGATTGAGAAAAATTATTACTTCTCAAGGCTGTCAAAAATTTTAGTGAATGTACAATACTAAAGTGCTACAAAAATAATTGATACTGCTTGGAAACAAGTAATGAGCTAAAGAAAAGTACCTCACTTTAAACTGTGCTTGTAAAACTTTTGAAAGTAAATGCATAGCAGAACCGGGCAAATCAAAAATTTGAACTGTTAGTGGTGGGGAGGGGTCGGGCCCCCTCTGCCCCCATATGGGCGCCCATGCCATGCCATGTATAATTAAGTAAATGAAATTAGAATTAAATGAAATAAAATCGTAATGGCGGAAATCCTGTTCTCAACAACGCCATTTTTCTTATAAAAAACTGAGAACAACAACATTGATTCAACCTCTAGGCACACGCCTTAATAATTATATATAATATAATAAATATTATAATATTAATACATGCCTACACACACACTTGAGCGCTAGAATGCTGAAAGGTTATTGGACGTCATTGGATCGTTGTTTAAAAAATATTTCCGCGCTAAAATCGGAGCTTCTGGATCAATTTTTGAGGACGAGAGGACGTTTATGTCCTGCTCCGACTGTATTAATTTTTCTAAAATTCCCCTTGAACTATTATTAATATCATTATTTTAAAGAGATAATCCTTATTGTAGAATAAATAAAACTTAGAAATAAAAAAAAAGGGGGAAAGAGAGTATTTGTCTATTATGGGGTGAATGATCAATGCGATTATTGGTGAATTATTATTATTATTAATGATTATTATTGAAGTATTTATTAGTAAGTATTTATCTCGCTTGGATATATATACAAGGACGTAAAGAGTTTAAAAGTACTGTTTATTCTATTTTTGTAGAATTTATGAAAAATAATAATTATATAGATGAATGATGGTAAAAAATTGATGTTTGAAGCCTGGTATAATATTCTAAGTGATATTAAAAAATTATAAATGATAAGGGAAGTTCGCAAGAACGTGAGAAACTGATAAATAAATAATCAGAAGTGTTGATAAATAAATAGCCAGAAGTGCTATTGAATAATAGTTCGAAGTGTACAAAGAGAGTGGAACTTTTCCTAATGTAGATATTATTTCGAAAATATTTTTAACAATGCCAATATCAAATGCAACAGGTGAAAGATCTTTTCAATTTTAAAACGCGTTAAAAACTATCTAAGGAGTACGATAGGAGAAGACAGATTGAACAACATGGCCATATTATACCTAGAACAAAAAATTTTGGATGAAATAGATACTGCAAAAATAATTGATGAATCTGCCAAAGAGAAATCAAGACACAAATTTATATACAAAACATTTTTTAAGCACTGAGGTAACTTACTATTAATTTTTTTTTATATAAATATACGATTTTTCTTGAAACGTTGAGTTTATTATTAGCTACATATTGCCCGTTTAAGCAACTCACTAAAAATCTAATACTGAAATATTTCCGAAAAAAATCCTCAGTTCCTTACACAATTTTTGTTTTGTTTTGGGGCTTGGGTCTCAGGGCCTCGAAATTTTTACCGCCAGGGGGCCCTCAAGAGGCCTGTGACTGTAGTCCCGGAATTGCTTTCACCTTAGGCTTTAATAGATTCAAATTCTTTGGAAAAAATATAGGTTCGTTGTTCTATGGTGGCGTTCTGAAAACGCATTGTGTATCGTGTAATTGTCCTGGATTCGATTCCCAACGATATTGTAGAATTTGTGCCGTTTGCACTGCTCACTGTAGTCTGGGGTTTGGTTCTCTAGGCCTTACGAGATTCGGATTCCTTGGAAAACAGTAGGTCCTGGCACAGCATAACTAGCGTAGTCCTTGAGCTGTATAACCACAAACAAACAAACTTGTGCCCTTTTTCTGCCACGCGTACTTCGGGGTTTGTTTCCTTGGCGGCAGGGGGCCGATTTCCTCGGAAAATTGTAGTTTCCTGTGCAGCATTATCTTTGCTGATCATTGTTTAACTGCACAGTCCGTCACACGCCTTCTCTCTCTTCCTGAATTTTGTTGAAAATTACAGTAGATTGGCTTGTGACGTCACACTCTCTAACACCATGCTTACGCGTTTCTTTTGAATTTTTAACGTCATTTTCACGTGCTTCGCTTAAAGGCTGTGTTTTTTTTCGTTGCAGCAAAATGATGTCGGAAATAGTTTCGTAATTCGTTTCTAATTTTATTTTGAATTAAGAAGTTGCAGGTTTTTAGTGATCAAACATTATACTGATTCAAGAATACTCGGAAGACAATCCGAACGGACTGCAAAAGCTTAAGCCCGAATCGAGGGTCTTCCCTCCCCCCCCTCCCCACATACCACTAACCCTTCTCTGATGTAGGTAAAAGTAATTTGTTTTCAGGTATGAATTTTGTAAAAAGAAAATACTAACCCAAAAAACGCCGTCAACAACATTTTCAACATGGCGGAAGGTGACATTGCCCTTTGCCAATCGATTTTGGCAACATTGCAAAAAATTCAGGAGGCAGAAGGCGTGTGACGAACCGTGCAGTTTCACCGCTGATCATTGCTGTAAAAACACAAATAAACCTCATGGGCGAGGATGTTGTTGTCCGCTCCCTATATGTAACTTCCCCAAAAAATATGTAGCAATTCTGTGGTTCCCACTCAGTATGGGGAACTTGGAATTGTCAAGAAATTTGAATTCGTCGACAAAAGTCAAAAGAAAGCGACATTTTTTGGTCAAATCTTAAAAAATCAGGAGAAAATCTTCCTAACCTGTTCTGAATAATTAAATTTCACGTGAATAAAAATTTATTTTCCCAGAAACCGACGTTTAATTCAAAGTTTTATGTACGATCAGTTAGGAAATTTTGCTCAAAAAGTCAGGGAAATTTTTGTTTCTCCTGGTGATTGGGAGTTCTGCAATTCCATTGATGAATATAATTTTACGATCGTGGATATGGAGATAAAATAAAGAAAATATTTCCAAAACACCAACTGATAAATGGGAAGAAAAAAGGAAAAACCAGTCAGACTAAAAAAAATCAAAATAAATATTATTATTTTAAAAAAGTACACGGCGTAGTATACACTCGAGGGGAAATTGAAAAGTTCTCGTTCCATTGCAGCGTGAAAAGGAATTTCCATTTCTGTGTGTATCAGAAAAAAAAAGGCAGGGTAATTGGCTATCAGGACACTTTTTTTTCCCCCTTAGCGTAACGTTGCGAGCAAAAAAAAAAAAATCTTTAAAGTATTTTCAATAAAAATGTTCAATTTATGTCTTGTTATGGTACTTAAGAACCATTTGTATTTCCCTTTTAAGTTTCGTGCATTTTCGGGAGACGTCTAAGTTATTCCTATGGATTACTTTTTTGTAATGAACTTCACTTCCGAGTTTTAATTATTTTTTAATGTTTTTCTTTAATTCCTCACTTCCTAAATCAACACATTTTTCACGTTGATTTCAAGAAAGACAAATGACAATAAACCGGTCAGTTTGTCCAGTACATCTTTCCCATGTGCTTGCTGCTCGTTTTGGACCTACAGTTAGTTCCCAATACGGGGGTGCTGAATCTTTGATTGAACGAATCAATCAACGATCTTGTCCATCATAAACGAGCAGAAGAAAACCCGTTCGGTGATTAGTCACTGAATGATTTGGCACACTGTCAGATTCCAAGGGATCCGGATCTTTCTTCTGGAGAATCGAACCTCGGAGTGAAGCTCGGTGGGAAAATGAAAAACGTTCAACAACAGCAAGATTAAAACCGGAATAAACAAAGGCGTTAACCTTTCGTGACACCATACGGCTTAAAAGCTATGTCGAAGTCGAAAAAATTTTAAAGTCGTTTAAAATGATTAAAGTATTTTAATTTGGAGGATGAATGACTCAAAATCTTTTAATTAATGCGAACTGTGCCACATTAATAATTAGTTAAATTCCTGTGTTCCTTAGCTAGGTATGGTTAAAATGAGCTGGATTATAGCCATAACATTACTCAGTGAATCAACTGTTATTCTGTGTCACTCTGGTAAGTTGAATTGTTTTGTATGACTCGCATTAACTCTTCGTACGCTTTTATTAACTCTCTGACTGGTTATGCCTCCATTTCCTCGGACCACGCAAACGTGGCAAACTTGCTCCTCCCGCGATTTCCATGGACAAGACCAAGATGGAAAATTTGCTTCTCCCGCGATTTCCATGGGCAACGCAAAGATGGCAAATTTGCTTCTCCCGCGATTTCCATAAGCAACGCAAACGTGGCAAATTTGCTCATCCCGTGATTTCCACGGGCTTCGATTCCCAACTATTTAATTTTTTGCGCATTCCTTTTTGCCAGTAGTAGTCTTCTCACAATGTTTACGATATACATATCTTTTAAATGGTATCAACATCATTTACAATATACATAGCTTTTAAATGACGATATATCACTTACAATATACATAGCTTTTAAATGATAATATATCATATACAATATCCGTATATTTTAAATGATAATATCAATATCGGATAATAAGTCATCAACTGCTTTTCATTTTGAGCTGGCAGCAATTTTAGATGAAATATAGTTCCAAATTGGATTAGTAACCTTTTACCACTTTACTTATAACGAACATTGGACGCTTGTTGAGTTCTAGCTACGGAACAAATATTTCCAACAAACAAAATAGTTATTAGGTGCGAAAAAAGTAAATAAAAAATTAAAGAAGAAACAGTGCACATTTTGTAATTTCCAAATATATGTGGATAACAAATAAACCAGGGGCTTTGAAATTGTATCGAGGCTTTAGCTGTCAAGCGTTTTGAACATTTTTACATATTTGGAAACAGACGTCAATTTATGGAAGGTGACGCGAGTAGTGGGTCAAAAATATTTGAAAACCCCTATGGGGGGGGGGGATTTTTAAACGACGTTGATCTCACAAGTCCTACAGTTAAAGATCTTCATATCTTGAGGAAACGGAACCTGATTATTTCGCAAAGATTTGTGTTGACAAATTGTTTTTTTTCTCTTGGAGTGTGGTCACTTTTTCTTAAATGGAAAGACTAAATATTTTATTAGCTTTATGAGCAGTTCTTACATTTTTTTTTTTTGCTTAGAATATTCTATGAGCTCCTGCGAAAACTTCTGTAGGATTTCTTTCATGCTAAATGTGGCAGAAAAGGTTTAAAAATATTTATATTGGGCAACGCATTTCTTTCCTTTGAAGGACTTTTAGTTATGGTCTAATCAACGGCTTTTTAACTTCCCTAGACAGCGGACCCCCTTCAGAGATCACTCGCCCTCGCGGACCCCCAAGAATTAACTCAAAGTTTAAAACCCAGAATTTGCATCATACATATTTATTTCTAGTGTTTCATCACTAATTTTCACCATTTAAGGAAGGAATTTTCCCTTCCCTCATAATTTATTCTTAGCATTAAAGAGTAAATGCTCTTGTCTTGTTAGTATTTTTCCGAACCTTTGTGGAACACTGGGTGAGTCTCGCGGACCCCCTAGGGGTCTGCGGACCACAGTTGAAGAACCGCTGGTCTAATGTTTGAGGACCGCAGCCGATTTCCTTGCGCAGCCTCTGCTGCAAGGGTAGGTTTAGGGGCGAAGAGCTTCGCTACATATTTATGTATTGAAGCGTGATTCGCTCGGAGGCTATTTCTGTGGCATTCCTGTTAAAGAATTCCCTTCATCAAACAAATAATTGATTTTTGTGACAAGGTCTGTTGTATGCGCTGAAAGCACAAAATTAAAGGATATTTGACGGGCACCAAGAATGCATTATTACATATAGATGTTGATAATTAATGCTAAAGGACAAAACAGTTAACAAAGCCGTGAACGTGACTAAACGAATTTCATGTATGCCTTCTGCATTAACACTTGTCAACATCGACATATGTAGTGTGTGTGTTCCTGCCAGAGTAGAAGTAGTATGTGTTCTTGTCAGTATGGAATTAGTAGGTGTGCAAATATGACCAAATTATCGTATGTGTTTTAAAAAAATGCAGTATCAATATAAGTAGATCATGCTGTATTGTATAATTAATTTTTATGGTGAAGGGTGGGAATATAACACAAGATATATACCGCACAAGATATATACCGCACAAGATATATATCGCACAAGATTTCAAGGCGGCCACAGTCATTTAGAGAACTGTGCAAGAATAGATCCCAAATATATTACTATCAACACATCTTAAACTGTACTTCAAATCGTCAGCTAATCTTAAACTGTACTTCAAATCGTCAGCTAATCTTAAACTGTACTTCAAATCGTCAGCTAATCTTAAACTGTACAGGAACGATCCAAATATTAACGCTAAGTGTTCGTTTATCATATTATACGTTATTGTCACGATGTTGGAGGTCAGTTAGTCCACGAACCATTGACGAATTATGAGCAATATCCTTAGTATTGTTAATTGCCGGTGCATCGATGCTTGACCAATCGTGGGAAAACCATCTGATGGAAGGGCATCGTTAATCCACGAGTTCTGCAATCGATAATGAGACTTCAGTTCGAAAACTTCTCCTTTGTCATCGATGCGCCAACCTTTGGTGTAATTAGCACGCTAATTCGAGCCTGCAGCTGGTACGCCACTTGGGCTGGCTAAAGGTCAAGCCAATCGTTCAAGGCATGACTTTCGGAATTTTGTTTCGGCCATGAAAGGGAAAGTGGCCTTGGCGGCAGACCTTTATTTAAGCTTTTGAAGTAACATTCCAGTTTCGAATGCACCATATGATATAATGAGGATTGTCTGTCTGTTCCTGTTGACTGTCTGTCTGTTCCTGTTGACTTTGTATAGTTATCCCCCCTCCGATGACTGACAGTGCCCCCACATAACTATCAAAATATTGACATATTAACATATGCACTTTCTTGATCGTAATTTAATCCATATGCATATGCGCACGCAGGAAGTTCGTAAGGGAGACATTATAGGCTCATTGGGGGCAAGGGGTTGCAGAGCTACAACTCTCATATCACTATGTTAAATATACAAATTTCGACAACAAAGGCAACCTTCACCACACCCTTCTGCGTACGCCAGTGTCCATATGTAAATGACACTTTTTTTGTAATGCAGTGAATTACGTCTATAATAATATTCTATAGACCCGGACAAGTTGTCGTTATAGACAAGATTTACCCTGGCACAATCTATATCTGTTGTGAAACTGCGTAAAATACCGCGTAAGTTATGGGTAGGGTACCGTACTCTTGACAATTAAAGATATACTCGCCGGCTCAAAAAAAAAAAAAAGGTTTAGGAAATATTTCCTTCTTGCCTATGACGACCGAATTTGTCCAATCATGGTTTTAGACAGTATGTCATTGACAGAATTTAACTACAATCGAATTCTTTTTGAACAATTTTAAATATTGCTTATTAAAAAATTACAATTATGTTTTCTTAAATAGTTACTAATTCTTTGGTTTTTAAATAATATTAATTATTTTAAGTACTCATTTTTTTAAATGCTATTGTTTTTAAATAAAGTACTACTTGCTGTTTTAAATAATACTAATACTTTTAAATAGATACTAATTATTTCGAAATAAACTAATTACTTTTTTTAAAATAATACAAAAGGTTCTTTTTCTTAAGTAATTACTATTTTTCAATAGTATTGATTATTTATTTTTAAATAATTGTAGTTATTGAACTGCGTCTAGTTTATACTATGGTTTGCTTGCCACCTCCAATATAGCCAACTTACGAGAATTGAAAAGAAAAAAAAAAGTGTAATTATTTATATGAGCACAGAGTAATGATGATTATGAGACGTTGATAGTGGCACAATTTTTAAAAGAGACTGCTCTAAGGAATGCACATATCTTCTTTAATGTGTTTTGGCGTAAATCTCGCAAGATTTCAGATTCTCCACAGTAAATCGCGTGATATACACTGAATAAACTTGGCAGGTTAATAAATATAAAAGCAATATAACTATCTTCAGAAGCACATTTTTACAAAGATCCACCATTTTCAAATTAGAGCTATATCACTAATTGAATATTTCACGTACAATAATTATATTACCAAAGCCCAACTTCGTTCTAAGCTGATTAATTATCTTCGTTGATTGCGATTTTAATTTGCAGTGCGACGTCAGTCGCATTTAGTTCTTTTTAACTTCGTGAACAATAATTCAGGCCATAATAAAAAATAAAAAATTGTATTGAATTTTCCTAGTGTTATGAACATTTTAAACGATTAAGGAATGTCTAAACCCAATTTTTCATATCTCTTCTTTCGTTTATGATGAATGAAAAGGGGGAACGCGAGAGAAAATAGTAGTAGGGGCCACACATTAGCATCGATTAGCAATGTAGCGCCCCCACCCACTTCCGGTGTGCTTGAGGGGGCGCGAAATCGTCTTTTCGCGCCAACTGATACCCGACCCCGACCCTTTAGCTCTCCCACCCCCATTCTCCGCCAAGCCATCGATTCCTTTTTCGCGCCAACGCCTTTTGTGAGCCAAAGAAGGTCGTGTGATGAAAATTGATACGATTCTTCATAATTCGTTCTATGGTGCGTGAAGTGCCTGTTTTGATTCCAGGGGAAGTTTTTCCATCACATTCTTAATGTCATTGGTTTTTTTCTACTCTCCATTTTCTTCAGTTAATCGCCAAATATCGACAAGTAAATAGGTACATTTATAAAATTAAAGTTTCGCATTTGATTGGCCGAAACAAACGCCTGTCACTACACTGTTGTCTCTAATCGACAAGGACGAAAAAAAAAAGGCATTTGGACGTTTCATTTTCAAGACGTTGATGAGATGAAATGCCATGTATTTTCCCTCAATATTTTGACCACTCGCGTTATCAAAAAATCATGACAGTTTTCCTAAGCGTCAATATTTCATCAGCAGTGTGAAAGATCAATACAAACATATAATAATACAAATAAACAAAATGCAAAAATAACAAATATATAATATAAAATATGCCTAAATGTGATCATACTTTTTTTTATAATACTTTGGTGAATAACATGTGTCTTACCTGTTCTCATTATATCTTAATATATATGAACTAAATTTTATCTTAAAGAATATTGGTATTAAAATTTGCCTAAATATGGTCGCATATTATATGCACTAGCGTACGCAGGAGGGCATTGATGGGGTTGTAACCCCCCCATTGCAATAAAATTTGCATATTTAGCATAGAAATATGTGAATTGTCTCTGTAACCTCACCCCCATTGCAGGCCCTTATGCAGGGTTGCCACAGGCGACTAAAATGATACTATTTGCTACTATTTTTTGACCTTAGGCAACTCTGACGACTTTTTTCGTTGAAAACAGCTCAAAAGCTACTATTTTGGACAAAGTGGCAACTTTTTTCAAGTGCTGGCGACTATTTCTTCCTTTGCCGTTTATTTCATTTTTTTTTTCACTAAGGTTTACAAACAGTTAATGGCTTTGACGAAATTTAATTATTTGACGAGAAAATATTGCTAGCGGAAGACCCGTAGTCACGTTCCCTTCGCTATTACTCACAAAGATTGTAGAACTTCATCACTAACTTTACCCTTCGAGTATTGAACTGTCAATTCAATACTCAGTCAGTTCAATACTCGAAGACTTTACCTATTTCATACCTGCCAACTTCTGTAGTTTTTAACCGAATTAATCACAAACCATGATTCATTTGTATTTTCAGAACTAAAAAGAAAGCTTTTGGACGATCTAATTAGACACGTTTTTCTTCGATATTTATAGCATGTTTTTGTTCCATATTTTATTACTACTATTCTTCTCACAGCATAAGCATAGCGAACAAATTTGGCTTCAAACCATGCGGCTCGTAATGTGACTTTCGCAAACAACGAGAACTTCGTTTAAGAGCATTGACCAAAGTGTGGGGGGGACCCTTTAAGAAATAATTGCTAGAGTATTCTTTTGAAGCAGAAATTATCAGTGCAACACTTTACTGCCAAACCAGGATTTAGAGTACGAAATATCTTGAATACAGCAATGTTTGCCCCCCCTTTCATCATAGCACATACAGTGAAACTCCTCTACGGCGGCCATCTTCGGATTTTCTGGAGAACTGGCCATTCCTAGAGGTCGCGGCGGAACGGGGGTACTGATAATTTTTTTTTTAAAACTGTTAAATTTAAAATTTCGCTATATCCCCAATGCATTAGAAACGAATGCCGGTCCATTTTGTTATTGTGTTACTAGATTACAGACATAAACGTAGCGGTAAGGGGGAGTATTTTTCTTCGTAAGAAACAGAAACAAGTCCCGTAAAAGCACATCTCTCCTCATTGTTAATTGAAGGAGAAATTTTGCATGAGATAGCAAATCTTTCTTTATTGATAAGCACAATGGTGTTTCTAATAATGAATCAATCCCTTCACCTGTCTAGTTACTATTAGGCGCGAGAAATTGGCCGTTTTGAGAGGTGGCCATCTAGAGAAGTTCCACTATATATATTTTTCATAATTAGATGTTCGTTAATAGAGAACTTCTCTGTGTGCACACACACACACATACACACGAAAAGGTCCTAAGGGCATCTTCCAATTTCTAAGCTGAGCTAACCACCCCGAAAAAATTCTTACCACAGAAAATCGTGGAATATGGGGCAGTGTGTGATGGGGGTGCCACAGGGGCGAAAGCCCCGCGTCCTAAATTCTTAAAGGCACAAAATTTAATATTGAACTAGTGAAGGGACTGCTAACGGTTTTTTGCGGGCAGTACTTATCGTGAGCTGCCAGCGCCGGGCAAGTTATGTCGCTGGGGTGGGAGGGGGCTTTATAATTACCTTCTGTGCATTATAAGGAGAAATAACCACATTTTTATAAATCAATTTCATTTAATGACGGAAACTGCTTGATTCGGAGGGAGGTGGGTTTGGGGGACGTTTTTCCGAGGAGGACTGTTCGACGAAATTATACAGAAAAAAACAAAAAAATGGAAATAAACCTTTTCTGGAGGCATATTTGTTACTTTTTTTAAAAAACTGGTCCAGCACTCGAATTTTTTGAACTGAGATCTCGCGGTCTGCAAGGTTCAATTCCGCCGAGGAGAGAGATTCAGATTGGTGCGTTTTTGGAATTTGTGAAAGCTGCGAGATTTTGGCTGACCTTCGTGTCTCAAATAGAAGGAAAAAACGGCTACCATAGCGCCCTCGCCGATCTTTTTCTAAATTTTTTAAAACCGGGCCGTCTCCAAAATTCTGGAGCTGGGATCTTATCTGCCACAAAGTTGGATCTCATCAAGCGGGGAGATTCGAATTTTAAATAGATTTTATATGTTGAATTAAAATTATATTTGATTAAATTTAAAACCTGCTAATTTTAATTATTGTCCTTAGTCTATTTGTATTATCTCGTTTAGTGTTACAGGGTATCTATAGGTCTAGAAAAGTCAGGATCTTAAATACAAGGTCAAAGTCAGAGAAATTTGAAATACAAAGGCCCAAGTCAGGGAAATTTGAAATTCATTGTTATAATAAATAACTTATTAAAATAATTTTCCTGAACTGTGCTTTTCATACCACATTACCTACTGAAAATTTTGAAAAACTTGTACTTTTGACTAAACTTCTTCCAAAAGTTACCATTTTGCACCAAAACTAATATAATTTATATAAAATTATTAAGCCTATATATTTTTCAGGAGAAAATGTTTGCCAAGTACATAATTAAAACTTTAAAAAAAAGTGTTTTAACTAAATTATCTAATCTGTAAGGGGTTTTGATCATACCAATCTCCTTTGCCTTATATATAGTCATACACTTTAAATGGAATAGAAGATGAAGCATCAGCTTTGCGATTATATAGTTAAATGCTTTTATAATGAACTCAAAAAGGGCTGGATGAAAGTGTTATAAATATTTAATTAATGCAAGTTTTTAGTGTAAAGAAATACACTCTTTAATACAGCTTTTGAATTTGTAAATTCACTGTAATTGAGTTATAAATGGCTTTGGGGTTTGTGTTAAGGAATTTTATGGTTTTGCAACTTTTTATTATGCAACTTTTAAGGCATTGTGTTCAGTTTACTGTAATTAGCGACTGGAAATCGATTAAGATTTGGTCTGGAAAACCTGAAAAAGTCAAGTAAGATTAAAACAGAATTTTGTTAACTACTTGATTACTTTTAAAGAATTGCTTTTCATTTTCAAACTTGTTTCATGATTATGTTACTTCTTAGATTGTGTTTAATTATAATGTATCCTAACATACTTTTATTTATTCCTTGGAATGGTATTATAAGAGTGAAGTCTTTTACATAGATTATCTCTCTAATTCCTTTGCTGTGTGTGTGTGTGTGTGTGAGAGAGGGGTCTTTAAATTTTATGTAAGGAAATGTGTATAAATCTTGATTTAGTGTATTTAAAAAATTCTAACATAAGAAATGTATTTTAATTTTGGGAAATTATTTTGGATTTTATTTTCTATGTAATATTAAGCATTGTTAGCGGGTTTCAATAGATATTGAACCCGCTATTGCTTTTGGCTTTCCTGTCTGTACGCAATAAAAAGGGCAAGGCAAAGGTCTTCCGTAAGTACAATAATGATGGCTATTGTTAATGCTGAAAACCTACCGAGTTACTTGAGAATTAGAGAGTTGCGGATTAGAGAGTTTCTGATTCGGGGGTTGCGAATTAATGTTAATTGAAACCTGCTAAATTTAAATATCGACCTTAGGCAATTTTCTTTCACATGCTTGGTTATTGATGATATAGGTTATAAGGAAAAAAATATAGTACCCCATTCGATTATAGACAAGGTTTACTGCATGTTTGCAATCCATGCATCAACGCATTAACCCTCAAAAATTGTAAAATTTTCAAAATTGAAATCTTAAAAAGTATTCTATTGACAGATTGATGATATTCAATAACAACTCTGAAAGTCAGGTATCGCCAAGTCCTATAATAAAGACTGTAGCTTTGAAATTTGTGACTATAAAAATTGTTCTGTTGTACAGGTTTTTAAAGCATTGTATATTTCTTTCTTTGGAGGAGAATGGACTAAGCCTGCAGACCAGGCGAGTGCTTTTGTGTCAACAGGAGCAACAACTGAATAAAATTTGGTCACCTTATTTGATATTTTTGATTTTATGAACTGTGGCTCAACTTGACCAAATCACAATTCATAGTCCGACTTCCAAAATGAAAAGGTCTTAAATGGTACTATTACCAATTTCATAGGCTGGGTGCAAATTTCTAGAGCGTTTTCCATCAATTTAGGATAAAGTTAAAAGCACAATATACAACTATATGGAGTTGTAACCCTTCCCCTTATGGATTTCTGAGTGCACTTGTGCAAGGGTTTCCAAACTCCCTCAGCCGTGACCTACCTGTCTTTATTGAATACGAAGGTAATTTTTAATTTAATATTTTTTTGATTTTCGTACATAGTACTACATATGTATACAAGGGCGGCTCGAGGTTGATTTTGAACCCGGGCGGCCTGGCACAGATTGCTTTTTGGGCGCCTCCTCCCCTCCTGCGAAAATAGAAGCTTTTCACAGATGTACAGTGGTCCATATACGTATGCCCTATAAAAGTGACCAAAAGTCTGAAAGAATTTCTCTAAAGGTATCTCTAAACATTTCTCTAAGCTTGTCTCTCTTTAGAGAGATTTTTTACTATTGAATCGATTAAAAAAAATTAAATATGGCTTCAATTTGGCGTCCTCATCCAAATGGGGGCCCCGGGCGGCCGCCTGGGTCCCCCGTCCCTTAAACCGTCCCTGTATGTATAACATTGAACGTACAGAGAGAGAAAGAGATCTGTGTTTATAACCATATTATTGGGACCAGAACAAGACATTTTGTATGGGCAGTCTATGTCTATTGACAAGGTTGAAAATATCGACAAGGCTAAATATGCACTCTACATCAGACAGATTTCACTATGTATGTATAATGTGTATAATACACATACTTATACAGGGTGTCCCAAAATGGCCATAACAGTCTTTCATAGATTTTTGAATGCACTTCCTTTCTATGCAATGTAAGATCCCGTATAAATGTGAATAGTGTGTTAAGAAATAGAAAGGCATTTCCTCTCTCTCTCATTTGCTTCAAATTACTCCCTATATAATATTTTATATAATTTGTTTGTTTGGATTTTTTATGGCGCAAGAGCATCTGGGCTATACTGCGCCAAACATGGTAAAATCAAAGACTGTTGTAAAAGCCAGTACTTTTTAAAAATTTAAAAACGTGTGTATGGTCAGCATTGTCTAATATTTTATATATAAAATAGCCGATATAATTATAGTTCTAACACGACCAGAAAGCATTTTCTACTGCAAATAGAACTGCAGATGTTACGAGTTGAATTTTAAC
The DNA here is from genome assembly GCA_006491805.2 of Dysdera silvatica. NCBI lineage: Eukaryota > Metazoa > Arthropoda > Arachnida > Araneae > Dysderidae > Dysdera > Dysdera silvatica. The sequence goes on from QLNU02015003.1 coordinate 62,334,038, forward strand.
AAATAATCAAATCACACAGCCTTTTCTTGATCGAAACAAATATTTTCGTGAAGGGTTACATTCATATTTTCGTGAAAGGTCGCTAATTAGAAGACAAAAAATAGAAACACAAAATGTTGTTCTTCAATCTTCATGTACGTACATTTTTTTTTTATTTGTATTTATTCATTTATTTATTCTTTTACGCCTGTGATAACCGCATCAAGGTATGGGAAGAAATATTTCTTCCGCCATCTTGCGCTGCCATTTTCTACGAGAAAACCGATCTTTTCTTAACGGCTGAAGACTCACGTTTTTACGAACCTTTAATTTAATAATTGTTTTTGCGAACTGACGCATTGGTCCCGAAAAGTATTCCATAGAATTAATGTTAATTCTTATTTGCGAACTTCAGATTTCTCGATTTTTTTTTTAAATTCTAAACTTGGTCGTAAAATCGCGTCAGTTGCGTGTATATATGATAAAAGTGCAAGTAAGTTTTTAAATAAAATTTTTCGCAACCCATCGAAATTGCTTGGTCCCGTTTGGAGCAGGGCTTAATTTCTTCTAAAAAAGTGGAGCCCTAATATTATGATAAATCGATTAAAAAATCGAATGGCTGCAAAAGAATCGATAAATCATATCTATTGCTTTTATCCATTTTTTTGCACAACGAACTGCCCCAACATAGGTCGCGAACAGGTTTCTGTGGGTCGCCGCAACTATTTTTAGTTGCAATTATTTTTATAAGGAATTTTATACCAAATGTTGTCGACAGTTTTATATTTCAACATGGCTACACATATTGCAATATTCTACTAATGGTTGTTAACTTTCTATC
>QLNU02015003.1:62334957-62373071 GCA_006491805.2 Dysdera silvatica
AGTGAAAACTGCCTAAGGCGGAAACTTGCTCAACACGGAATTTTTTTACGGTCCCTTCAGAAGTCAATGGTAGTTAACATTAGCTACGGAAACTGTCTAACGCGGTATCGGAAAGTACTATTCAGTCCCGTCAAAGAGAAAAACCTGCATAAGGCGGAAAATCGCTAGCATTCGCTATCAGGAAGAAAATTTTCTCAGCAGAAAAAGGAAAGAGGGTTGTAATACACTATATGCCCAAAAGTATCCAGACAATTTGGATTTTTTATTTTTTTTCGAATTTCTAAAAAACTACTCTGCCAATTATTCTCTAACTTTGGGGATATATAGAAGGTGCTTGAATGCACACTTTCCAATAAAGTTTCGGTGACTTGTGCATTTAGGGGACCACCCACATATTGACAAAGTGAAAAAATATATTTGATCACCCTGTATCATAAAAAGCTGGAAATTATTTGTAACTTTCAGAAAATATTTAACCAGCTATGCTTAATGCCTGTGTGCATTTTTGTAAAATAAACATGTATATTCATGAAGATAGAAACGTTTCTTTAAGAAAACCCAAATTTTGTCACATATTTTTTGCTTATAATATCCACAATTTTCAGTCAAATTTCACGAAACTTACAGAACATTTGTCAACGTACAAGAAAAATATTATACTTAAATTAGAAATTAATATATTGAATACACGATGAGATATGAGCATTTGAAGAAAATAATTTTTTACTGCGCATGCGCGAAAGATATGAATAACTTTCTTTCATAATTTTGTAGTCAATAGTATAGGGCAACTTAAAAAAAAATACCAGTGGGATATCTTGAAAATTCAGAAAGTTATCGATGATATAGTGAGCCGTATTTCTCTAATTCTCTGAAAGTAGCTAGATGATAAGGGTTTTTTCCACAAATTGTCATATTCCAAATTACCAAACACCCCTGTTCTGAAAATGAAATATTCCAGATTTATGCAAATAAGGATCAAAAGTATCTGGACACCCTCCTACGTGGTGGATTCTGTTAGTGACGTCAAATTTCTAGCTCTCAGACAAGTATAAAAGAAGTCTGACGAGTTAACAATTATAATTTCAAAACTAGAAAAGTAAAATGGGAGGAAAGGGCGAGCTAAATGATTTTGAACGTGGTGAAGTCATTGGTTGTCAAAATATCCCACTGGTATTTATTTATTTATTTATTTATTTATTTATTTATTTATTTATTTTTTGAAGTTGCCCTATACTATTGACTACAAAATTATGACAGAAAATTATCTTTCGCCCATGCGCAGTAAAAATTTTCTTCAAATGCTCATATCTCATCGTGCATTCCATATATTTATTTCTAATTTAAGTATAATATTTTTATTATACGTTGAAAAATGTTTTGTAAGTTTCGTGAAATTTGACTGAAAATTCTTGATATTATAAGCAAAAAACCTGTGACAAATGATTAAAAAATGAAAATGTGAATCATTATCTTTACAACGGAGATACTTTATCGTTACAATTTAAGCTTACATAATAGACTTTTTGTATAGAATAAGCATGTACAGTTAGAATGAAATTTTGCACCATATTGATCGTAACTACTAAAACCACAAGATAGTGCAAAAATTAAAATTAATAAAAATAAAATGCAGTGATATAATCTTAAAGTTCGCAAGATGAGACAAATAAAAACAATTAGCATATCCAGTCATCTCTTACCACTGAATTTAACTATGTATGTATTTGTTTTGCATGTAACCTACATAAGACGGAAACCTGCATACTATGGAATTTTTTTCCGGTCCCGTGAGTTTCCGCTTTAGAGAAGTTTCACTGTATTTGTAAAAAAAAAAAAAAAAACGCATATCATACTCTTAACATTTGGTATGTAAAGCAGATATTTCATATAATTATTCAAACTAATAAGATAAATTTCGAAATTATTGCTACCATAGTCTCCGACTTCCTGGATTCTTGAGACACTTTTTGAATCCACAATAATTTTAGTATGGATTCTTAGAACCTGTGATTTGATTTGGTTGGTAAAAGGAAAAAGAAGACGCAAACACAATCACAAATATAAAATTGTAATGAAAGAGCGGTGTTACCAAGTTAAATATGAGCCCGAAACCGCACAGTAACTGTGATCGATATGAAATGCGGCTCATATTGTGCAGAAACCCCATTACCAACATCGACCATTGTTTTGTTTATCTTTAATGACGCCTGAAAAACGTTTCCGATCCGTCTTTTCTTGAAGTCAGAAAGTCTTGAAGTCATCAACAACTAATGGCAATTTCCACGTGTTGATACCAGATACATCCGCTTCTGCTGGGAAGTATCGGATATTGTAATGTAAACAATATGATCATATGGTCATATCTCTTTGTCTTTCGATTCTGTAGTTTGCATTTGCCGGCAAGTTAAAGTAGGCTCCTATATAATCGCTGTTGGGGGAAACAGGGCAATAATTAAAACGAAACATTATTTTCAACGTTGTCCACTTTGGAAAATTTTATTTCTATACTCCTTGATGCCGCCCCCCACGAAAAGTGCCGCCCTTAGGCCTTGTGTGCCGCCTACTTAGAAATCCGCCACTGCTGCACGAAATTAGCTGTTAATGTTAAGCCGCATTCAAATAGTTGTTAATGTTAGAAGGCCACATTAAATTAGCTGTTAATGTACGAAGGCGGCATGATTTTTGATTCTGTCAGTCACAAATTTTGATTGAAAGATTATTTCTTTAAATCTTATTTGTTTTATATTTTATTTAGGTTCCTTTTAAGATTATATATAATACAAATAAACAAGACGAACAGAATCATATTAATAAAAACAAATGGATTTTTTTGCAAATTTTAATTCGATCAAAAGGCTGCACCTGAAGGCCGCGGGTTTCCCAACCCTGACCTAGGGCACCATGTCCTAAATGCATCTTTCAACAAAAATGGAGATTTTTAAGAAGTTGGCGAGAACGCACGAATTCCTGGCGCCATTCAAACTATAATAGTAAAATTATTCGTTCAACCTAGATGCACGTTGAATAGTGCATGATATAAATACTGTAGAGCTAAAATGATACAGAAAACTATTTCCCCATCCATTTCCAGTCTTATGTAATATTAAGGTTAAAGATGATCTTTATGGGTGTTGCAAACCATCTGTTACTATAATTATCGGCATTTCTGAACCTTTAAAATACATCGTCAAAAATCGTTAAAAAATTTTCCACCCACCCCACCCTTTCTCTCTCTGAAATTTTACCTTTTCGTTGTTTCACAAATATCTAAGAAAGTATTAAATTGTACGTAATAAAGACATATTTCAATGCTTTTAATTTGAAGCGAATGATTGTGCGTGTATGTGTGTTTGCATTCGTATATCTACTTGCAAAGAAAATGTACATAGAATAACCATTATCGATGAGTTGATTAGTCTTACAAACCTTTCCAAGTGCCGCTGGCGCCATCTATCGCCTTCCAGAAGAAACTGCTTCAGTAATTTATTATTCGTGTCAGTTGCTAAGTCAGCCCAGTAGTGAAAAATAGTGCAAAAAATTCAGCTTTAGGAGTAAAATATTAGTCGTGCGCCACTGCAGCAAACAAAATCTGCGTCAGCTGTTTTTATATTCATAACGCCATTGGAAGCCACTGTGGCTGCGAAACCGAAAATAAAAGGCCGCTTTAGGATTCTTGGGCGCCAGATTAGGATTTTTTTGGGGCCCCTGATTTTGACATTCTTGAAAATATTCTTGAATTGTGATAAATAGGCGGATTTAAAGGTTTTTGCACTGTTTTGTTTGCTTCTTAAACAATGTCAACTAACGTACAGAATAAAATCAGCGTAGTTGGGACTTCCTTCCTGTCAGTGGCGGATTAAGCGGCTAGCAGTCGCCAGGGGCCCCCGAATCTCAAGGGGCCCCGAACTCGAGAGATTTCCAGTTAAAAACTACCACAACACAAAAAGAGAAAGATGCAATGCTTAATATTATTCACTTATTTTGCGTATATAAGTACGAAACGTTTTTTTTAAATTTTATTAAAAATCTCATTAGTTCAGACATGCACTGGCGCACCCACATAGGGATCCCGGGTCCCCCAAAGCGAAAAATGATTACACCAACAGAAATTATTTTTTGAAAGTAGTGAGGAAGCCAGTGACATTTCCTTGAACTCTATGACATTGTTGAGACACTTGTTGATGCAAGCAATCGCAGTGGCTCGGACTGTCTTCAAATGCTTTCCAGGAGGTAAAGGTAGACCAAAACAGTTAAATTGGAAATTCTGACTGCAGATATTTCTAATTATGTCAAGAAATCTAACCTCACCGATGAAGATGCTGTACAGTGTTAAAAAGTCTTTGGGAATCATATGCAAATTGCAATTTTCCCACGACTATCACTGGTGCTTGATAAAGTCAGTGAAAATCTCACCACAGTCAGAAGTTCTGTCCATCTGAACTGAGTAAACATAACTTGCCTAAATGCAGAAAACAGTGCCTATAGCAAATTTTGTGTGTTCTCTTTTCACCCCATGAAGTCAGTTTAAGATCGACACAAGCCACAGATCTACTTGTTTCAAAAAAATTTAATAATTGGAAGAAGACCTTGGAGAAGTTCAGATAACATTAGAACTTTTCTGTATCATGAGGCGTTAGTTCACAAAGCCGATGAGTTTTTAAAGGTCGCAAAAGGAAAAAAGGCTTCCGTAGATCAAGTAGTGGACAGAGGGCAAGCAAAAGCAAGTTTTGCACAATAGGATTACTTTTAAATCTATTACTAAAACAGTGATCTTTTGTGGAAAACAAAAGCTGGCCATTGTAAAATTGTACAAAAAAATCCACCATTTTTAATCATTTAAGCATATTGCACTGTCAAATTAGTAGCAATTTAATAATGATAAATGAACACAAAAACCAACCTTAATTTATATGGTCCCTGGCCATTTTTTCCACCAAAAATTCCTTGAACTACTGGGTCCCCTCCTTGGGAATATTTCGTGTGCGCCATTGCAAAGATGAGTGCAGAATGATTAAATGCTACTGTTATAACTAGAGCCTGCATAATATGCAATTGCAGATGTGCATACGAAATTACATATTTTAGCTGTTTTTAGTGTTTTTGAATATAAATGCACAAAAACCATGAATTTCCAGAATAAATGCATATTTTAAGGGTTTTAGTAATTTTAAGAATTTTATTATTCTCTCATCTGAAAAATTTCACCACAATACTAAAGTTAAACTTTCTTCTTACTTCTTATCTGAGTGGAAAGGCAATGGAATTCGTAAATGTACACGTTTAATTATGTCCTTTGGGGGGCCAAAATGTTGTCGTAGCTGAATTATAGCCACCATCCTTGTTATGAAGACCAAAGCTGAGTTTTACTGTGCTTGGCTGGCAATTGATTGAAAGTCAAATTAAAACAAACACTTATTCTAAATTTCCACACCATTTTCCTTCAGTGATAGACATCGTTCTATCATCGATAAACTATTCGTAATAGACAGGCCGCAAAAATGTGTATGTTATTCAATATTTTTTGTAGCTCTGAAAAGGACACTTTTGGCCATAAAAATGACATACATCATTACATGATCGAAGAAAAAGCTTAACTGTTTAGAACAACAAGGGACACATTGTGACATACAGTCATAGAATTTGCGATGTATAAAACGTATGATTTAATGTATATCGAATTTTTCTACTTGGCGGTTAATAATAAATCTATTTGTTTTAAAACACGGAATATAAGATTTTCAAGCGTTAAAAAAATTTTAAGTGGATAATTTGAGGCTCATTATAATCCGGGCTCTGGTCATAACTGTAGTTTCACCATGTAGCATGGGTGCCCATATGAGTACTTCTGATGGAGAGGGACTGAGAAATATTATTACTTTCTTCTCAAGGCTGTCAAAAATTTTAGTGAATGTACAAGATACTAAAATGCTACAAAAATAATTTATACTGCTTGGCAATTAGTAATGAGCTAAAAAGTACCTTATTTTAAAATGTGCTTGTAAAACTTTTGAAAGTAAATGTATGGCAGAATCGGGCAAATCAAATTTTTGCATCGCCGGGCCCAGCCCCTGGCCCCATATGGGCGCCCATGCCATGTATAATTAAATAGACGACAGTAGAATTAAATGAAATAAAACTGCAATGGCGGAAACCCTGTTCTCAACAACGCCATTTTTCTCATAAGAAGTTGAGAAGAACAACTTTGATTTAACCTCTGGGCACATGCCTTAATACTTATCCTGTGCGCGTACGCACACGCACTTAAGCGCGAGAATGCTGAAAAGTAATTGGACGTTATTGGGTCGTTGTTTAAATAATGTTCCTGCGCTAAAATCGGAGCTTTTGGATAAATCTTCCAGTACGAGGGAACGTTTATGTCCTGCTCCGACTGTATTAATTTTTCTAAAAATCCCTTTGAACTATTGTTAATATCATAATTTTAGAGAAATAATCTTTATTATAGAATAAGTAGAACTTATAAATAAAAAAAAAGGGAAATTAAGTGTTTGTCTGTTATGGGGTGCATAATCAATGGGATTATTGGTGAAATATTATTATTATTATTAATGATTATTATTGAAATATTTATCAGTAACTATTTATCGCTTGGATATACATACCAAAACGTAAAGAATCCAATCGAATTGTAAGTACTGTTTATTCTATTTTTGCAGAAGTTACGAAAATTAATAATTATGTAAATTAAAGGTGGTAAAACAATTATGTTTGGAAACCTGATATAATACCTCAAGTAATATTAAAAGTTGTAAATGATAAAGGAAGTTTGCAAAGAATATAAATATATGTTATTAAAAAAGAAATAATAAGAACGTAAGAAATTTATAAATAGTTAATCGTAAGTGTTGATTGATAAATAGCCAGAAGTGCTATTGAAGTGTTCGAAGTGTATAAAGGGAATGGAACTTTTTCTAAAGCAGAGACCATTTCGAGAATATTTTTAACAATACCAATATCAAATGCAAATAATCTTTTTCAGTTTTAAAATGCATTAAACACTATTTATGGAGTACGGGAGGAGAAGATAAAATTGAACAACATGCTCGTATTAAATGGATTTAAGAAGAACAACGTTTTAGGTGTAAGAGAAAAAATTTTAACACATTATTCGACGTACGTTTCGGACGGGCAATGGCCGTCCCTCGTCAGGAATTCGAGTGATCTAAAATTAAACAAAACTTGAGCGTTGCCATATCAGAACTGAATTGTGGCCTTTCTTACCGGACTATTTGCTCGATGCTAGCGCCATCTGTTGGTGACAAAAGAAATCTTATAGAAATTGATTTTGAAATTTATGATTTCCATGAAATTGACTTTCGTTCTTGGGATCGCGGACTGAGGATTTCCGAGCAACACATATTTTCTCTCGAGAAAAAGTTCTACAAGCTAAATGTGCACACATCACATCCAAAACCGTGTCTTGGCGATCATGTCGTTAATCATTCCAGCTACAGCCTTTTCAGCTTTCAACAGCAAGCACTTTCGTATAATTTTAATTTCACGCAATCTTGCCTTCCTTCTATTCCTTCATTAATTTCGCCTATTGAAAGATCCTTCAAGTTCAGCAAAATTTCTTCGGCCCAAAAAGACTCGCTTCGCCATTTAATCAGCCATTCTATTCAGTCTAATCTTCCTTTAAAAGCAGCTCCGAATTTACCCAAGCAGGTGAATATTGCGTTGAAGGATCTATTCAATAACGGCGATCTTTCCATAACGAAAGCGGACAAGGGTGGACAAGTCGTTGTGCTAACATGAAACCAGTATTCAGAAGACTGTGTATAACAAACTGATCCAAGCTTCGTGGCTACTTAATAGCCAACAGAAGAAAAGAAGACCTCATGGCTTCACATGCCTCTCCCGCTAGATTGTATGCTCTCCCAAAAGTCCACAAACTGGGTGTACCGTTCCAACCAATAGTTTCTAACATTTGCACTGCCTCTTATAAACTTGCTAAATTTCTTGTTACCATTTTCTCACCGTTGAACGCCACAGATTATTTTACGTGTAAAAATTCTATTGAGTTTGTTAAACAACTTCGAAATTTTACTGTAGAAAATTGCACCATAGCTTCCTTCGATGTTTAATCCATGTTAACGAATATTCCAGTCATGGGTGCCCTCGAATGTCTCGAACGACGGTTAACAGAATGACACTATTCACAGCTGGAAATCATGGAATTGTTAACCTTAGTTTGTATTAACTCAACACAGTTTGTATTTATGGGGCAGCATTACCAACAAACGGAGGGTCTGGCAATGAGTGAACCGTTATCACCCATTTTGTTTGACATTTATATGCACTTTTGTGAAGTTAAACTTTTTAAAAATACCACTTTTAAATTGTGAACCCTGTACGTGGACGACTTTATTATTCATCATTTGGGAGGGTCCATCGAACCAAATTTTGTCGATTCTTTCTTTCTACTGTCAACTCGATTGACAAAAACATAAATTTTACACTCAATATTGAGAACAGCGCCCTACCTTTCCTTGATGTTTTTGTTAAGAAAGCTGGATGCCAGTTTATCACGTCGGTGTATGGAAAACCATTTTCAGTATTACTCCCTCCTCATGCCAAATCTTGTCATCCTCTTAAACAAAAAAGTGGCGACTTTCTGTACTTATGTTAACCGCGTCTTAAAAATTTGTTCATCTTCCTCCACACTTTCTGAAGAACTTAATTTTTTAAAATTAGTCGCAATCGACAGAGGTTATAGCCCCAATGTCATCGATTTGGCTGTTACTGAATTCACCAAACAGTCGCCCATTGGCGTACGCAGGTGGTGTTGATGGGGGTTGTAACCCCCCATTGCAATGAAATTTTGTATATTTAACATAGGAATATGTGAGTTGTAGCTCTGTAATCCTCCTATTGAGCCTATAACCCCTTCCCTTACGAACTTTCTGCATACATCTATGCCGTCGCCAAAAACATGCTTTCTAAATACGTGGACGTTAAACACTCGGGTACCGTCGTACTTCCGTTTTTTCGAAAAATTAGCTGCTCCATTACAAAAATTCTTAGACATGCAAATTTTAAGGTCATTTTCTCCCCTTTCAATAAAATTCAACCTTCTAAACTTAAAGATGAACTTCCTACACTACAACGCTGGGGAGTGTACCAAATATTTGCGAATGTAATTTATCCTACATCGGCCAGACTAAATGAGCTTTACTGCACAGAATTAAAGAACGTCAACGTTACGTATCAAAGGCTGATTTTAATAAATTCTCCATCGCAGTTCATTGCTGGGAGAAAAAACACAAATTCAATTTCCAAGACGCACAGTGGCGGATTAAGCGGCTGGCGGCCGCCAGGGGGCCCCAATCTCCAAGGGACCCCGAGTTTGAGAGATTCCTAGTTAAAAACTGCCACAACACAAAAAGAGAAAGATGCACTATTCAATATTATTCACGTATCATACGTATATAAGTATAGAATGTTCTTTTATTAAATTAAGGCTAATTAAAAATCATGGTAATTCAACAATGAGTTCCATAACGATTAAATGTTACTGTCATAACTGCAGTTCAGCCACGTATAGTTAAAAAGACAAAATACGAATTAAATCATAATGGCGAAAACCATCTTCTTAGCGTCATTTTTCTTGTAAAAAGCTGAGGAAGAGAAGAACAACTGATTTGACCTCTAGGCACACGTCTTAATACCTATCGCGTGTGTATGTGTATATACATACACACACATTCACTTAAACGCGAGAATTCTAAAAGGTAATTGAACGAGAAGAGACAATCGCTGTTGTTTAGACAATATTTCCGTTCGAAAACCGGAGCATCTGGATAAACCTTCGAAGGCGAGAGGACATTCATGTCCTCCTCCGATTGTATTACTTTTTCTAAAATTTTCTTTGAACTATTATTTTTATTTTAAAGAAATTTTTATTACGGAATAAATAAAACTTGAAAGGGAAATAAACTGTGTGCGCATAATTGGGCGCCTATAATCAATGGGATTATTGGTGCATCATTATTATTGAAATATTTATCAGTGAGTATTTATCGCTTGGATACACATACCAGGAAGTAATTACAAGTATTCTTTACTCTATTTTTGTAAAAGTTATGAATAATAATAATTATGTAGATTAAAGAAGGAAAAAAGATTTTTGGAGGCGTGATATTAAAAAGTTATAAATGATAAAGGAAGTTTGCAAGAACATTTGCAAAGAATATTAATATATTTAGCGCGAAATAAATTAAATAAATTACGACTGGTGTTAGAAACAAATACATTAGCATTTTGAGAAGCAGCCATTAAAAGTACATAGAACAAGTTGAAGGCAAACGTTTCGGAGCTATCGCATCTTCATCTTCAGTGCGAAAATTCTTGAAATGTTGGAATATTATTTAAGCGTTACATATTCTGCTGGTAGAAAAGAAAGAAGGGAAACTGTGACACTTTCTTATTACTAAGGCATTTCTGAACGCATCGCCAAGATTCTCAGAAACCAAAATTTTGCAGTTTCCTACAAACTAATTACTAAACTCTCTAATATCCTCCTCCATTTAAAAACGCCAACTCCAGCAGATCAAACCACCGAAGTTATTTATTTAATACCTTGCAGTAGTTGTGTCAACAAATATCATGATCAAACTAAAAGAACATAAAACAAATTTAGGACTCAAGATTTTAGCTCACTTCTTGTCAAACACTGCGCCGAACAGAGCCATGTCCCATGCTGGCAAAATCTTGCACAAAAACATTCATAACTACAGTGGACTAATATTCCTTGAAAGTTGGCAATCTATCAACAATAGCCATCGTAACGCGTTAAATGAATTCCACAATCTACCCGCAGAATATGTAACGCTCAAATAATAGTCCAACATTTCAACGATTTTCGCGCTGAAGACGAAGCTGCGATAGCTTCGAAACGTCTGCCTTCATTCAACTTGTTCTATACACTTTTAAAGGCTTCTTCTCAAAATGCCAATGTGTTAATATTAATATATGTTGTTATGAAAGGAGAAATAATAATAAACATATGTAAGAAGATGATAAATAAATTATCAGAAGTGTCGATAAATAAATAGCCAGAAATGCTATTGAATAATAGTTCGAAGCGTATAAAAACAGTGGAACTTTTCCTAATGTAGAGATTATTTCGAAAATATTTTTAGACATACCAATATCAAATGAAATAACAATAACAATACCAATATCAAATGAAATAACAATAACAATACCAATATCAAATGAAATAACAATAACAATCATCAAGTGATTTTTTTTCTGTTTTAAAATGCGTTAAAAATTATTAAGGGGTACGATGGGAGAGAAGACAGATTGAACAGATGTCACCTCATGCCACTAGTCATATTATACATAGAACAAGAAATTTTGGACGAAATAGATACTTAAATCATCGATGAATTTGCCAAAGATAAATCAAGACGCAAATTCATATAGAAAACCCTTTTTAAGCAATCAGATAACTTATTATTAAATTTTTTGAATAAATATCTGATTTTTCTTGAAACGTTGAGTTTATTATTAGTTACATATTGCCGGTTTAAGCAACGCACTAAAAATTTACTACTGAAATCTTCCCGAAAAAGTCCTCAGATCCTTACAGAATTTTTTGTTTTGGGGTTTGGGTCTCAGGTCCTTGAAATTTTTACCGCCAGGTGCCCCCAATAGGTTTAATTATAGGCTTCTGAAGACGCGTCAATCATCTGTCAACAGAGATCACCAGCCGAATTGGATTTTTTGGAAGCCTTCTTTATAAATCACAACTCTGCAAATATTGTTAATGATCACAAGACGACTTCTAGTTTCAGCTAGGTGTGGAAAAACTTAATTTCGGTAATCCAAACATCAAATCTCTCTTCAATTTCTACTAGATTCTTTTTGTCACCAACAGATGGCGCTGGCGTCGCGCAAATAGACCGATACACACGGCAACACTGCAGCTCCGATACGGCAACTCTTCAGTTTTGTTTAGTTTTAGATCACACGGATTCCTGACTAGGGACGACATCGTGGTCCGTCCGAAACCTATTTCGAATAATGTGTCACAATTTTTTCTGCTACGCTTAAAACGTTGTTCCTTTTAAATCCATCTATACTGCGTAGTGTTACGTCACCAATCAATCTATGGTCATATTCAGTGGCGTACGGTCCAAGAAGCATTATAAACATTGCTTGTCTAACATCAATTTAAAACACATTTCTATTTTTTCCTTAATTATAAAAGTTCAGCAAAATTTGTGTTATGTACATGAACTTTCATCCGCGGTCAAATTAACTACTTCGCAATTTTTTTCACTGGATGGCGCCACGGTCTAAGAGTGGGGCTTGTGACATCGAATGAAAAGCAATTTAATTCCTACTTTTTAGGGAAAAATGTTAACTATGGATCTCTATGGACAAGTTTTCGTGAGCATTTTGATGTTAACCTATTTTTATTTCCCATTTTATCGTGTTTTTTGCTTGAAATCTGTGAGTTCGTCAAATTAAACCTCAATTAAATTTATAAATACTAATTGTTTTAATTTTTTTAAGCTTCATAGGCGTGAAATAATTTTAATCTGATAAGCAATTTTCTAATAGCTTATGTTAACGATAATGCTGCCATCTAGTGGTATCGATAGTAATTTTTATTGCATTTTGGACAGCTTCAGGTTAGAATTTTTGGATTATATATATATATATATGGTTCGAAGATATCCATAAAAAACCATATTGCTTGCCTACAAAAAATGTCACCGCACGCCACTGGTCATATTAAACCTAGAACAAAGAATTTTGAAAGAAATATATACAGCAAAAATAATTGCTGAATCTGCGAAAGAAAAATCAAGACACAAATTTATATACAAAACATTTTAACATTTTTTAAACATTGAATTAACTTACTATTAAATTTTTTGAATAAATATCTGATTTTTTTTGAAACGTTGAGTTTATTATTAGCTACATATTGCCGGTTTAAGCAACTTACTAAAAATCTAATACTGAAATCTTTCCGAAAAAAACCTCAGTTCCTTATACATTTTTTTTGGGGGGGAGGTGGCTTGGGTCCCAGCGCCTCGGAATTTTTACCGCCAGAAGCCCCCGAATAGGCTTAATCCGCCTCTGTATCCCATTGGTCTTTGAGGAGAGGAACCCTAGAAGCTGTTAGACTAGTTTAACTTGCAACAGTTGACTAACCAAAATAGAGTAAGGGTAGCGATCTAGTGACCTTTGTTTATCAAGTTTATGATACAGAGTACACATCGCTGGGCCTTTCTAACTCCCCCGCAAAATAATCGACCTGCTTTGATTGACAGTTTCCCTGAGGATCTTCTCCGCAGCGATCGAATGTACTATACTCGCGGCAAAGCTAACCTGGTGCACTGTTAAGGCTGGTGCGACCTAGTCACCCGTGCATCGAGTATTTATGCGCAAATTGGCGAAAAATGAAATAACCCTCAACATTATTAGACTATTTGTCGCCTAATTTGGAATGCAGAAAAACGCGGTTGCCAAACTTCCACGAGCCAAATTTCTCGCCAAGCAAACGAAGTCCTCTGAGTGGTCAGTTACTTGAATGACGTCAGCGTTTCCTATAATGAGTCTTTTTCCTGAATTTAATGAATACAAGATTTTATTTGCACCAATATGCCTATGTTTTATGTATTTTAGCATAATTTTAATGTTTTATGTACGAAATGTATCTTCTATTAACTCTCTTAACGTAAGAAAGGGCGAACTATATTGCACTGGCGAAATCATACTGCTATGCGCCTTGCGGTGTTCTAGGTTAGCTTTGCCGCGAGTATAGTCCCCACAAAAAGGATAACTAACTTTTCTTGAATTCTACTACATAGAAATTTTTGCTTCGTGCTGCTCTAGATCTTACCTACTTTCTCTGTTTTATACTAATGGTTATATCCTATTCAGAATTTCTGGAATTGCAGACCAGCAAACCGTTTCTTTCTTACTCAATTCGCAACGAAAATTGCGTTTTAACTCAGACTTCTCACCACATGTCCAATCGTTCATTGAATCGTTCAACTGAATGATTCTTCCGACGTCAAGATTGAATTCACTTCAAATCGTATGTACCACCTCACCTTGTTCTGCGTAGAGTGGCCCTTGCTGTCATAGTGCTATCGAAAACTAACTCGCCAATTTGAATACCCTTTTCTATTTACTTTCGGTAAGTTATTTGAGTTCATGTCTTCATGTGGTGAACGCCCAGGGCCGGACTGTGTCCTCTCAAAGGGTGCATACCTTCGATTTTCAGAGGGCGTTAGTCCTTGTTCATTCGAAGGCGAGTCTTATAGACCATGAGGGCGTACCGGCCCAGTCCGCCCCTGAACACGCCACATTAAGAATTTGGCGTAACAAAGAACCTTTCATACTTCGATGATTGATACCGTGTGTATGAGGATGGTATGAGCTTCCTCACGTAGCGTACATTTCGGTCCTGTTGCCCATTTTTCACATAGGCCTAAAATTTTAAATTGGGCTCTGCAGTGGTAACGTGTTTGTCTATCGTGCGGTTATCCAGGTTCGACTCCGAACCATAAGCGTAGCCAGGAGGTGGTTTTGTGGGTGGTAACTTTCCATTGCAATGAAGTTTTTATATTTAACATAGGAATACATGAGTTGTAACTCTGTAGCCCCCTCATTGAGCCTATGGCCTCCCTTATGAACTTCCTGCCTACGCTCCCAACTGCGCCAAAAAAGAGCGCTTGCAGACGAACTGCGCGCCCTGCGGTGGCGCAGTGTGGTAATGCGTTCGCCTAGTGCACCATTAAATCGGGTTCGACTCTCAACAGCGCAAAGAAAGCTGACTCAGAGATCTCATAAAGATCGTACTGCTCACTGTAGTCTGGGGTTTGGTTCCCAGGGCTTTAAGAGGAATTCAGATTCCTCGAAAAACTGTAGGCCCCGGCACTGCACAGCCCTTGCAGTCCTTGCGCCGTATGACTCATACAAACAATTCTAAGCTGGACGTTTAGCACATCTAGTTGCAAAGAATAGTTATGCCTATATCATTTAGTAGTGTAATAGTGTTTTATAATATTGTATAGTGTATTATACTATTCATTAATAATCATTGTTTTATCGTTTCACGTTCAATCGTGTTTAATGTTCTTTGAAATGTATTTCTGACTATAACGTTTCTATAATTTTCTGTTCTTTGCAGGCTAGAAAAATGTTTTCGCTGCGTTGTTCTTCACGAAAAGCACAAAAATGTATTACAATATAAAGAAAGTGAGTATACTTTTCTTCATTTTCATTCTAAGAAATATTTTTTATTGTGTGGGCTTCCACAAGAGAAATGCTACGTGTTCACTTTACAGGTTCCATTGACTGTTGCCAATTAGAATACCAAGAAAAGCATATTTAACGTGCTTAATTTCTAGAATTGGCAACATGCCAAATTGTTTCCTCTTGTTTCATGTTTTCCAAATGTTACATTTAATTTCAGTTTCCGTATCCGGCAACAGTATATGTAACTGTATTTTGAATTCTAAATAATCTGTAATAATCAGTCTTCTATTTAACATCGATGTATGCATACGTGAATATCGGAGGTTCCATAAAAAATGCATACTAGACTCCTTTTAACGTTGTATTATAATTATTTAATCTTCTGGCGTCAATAATAACTATAATAAATAGAAAGCAACGTTTTTAAGCGTGGTTGAAATTTTCTTAGGCAAATTTCAACGCGTTTCGGACGGACTTTGGCCGTCCCCCTCGTCAGGAACACATGTCCGTCTGGCACTAAAACAAACAACGAAGTGTTGCTGATTCATCAATGGGTCGTGCTTCCAGTTAGATCTCGTTTACGGTTAAAAAATCGCTATTACTGCTGGCTGCCGCGCCATCTGTCCCCGTTGAAACGCTAACTTGAATCAGGTGGGCGTGGTAGGCGGCCTACTTTCAGCTCTTCAACCTACGCCCACTACCCAATCTGATTCAAGTTAGCGTTTCACCGCCGATAGATGGAGCGGCAGTCAACGTTAATAGCGACTTTTTAACCGTAAACGGGATCTAACTGGCAGCACGACCCTTCGGTGAATGGGCAACACTTCGTCGTTTGTTTCAGTGCCACACGGAGGTGTGTATTCCTGACGAAGGACGTCCAAAGTCGGTCCGAAACGCATTGAAATTTGTCTACTAAAATTCCAACTACGCTTAAAAACGTTGGTTTTTCTATTTGTTACTTACTCTGCGTAGTGCTACGTCGTCAGATCAAGTTAAAATAATTAACTATTCTAAACATTTAAAGCTTTTAATAAATTCTATTTTAACTGGATGAAATTTCTTGACATCTTCAATGACATAACTGTTTATTATTTTATTGTTAAAAATGGTTTTTCTATTAGTTAATCGATTAAAATTTGCATGACATTATTACGTACGTTAAGAAATTTACATTGAAAGTCAAATCAGCAGTTAACAGCCAGTGACATTGTCATTTTCAACGCTAATTTTTTCCAATTTAAATAGAAACTTGTTTTGATTCTTCCTTTGGGCTTTTTAACATACCCCCTCCCCGAGCTAAAAATAAATATTCATACATTAGTTATGACGTTTCAGGGCAGATGGAAATCAAAGTCCAGTAAAAATCTATATGTTTATTTATTTATTTTTGCATTTTGATAGAAGTAAGCTTTTCTAGGTATGGTTCGTTCACGAAAAGTAGTCCGATGGTACCGTTAGAAATAACGGGAGCTGACGTCACAAACGGGCTAGCCGATTACAGCAGAGGGGAGGACGTCATTTCAGAACTGATTTTTGGCGCAGACAAACGTTCGCTAAGAATCAGTTCTGAAATGACATCCTCCCCCTCTACTGTAGCAGGCTAAGCCGTTTGTGACGTCAGCTCCCGTTAATTCTAACGGTACCATCGGACTGCATTTCGTGAACGAGCTATTTTCCATTAGTACCTGAAAACCGGAAATTGAGTTTTGCCTTACTCCGGCTTCAAATAAATTAGCCATGTTTATGCAGTCGGATCAGCTTATAGCAAACACACGTATACGTCGAAGTGCGACATATAGCGAAGTTTTTACATGGTCTTTGAACTTCGTATTATTCATCTGTCGGTATGGATAGATATATTACGGATAGTACAGGCACATCAAAGATTTTTTTTAATACCCTTTGGCTTCGTTACAAGCCCCCACTCTCCTTGGTTTCCCTCGTATATTTTTATTGCATTTCTAGACTTCATTCAGTTTTGGAAATATTTGCTTGCACTGTTTTGGATTTAACACCCTCTTCCGACATATGACATGACCCTCATCCGACATGTCATACACAGAGGGGGGGGGTCACAGGGGTCACAACCCTCTCCCAAAATGTATTTTTTTCACTGTAAAAAATTCCAACTTTTATGAAAAATGAAGGGTGTTATTCCAAGACTATGGCAAATTCTGTCCTTGATCCCTTCCTCCCCACCCCGAATTGAGAGTCTCTGTCTGCCCTTGCCCTCATCTGCTTACTAAAACTATTGCATAATTAAGTTCTGTGATTTGGCACAGAATGACCATTGCTGTCCTTGCGCCATAAAACTACAACCAACCAAACCTGTTCTGTGATTATTGATGTCATTGTGGAGAATGTTAAAATGCGAAAGTGACGTATTGTGCGTTCGCGCAGACCTGACGCCTGATAACCGTTAGCAGACGGGTTAGTCCATTGCAGTTTAGGGAAGGGCATCTTGCCGAAACTGGTTTTTCATGTGGGAAAAACCAGTTCCTCCAAGACGGCCTTCCCTAAACTGCAATGGACTAACCCGTCTGCTAACGATCTTACTTGTCAACTAAGCGCGAATGTACAGAATGTTGAGAAAAAAGTGTCCATAAATGTGAAATTGATTTACATGTATTCCTTGTCAGCTTAGACGAAACGTTCATTCGAATGATCAATAAAAAATGACCGAATTCGGATATTAAAATGTCTTCAAACCATCGGCACATGAATTCCAGTCAGAACGGATCACTTAAAAATGTTAAATGTCCCGATATTTAACGGAAGAAATACTG
Source organism: Dysdera silvatica (assembly GCA_006491805.2). Lineage (NCBI taxonomy): Eukaryota > Metazoa > Arthropoda > Arachnida > Araneae > Dysderidae > Dysdera > Dysdera silvatica. The sequence goes on from QLNU02015003.1 coordinate 62,352,993, forward strand.
TTAAATCAAGGACGTTTTCCAAGCCTTCGTGAAAATGACGAATATCAAACAGGGTGATGTCAAATTATCACCAACTTAACTTTACGTTAACTGGGGGCGAAAAAAACCTTTCTGCCTTTTTGCTCAAACGTTCTTTTCATTTTTCATTTAACCTGGTTCATTTATTTTTCACCCAAATGCAATTTAGCATGCTTCCAACTCACTTTGTGGTCGACAATTTATCATTTTGACACATTTTGGACTTATTTTTTGCAGTAGCAAAGGAAAACTTTTTCTGGAATTAATCGTAATATATATATTTTGTATAGTAAAACGAAATACTACAAATTTGACAAATTATCTGACATATTCGACTAGAAGTGAAGTATAGTTTTGTGGTTTTGTAAGCTTTTCGACTGGTCATTATGGCCATGAAATATGACATGAAAAAAAGCGTACTTTTATGTTCCTGAAAATGTTAGTTTCCCTTTTCCAATCCCTTTCCCTCACGCTTCTCACCCCCCTCTTCTGTTTTTCTTTATCGAGCCATTCAGATTGCGTCTACAATGTTTCTGAAATGCGTTTATTGAACAGATATCTGGGATGTCGCTGGGTGCTCATAAAACTGGGTCCCAAGGAGCCGCTATGTTTAAAAATGTGGGTCCTCAAAATACAAAACATTTTTATTTTTATTAAATAGCGGATCTCTTGGACTTTATTTTTCTAATATTGAGTCCTTTCCTTCTATTCCGCATATTTTACGCGCTATAGCGCGTCAATGGCAACTCTGGATATTAGCACAAAAATTATTTACTCTCTCTCCATCTACTTCATCGAGAAAGTGATTTATTTATTAATTGTAAAATAAGATTTTTTTTTTTTATATATACGGGGTCCCTAGAAAAGTCCGAATGACTTTTGAATCAAGAGAGCTATTGCAACAGAAGGTAAGTATCAGTATAGTAAAATGGCTATGATTTATCGGATGAGATAGACTGCAGTGCCCCTGGTGACGAATTGAGGAAGTTAAAAATTTTATTTTAAAAAATAATGAAGACAAGGAAATATTTTCAATTACAAAGTTGTAGAGTGTCCTTCAGTTAGTAAGAAAAGATATACGGATTACATACGTACTGTATATGTGCACGTACTGTCACAAAGTGAGGTGTTCAGAATGTTTCAATGTATAGCTTTCAGTTAATGCTTTCTGATGTTTTAAAAGTTGAATTCAAGTCCTTACAGGGGAGAGAGAGACCATGGTTTCTTTCCTATAAAAACTTCAACTCAACCTCTAAAGAGCGCGTTATAAATTATTAACTGAAAGCAGTTTCATTGAAACTTCTGGAACACCTCACTTTGTGGCAGTATGTATATGTGTTGCATGTGACCCGTACATCTTTCCTTACTAACTGAAAGACGCTCTACAACTTTCTAATTGAAAATATTTCCTCATCTTCATTATTTTTCCAAATAAAATTTTTAACTTCCTCAATTCGCCACCAGGGGCGCTGCTGTCTATCATGTCTGATAGTGCATTGTCATTTTACTATACCAATACCTAACTTTGGTTGCAATATCTGTCTTGGTTCAAAAGTTATTGGCCGCGTTCGGACTTTACTGGGAACCCTGTATGTAACACTTAAACTAATCTTGTCAGTTTTGAATGTCTTTTACAATGTTTTAATGTATGCACACATTTTATAAAAATAGTTTCGTAAGCGGTAAAACTTTTTTTAATCTTCATAAGTGCCTTTTTATTAATTTATTTCATTATTTTTTATATGACGCGGGAATTTAATTCACGTAAATATGAATTAAATGCATGAATTAAATTTGTGTAAACAAGGAAAAAAAAAGAAGCAAACTTGCTTTTTTTTAATCAAACACAATTTATGATAACATCATCGGAATAACAACGATATAAATAAATACTTTACTCCTTGCTTTTACATCTGGGTTCCCGATCCCGAAACTCTCAGAGTAACATGGAACGCTGATTTCGGTGTTGTTTGTTTGTTTGTTTGGCTTTTTTATGGCGCAAGAGCATCTGGGCTATACTGCGCCAAACATGGTACTTCGGTGTTGTTAGAAGCATGGTTGCAAAGACTTGTCTCCCATCAGACACGGATTTATTAAATTAATAAAGTTTGTTAATTCCTTACAATGTTGTTCCGCCTCACTATGACAAGATTATTCTAAATAGTCGAGTACCCAATGTTCGGTACTGATTTGGGACCATTCGGTTGCTATTTTATCAAATAAAGCAGAGTATTTCATTTTCGCATTGTCTCTCTGGTCCTGCTGTATCGAATTCACGCCGTGAGGGAAACAAGTCGTGTGGAACTTAAACATTGATTTTTGGTCCCAAAAGCATTGATTTTTGGTCCAAAATTTCAAACGTCGTTTAGCTGTCATAATTACCAATGGGGTACATACATACTGTAGAAATCAATATATAACAATACTCTGGGTTTTTTGTTCAAACTGCATTTTTTTTTTATATCTATAAAAGTATAATTATAAAATAATCACCAACGCATTCAGTCTGGAGTCGAACCCCCGATCGTAGGGTTTGCACCCCAACGCGTTGACCGCTAAGTCGCTGAGTACGGCTCTGTACGGAACTTTTCTCAGAAGGTGAGCCCCTAATTAAGGAAGAAGGCTATGGAGAAACTATATGGAACCTAAAATTCTCCAAATTCGTGGGACATGCGATCAGAAATATATTTAAGTTTGATAATTTGTAAGAGTATCACCGCCAAGGTCATCTTATAGATTATCTCATCCCAGATAATCTTGCGAATAATCATTAAATGCAAGAAATAGAAAAATATCATCTCATACTTTCTATTTCCTTCACGAGGAAATGATTGAAATTTTTGACGTTACGTTATGAGAATAAAATGGCTGCCAACCAAACTTGATTATCGCCAAAATGTAATGCAAATCGTTTGGCTGTCGCCAAATGGGTTGAGTCTGGTCACCATTAACTGGAGTTACAGGATTGTGGAAACTGATTACGAGTAGATGGTGTTAATTTCTTTGCATTCTTTCCCTGGAATACAGTTTCTTACAGTGCTCGAAACAGTGACGCAGCAATTAAAAAATTTAGTGGAGGTTGGGGTGGTTCAAGTGGCTTTAAAGAAGATCATGTGATGAAATGTGAGAAAACGTGTTTTGATATTCAGTGTGTGTGTGGGGGCTTGACCCCCCCCTCTCCTGCGCTACTGGTTCGAAATGTCATAGCTGTTCATTAAAATTTATGTATAGACTTTTGTTATATCTCGATAGGAAAACGTTTTCCAATCTTCAACCTACACACGTTTCTTTATCAATGTACTTTTCAGAATGTAAATTGGCTGTCACGCAGTAGTCTGGATAGTTAATAGATAATATAGTGTCGTTAATCTATATAACGCAATCTCTACTATATTTTTATTAATAGTTACTATAGAAATAACTAACAGGAATGTGGAGTTAATCGATCTGGTCGAGACACTTAATAGAATTTATGTCTTAACCATCTTCCGTACGTGTCATAAGTTATGACACGTATACAAGTTATGGCTTGCGATATAACACCTTTATATGTCATGACTCATATCATGTAACGACTACAAGTGTTCCACATCATTCACCTAATGAATAAATGAACGATTTTACCCTTCAAGGTTCCTGAAAAAAGGGAGATGTGCATCATTCGTTTTGAAGCCATCGTTGACCCAGTCAACTGCTGTGTAAAGTTGAGTGGTTAACAAATGTCATTTTCAATAAAATAGGGCGAAATGGGTGGTTGTGCCACTTTGAGTTGTTCAAATCACTCGTGGCATAAGCATGGAAGGTTTAGATTTGCAACAGATCTTGTTAAAAGAAGAAAATGGACTTAATTTTCCAGTGGCAAAAGTCGAATAATGAAACCGGAAGTGTGCAACAAAATGGCGGCTAACGCGTCATCCTCTGATTCTAGTGGCTCTACTTCCGTCCGTCTGTCATACGCGAGAAAACTCGTTCATGTATTTCGGTCATTGAACGACTTGGCACACCGCTAATATGAACCATCACCAGGGCCGTGATTACGATGTTATCGGCCCTTAAAGATATTTGGTATAACATAACGATAAAATGGCGCAGTATATCCCAGATGTTCTTCCGCCATAAAAAAGCCAAACAAACAAACAAACATAACGATAAAAGGATTGACCAGGGTTTAGCATTACAAAATAAAGTTCTTCACTGGTCATAATGCTGTAGGTAAGGGTAGAGGGAAGATAATTTAGTTATCTTGAAAATAGGAGATAAAAATTAATTAATTATTATTAATTAAATTATTACTATAATTATTAAATTATAACGAATTAATGAAAAGCTAATTCAATGAACAAAGCCGCTTTTATTATACTATTAGAACTTACAAAGTAATTTTTCTAGTTTTTTGTATAGCCAAGTTTCGGAAACTAGGAGTCTCTACAAGTAGTTATATGGCCACCACAATAAATATAACCTACATATGCTAACGCATTTGACTAATAGCGCGTATATTTGGACTACCATTTAAGGGCTGCATTGTAGGAAGTACGACGTCATACGAAAAAGGTCTATTGACCAAATACTTTGTTGAAAGTATATGGGGCCGCTAAAAACTGATTTTTTGGTGCTTGCACCACACTTTTTTGGCTGCCCGGCTCGCACCCCCTAAACACGGTCCTGACCATCATCATCATCATGAAATAAACCTGTTTTATACTTTACTATGGCAAGCGCGGTGTGGAGTAAGCTAATAGAAATTACATGAACAAATAAAATATTCAAATCAACTTGCGACATCTCTGGACATATAAATTTATGAGTTTTCGCTTTTTTTTTTATAAATATATTTTACGATATTTTTTTGGTGCGTTTTCAGCATAGTTGTATTTTATGATGTACATAGATGAGTGATGTAATAGTGTGATATGTTATGATATATATAATATGTCCTCCTTTGATTTAGCACATTGCTCAACGGACCCGCTGCATCAGAAGTTGGAAAACCTTTGTTCCGAGATAAATGGAGATGCCCTCCTTTATTCCATGTTCAGACGTAAGGAAATGCCTGTTTACTCATTTATCTCATCCTGTATATGTTGCAAAATGCTTATATTTTTTTTAGAAAAAATACAGTATATCATAACCATTTTTCTTCTTTGTCTTGTATGAAGTTTATTTGTAAGTTGTTTCAAGTGATGAGCTTGTGTCTGCCTGTCGTATACAATTTGCCAATAAGTGCAAAAGAGTTTGGTTTCGCCCTTTAGATGCAGTATAAGTAGGTTCAACCGAGCGAACTTTCAACCTTAATAAAACGGTTTATATTGACATGGCTAGTCAGAGGTGATGGCGGAATTTATAGCGAAAAGAGCGTTTTGTTAGCTAACATAAACTGTAGCTGCAAAATGCTTCTTTACTGATATACACTCTCCTATATACGTATTTCCATTTCCAATAGTGAAAATTGCTATTTTTACCAGTTGTGCTGAAAATAATTGCCAGATCTAGCATTCACAGCTATATAAGGTTCAAATCATTGTCAGTTTGGAACAGGCATCAGACTAATTCGTTGTAATTGTCCTGGTAGACTAAATGTGTAATAAATAGCCATATGTTCACTAAACTCGGCTTGATCTCGGATAAACATGGATGTTTGTGAACTTATCGTAGTTCATAGGTCATGTTAAACCGGTCGTTAATGGGCCATTCTATAACCTTGGGTCACAAAACCCAAAACAGCATCTTGTGCGAAAGTGCCAGATACACAGATCCCTGGTAGTGAAACTAGTAACTTAATCTAATTACTGAAATTAATTTTACTAATTGAATTTAAATTAATTTGCTGTAATTAATCATTAATAATTACTTAATTATTAATTCCATTAAAATGGTAACGATCAAGGGTGGACTGAGCTGGTGCGCCCTTATGGCTCATAGGACTCGCGCCTCTGAAATGGCAAGGACTGGCGCCTTTCGATAATCCAATGTATGCGCCCCTTGTGAGAATCCAGTCCGCCCCTGATAACGATATTCTGAATTGAGATCAAACAAGTTGATTTCCGGAGTATTATATAAATCTTTCTTTCATAAATATTGTTCATCACCCAAAAAATATGTAAACTGTACATTTCTTAAAACGTATTTCTCTATTTAATATTAAATTTGATAACGCCCATTTAAACTCACGTACGTCACATGAAAATAGTAATTATAGCCTGATCTTTAATTCACACCTGCATATTATGCGATTCATGCATATGACTTTTATTTCAGTGCATACTCCAGCAGTTCCATGTCCATTCAAAGGCTCATATGTCTTCAGTTACAGCAGGGGTCATCGCCAATGTGCGTATCCAATGTCCAGTATTGACTCTTGTACGCAAGATTCCCATTTGCTGCTCAGGTTTCAAGCATGTGCTGACGTCATCGGCTCTGAAAGTCGTGGTGAGTAACTTAACAAGTTTACATGGATGTCGTCATCGATTCAATTGTCTTTCACTAAAAATAATTTCGTCTCAACTGGGAAAAAAAACTTCCTTAAAGTAGGTAAATAAATAAGAAAACCGGTTGGAGGTAGTATGGAAGTGAAATCTCAAAATAAGCATGTATGGGGGGTATATTTGGAGAGACTTTTATTTAGCAAGGGATAAACAATGCTTGAATATGACATGTACAATGAAATTTGACTGTAGCGGTGTTTCCCCCCCACTTTATCGCAACAGACATCGAATATATCATGTTCAATCTTGTCTGTGAAGGCTAGCCCATACTAGTAGACCGGGTCTCCCGATTTTGGTTTCGGAGACTGGGTCTAGCAACTGTCTGTAGACATCTAATAGACCACCATGTGGTCCAGAGACCATCCTAAGACCGAAATCGCAGAATATAGGTCTCCAATCCGAAATAAGAGTCCTGAGACAATCTCTGTACAATATTGCCCAACATTGCATAGTGCGGACGCCTGTGATACCGTATACCTAGAACAGTCTGCCTCCGAACTCACTGGTAAATACTTCGCCGACGTGTTCTCGTGCAGTATTTATTTTTTCGCCTGACAATGTGACCCAACGCTAAAGTTTTGCAATTGATGAAAGATTAATATACGTTATCTTGTTTATGGGATCAGATCACATGTCCAGATTACAAAAATGAAGAGAAGAGTAGCGGTGGAAGACCTAATTAAAAAATACGACGTGTCCTTGGTTGATTTTTTAAAAAAAATCACAATTTGAAAACTTCTTTCAATCTGGAACATAAAGAAGTTAAGAATAAAAAAGCGATAGCTCTCGTAACATCTCATTGGTTCGCATACAATAATTTGCTGTTTATCCTGCAAGGGAAAGAATTACGAGAATAATTTAGGAAGAATGCTGCAATACTGATTCGAAACATGCGTACAGGTGTGGACGTAAGGCAAAATATATAGATTATCTCAAGACAACATATTGTCTATAGACCGCCCGGAACCGTCTATAGAAAATGACGAGATCTGGTCTCCCAATGTGTACGTGCCTTTACTATCTTTCCCCGCTCCTTCGAATATCGTTATAAACAGATTTCACTGTGTATTTGACGAAAAACATGCGTACCGCAATTAAGTGTTGAACCACTCATGTCAAGGTTGCTACTCCATAGCCTCACCATTATAGATAATCAAATTTGGTCGGAAACAAACATCGTAGATATATTTGTGGGTAATATCTTTTTTCCACCTATATTTAAGTTCAACTAGAAGGGTTTTTTTTTCTTATATCTTATAAAATCTTTGTATTAACATGTTTGTTTGCACTTGCAAGCATGTGTAAATGCACACTTTTAATGTGTAAGATGAATCGGCTGCGAGGAAATTAACGCACGTGACAGTATTAAAATGCAAAATTTTTCCACACAATTTTAAATGGTTTACGCTTTAGATCAGGGTTGTCCTAACATACTACCTGCGGGCCACAATCCGGCCCGCTGAGGGTGTTAAACCCGCCCGCCGACAACTATTCTGAATTAAAAAAAAAATCTTGAAACAAAAATTATAGATTTTTTCAGAAATAAAGGAAAACAGTGGGGACAGCTCGTGTTATCCCCATTCCATATCGCTAGTGAGATAAAAAAAAATGTAAGAAGTATGTTTTTTTTTTGTTTTTGTTTTTACGAAACCGATGGCCCGCGAGACTCTTGAAAATTTTTAAGTGTCCCGCTGCCCGAAAAGGTTGGACAACCTTGGTTGCGAGAGTATTACTACCTTTATCGTCTGTGAATCGAATTCCTTTTCACGTTGGTAATTGCGCATACCTTACTCTGTAATTACACTGCTACATATCATCGAAGCAAAGTAACATGGAGAGGACAACGAAAGAAACGTTAAAGGAAAATATTTTTACTAAAGCTAGGACGGTACGCGAAATTGTCATTTCAATTCCGAGAAAATAGTCGTAATCAATTTCATTGGACGGGTGTCGTCATTTTAAAAAATGGCGGACGTTCATTGGCGTCAGTTGAACTTTATTCGTAGCCAAAGTTGCCATGAAACTTTTTTTATGTGTTCTCTAATTAGCAAATAATTTATCGGTCCTTTAGAGATCTTCGCGCTCGATTGATCGCGCCAACATACTGTTTTATCGCCACATCCATTTCCCGAAATAGTTTTAAGAAAAAAAAACTTTTTTCCTGTGAAAATTTTAAAAAATATGTAATCTCTTACGTCAGCTAAAAAACGGTTATAAATTTTGGCTTTTTATCAAGCCTCACGGGGTTAGCGCCATGAACTTTGTTATGTAGAGTTTATTAAAAAATTTCTAAACTTGCTTAATTCTTTAAACTTAAAAAAAAACGAAGATTAGAAAGTTATAAAACTTTCTAATTCGCATTTGGTTTGAGACGAAGATGAATTTAGTGCTAATTATAAGCCTTTATTAAGTATTCTTTAAATTACTTTGTAAGTAAACAAAAAGACATTTGGTAAATGAAGAATTAATAATAAACAGGCAAATAGTATGCAGTCTTAGCTGTAACTGACAACATCCTTTCCTTGTGTACAGCAGTAACGCAGCCAGAAAAATTTCTGGGGGGGTTTACGGGAGGGTAGGTTATGTTTTCAAATGTTCCCATTTTAAAAATAATAGTTTTAAAGATTTCTGTGAGGGGATTTCAATCCCAAAATCCAACATCCTGGCTGTACCAGTGGTGCATAGCCTTAGTTTTGTTCATAGAAACGTTTCAAAATAACCTCCCAGTTTTGAGCATAAAGCTGTTCTATAATAAGTTCTTATATATGACATAAGAAAGTGTTCTAGAATAAGTTCTTATGTATGACATAGGAATGTTCTAGAATAAGTTCTTATGTATGACATAGGAATGTTCTAGAATAAGTTCTTATGTATGACATAGGAATGTTCTAGAATAAGTTCTTATGTATGACATAGGAATGTTCTAGAATAAGTTCTTATGTATGACATAGGAATGTTCTAGAATAAGTTCTTATGTATGACATAGGAATGTTCTAGAATAAGTTCTTATGTATGACATAGGAATGTTCTAGAATAATTTGTGGCGTAGAGTAAGGCCTCTCAAACTTTTCTACTTGGCGACCCGAACAAATATTTTCACGACCCTAGGTATAGAGGTATGTAAAGTGGGAATACGAATTATATGTAAAACATTTGCTGACAATAAAGCATAAAAAAATTTATTCGAAAGCAATTCTTTGGTATGCATACGAATATTATTTTACCACGTATTAAAGACAAATATTAGCATTTATGCTAATGTGCTGGGTGTGTCAGTTTACTTTTACATAAAAACTTAAATCTTGGATGAATATTTGATACTGCAGGACGTAGAGCCTCTTCAATTTTTTGCAGAGTTGACTAGATTGTTTTGATTTTGTAAACGTTAATGCTGCAATTGCTGTTTCGCATAAATACCTAGTAAAAATTTTTGCAGAAAGTGTTGGGAATTCTGTCCTAATCCCGAAACAAAATTCATTTAAGGGTATTTGGAAAAACTTGTTTTAAACTTATGTGGCCCGATAACTGTGCAAATTCTTCTTGAACGTTTAAATGTAAATGACTGACATTAATCAACCCAATTGAATATGGTTTTTGAACCCAATTTTCTTTTTAAGTAACATTTGAAGGGAAGTATTTTTGAAATTGTGTCTCCAAACACTTCAGATAGTCAATTATAACTTTTAGAATTAAACCTTTGGAAAGGTTGTTTTCAATTATAAAAACATCCATAGCTTTAAACATTTCTAAAGATCCGTTTTCCACTCTAATTTTCCATATGCTTTGAAAAAAAAATTAGTTAGTTTCGCGTTCAGAAATTTTTTAAGTTTTGCTAAAATTTCTGCGACCCCCAAATTTAGTTACGCGAACCCAGATAGGGTCGCGACCCACACTTTGAGAAACCCTAGTTTAAGGCATAAGTGTTTAACAAAACAATACAATGTTTCGCCAGTAGATTCCATGACAAAAGTTACTTCTACACGGGAGTAAGGTTTAAAAAACACGACGTTTCGGGAGCCAACTGCTCCCTTTGTCAAGTGAAGGCGTTTCGCCAGTGTCGAAATAGCTACTGCTATAACTGTTTAACACGATCTTTTCTAATAATACAAATCAAATTAATTTTATTTATGCCCCGAAAATTCTTGATTATGTCACTAATAACAAATTCGCAGGGGTGATTGTAAGTCCAACCCGGATTCCCTGAAAAGTTGTAATATTTAAAACTCTATAATATTTAAATATTGATTTCCAAAGGAATATGAAAAATTAAACATAAAAAATTACATTAAACAAAATGAAATTTTCATAATTTTTAAAAAAGAAATCCAGGAAGAGGCAAATTGAAATTCCCAGAATTTACGAAAATTCCTCAACGCAATCATCCCTGTTCATGGGCGTCCATATGAGTACTTCCGGGGGGGAGGGGGTCTAAGAAAAATTAACGAGTACTTCTAGGGGGGGCTGAGAAAAATTATTACCTCCTTCTCAAAGCTGTCGAGAATTTTAGTGAATGTACAAGATACCAAAACGCTACAAAAATAATTGATACTGCTTGACAATTAGTAATGAGCTAAAAAGTACCTTATTTTAAAATGTGACTGTAAAACTTTTGAAAATAAATGCATAGCAGGTTCGAGCAAATAAAATTTTCAGACGGGCGGGGGCTCGAGCCCCCCTCTACCCCCCATATGGGCGCTCATGCCCCTGTTCAAGTTCCGTAAAATACCAATTATTTAGATTAATCATTAATTATTAGATTAATCAGACCGAGGAAAGACTGGGTGTACTCGTGGAACCTAGAAAATTGGGTATAATAGTGATTTATAGAGAAGTGTAGCATATCGCCACGAAGTCACTAGACAGAGGATTTAAATTCGCTTAATTGGTGACCCACATAATCCGAATAAAAAGTGTCCGGGTAATTCGGATAAGAATATCCGGAAAGCCCTTATTTTATTCTAATTGTATAATAATATTCCCGGTAAATATTCTATATGAAATAAAAAAAAAATGAATGCTTTGCACACGGAATGCATTTTTTGATAAAAATTTAAAAGGAAATGATTTTTTAGTTATTCGTACATTCTTTAGTCCTTGAGATTTTCATACAGACTCAGTTTCTATCGGAATAATGTTACGCTAGTATCATAGCAACGTCACAGTAATGCCGCACCAGTGTTACAGTACTATCATAACAATATTACTGTAATATCACAAACCGTTTGGCACAATATGGTCCAGATGCTCTTGCGCCATAAAGGGTCAAAACAAACAAACAAGTAGTATCACACTATTATTTCGGTAGTATAGTATTACAGTAATATCATACCGTTATAGGAATAAAGGACAGAAATAACTTATTAAAATTCGGCGGAATAAAAAGTTTGCCGTTCTGCTATGTTACAAAAATTTTTTGAAAGCATTTTTACGACGAATTTCAGCATTTTAAAATTATTGGAAGCAATGTGCATTAATTCACAATCAGAAAGCCATTAGGCATTAGGTTTATTTAAATATGTTTCAGCTGACGATGCACCAAAAAAAATGAAAAAAAGATATTCAGAATCTTTCATGGGTGTTGCCAATTTGGAAAAGCAAAATTCTTTGCGAAGTCGGTAGATCGAAGTCAACAATAGAAAATATGATTAAATTAAAGAATGAAGACTTCGGTTTCTTTTTTCTTTTTTTTTTTTACGGCTTTTAAAATTTTCTTACAAATTAAATTACTTTTCCCCTCCCGCAAACATTTCAATTCCGGTCGGTGGGATTCAACTTATTTAAAACGAAATAACTGTTATAGAAACGAAGTAGCCGAGCACAAATAGGTTCATATAAAATTCCTCCCTCTCCGATATTTATCCTTGCAGATATATAACCGTTTTATGTCAGCTTTGTAAGAACGGAATCACTGCGGGATCTCTTACTTAGTCTGTGCTATTTTCAACATATTGATTTTAAGGTATAACAATTATTTGGTGAGTTTTAGTTCGGTATTAATATAGAGATAAAATTTTAAACTGACATACTCAATAATTCATTTCATTAAAAAATTGTTATTTCACTTCGCTTACGAATGCATCCAGTTTGTATAAATTACATACGCTTAATTATATGTTGATTACAAACGACGGGCATTGCGCCATATTTATAGTTTAAATTTTAACTTACTTACGTCTTAGTTTTTTTTAATAAAAATGAAAACTACATTCCTTTTATAAAAATTATTTTATTACAACCTTCTCGTACAGGGTTCTTACTCACTTTTGGAGGAAAAAATCCCTGACTTTCCCAGGCTTTTTAAATAAAAATCATTGAGTAACCGCGAAAAAACTGAAGTGAACTCTTCTGTCTCGTTGGGGGGTGTTGTGTATTGCATCACGATCGTGTGGAAGTTAGCCATTCAAAACAGATGTTAGGAAGGTTTTTCCTGACTTTTCCGGTGGGAGGTTTGATGAAGAACTCTCCATTTTTTTCTTGACTTTAAGGACGATTTCAAATACCCTGACAACTCCAGGTTTTCCAGGCGCTTGGGAACCCTGCCATAGTAATCAGATGTAATCTATGCTTTCAAAAGCACATTTTCAGTGATTTGCTATTGGTGGCGCAAGGACATCGACTTCTAAGAACGATTTCAAATTCCCTGATAATTCCAGGTTTCCAGGCGCGTGAGAACCCTGTCATAGTAATCACATGCAATCGGCGCTTTCAAAAGCACATTTTCAGTGACTTGCTATTGGTGGCGCAAGGACATGTAAGATAACGCTAATCTACAATTTTTCGTGGACTCTTTCTTGCCTCAGTCGCCATGTCCGATTATGAAAAGCATCTGCAAGCAGATTTCAGTAATATGCGGCTTATCCTCTGTTCTGAAAAGTGAACGAAATAACATCCGTGTTGCAAAAGGTAATCTAGTTTTACCTTTCTCCATCTCACAGACGACACATGATTACAATACACGTCACCAGGACGATATCAGAATACCGCGGACTCGCACAAACTATAAAACACACAGTGTCTCCGTTACGGGTTCTAAAATCTGGAATTCGGTTCCCCAAGATTTAAAAGCTCTGTCTTTTCTCACCTTTAAAGCCAAAATCTTTGATTAGTACTCAAATCAAGTATGCTCTGCCTGCTACTTCTGCCTTCCCACTCTTTCCTTTTAGTTTTCAGTTCTTCCCCCTCCTCTGCTCTCCCTGCTCTTCCTTTTCCATTTTTCTTTTGTCTGCCTTTCCTTATAAATGTCCTCTAAAAGTGCACCCGCAACGGCCAACTCAAAATTCATTTTCAATTTTCTACTGTTTTTGTTTCTCCTACTTCTTCTCTCGGTCCAGGCTACAAGAAAAAACATTCTTGCTCTGAAGCTCACAAAGACTCCACCTTTGGACCACTCTTCAGCCTTCACTTGTAACGTCTTCGAATCAAGAGTGCGCTCATAAACTCTGTAAATGTGATATTCCAGCAAATGCGAATCTCTTAATAACAATGCGGATTTGTACGCGCGAATCAATATCTTTGTTGTTTCTTGCAGAATACGAGAAATCCCTTGCTTTTTCTACCGGAAAGAGAGCCCCGTTACTAGCATCGCTACTGCTCTCTTTCCATTTCCCAAGCAAATCGTTTGTATGGTCTCCTGATGTACATAATAATAAGGAATAAAGTAGTAGTAGTATTAAATGAAGTGTATCAAGAAAGTGTGTGTGTGTATATATATATACATTCTTTCTTTTTTATGTGGTCCTTTTATGTGTGCTTTCTATTTATGTGGCAAATTAATATTTGCTGCACGGATAGAAAGGCGGAAGGGGAGGGCTAATTCACCAACCCGTCTAGCCAGCGTGGTGAAATTATGGCTAATTCCTCCATTATGTTGACACACCAGAAACCATGGCCCCTAGTCTCCAGGTGCTGGAGTGCTCCTGATCAAGGCAGCGGTCAGTGTGGCATGAAAGCAGGGGGTGCTAAGAATCACTGGAATGGCCCAGGCTGCCGTTTGTTATTGACCTTGGCTACGTTTAATGGACGATCCCTTGCTTCTGAAGCAAAACTTCAGGAATTGGAAGAGGAACTAGACAAGATCAAATGGGACATTGTAGGACTCAGTGAAGTTAGAAGAAAAGGTGAAGAGTTGGTGGAACTTAAAAGTGGACATTTGTTTTATTATAGAGGAACGGAAACTGGAAGAACAAGTGGTGTTGGCTTCTTAATCAACAAAAGAATTAAAGACTACCTTCTTGAAGTCGAAAGCACGTCAGATCGAGCAGCGAGGCTCGTTGTTCAACTAACCCAGCGATTCAGTACAGTGGACCATATTCAAGTATTAAGAGAATTAATTGAAAGAACACATGAATATGAACTTCCATTGTGTGTTGCATTTATTGACTATGAGAAGGCCTTTGACTCTATTAAAACATCAGCAGTCATCAACTCTTTAAGATCAACAGACATTGAGGATGTGTACATTGACATGGTGAAACGTGTGTATAAAAATGCAAGTGCAAAATTTCGGTTACATAAAGATACCAAAACTATCAAAATTGGTAAAGGTGTGAGGCAGGGAGATACCATTTCTCCAAAACTTTTTACTTCAGCTTTACAGATGATTTTTCAGCAGATAAATTGGAATAACAAGGGAATAAAAATAAATGGTGAATATTTAAATCATTTGCGGTTTGCTGATGACATTGTTATTTTTTCAACGAACCCATTAGAACTCCAAGACATGGTACAGGAGCTCTCAACTAGAAGTAAAGAAGTTGGACTCAAGATGAACCTACAAAAAACTAAGATCATGTTCAATAATTTCGTAGAGGAAACAAAAATACAAGTTGACAACATTGAGCTAGAAATTGCTGATTCATATATTTACCTTGGCCAGCTGATTTCAATGGATGGCAACATTATGAAAGAACTCAACAGACGTATTAAACTTGGCTGGAGTGCATTTGGAAGAAACAGTTTTATCCTGAAGGGGAAATTGCCTTTGTGTCTAAAAAGAAAGGTCTTCAACCAGTGTGTATTGCCAGTCCTCTCTTATGGATCAGAGACATGGAGTCTAACAGTTGGAGCAATACGAAAGTTACAGACAACGCAAAGGAGCATGGAGAGGTGCATGCTTGGAATAACTAGGAGAGATCGAAAAAGAAACACTTGGGTGAGAGAGCAAACTAGAGTAGAGGACATCATTGTTAAAGTAAAAGGGCTGAAATGGCGATGGGCTGGGCATATTGCAAGAAGAACTGATCAACGATGGACAACAGAAATTCTGAACTGGATTCCAAGAGACCACCGAAGACCTAGAAAACGTCCTCAAACTAGATGGGTGGATGAAATAAGAAAACAGGTTGGGGTG
This sequence comes from Dysdera silvatica, assembly GCA_006491805.2. Classification (NCBI taxonomy): domain Eukaryota; kingdom Metazoa; phylum Arthropoda; class Arachnida; order Araneae; family Dysderidae; genus Dysdera; species Dysdera silvatica. The sequence continues at coordinate 62,368,845 of QLNU02015003.1, forward strand.
ACGTGGAAGCGAATTGCTCAGGATAGACTTGTGTGGAAAGCATTTGGAGAGACCTTCATCCAGCAGTGGATAGATAATGGTTGAATATGATGATGATGATATATATAATCTGTTTATTTAAATAAATCGAACACTACGCAGATTAAATTAAACAACAATATAAATCAACGTTTATTGGCGTAGTGATACCAGCGCCGATGTTATGGCGTGATTAGATGGTGAAACGTTCGAAAGAAAATAAATATTTCTGCGTTCGGTGGGACCTGAACCCACTGAATGGACTACTTTTTAAACCGAATTACGAAGAGACCGGTATTAAATTGATCGAAATGCCCGTTGCAGCATATGTGTTTAAATAAATCAACCCCCCCTTCAGATTAAAGTAAACAGCAATATGAATTAACGCTTATTGGCGTAGTGTTCGATTTATTTAAATACATATGATGTATACGATCAATTTAATACCAGTCTCTTTGCAATTTGGTTTAAATAGTAGTCCATGTACTACACCATTCTGCGAAATAACTGGCAACAATATATATACGTTCGTAAAGAGATTATATATTGTCCTTCGTAGCTCAGTGGGTAGAGCCTCCGCCCGGCAAGTGGAAGGTCGTGGGTTCAGGTCCCACCGAAGGCAGAAATATTTATTTTCTTTCGAACGTTTCACCATCTAATCACGCCATACCATCGGCGTTGGTATCACTACGCCAATAAACGTTGATTGATATTGTTGTTTGATTTAAAGTGTATATTAATAGGAATATACAGATACTCTTTATGATTACGCCATAATTAATTAATTATTCATACTTGTGTTAGTTTAATGTATGACCTTTAAGAAATGGGAAGCTATTTACGAGTAAATTTGTTGGAACCGGGCTCTCATCTTATAAAAAGAGAATTTACGGGACCTCGGACTCATAAGGGTTGAGAATCACTAATTTAAATGTTGGTTTGTTTGGATTTTTTATGGCGCAAGAGCATCTGGGCTATACTGCCCCATAATTTAAATGAAGCTAGTTGAAATGATAACACGTGACACTCTTTCATTCCAATCCCATCTTCTTCTCTCAACCAATCATACATGTTATATGCACTGAATGGCAGAAGTGCTTGGACACGTGGTGGAAAAAAATGTCAATGTCCATTTTTCATTTCTCTCATAACCTCGCGACTTAAAAATGAACATTTTATTATTATTTGTCTTTTGTTTCGTGTTCCGTATTTGATTTTCTATTTATCATCGTTCCTTTTTCAGCCTTCCTTACTCTATAAAGAGAACAGACAGCTCCCGAAACGTCATTGTTTATTTTAATAAAAAACTATTCCAGCGACAAAAACTCTATGGGTGTAACGATATTTTGCAAAATGCAATTTTAAGTTTAGGTATTTTAAGGAATTTGTCAATTTCGATTGGTATATTTTTTTATTTATAATTACTAAATATGAATATCGGGATGGAAAGTGTCCTTTCGCCAGAAATATACAACCAACCAACTAACCAATGAAATGGAAAGTGACCATGGACGTCGTACCTGGTTAAGAAACTAACTAGTCTTGGAAAAATGTCATTTCGTGAAATTTCTCGCACCTTAACGTCATCAGAAATCCATTAGTTCGGAAAAATGGAATAAAATTGGACGTAAGTTATCTAAACGTCGTCGTATATATGTAAACTTCGATTGCGCGAACCAAATTTCGACTCTCTAACTCAAAAATATCATTAAATTCAGCAGCAGAGGCCTAACGCGATTACATACATTAGAAACGAATACTGCTTACGTTATTTTACGAACGCCTGCCTTGCTTCTACTTCCGTGGTGTGCATATACGTTTACGCAGACATGCTATATAAAATGATGAAAGTACTAATAAGTGGTATATATAAAAAGCAATATTAAATAGTGCAAAGTATTATATACTTTGCACTACACGAGGATTTTGCAAAGAACAGTAATATAGGCAAACGTCAAATATTTTCATGGCATTGACATTTTTATCGCCTCTCTATTACGACAGTTTTTGCAAATCTTGTTTAGAAGACATTGCACTTTCTTGTCACCATTTCCTCTGAAAAGAACTTATACGAGTAAGTCCAACGCTATGGAAATAAAAATGTTAGAGTATAGTAACCTTACGCGTAGGCTTCTTTCTGCTTTTAATGTCTCCTTATTGTGTTGCGAAAAGTATTTGTAAGCAGGGCTTGTATTGGGCGGGAGCCTGGCTCCTGTACTTCATTTTTGGCGATTATTTAAATATTAATCGGAGCCCCTACAGGGGCATGGATTGCCAAAAAAGTCATGGATGTCACGAAAACGTAATGAATTTGTGATTAGTGTCATGTATTTTGTTGTCCAGAAAAATGGACATAAACAATTGATATGATTTATCGATTCTTTTGCAGCCATTCGATTTTTTAATCGATTTTTAATAATATTAGGGCTACTGCACTTTTTTTGTTAGAAATTAAGCCCAGCTTGTAAGAATCGTGGAGAGTCATCGAACAGTTTTGAAACGGTTAATTGCTGAATTATTTTACGCTGTCGTGTGCTTACAAATATTTAAGGAAAATGCTCCACAAATCCGTCTTGGTGGTGAGTAATGTCTTACAAGATAAAAAAAATTGGAGGTTTCCAGATGATCATTTCGTCTAGCCAAATATACTGGTTGTTGGAAAAAAAATTAACAATATGTGGCAAAAAACATTTGGAATTCAGAGTCGAATAGTGTACGTGTAAGGTATGACATGGGGAGTGGGTGAGAAACGAACGACACCCCTACGAAGGTGGTGTAAACTTGTCTGTTCTAGCGCGATTTCGCATTATGCCTGCAAAGAAGCGAAATTGATAGTGGTGTGTTCTTTCGAAGTACTCTTTTCGTACTTATTGATATTCAACTACTTTTAACATGGCGTCCTGACCCACAGGTTAGTACATCATTTTTTAATTTTGTTTGTTATGCTGTTATTAATAATATTTAATATAATTTAATATTGACGTATTAAAAAAATTTTTTTTTGATTATTTAAGGTGTGTTTGGGGAAATTTAGTTTATATCAGACCATATCATGTCCGTAATTGTAACATATTTATTTCCTTATAAGTTGATCTTGCTGAAACATAAAAAAACCTTGCCCATATTTGCCCCATTTGGAAATATTCCATTTTATACAGGGTGTCCATAATTTAAGTCTTCCTATTTAGAGTCAACCTGTAACTTGATCTAACATTGCAAATGTCTCCAAATTTGGCAAGTAGCTTAGCTAGACCATGTGCAAGCGATTTTGTGAAGAAAAGATTATACAGAATGGTTATAAAATAAGTTATCCGGTCTTGATAAAATTTCGTTAAGAGCCAAAAGTTCAATAATTTGATCGCTCATAACTTTCTTTAGAATTGAATTATTTTCGAAATTGTGATATCATTGTTTTCATTGTCATCGCAAATTGTCAAGCGCCCTAGCGCCAGCGCCCAGTTTTTAAGGGCGCTCATAATTTTTGTATCGCAAAATCAAGTATGAGTTGACTTGATGACGAATAGTTTTGTTCAAATATATTGAAGCGTTCAAAAGTTATTAATTTTTTCCGATTTTTCGATGCAATGGCCCCACTGTGCGACGGTTTTTAGGCTAGACTCAAAATTATGCAGACGAGTTCTTCTATACTACTGATTAAGAAATAAGGAAGTCAAATATTTTGTCTGGTCTACATCCCTCCATCTTCTTTTCATTACGTCTGGTCTACTCAGATGTTAAAGAAAAGTATAAACATAAGCGTGAAGCACTAATAAAATTTCGTGAATTAGTATTTTGTATGTATATTGGAAATTAGAATGTATCTATACAAAATTAAAAAACACGGTGAAATCTGTTTATGAGGTTACTCAAGAAACCGGAAAAGGATATCCGTATAAACTAGGGTTGTCCAGCATACGGCCCGCGGGCCCCAATCCTGCCTGCCGAAAATTATTTGGAATAAAAAAATTTTAAACCAAAAAATTTAGGTTTTTTTTTTCAGAAATGAGGAAAAACCGCGGGGACAGCATAGATCACCCCTTTCCGTGTTGCGAGTGAACAAACAAATAGCCAGAAGAAACTCTGAATTGAAACTTTTTCCTCAAAACTTTCTGAAATCGATGGCCCACGAGATCTATGAAAATTTAAGTGGCCCGCTACCCTAAAACATTGGACAATCCTGTTATACAAACATAAATGACAGGTTTTACC
>QLNU02015003.1:62391275-62455979 GCA_006491805.2 Dysdera silvatica
TTGTCAATACGTCGCCAACTCAAAAATTATGTACACATGTAATGAAAGTCCCACAGCCGTTCAATGCCAAAAATACCAGCACTCTGCTGAAAGTCACTGCAAAGCGTCATCTATGGCGGTCACTTCGTAGTGGGGTGATACAACGAGTCCCGCCTTGGCGCAGAACTTTGGCTGTGGTGACCGAAGTTCGGATTCTTCGTTAAACTGTAGGTCCAGTTTGCCAACCCGTCTGGCCAACGTGGTGAGCTTAAGGCTGCTTCCTCTGTATGTTCAGCTATAGGCGAACTATCATGGTCTTCCCAATCAATTGTTGTACAGCAATGGAACTGCTGTACCTGTGTTGTGTATTTTATTGAATATTTGTTAGCATGCCACGTTTATAGAGTGCTTAATTTCTAACAACAAAAGTGAAGGAACCATAATATTATGATAAATTTATTAAAAAATCCATAAATCATATCAATTGTTTATGTCCATTTTTTTGGACAACAAAATGCATGACCTTAATCGCAATTTCATTACTTTTTCATGACAGCGTTTATTTAGGGGCTCCGGCTAATATTTAAATAATCGCCAAAAATGAAGAAGTACCGGAGCCAGGCTCCGATGGGCTCCCGCCCAATTTAAGCCCTGCGTTTATATATGCTTAAGTTTACAAACTTGGACATTCCGACGACGATACTGTGTTACCAGAGAGTTTAGGGTGATAGACAGTATGATTCTTGATGCCAATTAAGACGCGACCGCTCGTTAATTAAGTGACTTCTAAATCACAAAGCTTTCTTTTCTGCTCGTAAATTGAAACTAAGTTCTTTTGCTTTAAATTTTACCATACTACCTCACTCCGATGGAGTTCAATGTTTTGAAAATGGTCTTCAAAAATGTGTTATTCAAATGGGCTCGTGAGAGTCATCTTCCAATCCCAAATATATAACAAAATAACTATTTAATAATAATAGTAATTTGTTTATATATAACAATAGTAATTTGCTTATATACAGTAATAGTAATTTGCTTATATATAATGATATTTGCTTTCAAACATAAAATAAAACGATAGTATATTAGTATATACAATTGCACTGACGGATTCAGCGAGGGGCGGAGAGGGCGATCGCCCCCTCCCCGTGGACGACAAGGAATTTGAGATCATTCCCTAAAAGTCAAAGAAAAACAACACTTCCGGGTAAAGGTCAAGAAAAAACGGGACTTTTGGGTAAAAGTCAAGGAAAAAGACTTTTGGGGAAAAGTCGGGTAAAACCTTCCTAACTTGGATTTCGAATAGCTGAATTTCCCCTTAGCATCATAACATTCCATCCATGATTTCGGTAACAGCGCGGAAAAATTCGTAACTTTTGTCGTATATTTCTAAATCACCATAAATGATTCAAGCAGCGAAGATCTGTTACGCTTATGTAGCACGTGGGTGTTCATGTTTTTATATTTTAACATTTTGATTTAGTATTTTGAAATTATTGAAATCGATGTGATATAATCCATAAACCAATCACGTATATCAAATTAATTTTTCAAATTTACATAGCACATTTTCCCTAGAATTCTAAGTTGACGCATCAGCCGCCATTTTGTTGTAGAATTCCGGTTTCATTTACCTTGGCGATAAAGGTTTTCCACATTGGCGCAATGATCGCTATTTTGGCATAAAAATAATCAACAATCCGCGATTATCCGACTATTGTAAACATTGGCGCAACTTTTAAAATGTCGCCAATAAATGCAATTTGCAACCACGATCACGTGATACAATGGCAAGAAAATGACAGATATGCGCCTGCTCCCTTTTTTAGGAACTTTAATTTTCCCCTGCAACCAAAGTGTAGTTGGAAGTTTCGTTTGTGATTGGCCAGGGAATGTTTTTCTCCAATGTGATTGGGTACCCTAGCGGCCACCCTTCCCAATGCTCCCCCTTGCCCAATTTACTCTACGATTGGGGACCCTGAATAGATTATCAGTATTTAAGAATTGAATAATTAAACATTGTCGTTGTTATGTCGATGTAACCAATGTAATTAATATCGCTGTTTTGTATCTTTCAGCCAATCATCCTCACGCTAAGTGCACCTATCCAGAATGGTTTACGAGCTACCGCCATTGGCGGGTTTTGGATGGTCGTTTCGCGTACGATATCTACCACAAGAATGCATCCTTTCGAGTTTCGAATGCTACTACTGGAGATATTGTCAAGAGGGTTGTGTGCATACGAGACACAGCATCCTCACAGGATTCGTCCGTTGTACTCACCACAACAACTCCCAGCACTTCTTCGTTTGCACAATATGTGGTTCACGTGACATCTGGATGGTAAATAACCATTCTTCCCCTGTTTCTTCACAATAACCACTATTTTCACATTTTAATTTATGCAATTTGTATTAAAAATTGTATTACAATTCAAATTATGTAAACAATATTTTTTTTAAGCAACATTTTGTAAGGATTGGGATGATGTAGACTGGCAAGGAAGAAACATTAATATCCATCAGTTTTACTTGTCTCGGGGGGGGAAAACAGTTGTTTTTAGCTTTAAGTGGTGTTGTACACAGTACGGAGTGTGAAACGCAATTAATGAGATAGGTATTGCCGATAGGTTCGGAATTTTAGTGACGCTAGAAATTCAAAAGTGTTGTTCATGGGTCACGCTGGGTTATCAATATCATCTCAGTCGTCCTATTGGTCAGACTGACCCAAAGCAAAAGCCAACGAATAATAAATATACGTTAAAAGAATATATATATAAAGAGTTTTAACGAAGGAAGTGTAAAAGATGCGTGGAAGTTGGCGTCCATGAAATACTTTTGATTCCAACTTCATTTTACTGCTTTTTTTTTTTTTTAAATCTAATTTTGAAAAAATAGCAGTAGAAATTGATTTCTATAATTATTTTCTCTCTTCTTTTAGGGGAGGGTGTTCCCCACTTTGATGAACATTAGTATGAGAAATGGATCATACTTTATCTGTGCTCATTGACTTAGTGATCTATGCAATGGGATAGTAACATGAAGAGTAGTGTTAGTCCAAATCTAGCTTGTGTTGCATAGTCAATATTTTTTTTTCAAAATTAAATGTTAGTCTTAATCTGAAATCATTTTTCTTTATGTTAAAGCACCTCATAATAATTAAAAAAAATACATTTGCGTACTGGTAACTGTATTTTTTGGGAGAGCGTCTCACCAACGCCTCTGCCTCTTCCCCCGGGCCACGATTTATAACTCGGCACGTCGGCCAAGTGCCCAAAACACAAACCTTTGAAAAGTTACGGATATATATATATATTTTAATTACAATTTATCTACCGTAGAACTGCATCGATTTCCTTCCCCGGGAAAGGGGCCTCCTCCCTTTTGTTTTAATTTTAAATTCTGAAAGAAATTCCGTGTGAAACGGCTACCCCCTCTCCCCAAATAAAAAAAAAATCCGTAGTCAAATAAAAAACTTGCTAGTAAAGTTTTTTTTTATTTTCTCTTATAATAATGCACATAAGACAGTTATGAATCCACCACCTTCTTACTCGGAGATCTCATAAAGATCGCACTGCTCACTTTAGTCCGGAGTTTGGTTCCCTAGGCCTTAAGAGGTTCGGATTCCTCGGAAAACTGTAGCCCCCGGCGCAACATAAACACTGTAGTCCTTGAACCGTAAAACCACAAAACCAACAAAAACGATCCCTACTTTACAGATTACGCGATGTTCCCTGGCATTGAGGGCGTCTAATGCTGTAAATTCAAGGAAGTCGCTGTGCCCAGCGCATCTCGCACCCTCCCCTCACAGCACTGCCACACCAATAACGAACTAATCCATAAAAAGCCTTATATATGCTCGTAAGGGAGGAAATGATTGACGCCTGTAGCTTAGTAGGTAGAGCACCTGGCCGGCAATCAGGAGGTCATGGGTACGGATCACACCGGGCGTCACAAAACTATTCTAAATTTGTGTGTGTAATTTAACATCTATTGATGCCAGCTCATCAGTTAATAGGGAAAAAAAATTTAATTCGAAGGTATTACTGCTAGTTCACCATATGGAACATTCTGGTTTCTTTGACTTGTCGCTTTGGTTACAAAGTAGTCACAGCATTGCTACACTAATAGCGGAGCTTGTCCATTTAAAGCCTTATATATGCTGGTAAGAGGGGAAATAATTAACGCCTGTAACTTAGTAGGTAGAGCACCTGACCAGCAATCAGGAGGTCGTGGGTTCGGGTCCCACCAGGTGCCAGAAAATCATTCTTTTCTTTACGAGTAATTTAACATCTGTTTATACAATGTGTTTTGAATATTTTTGCGTATTTGAAGGTCGTCAATAATTTATGAGAGGCGTAGGGAGTTATTTGTCAAAAACGTTAGAAAACTGCTGCTCTATATATTGACGAAAATACACTTTTGTTTTTAATGACATTTAACTATCATTTATTAAACGTCTCGCTTCTTTATATTAATTTTTCTCAATTAATACATATTCTGCTTTCTTTTGTTTGGAGAATGGTTTCATTTTAAAGGACCAAACTAGTTTTTTAAAGGGGAAAAAATACGATCACAATCCGGGAATTGAACGCTGGACCTTACACAGTCTTGAAAAAAGAAAGAAAAAATGAATGAAGAAATTATCCATTTTTATTGAAATTAAATGTACATACAGAGTAAGGAAGTGATAAAAAATCCAAGACGGTAGGGCCCATCAATTGAATTGCATTTTAAATGTTTAAATCAACAGTTGGTGAACACTCCCCACCTACCGGCTATGCACTATGCGTTTAGGTAAGGAGAGGTTCTTAATGTCACTCTGCGACACATTCTGCCAGGCATTCCTCACTTGTTGCTCCAAATGTGCGACATCTGTGGTGCCCGAATCTGGCAGTCTACCATATCCTATACAGATTTGATTGGCGAAAAGTCTGGTGACCTTTCTGGCCAAGGAAGAGTATCAACAGCACTGAGGCTGCTCACAGATATGCGAACCATATGGGGCCTGGCATTATCTTGTTGGAAAAATAGCCCCAGTGCTATCGCGTCATGAAAATTAACGCAAGTGGCTGCAAGGTGTCATCAACATATTGTTGAGTTGTAAAAGTTGTATGCAGATAACTAGGGGCGCCCTGCTGTCGTATGAGATAGCACCCTCACACACACACACACACCATCACACTAGGGGTAATGGCTGTGTGCCTTTGTAAAACAAAGGGTGGTTGGGACCGCTGGCCCTGGCGCCTACACACATGGATCCGATGGTCATCTGCTCCAAGACTGAAGCGGGATGCGAGATTCGAATTTCCATACAAATTTTAGCATTAAGACGGATTTAAGCAATCTGATTGGCTGAAGTGAAGTTTGGGCAGGTTCCAAGATCGAAATAATTCCGGTCAAAAAGAACTGGCATGTTTTTGTGGGGTGGGGGGAGAAATCAAGGTTGCATGTGAACCAAGACGAAAAGTACGAAAATGAAAGAACGATTTTACTGATGACTGATTATAAAAAGAAAAATAACAATTCGGTATAATAAGATAAAAAAAATGTACTAACATGATATATAAATTTAAGGAGTAAAGGCTCATTAACTTTGTAATAAAGATACCATTAATATCCATTATACTAGTTAAGAATATGAATCATTCTAAAAAGCAGCATTCATTTTTAGATACCGATGACGTTGAACAATTTTTGTCTGTCGAAAGAAAAAAAATTGGATAACCAAAACGTCCTAAAAACGAGAAAATTGCGAAATCCATTGTTAAAATTTCTAAATATATATTTGCCACAGATATAAAATAATTCGGAAATGATTTTCAATTATATATTTCAAAAGTAATGATTTCAATTTCAATCTAGGAAGTCAATTTCAAGAATTATGAAAAACACGATTTTTTTTTTTTAATTCAACTGCCAATTATTCAAAAATTGAGGCAGAACATGATTTTTCTATAAAAATATAAGCTACCAGCACAATATTTCAAAAATATTGTTTTGTTTTAAAGATTTCTAACCATTTATTTAATTTTAAATTTAAATTAAAGAAAAAAATCAACTCATGGTAATATTAAAAATAAATTGGAAGTATTATTGAAGACGGTTGTCTAAATTATCCCGCTATTAGAATCTGATTTACGACAAACGACGAGCTTGAACTCTGAAGTGGTTGATCTTTTGGTGCGTTTTACATTGGCGACCAAAATTGCGTAGCAAACCTATAAGTGATGTCATCGTTAGCCAATCAGATTGTTTAAATCGGTCCTAATGCTAAAAATTTGTGCCAAATTTAATTATCGCAAGCGGGATTCATCACTGAACACTATGCGATGGCAATCTACGCCAACAATGATGATCAGCTAGGACACCACTCCAGACGACTCGGATGTCGAGGAGGGCAAAGGTCTAAGGCCGCGTCCACATGCAACAGAACCCCGTACCGTAACGCCGTCGCATACCCAATCTGGACGTCAGCGCGTATCAAGACCGCTTAACATTTCCCCGTTCCACAAGTTGTCGGGTTTTTCCCGTCGCTTCAAAAGAATGACACGGGGCTATGTTGCCCCCACAACACCCCAATGTTTCTGTATTTGATTTGGACCGGTTTACCAAGAATAGCGTTTTGTCAGTGTAGATTGGATATATCGGTTTGTTTGTTATCTAGTGGACGGAAGAGGTTACCCTTAATTTTATCGAAACTTACAGGGAAAAAGAGATTTTGTGGAATACCCAGCATCCTAGGTACTATAGTAAGGCTTTAAAAATTGATGCATGAGAAGAAATCGCCGAGAAATTACACACTACTAAGAAATTTGCCAATTCATTTCGAATTTGTTCAGCATATGTAGCTGGTCGTCTGGGAATACTTCTTAGAGAAAGTAATGAAGACATGGTTCATCACTTATATATAGTTCATATATATCTTCCCTCTGCGCCTATATCGAACGATCCGCTTGGTGTATACAGGAAACAGGAGGTAGAGCTTTTTCTTAAGAAATTGTGTAAATGGGCTATCATCATTACAATAAGCTCAGCTTTTTCAAGGGATAGCAACATGAGTTTACTGAGTACTCTAAAAGTCGCTGAGGTGATGCCAAATATATTCTCCACAACTCTTCGTGCACGAGATAATCTTTAATCAAAAACACTTTGTAATGATTTTGTTGAATCTATACCCGGTAATGGTTTCATTAATGTGTCAATAAGAGCAAATACTTCGTCCCTAATGAAAAAATAAAGGGATTTCCATTGTGTACCATCCAAACGTTCTGCTTGCGGGAAACTTAATTCATGTTTCTGTAGTTTGTCGTACAGGGAACAATTTTTAAATATACTACCATCTGAGATTTGCTCCTGACCTCCAGCATCGACGTACAAAAGATGTAATTAGCGTTCATTACTGCAAAAATAACTATACTAAATAATGCCGATTTGTAATTAAAAAACTCGATTTCTGTGTTAATGGGTGCTTGCAAAACGACGTGTTTCCCATCTAACGCACCAAGGCAATGTGGAAAGCTACAAATATTGTTATATTGTTTTGATACTGCTAACCATCCTTTTGCTGTGGTTGGTATCTGGAAACAAAGTTTTTTATTTAAAAATTATGCAACAAAACATTGCAAGATGGCGACAGAATCTGAAAAAAAAAAAAGTTTCCCTGATTTGCCGTTCAAGTATTACGTAAGCATATGTGGGGAAGTGGAGGACTCCAATACTGAGATGTACGACACACTACGAGTAGAAGGTATGAAATACACGTAATCACATATAAATATTTAATTATTTAAACCAGTGGTTAGCTATCAAACTTTTTTCGCTCGGGGGCAACCTTCTAGACTCCCTGTGGCCCTCCTGACACTTTTAAAGTATCGTGAATGCATTATTTTTAGTAAATTCGTTTTATCAAATCCGCTTCTTATTTATCCACTATTTGCTTAAAGCACAAGAAGTAATGATAATAAAAATGTGACAAAATACTTTATAATAAAATATTATATTGTTATTGCTTCTTATAATTTAATAATATATGTATAATATATATAGTTTAATAATATATGTATTATTAAACTAAGCGGTGATGCTACGCTACGGCGTTACGTACGGGGTTCTGTTGCATGTGTGGACGCACACTTAAAGGCCGTTGTGAGCGTAACCCCACCTCAGCCAGGCGTCTAGAGATGATGGAAGATGCCACGAATGGTATGGAAGAGACTGCAGCACGTCGGATGGTGGACAGTGATTCCGTTGGGTCAGCTCGGTCCCGTTTCGCAACCAACCGACCTTGCCTCGCATCCATGCACCTTGGCCTTCCAGAGCCTTTATTCTGCCGATGAGTTCCTCGCAGCAACCATTGCTACCAACATCTTTGTACAGCAGTATCCGTATGGTGCAGGTAGCGGCCTATTTGTTATACGATAAGAACAGCCAGCTTCACGCATCCCGACTTATGCGACCATGTTCAAAGTCGTTCAATTGTCTATAAGGTCTTCGACAACGTCCCAACGTCATTACTGGTTGCGTCTCCAGGGAACTGCAACGCCGAAAACGAGAAAAAATAAACCGTTCGCAATTTTTACCACTTTTATACGATGCCAGTTGCGCAGTAGAAATGCGCGCTATGATCGAAGTTAACACTCATTGGCTTTGAAAATTTAATCATTTGCATGCGAAATTTCGAGATGATCGAGTTATCATTTTTTTTTCGCAAAAGAGTGCATAATGATTTGAAGTCACTTCCATTGACCATTACATCGCCAGCTATTAAACGCCTAGTTCCCCTACTTTAATTTTCCTTAGTTAGTACATATTCTGCTTCCTTATATTTGGGGAAATGGTTCCACTTGCCAGCACTAACCTAATTAAAAAAAAAAAAATTCCCATTCTCGGGATCCAACTTAGGACCCTATGTAAAGACGTAAAGTTAATTTTTGGTTAATAGTTATTAAACTACCAGCTTTAAACTGTTTTTTTTCTCCAGTTAATGCGCATTCTTCCTTTTATATAAACCACTTCGTTTAGCAGGGCAAACTTAAAAAAAAAAGAAACCACCTGGCCATCGCAATCCGGGAGCGTGTTTCCATTCCCGGATCGATTCAGACACTTGACGTCGAGCGTCGAAAACCGGCAGTGACGCTAACGTTTTTTTAACTGCGCCAAGTTTTACGCTTGCCGCCCGCGTATGCTTATACTGATTCTGCTAGCGTACATCGAATGTGATCGGAACGGCACGAGTCGCGAAGCGACGAGCGAGGGTTCTGTGGGGTCTCCCCCTAGTTCGGTCTCTGTGATTCAGGTAAGTACTGATTTATTTATAAAAATACTAAGTTATAATCAAAATACGATGCGGCACATGGGCTCGCCCGTTACGATTCAGTGAACTTTCTGCTATAAGTAGCTAGAATCGACCGTTTAGCGCCGAAACGCTTTTTTGCCGCCAAGCCTTTCCATCGCCAAGTGCCTGAATTGGTCCGGGAATAGAAAGACGCATCCCGGGAAAGCAAGGTTTTTCAAAATATTGGTCGCTTAAAGACGTCGCAACGTTAATTAACACTTTACGTGACATGTTATGTGAAAATATTTAAAACGTGTATTTTTTAAAACTATTTTTATATATGTTTCGGTGTCGTCAACAATTTATAACGGTGGAGGAAGTCTGCTGAGTTAAATCACAGGGGCTTTCAAACTTTTTTATATCATTGCGAACGTACTCGTATTTTCTGTGTAATCTTTAAACTACTTAAAATTTTACTTTCAGTAATTTTTATTGGCCATTGTAATGTTTCGTAAATTTTTATTGGGGATAATTTTTTGTAATTTTTATTGGGAAAACGTTTAAACAAACATTTGAAACGATTTATTAGTATCCCGTATTTCTTAATCATTCTTTTGACAAAGTGCGTTTTAATATCCGGGGCATTTGTTGGTGCTATTTTTCTGCCTCATTAAGCTTTTGAAGGAAGTTAAATGGAATTAATTCGTTGCTAATTTTCTTTCTTTGGGAGAAAGCCAATTTGCCATTTGTTTATTTTTCAGCAACAGCGGTTATGCTTGCCTAAGGATCCACAAGAGGGCGCCACGTATCGTGGAAATCCAAATTTCTCGTAAGTCTATAATTTTTAACTTTTTATATTTACAATTTTGGTATTTTATGAACAAAAATATAGCGTCTGTTTCTTAATTGTGGATTGAAATTTTGTTGAAACACATTTTACAGCGCTAATACGTAATTATGGTAGTATATTTGTGTTTAGTATTGGTTTATATTTAATAATTAAATGGATATTGAAATTAAAATAGGACCTTGTAAAAATGGTTAAGCCCATAAAGCAAGGGTTTTGAATAATATATGATAACTTTTTTTTAGGAGGGTTTCGTGAGCCTTGAACACCCCCTCCCTCCCCCGAAGGTTTCTCTCCATTGAGAAACACATTTTACTGCACAGCTCTATGTATAGGGTTTCAAGAAGGGAGTGGGTGGCGAACGGGATTCACATAAACAACTTCTGTCATAAGAAATTTTATTTTATAACTAATATTAAATACTGTTGAAATGATGGGGGGGTAACTCAACGCTGGGGCCAGAATGTAAGAGCCCCTAGGCGGTTTAGATATGCCCCCCTCTCACCCCAAACAATTATATTGAATAACAAATTTTATGTTACTTTAGGAAACGATAGCTGACGTCTTTTCCAATGTTTCCATCATAGCGGACTCCCAACGCGCATGCGCGGCCGCCGTGATGTAAATCGCTGTTTTTCATGGTTTGTAGAGTGTTGAAATTGGAAAACTCAAATCGTCCCCCCCCAAGTACATTCTTTGTATTAGTGGCGGACTCCCCCCAAATATCTCTTCTGGATTTTGGCATTGGACCTAAATAACGGCAACCTCCTGAATCAGTAATTCTTGCAAAAGTATAACAACCGGAAGTTGCCAAATTGGAATATGTTTGGCGTGTTACAGTCTTATGAAGTGGCACCGACAAATTATATTTGTTAAGTTATTAAAGTTGCACACAGGGCCCCCATTGTGCATGGCTTTACTCCTGTAAAATATAACAGAAAATTTATATCATGCACAACAAGAAGGCACATAAAATTTAATATTTCCATTCATCTGATTATTGACAAATATTATAATCTTGTGTATCTGTGCCATCAGTTAAATGAAGGATCATCAGTTATTTCTAAAAGTAATTAGATACTTAAATATTATTGAGAAAACGGGAATAATCATGCCTAATTACTACTAGAAAGTTGTATCAATGGTATAGTCTGTTGTCTTCTGACTATGCCAACTGTTTCTTTCCCCCCAATGGTGGCAAAACATGTTTGCTGTTTTCATATAAACATACATGTTTGCTTTTATATTAATTTTGTTAACTGAAACATACCATTGTCATTTTCTAAAAATTAAAAATTAAATTCAAATGAGGACAAAAATGTCTTTATTTCTTTTAACCTTTTCATTCAGAACCCCGAATAAACTCTGTAGCCTCATAGTAAAAACCTTTCGATGGTAATCCAAAAGCCATTGGTTTAAGTTTTGTATAGGACATGGTCACTCTTTTCTTCTCAAACTTTTATAGATAGATGGTAGTCAAAATATAAAATTGTGGATGTGTTATAATCTATTAATATGTAGAGGCAAGGGTGCCAACTTTATAGGACCCCCAAGCAGACTTGGGAATGATTACAACCGGTTTATATGATTATGATTATCATAGTAGGTTACGATTACCTAAATATCAAAATTTAGATTATGACTGATTATGATTAATCAATTTTCATTTTTCGAGTATAACTATGATTATGAATACATATAAAAAAAATATGATTACAATTATGATTACTTGCATACAATCAGAAATAACCAGCTCAGTTATAATCTTGGCAATTATGATTATAATCATAGCGATTATGATTACGACTACCTAAGAATTTCAAAAAACGATTATGATTAAATGAAATTTAAAAGTGTGATTATGATTATATTGCAGATTACAGCTACTTCAAAACATTCAATTACAATTACAGATGTGAGTACGCGAAAATGTAATCGATTGCAATCGATTGTATTTATTAATAAAGTGATTATATAATCACTTGATTATGATTACTCGGAGTCTGCCGCCAAATCCCTTCAGCTCCTTTGAAAAACATTTGTGAAGCTGGGCCCTCCAACTTTCATGGATAATAAATCGAGAAATGCAGAACGTAGTTGAGGGTAGCAGCATTATTAACGCATATAAAATATATTAACCATTTCGGTTAGTTGTCCTCCTGTTGCTGTCAAGAAGTAGGCTAGCAAAATTCCATTTAGGAGGAAACAGGCCTATACTTTATTACACCTATATAGACCTGCAATGTTATAATAGTTATCAAGCAACTGAAATCAATGATTTTTCTTTTCTTTTTTGAATAAAAATATTAAGGTTGGAGCAAAGACTATGTCCTCATATGTAAGCCCATGCTTCCAACTGAAAATCAGGTCTAAGAAACTGGATGGGACTGGAGCTTACCTGGCCACACTCCAGTATTTCCTTCAAGCTGATGCCCCTGTATAGATAGAATGGAGATAAGTAGGGACCAAGGCCATAGAGCCGTGATTTAATTTGGGTGGGTTAAAATTTTTTTCAGCATGTATCGATACAATCAAAGCATGCAAGGCCGTAGCCAAGTCCCATTAAAAATTTAGTTTTTTTTTTGGTGGGGGGGTGTTCCTAAACAAACAGTTATTTCGACACTGGCGTAAGGTTTAAAAACACGACGTTTCGGGAGCCAACTGCTCCCTTTGTCAAGTGAAGGCAGAATTTTTCTGCCTTCCTGAAATGTTGTGTTTTTAAACATTATGCCAGTGTCGAAACAACTATTTGTTATGAAATCTCTTAGTGAAACTCTTAAACTCTGTATTGTTTCGTTAGAGATCCTAAGGCTACACTCCAATGATATGTGCATTTTTTTTGTACCAATTAAAAGGAGGCATATACCTTAATTTTGGAAGGGCCAATTTAATATTTTCTTCACCCTATAAAGCCCTTGGCTCCATTCCTGGCTTAAATTACATTTTCTTTCCCAGCAAAAATGGCTGTGATCCCACTACTAGAAATGAGATAGGCTCAGCCTGGGCACGAAACGATCTAAAGCTCTATATTTCACATAGTTTTCAGGCTCTGGTGGGGCCTGCACTCATTAGACAGATGCAACTGAAGCTTAAAACTGATTTTTCTGTATCAAAATTCTCCAAGGAACGATTTATGTAATTCGTTTTTGAGGATTGTAGAAATACATGCATATATAAATTTAAAGGATATTAAATAGTGTGGTTTAGCGAATTTTTTAAAATTTAAATCATATGTCAAAGGATTAAAGTTGTTTTTGAAGCTTCGGTCTGGGGCTCAAATTTCCACAAAATATTTCGTGCTTGGGGTTCGAAAAATGATCTTGAACTTATCTCTGCCCACTACATATGGATCATGAAATTTGTGGTCGTTAGGCAAATGCCTGATTAGGGCACAGGTTGACAAATAGCGGCTATGGGGATTGAAAAGCTAAAGAATAAAGGATTTTGTTTTGAAACATAAGCCTAGGATCGACAAAAAGACACAGAAATAAATGTTATACTTGGGCATAGGTTACCTTGGTACGGCATTGCATTAGGTTGTGTTTAAATGGTTGTAAGCTCAGGATTTTGGTAACTTGTAGTTTAGTAGTCCCACATTGAAATCTTATTCTATTCCAGATGACCCCTCTTGCTATCTGGAAACTTAGAAGTACAAAATTAATATACCCTTAAAATTTTAGGAACTATTTTTATGCAAGTCAAACGTTAATCAGATTAAATAAAGCAACAATTTTTATCAACGTTCTTTAGGCGTAGTAATATTAACGCCGATGTTATGGCGTGGTTAGATTGTGAAACGTTCACAAAGAAAGAAATGTTTTTGCGTTTGGTTATGCACAACCTCACACTTGCCGGGCGGGTACTCCACCAACTCTCAATTTGGTTTAAAAAGCAGTCCGTGTACTTCCCCATTCTGCGAAATAACAGGTTTCGAAAAGTAGTCTTCAAATAAGTTTGTAAGGGATCGAACGTTCGTCGTTCATAACTCAGTTGCAAGAGTACCCCTGCCTAGAATGTGGGAGGTCATGAGATCATGACCCACTGAATGCAAAAACTTCCTTTGTGAATGCTTCACCACCTAACCACGCTATAACATCGGCGGTAATGTTACTATGCGTATTAAAAGACGTTGATAAAAATTGTTGCTTTAACTATTTATTAATGAATGTATTAAACTGTGCTGTTGAACATATACACAACAAAGTAAATACTATGCATAACATCATGCACAAGGGGGGGTGGGGTTTGGGGTTAACCGCTCACTTCAAACAATATTGTTGCAAATTCCTTGTGAGAAAAAATACCTATCGCCTCCTCCATTTTCACTAAGAAACCTTCCTTCTTTTTTTTGGAACTCTGTGCACAGTACTGACTGTATATACAAAGTATAATAATAAAGAAATTTGTTTAAATGTATTTCATAGCGCTTTTAAATGACACATGTGCTTCCTACTTTTCAGATACACTTTCCACTCAACCTGGTGATGCATGCCGAACCTATACATCAGATTTCAATCCATCGGACATCGTGACGCTTACCAGTAATTTAGTGTTTTTTTATTTTCTTATACTGTTTTTATGTGTGTATAATAATAGAAATAAGGTACAGGATACCAGGGAAGAAATTTACACACTGAGAAATTTAGACAGGAGTGATGAAGGTTCCTAGTGTCATCCTGCGACACATTTTGCCAGACATTTCTCATTTGTTGTTCCAGATCTGTGACATTTTGCGGTGCCCGAATCTGGCGGCCTACCATGTCCCATACATGTTCGATTGTTAAAAAGTCTGCTGGCCTTGCTAGCTAAGGAAGAGTATCAACAACACAGAGGCAGCTCATAGCATGCGACCCCAGGGGCCTGGCATTATCTCATTGGAGAACAGCCCCAGGCTATTGTGTCATGAAGAGTAATGCAAGAAAACGACCACAGAGTGTCATCAACATATAAGTATCAACAGCATGGAGGGAGCTCACAGATACAAGCCGTATGGGGCCTGGCATTATCTTGTTGAAAAATGGCCTTGGGATGTTGTGTCATGTAGGGTGACGCAAACTGTTGCAGGATGTAATTAGCATAACATTGAGCTCTTAAAGTTGTATGCAGGATGACTAGGGGTGTCCTGCTGTCGTATGAGATAACACCCCACACCATCACTCTAGTGGTAATAGCTGTGTACCTCTGTAAAACATAGCATGCTTGGGACCGTTGGTCCTGGCCCATCCACACACGGATCCGATGGTCATCTGCTCCAAGATTGAAGCGGGATTCATCGTTGAACACTATGCGATACTAATCTGCTGGCAGCCACGATGACCGGCTACGACACCACTCCAGACGACTCTGTTGATGGTGTGGGGTTAAAGGCAAACGCCTTAAAGGCTGTTGTAAGAGTATCCCCCCACCCTCAGCCAATCATTGTGAGATGGTGAAAGGTGCTAAGGATGGTATCTAAGAAACTGCAGCATATTGGATGGTGGACAATGATGCCATTAGGTCAACTCAAACCTGTCACACAGTCAACCAATCTTGCCACCCATTCAATCACCTTGGCCTTCCAAAGGCTTCATTCTGTTGATGAGTTCCTCGCAGCAATCATTACTTCTAAGACCTTTGTATAGCAGTGTCTTTACAGTGCAGGTGGCAGCCTATTGCTCAGTAGGACCAGCCAGCTTCAAGCATCCCGACTATGCGACCACGTTCAAAGTCGTCCACTTGGCTATAAGGTCTTCAACAATTTCATAATGGCATTACTGGTTGCATATCCACAGAGTTGCAATGCCGATAACAAGAAAAAACAAATCGGCAACAATTTTTACCGTTTATATAATGCCAGTTGCGCAGTAGAAATATGGGTTATGGTTAAAGTAGTACTCATTGGCTTTGAAAATTTAATCATTTGCATACTTGGTCTAAAGGAATTTGCATGTGAGATTTCAAGGTGGATTTTTTTTTCCAAAAATGTATGTTTATGCCACTTTGCATGTGGTCTAATGTCTCGAGGTCAAACATATGATATTAATGAAAACTTTTGGTTCCAAAATTTCAAAATATTTATAATTGCACACATATTGTGTTATTTCATTTTAATAATGGCTTATTTTGTCTTTTTTTTATATAGCATTAACTTCAGGATCACTGGAATGTCCTCTTGCTGGAATTTATTCCGTTGAAGGCAACCATTTGCACCTATCTCGGCTGATATTTTTGGACATTGAAGAGATTCCTTTGTGTACAGGAACAACAATGCTAACATCAGGCTGCTCTGCAGTGGACAAAATGGAACTATTACACGAGTGTACGACTGAAAAGAAAATTAAAAGTATGATTTAGATATATGAATAAATAGAATTCCTATTCATTATTATTGGTTTTTTTTAATTTTAAATGTACTTTTTGAAATCATTTCAGTATTACATGTCATACAATGTTGCTGCCCATGGAACTCTGTTGTAATATTCCTTTTTTCATTAGTTAATTGTATGCATTTTACTTCGTTTTTTGTATTTATTTATTTATTTTATTTTTATTTATGTTTTTTTTTTTGAGGAAACCTTGGGTGACTTATTGTGTAAATATATATTCAAAATATATTTCTATGGTGGATCTTGTGCACATCATATTTTTTACAGAGGTTTGAGTTTTCATTTACTGTATAATAAGGATAAGGAAAATTATAAGTTTTAGTGTGCCTCTGTAAGTTTTCAATGCAAAATTTACATTAAGAAATTTATTCATTAATGTTAAATATATTAGTCTGCTTAGATATTTCGTATTATTAATTGTATTAATGAAATATATCACAAAACTAATGAATTTTGCCCCCTCCCGGTAACAAATATCTAGACACGGGCCTGTATTCATCCAATGTATACCTGCTTTACAAACATGAATTTACTATCTTACTTTTTTTTCTGTTTAATTTTTTCTGTACAATGTGACATTCATTTGAAATTTGTGTTTTTCTAAAGTGGGCTGAGCCCCCAAACCTCTCTAGACGTCAATAGCGGGATTGTGAGCTATTTTGAAATGATCAGTGTTCAAAGACATTAAGGGTAGTAAACAAGTCATAAACAGAATCATTTTCTCAGTCAAAATTTTATTGCTAAAACATAATTTTACTGAGCTTATTTTTCATTTCTGCATTCACATCTCAAATCTTATATTCTTTGATTTTGAGGGTATTTGGGTGGTTTCAAATTCCATTAATCTTGGATTTAAGCAAATATACCATAATCCAGAGATTATGTTAAACCATCACTCTCGTATAAAAGCAGGCACTGTTCTGTCTAGGGATTTAAAACCCAATATAAATTGTCAGCTCTTTTTTTTTTTCCCCTTTAAAGTGTGTTTGAATCCAAAGTGATAAAAAGAAAGTTAAATAATTTCTTTTATGCAACGTATGAGTAATGTGTGGATTTGTTTCTTCCTGCAGCTTTTCAGTGTCGAGGAAGCTGGGAAGAAAACGGGACAAATTATGTCATTGCAACAGAAGTGGGAACCAGGCAGCATCTTTGCTTGGTGAGACATTTTCTTGGTCTTGTATTTTAAAAAACAGTGGAACTCAAGAAATTGTAGTTTCATTTGCTATTTGCCATTAATGAATTCGAATAATTATTTTAGTCCAAACTAGTTCTATATTAAATAGCAATAACAATATGGTTAAATGTAGTTTTTTATACTTGTGGTCGATGAGATCAAAAACTAGACTTAATATTGTTTATGATATTTAATGCACTTTATGTAATGCTGTGTTGATTTCATACTGAAATCAATTATTATTATAAAGTAGTTTCCAAATATTTCAATTGATTGCAATTTCTGATTACTTCTATCTTAAATTTCTGCAAAGAGTCATATCCCTTGCTTAGTCAAACACCATTATTTTTCAAAGTCCACACATGTAAGATATACAATGTTTATAAAAATATTATATTTTTGTTTACCTGTATAAAAATACATTATAAATGTATTGTAATATAAAAATGCATTTAATATATGATAAATATTAGAAATAAGCGCAAAAAAATGTTCAGGTTAATGTACAGTATTGGACAAAATTGGAAACCTTTGAAAAAGATTATTTTAGAGGTTTGATGGCTAATAACACCACTTTTTTGTACCAATACTATAAAATTATATATCATTGGAAAGGTAATTTAATCAAGATTGTAATGCAATAACATTTATGAATCGTATTTTAATAGAACAGCATTCATAAAGAAGAAAGGTGATATACATAGAAAAAATGAGATATACAAAAATGTTCACCATACCAGTTAATACTTAGTTGGGTAACCTTTAGCCTTAATTACGGCCTTACAACGCTTTCCCATGGAGTGAACCAAGTTCTTTAGTTCTGCAGCTGTTATAATATGAAACCAAGATTGAATTATTGCTTCTGTTAATTGTGTTTTATTGCTGGGTTGCTTCCGACTAACAAGCTTCTTTAGCCGGCTCCATAGATTTTCGATGGGGTTAAGGTCTGGGCTATTTCCAGGCCATTCCAGCAGTTGAATATGATGATCTTGAAACCATTTTTTGCACACACGAGCAACATGACATGGAGCTGAATCCTGTTGAAATATAAATGCTTCATTATCTTGGAAAAGATCACATGCAGAAGGCTGCAGCTTGGGCTCAAGTATTTCATTTATGTATCTTTGGGCATTTATATTCCCATTGATCACGCAAATTCTGCCCACACCTCTTGATGTTATACAACCCCAAATCATAACACTAACTGGGTGTTTCACGGTAGGTGTAATGCACTCAGGATGGAAATCTTCTCCAATTCTTCTCCATACGTATTTTACGCCATCACTACCAAACAGTGAGATTTTGGTCTCATCACTCCAAATTACACTGTCCCATTGTTCCGTTGTCCAGTTAACATGGGTTTTAGCCCAGTTTAATCTTTTCAACCTCTGTTTGACAGACAAAAATGGCTTTTTTCGTGGAATTCTTGCATTTAGACCACATTCATGCAGTCTGCGCCGAACAGTCCTTGCACTTAACTTCACATTGCATTGCGCCATTTCACCTTGTATACACAGAGATGATTTTTTCCTGTCACCTAGGCACTGTCTTTTAATTCTTCTATCATCACTTGCTGTTGTGCACCTTTTTCTGCCTTTACCAGTCTGGTTTTGTAATGACTGAGTCTCCTTATACTTCTTCAAAAATTTAGAAATGCCACCTTTAGTTAAGTTTCCCCCAATATTTCTTCTAATTTCTTCATAACTGTAGCCTTGTTCACTTAATATTACTATTTTACATCGCTTCCTAGGTGACCAGTCAACTCTTTGCGCCATTTCTTTAATTTTATTACGTTTTACAAGCACACTAAATCAAAGAGCACAAAAAAAAAAACAACCAACTTGATAGCAATTACAGAACACACTGATAAATGTCCTGTAACCTGTTGGCTCATTGCCAAAACAAGATGACACCTGATTGGCTCTGTAAACACTCATGCTCATTGGCCACATTCAAATGAAGGAAAGCTACTTCATATAAATGTAAGCAAGCTGTGCTTCTTTTTTCTGGTTATTTGGCTATAACTTTTGATAGAATACAGATAATTGAACAAATGTTATTGCATTACAATCTTTATTAAATTACCTTTCTAATGATATATAATTTTATAGTATTGGTACAAAAAAAAGTGGTGTTATTAGCCATCAAACCTCTAAAATAAACTTTTTTCAAAGGGTTTCCACAATTTTGTCCACTACTGTAAGTTTTGATCTCGTGCTTCTCATAGCAAAAGTTCATGGGGGGGAAATTAGTTAATGAAATTGATTGTAAACACCTGTTTTATGGCTCAAACTAGAGCTTTTTTTATTCATATATTATGATGTAAATTATGAATATGATAGTATCAATAGGGTATGAGTATGATAGTATGTCAATACGATACAAATACGATTGTATATTGATTCAATACGAATATGATACAAATATATGAAGTACGAATCTGTGATGCAAAATCTCTATTCTGAATTACGAAATGTGGAAGCTGAAAGCTAATTTCATGTGCTTAATATTAGGATAAATTAAAATATTTCATTCAAAAGTGAAATGCAAAGTAGTAATAAGAATGCATTATATATAATAATTCTGACACCCACATTTTTTAGCTGAAGAAGCTTTCTAGAGCTTTTTCATTATAGGAGAAAAAAAAGGCGTCATCCCCAACCTAGACCCTAGTTTGAATCTCGGTCTGGGACAATGCCTCTTTTTCTTCTATCATAAAAAAGTTGTAGTTTGAACTAAAAAACGTGGGTATCAGAATTATTACATATAATAAATTCTTCACGAGAAAACACAAAAAAAGAGGATACAGAGAATGCTCTCTCTGGATCTGCCTTTGTTCACTTTTTTTATTAGGTCTCTGTATTGGTTTTGCGTCCCCTGAAAATATTCTCTGGATGTGCGCCTTGAACTGATATATTATAGTACTGAATATATTACAATGTAAAATATGTATGGAAGCAAAAAACATTTACAATACTTTTAGTTATTAATATATAAAGCGAAATCAAACCTTTTAGTGAGATTTTTGGCACTGCTTATTTTTAACAAGCCTGTCATATCTTATTTTTAAGGTGAGCGTCGGTTATTGTGGTTCTAAAGTTTTGTTTTATTTATTATATATATATATTACCAACGTCATTCTTTTGAGAAGAGCTGTGTACAGACATAAGTGCTGCTGAATGGTGACATCATTTTCAGAGCATGCAGTCGGATGGTTGGGAAGATGTTCTTACCGATTTATTTAGAATAGAATTCATTGAGTGGTAAGTTGAATTTTATTTTAAAATCACTGTTGCACTGCAAATCAATAAAACTACCTTTAGTGTCTATGTGCACAAGAAAAACACAATTGAGGGAAGGCTACGTGTTACTTTAGTTCTCTAGTGTTTTAAGGTATTATGAAATCTGAACAGAATAAAATAAAATTTATAAATTTAAGGTTCAGAGGTAGCAAGGGATGTTATTTTTGTGTGAAACAATTTGTATTTTTTCATGAGCCAATGGGCCACAAAAAGTCAACAGGCTGCATGTTAAAAATCCCTTTGTTACAGGTTGCCTGCATGTCAATTACAGTTTCCACTATCATTTTGACTATCATGTTTGTTTGTGTCTTCTATTAGTAATTTGTTTTGTGAATCGGACACACATGCTTCTCCCATCAATATCTTTTAAAGGCAAAAGTCACCCCGATGTGTGCCACATGTGGTGAACCATTAAATGTTTTACACATTTTAACCACTTGTATAAATTTTAATCAGCAACGTTCATCAACTTTCAACCAAAATAATTCATGACATTTTGTATGATCCGTTTAATCATGAAATCATTTTTAATTTTTTATCTAATATTGGCTTTTTAAATCTCACCTGATTTTACTATATTATGTCGTTTTGTTGTATGTTTAATATTTTTTTAACATAATTTTAGTTTTTGATATAAAATCATATATACTGTCTCACCTTGCTTTGTACAGAATGACCATTATTGTCCTTGTGCCATAAAAATACAGCCAACCACCTTTTGTGGAAAAAAATCCCTCTTCTGTTTGATTTTTGTGCAAGCCAAACTTTAATATGTTAGTTTATTCAATTTTTATTAATTATTGAAATTCTTATGACCTTTTAGGACACCCTGTGTATATTCAAAACAACATATATTATCTCATAGACATGCTATACTGTAAACATGAATTTCCACTTTAATCACTGAAGTTCAGTAGCTTAAAGTGTGTTCCCTTTTCTTGTGGGTGATCACTTATGACATACCTTGTACTAAAGACTTGGAGTTCAGGTTCTTTGTTAAACTGTAGGTCATGCTTGCCAATCTGCCAGGCTAGTGTGGTGAATTTCATGCCACTTTCTCTGAGAGATTTTCGCCATGCTGTGTATATAGAAGGCATTTAAAGAAATTTTCATCTTGCAATAATTAAAAAATGGCCAGTGATAATTGTGAAATTATATGCATAGACTTATGTTTTATATATATTTTGTAATCTATAAATACATATTGTGTGCTTGGGGACTCCCTACTCCCAATAATTTTGAGAACTCTGCATTGATATTCGTGTGTGTGTATATATATATATATACATATATAATATGTTTGTGTGTGTTTATGTTCATATTATGTAGCTATATATGTTGACCATTTTTCATTTTTATTTTGTGTTACTGTAGGCATATACACAGAGTGATAAAGTCGTCCACTTCTCTGGCAGCATGGAAGCCTGTCTTAGAAGCATCCATCCCGGCAAAGAAGGGCAAATAGCTATGAATGGTACTAGCAAAGGTAAGAAAAATATATTCGTTTAAAATAATATATTTTGAGCATTTTCACACACAGTTTCTCGTACACACACCTGCATATAAAGAATGCAACAACCACTAAACAGCAAATTCTGAAAAAAAAAAAGTATGATATTATCAATAGAAAAACCTTCCTTTTCTATGCACATCCTACTCTAGCATTGTATTTAGGGTCCAAGCCAGTGATATGCCTAGAGGGTTGGTGCAAGGGTTAAATGGTTCACCACCCCCACAAAATTTTTGTCTAGTGTATTAAAAATTAATCGTGCCAGTGTTATATTACTCATTGAAAATTTGTATTGACTTTTAGTGACAGCTAAGATTATTTTGGTAGGGGAGGGTACTAAGATTAGCTTTGACGGGGAGGTGCATGGCCTTTTATACCCCTCCCCGAGTATGCCACTGGTTCCAGTTTACGTTTCTTAGTTATTGGTAACAATGTGCTTAAAAAAAAGGTTGAATTTATCTACATAATATTATTTATGTAATCTCTAGAGATATACAATCTACATTCAGGTAACGTCGCTTTGAGTACCAACTTATAACATTAGTTCTTTCGTATTGGGCACTAAACATGTATCTCAATATTAATATTCCAAATGCGAATAGGTACCATTCTCTCACCTATGTATTTGTGCATTTTAGAGGCAAATGTACTGTGAAGCTAATGAATCAGGTTTTGGGGCCTTGAATTCAAGGATATTATGTTGGGTCCCAAACATAGACTTCAAGGAAATTTTTTTTGCTAGGAGATCCTCATAATAAGTCCCAAACATAGATTCACCATTGACACCATCGCTCGGGGAGAGAATCATTCAGGAATCAATCATTCAGAATCATTCAGGGGAGAATCTTACGTATATCTATCTACCTATGAGTGTAGTTACAGAAAATTGGGCAAATTTTCCAGAATACAACATTGAAAAGAAAATTTTGAAAAACTTTAACATCCACTGTATTTGTGTATACAGACTGTGTTTTTCCTGATACACCTTGTTTTCTGATACTGATGTTTTCATCTTGTTCCTGCTGAACAGGGCATTGGCCACTCAGATCTACTCTGCCGAAATCGTGATTTACACGGATGAATCAATCTACTCATCCACTCTCACCATCACATTTCTTAGCTGTGTCTTTCACACATATCAAGCAATTGTTGCATTAAGAAGGCTTTTTTGCTCTACTAATTAAAATAAAAGAACTTTGTTTCTCACACTTTAAGTATTTATTAGTGCACACTACTCCTAGTAATGACTATAGCTTTTATATCATAGTTCATCACTGGTTGGTCTTCGGAATCTGAATATCAGTTTTGTGTAAGCCTTCGTCATCTAGTTCATTGTAAAATGTATGTTTTATGACAGATTTTGGGTTTAAGTAAATTTGAAGTTTTTGCTACGTATTGTTAAATATGCACTTTATTAGCAACGTACATTTTCCTTTCCTTCTCTGTTATATTGAAGAAATTACTATAGACAATATATATTGTATATTCAATTAATATTTATGTATATCTGTATAAGATATCTGTATGAGATATGTATATCTCTTGAAAAAGAAAGCCAATTTTTATTTCGGGGATGGGGAGCCCCATATATATTAATATCAAAATTTTTTTTTTTTATTCAACTGACGCAGTAGCCCCCCCCAACTTGATTTTCAAATGGCAGCCCCTATCTTGTGATATATAATTTTAAACAGTATAAAAAATATTTCTGTTTAAAAAAAATTAAATTGT
This sequence comes from Dysdera silvatica, assembly GCA_006491805.2. Taxonomy (NCBI): domain Eukaryota; kingdom Metazoa; phylum Arthropoda; class Arachnida; order Araneae; family Dysderidae; genus Dysdera; species Dysdera silvatica. The sequence goes on from QLNU02015003.1 coordinate 62,415,460, forward strand.
TTCATGCATTCGGGAGAAAGAACTACAAATATAATCGCTATTTGAACCCTTTCAAACAATACAAGAGAGAGCACTTTGACCTTTCTTTGGTTTAAATGAACTGATGAGTATGAATTTTCATGCTATCTATGCAGAAAATCAGCTTTCTTTTGCGTGTTGGTCATGCACAGTGATTCTCATTCGTTATTTATATTGCGATATTAGTGCGAATAACACAAAAGGACGGTTTTATTTTTAGCTGTTTCTCCCGAATGCGTAAACCAATTTAATTTTTTCTTTGGAAATATTGACTTTTTTACACTGTTTAAAATTATGTATCACAAAATGGGGGTGCTATTTGGAAATTCAAAGTTGGCGGGCCTAGGAGTTGGATAAAAAAATCCTTTGATATAAATTTTGGGCTTCCCTTTGGAAATAAAAATTAAAGTGTGGTTGTTCCCCTTAAATTTCTACTCAACCCCTATTAAGAGATATCTTTTCAACTGAACACAGGGTATATATATATGCTCTAGGTCAGGGGTTCGCAACCTGTTCTATTCCCTTCACCCTTAGGAAACATTTGGTTAGTGTTTGCATCCCTATAAAAGAATATCACATTTGAAGATGAAGCATTGGTGTATGCAGGAGGAGTTCGTGGTCGTAACCTCCATTGCAATACAATTTTGTGTTTATATCTGTACGTACGAATATATGCACTTACAGCTCTGTCCCCCTCCCTCCTTCCCTTATAAGGTTGTAACTCTCTCCTCCTTAGAGTTTTCTGTGTACCCTAATTAGGTGACGTCTAGTTACTGAACTCCATAAAATACTGAAAGTAGACAAATCGAACTTAAAAAATAAACCTTTAACTAAGCGCATACACTGCAAATATAAATAGAACATTTACATTCCAATTTATTCATCAAGACAATTACAAACAGTAAATTAACTGAGGGCTCATTATTTAAGTACACGTACACAAGCTACGCTTTGTTATACCCGTTGAAATTCTATATCACACCCCAGGTTACGTACCTTTGTGTGCAAAGTTAATGCATCTGAATTTAAGTTTTATTAATTATATTTTTGTATTACTGTATAGTATATTATATATATCGTCTTTTTCTCCATGTAGGCCTATGCCATTCAACAGATGGTGCGACATCCATAAGGCACGCCAATCAGTACCTAGGACTCCTCACCATTGCCCTAGCTACTATAGTCATCTTTTGTGTTCGGTGATTTGGTATCCTAACGTGTTGAATTACAAAACTTGTAAAAATATATAAAAAAAAATTGTTGATCAAATGAAAATATTTCTCTTGAACTATGAAGAAATGTTGATTTTTGATTGGACATGCTAGAGGAAGTGTTGATTTCTGATTGAACGGGAGCGGATGACGTGTTGATCTTCGATAGGACATTGGTGAAGCTTCACTTACTTGCTCAGACTATGCCTTGGAACTGTGAAGAACTTTTGTTTACTTTCCGATTCCTTACTGATCGAATATCTAACAAGAAAACCATTTTGAAGGCTCTTTTGTACAATTTGTTTCAAGTTTGAAAATTTTAGGCATCTTAAATAATGTATCGCGATCGTATCACTGAAGAGATTCTTTGATTTCCTATATTCTGAATTGCTATTGTAATTTTTATAGAACTTTTTTTGTTCATGTCAAATAAGAATATTCCATTTAAATTTTTATTTCCTTGTAACAACTGCTTTCTTTTAAACATATGCCTTGAATCATTGCTGTGTCATGGGTATTAGTTGAGGTCAAGGGTGAAAAAAATCTGAATTTTTTTGATAGAGTACCTTTTTAAAAATCAAGTGAGACTGTTAGAAATGGGTGATTTTCAGCCTAAATTGATGGACTTACGCCAAACGTTTATGAATCAATTGAAACTTTTAAAAGCTAGTACAATTTTTACTGTTTTCATTTGAACATTAAATGTGTGGCATAGATGTAGAGTTACGGGGGGCCTGAACCCCTTTCTAGTACTTTGAAATAAATTGCAATTTTACATGCATTGTAATGTGTGCTTTGCCCTCCCCCCTCAATAATTTTGAAAACTCTACATTAATGAAGACTAGTTTTATTTCCTGCTATACCTTTCTGTAAAATGAATTTTAAAAAATGATAAATGAGAAGTCAGTAAGTTTGGCAAACGTCAATTTAGGTATTTTTTATTAGGTTTTACATGACAGTTCCTTTATGAAAAATCTAGGTACTTTTCTAATCCTTCTAGTAGTTTAGTTAGTCCCTTTTACACTAAACTAGCAACAAGCAAGTACCAGACACAGGAAAAACCAGCTGCCTCTAGACATATGGTACCCAGAATTTTTTCACCCTTGTTTCAATGTAATAATAAACGAGTCAGGGTATAGTTATAAATAATTTAAGCAGCTAAAATAAATCGGACTATAATTATAAATTATGAAGTTTTCTATTATAGTGTTTTTATTTTATTATATTAAAATTTCTGAGGGAGACATTTTGCAGCGAAAGCTTTAAAATAGTGTATTATAATCTTATCACTTAGAAGAACGTTTATCGCGCGGAATTACTTGAAAGATAAGGGATTACATAATATCTAACTTTTCAATTTGAGGTACTGTATATATAATGCTTTTTGGATTTAAGTTTAGACCAATTGTGTAAAATATTTTTAAACATGCCCCAACTTTTCTAGATTCACCTCCAATCAGTTGGAGAATGAGTGTTGAATTATGATCCACGATTATTGTTATTAACATATTATGATTTCATATATTCATCCTCCTTTATTAAGGATGAATTTCATGAAATAGTGTTAAGCAAAAGGAATCGTCCATTGATTACTTGTTTCCACACCCCTAATTGCCATCAAAGAACTTGTAATTTTATTTTATTTTCGATTACTAATTCCCATATGATAACTGCATTATCAAAAGAATACTTTTGAAATTATATAGTGGCTTAAGTTTTATATGTGATATATAGAGATTACTTACCTCTCTCTCTCTCTTAGCACTCAATCTTGACTATGATACATTAGAATTCCCAATACCTTGATAACGATGGCTTTCTAAATTGTGATCAAGACAAATATGTAGTCACTCTTATTTTATTACATCTGATTATCCGGATTTCCGATGATGCAAACTTGCGTCAGTTCTGATGAGCATGCATAATCCGAGTTCTATCACATATATGCATCTCAATTTGCTACCTAGCGGGTCCATGCACAGGTTTTCCAAAAAGGCTAGGGTTGATGGAAAATGTATTTTTTCTCACTAGAAATTTGATTTCACAGTCAATAAAATTGTTCAAATGGGGAGGTTTGCCCCCCCCCCCATGTACACGGCCCTTCTGTCAAGTACTTCACAGACAGTAGTGTGTCAATTACTATACATCTTACATTGCATCACCGCTAAGGAAAAATCAACAATCCGTTTAGTTAAAAACACACTATCAACCTTGATCATAGACACAGCCAGGGGGCGGTTTTGGAGGTTGTAACCCCCCATTGTAATGAAATTTTGTATATTTAACATAGGAATATGTGAGTTGTAGCTCTGTAACCCCTCCCCCCATTAAGCCTATAACCCCCTTTTATCAACTTTCTACCTGTGACCTTTATCATTTAATTTTTTTATATTAATTTATTTCAATTTTCTGATTTTAAAGAGAGAGAGAAGTGCCTGCTATTTTATTATTAGTATTATTATTTTTTTCTTATTTGAGTAATCCACGAACGATTCCGTCCTTTGCGATAAGGTGATTGTTAAAAATAAGAAAATTGCGACTTGGCTCAGTTTATCTTACCATTTGCCTTAGAATTGTATGTAACATGTTCACCCGTACACCTAGACTTAACCTTTTATTGTATATACACCTTGTATGTCCTCGTTTGGGTTTGAGTTCTTGCAGAAACGCTTTGGATGACACATGTATATCATTCCAAGTACTTCATCCCTTGAACTCTGGGACCGAGTACAATTCGTATTTTTGAGGGTACAATCAAAGCTTTCATCTTCTGTTTGCAGTCATATGTCCTTGTGTTTATGATTCCCATTGCATTAAAATTCCATTTTGCTTTACTTACCTTTGGAACATCGTGGAAAAGGAAAGGGACACGAGCACTAAGCTCAACAGTACATGTATTATCATGGCCGATTGATATATAATTTTTGATTTAGATATAGGCTTATGTCACTAAACAAATAGTTAAACTGAAACAGTATTTTCAATTTTTTACTTTGATTTGCGAACATCTTGCATATCCAGTTTATATTTTTACTACTCTGGAGTGTTACACTCCACGTTCTGTTGCAGCTTCATGAAAGTAGTGATAACTGAATATTTTGTGATTTCTCATGTATTCCCGCCACTTTACTGAGTTTTCCAATGCATTTTAATTAAATAATAATCAAAAATTATGAGAAAGAAGCCCATTGTCACCCCCCCACCACCTTCGACATAATGGCATAACCTTTGTCTCTTTCATTTTTCTCCTTTTATTCTCATTAATTCTTCCATATTTTCGTTAATTCTTTCGAAAATGACCGTTTATGAGGAAATTCACTTGCATTAGGAGATTTTTTATTGATTTATATTTGATATACAAATCTAATTCATAAACAACTCCGAAGTTCTGCCACAAAGATTAAGTCCCATGCATAGATTGCATAATAGTGCTGATCAAGGATTATGTAATTTCTTTTAATAAATAATGGACCTTTCACTCTGGTAATCTATTCCACCTTTAATGGTAAAGCTATCCCTTATGTGCTAGTATATGCGGCATAATATCTATTGTGCAGTTTTTATTATGGTGCAATGTTCCTATAGAGGATCTGACGTCTTTCGTTGTTCCTTTTTTGACAATGAGTATTAAAATTTGTGATTTCAACACATTCCCTGAGAAGTCCTTAGTTTCATTCCAAGATGTTGAAATAATGGGGAAGCTTTACAAGCCCTTTTCTATGTAGCTGTCCTCATATTGGTTGTTTTTCTTCTGGATTATATGTAGACTGAGTAGTGTCACTTGGGTAGGTTGAAGTTTATGGTAACTTGATTGCCACAGAACGATAGGGTATTGTTAACATAAACATATGTGCATTAACTTTTAACATACCCAATGTTCATTAAATTCAAGCTTTATCGAACCATTCAGTGCCCCTTTGCCTTGTTCAAAAGACTTCTATAAATTTAGAAAGGTGTTATTGGCTATTAACGTTGCTTTGATTCTATTTATTACTTTATATCATCTTCCTCTACTATTTTTCTTGGCTGAGGTGTAAAGGCATATACACTAATACAACAAATACATACTGCTTGTGTTGTAATTTTTGTTATAAAGTGTTCATTAATGTGAGAATCGAAGAAAGTTAAGGGTTGTAATAAATAGGTTAGCAGTACTTCATAAATCTTTTTTTTAATTTGAAAAAAAATACAGAAAATTTGTCAAGCTCTAGACATTATTTATGTATTTTTAATTGCCAGGAACATGAGACTGAAAATATCCTTCGTTTATATGGGTTAATATCAACAAATAACTGTAATTTTAATGGGTAGTAGATTTTACAGATGCCTCCTAATTGTTTTCATTCGAGACCTAAGTATTGCTGAAAGTTACGAAAATGTAATAAATATTGAGGCAATACTTAGGTCTCGAATGAAAACAATTAGAGACCTCAGTATTGCCTCAAAGTTACGAAAATGTAATAAATATTGATGTAATTACAAACAGTACATCATTAATCTAGTTTATTTGTTGAAAAGAACATAAAAAAAAATTCTGTAATGCTTGGAAGATCGTCTACGGAATGTATATTTCTAGTACGGAGATTAAGCATGATAGGTCACAGCATTTTATTTTATCCACCGAGCTGGTTACACTCCAGCCTGCAACGTGATCTTTTCTCTTCTTTGTAAGAGCATTTTGCTCAAATTTCACATGTCCTCTTTCCTTTGATTGCACAGTTTCATGCTCCTTTAAGCGTCTTCATTTTTAACTTCAAATTCATCCCCACTTCTCCTCCTGTGCGCTAGGGGGGCCTGTGGATTATTGGTGATAGACACAGTTTCAAACTGTTATCCAAAGCTACGTTTCTGCTTGAATCTCCTCTATCAGTTCCTTTTTAAGGTTCGTAGCTCACGATTAAACGAAGAAGAAACTCATTATTTAGCCATTCTTGAAGTGGTTTTTGTATCAAATGGTGCCTTGAACATTGTTGCCTGTCCATGTGTTTGTTGAGTGCTCGGGTAAAACGAAACCAACAGGCAATTGTAAGAACTCTGTCTGTATATCTCCCTTTCTCTTTCTCTCTTTCTGCGGATTTCAACGCATTGATTGTGATAGCAAACTGAACGCATGCGAAAACTTTTGTTTTTTTGTTTCTCTAGGACGGCTAATGAAATGGTGAACGACGATAACAATAAAGGTAGCCACTGCTTTGCTCTGAAGTTGTCTTTGTGTTATTTACTCTGAATACCCTTTTATCACTTACTCGAGGAAGCAAAAACAACGTGTTTAAAATAGTGTATGTCCCGAAATTAACGTATGCTTACATAATATTTATAAACTGTTGTTTTATGCGTCTTGAGCAACTCTTCGTCTTGTTTCAATCATCGATTTTTAACTCCCCGGACCCCTTCTCAGACGTTAAGGCCATGAATGGAACTTTAAGAGCCTTTTCACACTGAGTCTGGACAACTGGTCTCGCATGCCTAACTGTGTTTGAACCTTCACTCTAATACGGTTTCACATACGGTCTGAATAATACGAATTCAGCCCCATTCGTTCCACAACCGGGTCGATTAGCGGTCGGCTTTATTGAAGGCGTGTATGCTACACATCGCATAGTATTCAATGCGCTGTTACAACCAAGACGCCTGTTAGTCAGTATCCAGTGACCTGAACGTGTAATGGGTGAAAGCCTATCCCCATGGGCGCCGACGACATAAAAATATTGGGGGCGGGGGGACAATATACCAGTAGAAGGCATTTTGTTTGAAATTGGAAGGGGACTTTGAACCCAGCATTGGGGAGACGGGTCCCCCACGCTAACGGAGCCCGTGTCTATCCTAGTTGTCGGTTCCGGAGGGCATGAAAGCTCTCGTGCTGTCCCATATACTGTTAATTTACAAAAAAAAAGTCCGATGGAACAGTTAGAAATAACGGGAGGTGACTGCAAACGGGCAAGTTCATTACAGCAGAGGAATATTCCGATTTCATAACTTGTTTTCGGTGAACGTTTGTCGGCGCCAAAATCAAGTTCTGAAATGTGAGTCCTCCTCTTCTGTAATGGGATAGTCCGTTTGTAACGTCACCTCCCGTTATTTCTAACTGTTCCATCGGACTTCTTTTCGTGAACGAACAGTACCTCTCGACTAGTTAACCGGTTCCGATAAGTGTGTAAAAAGGCTACCTCTGATCCTAATGTCTGAAGAGGTCTTGGTGAAGTTGAAAACTCGATTCGCCGAAGATTTAATGATATACAGGGTGGTTATAATTAAACTTAGCCTATTTAGAGCACTCTGGAGCTTGAACCGTGCAGCAGATTGATACCAAAATTAGAATATAGATTATTTAAAAGATGCGGAAAAGGAATCTGCAGGGGAAAAAAAAAAAAAAATCAAAAACGTCCGCTAGTGGCGCTTTTTAAGCACAAAACGGCAAAAGCAACCTGTGAAATGAGCAACACGCAACACAAGTGACATTTTTAACATTTAGTAACACTTATTGCATCGAAACATTTCAAATGAACGTTGTGTGAGAAATATGAGTAGGCCGGCGCTACCGGCATACAATGGAAAAAGGGGGATTTTGCACACGCAGAGAAGAAAATGCAGTAATGAAATGTGACAATCAAGCATCTGTCAATCGTGTACAGGACGATGTAATGGATGTTCCTCAATGTGGCAGCCATTATTTACTTGTAACAATTCAAGCCGATGCACAATGTGTTCAACAGCGCATCGCAACTAATCCTCTGTGATGCTTCGCACATGCAGCGTTATGGAATTCTTGGATTCTGCTAACATAGCAACACTTCCACAATAAACCAAATTCTTTAAATGACCCCACAACTAGAAGTCGCACGGAATGAGATCTGGCAAACGTGAGCCAGTGATCAGTAAACGAACGACTGATAACACGGTCATCCGTGAAATGCCGGAGTAAAAAAGCTTTGAGGGACGGTGCAGTATATGGGTGCGCACCATCTTGCAAGTAAATTGTAGATGTAAGGCACTGTCGTTTTTGTAGTTGTGGCAAAACAAATGTCTGTAGCAACTCACAGCACTGAAAGGCCGTACTGTTATTGTTCGCACAACCTTCATTTAAAATAGCTCGATACAATAAGTGCTACTAAATGATTAAAATGTCATATGTGTTGCATCTTAATTATTTCATGCGTTGCTTTTTCCGTATTGCGGTAAAAAGCGCCCCTTAGCGGACGTTTCTGAAGTAAAAATTTTTTTGCAAATTCCTTTTCTGCATCATTTGCCTATGTACCGATTTTGGTGTTAATCCGCTGAACGGTTCAAGCTCCAGGGTGCTTTAAACATGCCAAGTTTAATTATAAGCACCGTGTTAAATACAGAGATAGAAGTTGGGGTAAATGTTTGTAAACTTCGTAGTGGACAGCAAAATATTTAACAAAAACTTTTAACAGCATACCTAATTAGAGCATTGCTAACATTAATTAGAAAAAGTATCTACTGATGATTTTTTTTTTGTATCCCGAAACTAGCTGACGGGTAATATAGGACATGGGTGGCTTAACGTGGCTTTCCTAAGTCTTAACATAAGATACATCTTTCAAAACGTATATTCTAATGGGCTAAAGAATGGTTAATAATTGTAACCATTGGATCCCTGCTTTGTAGGTTTTCGGGCTGGCCCGATTACCCTAATGCCTTCACACACTCTGGAAACTTCTCCGGCTTCTTCGCCAATGTCTTCAACAGACGACAATTTGGACATTATGTTAGCGCCACTCAGTTAACTGCAAGGCCGATTGAATGTTTTTGGGATCTTGTTCCGAACAACGACAAAAAAAATAATAAATAATAAATTCGGTCTTTCATCCACTTGTTCCTGTCATCCAACACTGCTAGGCAAGCCTGTGGCCAAGTCGGGGCGTGACCCCAGTTACCATATGCTTGTGCCCCGGTTGCTCCATCGAGTTATTTACATACACACATATATATATAACAATCCCTGGGTGCCCCGTGCCCCATATACCCTTTGCCTTGCTCCAGTTGCCTCTTCATCCTGGCTATAGACCTGCTGACAGACATTTCTGGCCGGCCGGAACGTGTACAGGCCCCTTGATAAAGGTTATATTTGCTCGATCGTCCCGTTTATGACTGGTACTTTCGGACTCGCTAGGTTAGGTTCAGTACACAGCAAGTTTAGCTATCTGTGTTAAATGCGTCGTTATTCGAATATAATGTTAAGCCGTTTGAATAATTCTTAAAGGAGCAAAATTTCAATATTGGATTGATGGGAGTGGAGCAAGGTTTAGCGGGTGCAATATTTAACTTTCCTCGGGCGCAGGCAACCCACGCTATGTCGTATATTTCATTTACGTATCGAAACCTTTAAATCGTGATAAGTATATATATATATATGTTTAATATTCCGTCAATTTTAGATTGCGTGAGCTTTATTTTTGATTTCATATTGAAAAACTGAATTTTAAAGGTGCAGCGACCATCCTTTCGTACGCTATCGGTAATGATAGCTCACAAACGGGAGTGTTTTCACTGTCAGCTCTGTGTCACGACATGAAAGGCACATCGCCAACTCGCATGCGAAATTTTTCTCTCACAAGCAAATGAGAAATCTCATGCCATTCCAAGTTCAAATGGTGCAGACCGCCGGACGAGGCATATTTACGACCACGTGTGAAGACCGCTGTCCAATAAGGTAGCCTTTCGTTACTGCGTCATCAATGGACTAACCAATCACCAGACGAGAAAGATCATTCCCTAACATTTTTTTGAATTTAGAACGTCACTTCTTCTCTGTTCCTCGAACGCGCTACACGTGGAGGTTGAGACATGTAGTGGTATCTACAGCCTCTGATGCCCTCCCCACCCCTACATTCGACATTGATGTTGGACGTTCCGACACTTACATAACTGTCGGAAGCACCGTCAAAATTATGAACTTAAATGAACCTTCAAAAAATGTAAGTTAAAATAAATTTCAGGCAAATGGTATATATTAACTAAAAATCGTATTTAAACCATATAAAGATGATACATAATGTGCTACTATCTTGTCCTTGTGCTCAATTTCAGTTTTGTAACTTCTTTACCCTACAAGGCGTTCGAGTTACAATGTTGGAGATCTGCTAAAAATAGATTAGTTCGCTTAATTACGTAAAATTTCGCACAATTCAGCCTAAGGATTTACTAATGTTTATTAGTTTATTTTACCGGGATAGTGCTATAAAGTCCCCTTGAGACGGGAATTGTGATGGTTATTTAGTTTGAAGCCATTTGTAAAAGTCGAATATCTCGTTAAGACTAACGATAGCCTGTGGATTTGTGGCGCCATCTATGAACGTTAAGAGAAAATATAAAAACTTACTATTGAGGAGCTTCTACATTCGCAAAAACAAAAATTAAGCAGCAGTTACAGTGGCTTTTCTATTTAAACAGGGAAGAAGCTAGAATAGGTAATAATTGTTAAATGCTATTGCATAAATTAATACAGTTGAACCTCATTGAGACGAACACCAAGGGGGATTAGAAAATACGTTTGTGTAAACAGTAATTCGTATAATTGTCAAGGATGGAAAGGGATGGGGTCGTATTAATAAGTTACCTTATTTTTGGTTACTATATACATTTTTCTATTATGTGCAGTGCGTTTGGTATTTTAGTGGACACCTGATATTTTTACGTAAATGCTAAAAAAATACAAAAACTGCGAATAGGATTTGAAGAATGCCGAGACACCATAATGTCTTGTAGAAAAATAAATTTTATATAAATATATCGTCACATAAATGGGGAAAATGCAAATTTATATAACAAATGTTGTTTGTTAATTTAAGGGACACTATCATTCCTGACTAACAGATGGCAGTGCAGGCGCTAAAAAATTTGCATATTGTATTCTTTCGATGCGTAGGTTCGTATAAATACCCGTGTGAACAGGTTCATGCGAAAACAGCGTTTGTAGTCATGTCAGAAAGGAAAATACTTACGGATTTCGAGAAAGAGGAAATTGTGGCTTTTAAATGAAATGGAAAATCCATTTTCAAAATTTGTCAGCTTATTCAGGGTCCAAGGAGTGCTATAGGGGCCTTTTCAAAAAGAAACCCCAAAAGGATCCACCCAAAAAGCGGGGAGCGAAGCCAAAACTGAGTAAAAGAGATAAGCGGAACATTAATAGAGAGGCCAGTAACACAGGAAAGTCTGCTGCAAAAATCCAAAACGACCTTAGTTAGCTCCTAGTTAAACGTTGGATAGTATGGAATGTGCTCTCTAATTCCAAAAATTTATCTTTTCGGAAAAAAAAAGGCAAACCACTTCTCACCCAAGTTCACAAACAGGAACACTTAAACTAGGCTCGACGACTCATGAAGTGGAACGATAAATGGTTGCAGGTACTTTTCACGGAGGAAAAGAAATTCAACTTAGATGGTCCGGATGCTTTTCAACATTATTGGCACGATTTACGGAAAGCGCCGCAATACTTTTCTTGTAGAGTTCAAGGAGGAGAGTCGGTGACCATTTGTAGTGTCTTTGGCTACAACGGTACTACGCCTGGAGCTTTCATCGGCAGTCGTATGAATTCCACCTGCTATCAAGAACTTTTGAATGAATATGCCCTCCCATATGCCTCATAAATATGTGGGGAAAACTGGATTTTGCAACAGGACAACGCACCGTGCCATGCATCTATCTCCACCAAAAGATGGATAAATTCAAAAAAGTTTAAAAGTATGATTTGGTCGACACGTAGTCCTGATTTAAATCCTATCGAAAACGTATGGGATTATATTGTTCGTCAAATATATGCAAATGGGAAGCAATTCACGTCGGTTAATGCCTTAAAGGACGCTATTGTGGAAACTTGGTATCAAATCGATCCTAAGTATTTACAAACATTGATAGAATCAATGGATTCACGTGTCTTTAAAGTTATACGCAAAAATGGGATGTACATAAAGTACTCCAATTTCAGTAAGTGTCCATTAAATTTTCAAACAAGATTGAAAGCCTCATCTTGATTTTGTTACATTTATGAATGATTTAATAAAGATTATTAATCTTCCACTTTGCAGAATACTGTTTTATTGTAGTATCTTTATTTTCATTTTCAAATTTGGCATTATTTCTCACGATAGTGCACTGTTATCAAGTGTCCACTAAAATACCAAACGCACTGTATATACGTATGTTATTAATTTATTATTGTATTATATTTATCAGTATTTTATTATAAAATATCCATTTTAAATAAAAATAAAATCATAGTACAGACAAAACTGTCTAAGGCGAAAACTTGCTCAACACGGAATTTTTTTACGGTCCCTTCAAAAGTCAATGGTAGTTAACATTAGCTAACACAGAAACTGTCTAACGCGGTATCGGAAAGTACTATTTAGTCCCGTTAAAGAGAAAAGCCTGCATAAAGCGGAAAATCGTTAGTAGGAAGAAAATTTTCTCAGCAGAAAAAGGAAAGAGGGTTGTAATACAATGCAAATAGCAAAGTGGGGGATGACGAACAAAAGACATTTTACAGATATAGAATGCCCTTGTCCGCATAGGCAGGGTGGTTTTGGGGGTTGTAACCCCCCATCGCAATGAAATTTTCTAGATTTAGCGTAAGAATATATATGAGTTTCTCTCTCTCTCTATATATATTTATACACGTACTAAAGTGCCAGAAAAACTGGTACAGGCGTGCGTATGCAAATAACGGAGCTTTGCAACCAATCAGCGTAACGCGATGCGGTCGGCAGCAGGGGCGGACTGGGTTGTTGACAGCGGCTCGGGCGTTTTTGCATTTCGGCGGCCCAATGCAAGAATAATGATAATTAATTTATTTAATTACATTAGTTAATTTATTTAATTACATTAGTTAATTTATTTGACCAATTTAATTACTTCAGTTAATTAATTTGCTTCAATTAATTGAGCAACTTACCATAACGCTCAACATGAAATGTCAACAATAAGTAGTTATTTGATATTTTTATTCAGAACGAAATACCACCTCGCACTCCTATGGATTTGTGGACTGCCCTGCAGGATTCCTGGTGTGAATTGTCTCCAAGATACCTTCAGACATTAGTCGAGTCCATGCCACGTCGTGTTGCGGCACTTTGGCATGCGCACGGAGGGGGGCTGCACGATATTAGGTAGGTGTACCAATTTTTCTGGCACTTCAGTGTGTGTGTGTGTATATAAATATAAGCCTATAACAAACACCCCACTTATGAACTTTCTGCCTACGCACATGCTTGTCCGACCACCATTTTGCACACCACCCACCCACCATAGGCATACCCAGAAAGTTCATAAGGGGAGGGTTACAAAGCTACAACTCCTTTGTGTTTACATGTATACTATACACAATTTTATCGCAACCATAATCGATCCCCTTTGCGTGTGCCAATGTCATCCACTTCTTAAATAAAAACGTTCATTATTAACCAGAACGAAAAGTCACTCATATCCACTTTATCAATTCATGGATAAACTCACCATAAGTGTGAGTACCTTTATACAAAGGAATCATTATCTTTACAAGGGAGGTACTTTATCGTTACAATTTAAGCTTACATAATAGACTTTTTGTATAGAATAAGCATGTATAGTTAGCATGAAATTTTGCACCATATTGATCGTAACTACTAAAACCACAAAATAGTGCAAAAATTAAAATTAATAAAAATAAAATGCAGTGATAAAATAAATATTTTTATCAAAAGGAAAATATAGTCTTAAAGTTCGCAAGATAAGACAAAGAATAAAAATAGCATATGCAGTCATCTCTTATCACTGAATTTAATTATGTATGTATTTATTTTGCATGTAACCTCCATAAGGCGGAAACATGCATACTACGGAATTTTTTCCGGTCCCGTGAGTTTCCGCCTTAGACAGGTTTCACTGTATATACGTACTTTAACGTGGATATTATGTGTAGTTGATAGATTCGAAAAATCCTTGTTTTACTATATATATATACTATGGTTTAGTAAATATTTATTTGTTCCGGATTACATACTGTGCCAAGAAAAGATTTTAAATTTTAATAATATACTTAAAAAATTCAGTAAAAGCAGTCATCACAAATTTTACCACATCAACATAAAATTGCATTTGAATTTAAATTTTGGCTTTATGCAATTCTCTGAAGAAGACTTGCACAAGACAAGCTGAAGCGTCGAATGAATAAACATGGCAAACTGGCTCGTGTAGAATAAATTTTAGGTAATCAGGTTCTTTTTCTTTCTTTCTTTTTTTTTTTTTGGCTAAAAACTCTTTGAAGCACATGAGTCGAATAAAAGTAAAAAGGGCACGTTCCAAACTGAACTCGATTCAGCGACCTTCAAGTTAATATCTTCACGATGTTCTTCCCTCTGAACTGTGCATTGTATGAACATAAGCATCTTGCTTAATTCTCCACTAAACTCCGCTTTAATACGCGAGATAAAAATGACAATACACCTTCCTATCAGCGCAGCTGTAACTCCTTCTCCTAGCATGACCTTACTTCGGGCTCAACTCAAACGGTGGAAAAAAAACTGGTATCGACAAACTCCTCACTGTAGTCTTGGGGTTGATTCCCTAGCTCTTAAGAGGTTCAGCTTTCTCGAAAATAGTAGGTTCTGCTTCCTCGGAAACAGGTAGGTTCACTACCCTATTGTAGAATAGTAGTAATTCATTCGTCGACCGTGCCTTTAACCCGGGTTTTACCCCCAATAATATTGTAGAACGCTTGACGTGTTTTCGCCCATCGTAGTCCATGGTTTGTTTCCCTAGACGGCAGGAAGTGGCGTATGAAGAGGGGGGGCTTAGTGACCTCAAGCCCCCCCATTGGATATCAAAACACATTAGTTTTAATTAGGCCACATGACAAAATCTTCTTTAAAGGCGCTCAGTCCCCTCCCACGCCACTTAAGAGGGGTCCGGTTAAAAAAAAAATATTTTTGAAGACGTGCTTTCCGTTTCTATTTTTATAATAATTACAACATGACCGTAAGCATGATATATAATCAAAACTATTCTTTGTAAATTTGTTTTAATTCTAAATATGTGAAAAAACTCGAAAATTAATATCCAGCACCTTTTTTTTTATATAACCCAAGATACTATTTAACTTTTGTTAAAATAAAAATGTTTTCTTACAAATAAGGATATAAGGAACAAATTGTCTTCAGGAAATTTTGATAGTTGTTCAGAAAAATATTAAAAATATACAAATTTCAAAATTGACATTTTCGAAATTTAGCGCCGTAACTGTTATTAAAATTCATATTTCAAGTTATAATACATATATGAAAATTCTGCGAAGACAAATTAAAGAAAACTATGTTAACAACACACCTTGAAAGTTTCTAATATTTATCTTAAACGGTTTTATATATCAAATTGAAACTGTAACAATTCAAAAAACTTCAGTTTGAGAAAAACGCATTTAAAATTTGTCGAGTACAACGTCGATTCTTGTTACAACTTTACAATAATTGCCATTTTGTGCAGGATCTAAACGCTTCAAGAAAAATTCAAAAACCCCCATTGCATTCAGAAGAATATGCATTCTTTTTTTTTTTTCAAAAAATGAAAAATCTATTTTTTGAACCAAAAGTGGCATTAGACCCCTTTATGCCTCCCATGAGTTTTTAGTTGCTACGCCACTGTCAACAAGGGTCCGAATTCCTCTGTAAACTAAAAGTCCTGGCGCAGCATGGCTTCTACTATCCTTGCTCTGTAATAATACATAAAGCTGAAAGTGATGATACTATGTTAAAACCAATGTGGATACTATATTAAAACCAAAAGTGGATATTCTATTAAAACCAGTAGCGATTCTGCAGGGGGGTATTAAGGAAATTTCCCTCCCACATCCATAAAAATGCAGTGGAAATCGGTTATAACGAGCGCCTATTATAACGACCAACCGCATATTACGACCGAATTTTTACAAAAAGTTTGGTTTCCGACACTTTTTTTAATTGCACGTTAAATCTGTGGTCCAAAAAAAGAATTGTTCGCTGCAAGCGGTTAAAAATTGTATTTCGCTTATTCATTATATCAAATAGAATACATGTTTCGTTGCTATATCCGAAATCTCATTATAAGCGGATCCTCTATTGTATTTTACATTTTCTCCCATTCCTCCCAAATCTCTCTCCGAATACATCTCTGCTAAAACTGGCAAGAAACTCATCAGTTCACAACGCGAAATATATACGCACCATTGTCTGCATTTAATGTAAAAATAATATCTGTATAGTTCTCTGCCAGTATCGTCTCGTGACTTCAAGAACGGGTGAAGCGGCGAGCCCCTCCTCCACCCCCCAAAGAAACAGGAAAAGTGGCCAATAAATTTCCGTTTTCTAGCAAAATAATTGTATTTATTATTATTATATATGTCTGTCTATCTGTCTGTATGCATGCATGCATAATGGCCTGCAAAAGGGTTGCTGGTATCTAACTGGAAGGAGACCCACACGCTGAACGTATGTGACGATGTGTGGAACCGGCCAGGCCAGTAACCTAGTGTCCTACCCCGCCTTCAAGTGGTGCAGGCTGAGCTTTCTATTTATGTGGCAAATTAATATTTGCTACACGGATAGAAAGGCGGAAGGGGAGGGCTAATTCACCAACCCGTCTAGCCAGCGTGGTGAAATTATGGCTAATTCCTCCATTATGTTGACACACCAAAAA
Source organism: Dysdera silvatica (assembly GCA_006491805.2). Taxonomy (NCBI): domain Eukaryota; kingdom Metazoa; phylum Arthropoda; class Arachnida; order Araneae; family Dysderidae; genus Dysdera; species Dysdera silvatica. Next base: position 62,432,355 of record QLNU02015003.1, read on the forward strand.
CCATGGCCCCTAGTCTCCAGGTGCTGGAGTGCTCCTGATCAAGGCAGCGGTCAGCGTGGCATGAAAGCAGGGGGTGCTAAGAATCACTGGAATGGCCCAGACTGCCGTTTGTTATTGACCTTGGCTACGTTTAATGGACGATCCCTTGCTTCTGAAGCAAAACTTCAGGAATTGGAAGAGGAACTAGACAAGATCAAATGGGACATTGTAGGACTCAGTGAAGTTAGAAGAAAAGGTGAAGAGTTGGTGGAACTTAAAAGTGGACATTTGTTTTATTAAAGATTATATGATTATATTAAAGGAATTAAATTTAAAAAAAAATAGTGGGCTCAAAATAAAATTTCGAATTTTATTTTTCTAATCAAATTTTAAATTTGACAAAAAAGTAAAAAGAAAATTGGAATTTAAATAAAAAAAAACTGCTCGACCATCCAATTTTTTTAGGGGAAGCGCCGCTTCGCTCGCGTCACCCGATGAGCCGTCACCGTTCTCTGCCCCTTATATACAATTACCATTTGATTTATCATTTCTCTTTCTCCTTGCTGAGAAACCAAACATATATTATTTATGCCATGAATTCAGTAGTCATGCATCGTTGAGCAAGATGGAAGCGCGCTTGACGCCATCAGAGTTACAGCAAATTGTATGCAACGCCAGTAAGAGGCGAAATGAAAACATGTTATCACGTCCTATGGAAGGCCTGAAAGGCCAATGAACTACTGAGGAGACATTATATGCGAACGCTGTAAGCATTTATAAGTAAAGACAACGTTATATGCTAAGTAAGCTGTAAGCATTCTTGAGTTTTGACATTCCCTGTTTTATGAAATGACAACAAGTTCATCAAATTGATCACACAATTACATACCCATTCGATACTTCACTGACTTTTCAAACTACGATTTTAAATATTTGCGTTTCGGTTCAAACATTCGGTATATCTCGCCTCGCGATATTCGGTATATTTCTCATCTGTATTCAGTATGCTTTCTTGTGGCAGTCGTGGTATCGTGTTGGATGCTATTTATATCGTCTTTGGGCATTGACTATTCTGTACACTTCTTCGAATATCCGGCGTCCCTTCCCCCTAGGTTTTTTTTAATGATATTGACTCTTTGGAAGGTAGTGATGGTTACTGTCGCTAGTAACATTTGTCACAACTCCTTTCTCTACAAAGAGGGGCGGTGTAGCTACTGGGAAAGTAGCCATTTTCTAAAAGGACATAATACTTAAGCTATGTAATTTTAAGGCATTATTCAGTCTTAAATAGATCTGTCAACTATTATTCCGAATTCCAAATTAAGGTTATTTTAGAAAAATTACTCTTAAAAAAGTTAAGTTTCTTATCTTGTATTTCACAGCAATGCAAAAGATTCGAAGTGCTTATATATGGAGCCTAGGGTCGCAAACCACTCACAGCGCTAGTTCAAAAAACGCCCTGCATAGACAAATACAGTAGAACCTCCATATAACGTACTTCCGTATAGCGAAATTCTCCATATAGTGAAGTTTTGGTAAATCCCCATGGTCATTACATATGAAAGTGTTTCTATATAACGAAATAAATTTCTATATAACGAAATTTTTAACGACCAAAACAGAAAATTAAGTGGTCACGTCAGCTACCTTGGGTTCCCTAATACCGTTGGAATATAATATACACACTTAAAAACATCTATTTTTAAATGGCTGGATGTTATTTATGAGAAACAGTCGTTTACTGAAAAATGGGATTTTAATTGTGGTATCATATTGCACTGCCCTGATTCATGAATACATCGTTTCCATCAAATTTTCTATATAACGAAATTTTTTATGAAATTGTCCATTTCATTATATGGAGGTTCTACTGTATTTACAGCCGGTGCATGAGGGGCACAAAATATAACTCACATTGTCAGGTTAGCTGGATTCAATATACGCACGATTTGGACATCGCATCTTGTGCCTCTCATGCACTAGTTGTAAATATTTGTGCATGCTAGACGATTTTCTAACTGGCGTTGTAAGTGATTTGCGAGCCCAGGTTCCATATCTAATATTTTTTGTTTTGATGGATACTATCACCCTTAAAATTCTGATTATTAATTCAGTTACACCCTGTATATATCGGAGACGGAGGAATTTTTATAAATCCAAATTACAGTCGAACTTCTATAAGTCGAATGTTTCCTTAATTCGAATAATTGTTGCGATTTCTGTAAAAACGTAAAAATTTCAATAGATTTTTTATTCTATAAGTCAAATTTCTATAACTCGAAGTTTTCTCTATCTCGAGTTTTTTGTGTTGTTGAAGTGCATATTTACGTTCTGTAACTCGAAGTCTCGGGGGAAAGTTGTTCCTTTCAAAACGAGTACTTCTGGTCTCTGCGGAAGATCATGCAAAATATAAAACTTCATTAACATTGGAAAAATTCCTAATGTGTCCCTAATAAAAATCCCTAAATTCTAGTTCTTTTCATCGGCAAATGCCTATGATTGGTCAAAGATAGCGCCTATGGTAATAATTTACCATGTTTGGCGCAGTATAGCCCAGATGCTCTTGCGCCATAAAAAATCCAAACAAACAAAAGCCTATGGTAATCCGATTGATTCAATAGATTTCTAAAACATTGTGCAGTTCGTGTTCTCCCTAGAGTTCTGTTCATGCGAATTACCATCATGGTATGAGCCAATATGTCAGGAAGTGAAAAGTTCTCCCTGTTAATGATAGGCATAATTAAAAAACCAAGGTAATTTGCAAATATAAAATGTTTACTTATAAAATACGAGAATAATGAAAAGAACTGAATGACGTCCGATTTGGATTATGAAATTGAACAGAAAATTTTACAGAAAAGGAAGAAAAGTTGCAAAGGTTGTTGACAACTATATTATATATTAACCCTCTTACCCATAGGTTTTTTGTAAAGAATTAAAGACAAAGTGATTTTTGCTTCCAAATGCAACATGAAATCTTCAGCTCATGGATCAAGATATCAAATATTTTTTAAGCACTTCTACGGGAAACGCATTAACTTAAAACTCATCTTTTCTCTAGATGAAGAACAGGGTAACCCAAGGTAATACTTTTGGACTGTATGTGAAATATTCAGTATGCATGGGAAAGTGCAAAAATATAAACTATTTTGCTTAACTTCAGAAAAGCTGGCTTTAATCAAAGTAAAATTTTCGAAGAGCGCAAAATTTTATCAAATACTGATTGCGATAATTCAACTCCACATGAGTGAAATTTTTTGGCGCCTGAAGTGAAATTGCCAGGTAAAATAACAGAAAGCTACATTAATGTCGATGCCAATTTGGCAACTTTAATGCATCTTACGAATGACGATATTATTCAGTTCAGGAGACAGAGTTCACGTCCTGTTCCTATTTTTAATGAAATTTTTTCTGCAATTGAAACATTAAGATCTTTTATTGAATCCCGCGAATCAATGCATGAAAACATTTTTGAAACTATTGCTGATTTAGAGACTTACGTTGTAAATGAAAATTTTACCTCGAAACGACAAGAAAAATTACAGATTTTTTAATAAAATATAATTTTTAAAGGCATATATATACGGCAAATATAAATATAATTTATAAAGGCATATATATACGGCAAATATAAATATAATTTATAAAGGCATATATATATATATTAAACTTCCTTTTACTCACAGTTTATAGGAATTACAGTATTTTGAATGATTTTAAAACGTATTATTTAATTTATGTATAGTAATAAATCAATTATTCTGAAACTCGAAGTTTTCCCCGCTCTCGTGGAGGTTTGAATTATGGAAGTTCGACTGCATATTTAAAACTGCTTTAAGTGTCTATATTTTTAGTTGTAAGGTATTATGATGCTTCTAGGGGTTGACACAATTGGCAATTGATCAGCACATGAATACACCAGGGCGCGTTTTTGAAATTTTTTTACGAAATCTTCACAGCAAATTACAAAGACATGTCCCGAATGCTTCGCGTGTTGATTAATTGAAAATTGTTTCAACCCTGGGAAGGGTAATAACATCTTACATACGAAGAAAAGGACCACCATTCTCGTGTCTAGGTACTCGAGCAGTTTAAGGTATTCCAGTCATACGGAGGGTTCACGATTCAATTCCAGGACGAGACCATGTTTCCCTTCTTTTCCTTTATAAAATGCTCTGCTTTGAGCTTAAATGTGGGTGTCAAAAATGCCATGCCTATGTTTAACGGGTTTCAATAGATATTGAACCCGCTATTGCTTTTGGCTTTCCTGTCTGTCTGTCTATACGCAATAAAAAGGACAAGGTAAAGGTCTTCCGTAAATGCAATAATGATGGTTATTGTTAACGTTGAAAACCTACCGAGTTACTTGAGAATTAGAGAGTGGAGGATTAGAGAGTTGCGAATTAGAGAATTGCGAATTAATGTTAATTGAAACTCGCTAAATTTAAATATCGACCTTAGGCAATTTTCTTTTACTTGCTTGCTATATATTACTTTCGCTTAATTCATATTGGATAGCGTCTCAAAAGTATCGAGGCTTCTTTTTTGTTGTGTGTGTGATTATCACTTTCTCTATTTTAGATAATAAATTATTATCGAATTTATTTAAAAATGCAAGAAACTTTCTATCGCACATTTCAAACTATCTACGTGTTTGATAAATAGGAAAAGCAGGATAGATCCTAATATAGACCATGACTTTTGGGTACCTTCCGATTTTCAGTTTTAAAGTGTGAAAGTTGTCAGTTTTTGAGCGCTGTGAAATGAAATACGACGTTGTTCAAGGTCAGAGAGTGGCTATCCAATTTATCGGAAGCAGTAATGAAAATTACAGAAGTGTGTTTCACCCACAATTTGCTAAAGAGCTCCATAGATGATCACTCTGCAGCTGGAGGCCGTAAAAATGTCCACTGCATAGTCAATTCATTTGTTTTGTCTACTTAGCTATTTCAGTTGGTTGCTATAGCGATGTCCATTGCGAAACTGACAAAGGGTATCTTGGACCTCTGCCCAGTTCTTCCACCCACGCTCTTCAAGGTCAATGGCATTGCGCTCCCCCACTCTTTATTTTTAGGTACAGTACTCGACCCTGCCGAGAAAGTTTCGAACAAATTCAATCCTTTATTTCATTGCTACCATTTTTTTTTTTTCATATTTAGGTAGCGTATTTTTTGCCATGCACGCACCTCGCCTTGCGCATTGCAAAAAATACCCTACCATGCACAGTGTGAGGCGTGTTCATGGCAAGAAATGCACTACCATGCACAGGACTCGCACTGTTCATAACACTGCTATGAGTTATGCGAATTGGACGCAGAAAATCACATTGGACCCAATGAAATCCTTTTACACCACGAAATAGTTTACAAGTGTTTGTGTGGGCTTTATGGCGCAAGGATACATGAGGGAACCTTGCGCCAAGTCCTACGGCTGTCCTAGGAATTCATACCTATTTCGCTCAGAAAATCAAACCCGCAATGACATAGGAAAAGGGGGGGCTTGGAAGATCAAGCCCCCCCCCCATTTGATATTAAAATACATTATTTCCTCCGACTGCATTCCACAATCTTCTTTGAAGTCACCTGAGCCCTTCACCTCCCCACGAGTATTGAATTACCGTGCTACTGAACCCTGGATATTTAACTAAAAATCAGAGTTATTTACCATTTATAAACGTTGATGTAACCAGCCCTGGATTGGAGTTCCAGGGCTCCTATGCAGTTAACCAAGTTACGCTTCCAACCCGATTTTTTTGTATTTATTATTTTTATTTTGACCTTCAGGATCTATATACACTATGCTGACGTTTAATTACAAGGTTTACAAATTGCATTTCAACACGACCAACTTTCTTCTCTGCATTAGTGATGGACCAAACTGTTATTTTTGAATAACCTGTTCCAACGTTCCTGTTCCAATCACGTAACAGGTTCCAATCACCGGTAATTTCAGTCACCGGTGACTGGAACGTAAGCGTTGCTTCACAGGATATGGAAATTGAGGAACTTAACGATAACGCATTTCAACGCTCAATCCATAACAATACGTCGCGTCTACTCCATAAAAGTAATAAATCCTTTGGAAAAAAATACACACATATGAAGTACAAAAATAATGAGAAAAAGTAAGGCTTTAAAATATTGAATTTTAGATATTTGAAACATTACACGATATTAAAAATCAAAGAAAGTTTAAAAAACTAATTCTAAGTAATGAAATACAGCAAAAAATATTGACACTGCTGTAAATTAATTGGTAAAACATACTGGAAGGTTACAATGTGGAACTAATTAAACAGGATAATGGTAAACAAAATGTGTATTCTCAGCTGATGTAGTTATACACATGTATGTATTCAGAATTTTTCATGTGTAAAGCTCAGTAATGTAAAAATATTAATACTTGTACTAATTAATATACATGGATAAAAAATCTATTCCATTAATGAAATAAATAAACAAATTAACAAATAATGCTGCGTCGGTCTCCGCTTGTTCGAACTTACTTCGGTTGTAGAACTTTGTTCAGAAGGTCTGTTGATGTCGGTCTCAATCTGAAGTATGATAGAACTTGATGATGGGAGCATCACACATTCATGGGAGTGAGAAGACGTGGATGATGAATGTGTGGATAAATCTATGCTTGGATGCTTCCTTGTAATATGTTTTTTTAAGTTCGTTATGGAAGATTTGTAACTCAATTTTTGTGCACACAAATCGCACGCAGCACTTTTTTCCTCCTTGTCATTTATTGTAAAAAAGGGACCACAAGTAACTGGAAGCTTTTCGATTAATTATGCTTAAAAATTGCAACTAAATGCGACTTCTCGTAATATCAGACGTGACACAGGGAATCAGCGCCTGAGCCCTGACGTTAACTCGACTGACTATGCCGGATGTTATGGTAACAACCCGTTATCTCAACGCGTTTCCTGTGTGAAGAAAGTGAGGAATATGTTCCTAGAACGGTGATTTTTAAACGTTACTTCAAGTAACTCCTGTTCCTAGTCACCGGTGACTGAAATAACAGCTGTTTCAAAGGAGCATACTGTTCCTGGAACAGTGATCACTCGATAACAGGTGATTTTTAACAGTTACCTTAAATAACTTCCATTTCTATTCTGCATAGGAACGAATGACCTCACTGTAGTCTATGGGCTGCATAATTTATCATCGTGTTACGAACTTCAAGAATTGTTGTGAGAGAAAAACAGGTCATTTATAAATTTTTGTTAAGATAGTTGAAAAACAAATTATAAATTTTTGTTCAGATGGTTAAAGAACAAATTATAAATTTTTGTTAAGATGGTTCAAAAACAAATTATAAATTTTTGTTAGGATGATTGAAAAACAAATTATAAATTTTTCTTAAGATGGTTGATAAAAACATTGATTTTCAGCGTTATTTCATGTTATTCACATATGTACTGCCCATGAAAATACTATTTTCTAATGGAAAAAAAAATCGTAGCAATCGATCAAAAACAATTATTATGTGACCTCTACATCTAAGCGTCGAAGTCACGCCACTGTTACAGACTGTAGTATTTTTTCCCCCCAATTTAGTATGACAACACTTGTCGTTCGTGTTTACGATACTGAGTGGGATCGGATTTTATAGATACATGTAAAAAGCCATCTTGGCTTCAAATTGTCTCTCCCATTCTACAAATTGTCAATAAAATTTAAAATAACACTAAATTTACGTTGTTTTATTTGCGACGCATGGACAGCAAAGGTCTTGCTGCGACGGCACCTATAAATTTCCGTGGAACCTATACTGTGTATCACTGAGGAGGAGATAGATTTCTATCCCAATTGTCAATCAAAGCAGTTCGATTTTTTGCGAGGGAGTTGGGAAGGCTTTGCGATGGGTAACACGAAAAGAAAGTAATTGGTAGTATTAAATTTGTAATATCTTGATAGTATTAAATTTGTAGTATATTGATAGTATTAAAATTGTAATACATCGATAGTATTAAAATTGTGGTATATTGATAGTATTAAAATTGTCGTATATTGATAGTATTAAAATTGTCGTATATTGATAGTAGTAAAATTGTCGTATATTGATTGTAGTAAAATTGTAGTATATTGATAGTATCAAATTTGTAGTATATTGATAGCAGTAAAATTGTAGTATATTGATAGTAGTAAAATTGTAGTATAGTGATAGTATTAAATTTGTAGTATATTGATAGTAGTAAACTTGGCGCAGTATAGCCCAGATGCTCTTGCGCCATAAAAATCCAAACAAACAAACAAACGAAAAGAAAGGAATAAAGTTGTTATACTTCACGTTTTTTCGCCAAGTTTCGGAGGTTTCTGCCAAAGAATCTGTTTACTATTTTGAATTTCATTTGTGCTTGCTTCCTATTGCATAGGGCAGGCTTTTTTGGCGATTGCTTTCCAAATGTGATAGCAATGGTAGGTTATGTACAAACTGAATAAACGTAGGTCCCCGGATTGCTACCCTTACCCTATTTTGGTTAGTCAACTGTTCCAAGTTAAACTAGTCTAACAACTTCTAGGGCTCTTCTACTCAGCGGTACACAGTACCTTTGCTGCGCTAAGAAAATCATTCTACAGACTATTGTTTGTTTGTTTGGCTTTTTTATGGCGCAAGAGCATCTGGGCTATACTGCGCCGAATCCACAGATTAAGGTAGGTAAAAAAACAGCACGCGTTCTGTGGCACCATCAGGAATCCAACCTGATTAATGTGGCACCATAGGCGAATGCATTACTTACTAGACCACCGTAGGACCCAAACCTCCTAAGGCGCAAGGAAACAATCCCCGACTGCAGTGAGTAGTTAGATGGCAAGTTTTTTGGGTTTGTTTAACCGTTGAGTCGAACCCGGTTCAATGACAACAGTTCAACGCCTGGCAGTCCCGTCTCCACAGGGGGACATTAATGTTGCAAGCGTTTTTGTACCCCAACTGATTTTATTTTTAAACCAAAGTTGATTTAACAATGAAAATCATAGCGATTGGGTGCTGCAGTGCATTCAGCTCCATATTGTAACTGATTTACTTTTATTCATAAAAGATTATGAAGCAAGTCCTTTCCAGCATATATTATTTGTTTCGTGTAATTTCTATTGTATGTTCCTTGTTGTCATGGAAACGTGTGGCATAATTATATTCATTGTTTTTATGGGAAGAAACGTGTGACGTATCTTTATCCTTACTCAAGATCTAGGCGCCAAGGTCCCTAACCTTTTGCTCAGCACATAACATTCATTTATAAATTTCGTTTTTTTAGGGAGGGATAAATTTTTTTATCCCTCCCGTAAGGTAAATTTTTTTTTCACGTAAACTGTTAATGAGTAAGAAGTTAAGGTCTAATTTATAATGTCACACCTACATGGACAAAAGGTAAAATTTTCTTTCTTAATTTTCTACATAGTTATCGTTAATTTAAATTATATTTTACTATTTATAAAAAATTTCAAAATTTTCAGGGCGTATGGAGTCGCCTTTCCAAGCAAGGGCGGATCCAGGATGTTATTACGGGGGGCGGCGGTTTCGGGGCCCTCACCAGGAAAAGTTTTAGTTTTGGACTATTAAATAGTTTAAGTAAATGTTGTTATATTACTTGCCTTCCTTTATACCAGGGTTGTCCAACATACGTCTCGCGGGTCACAATCCGGCCCGCTTACAACTGTTTGGAATAAAAAAAATTCCCAAACAAAAAGTTTAGATTTTTTTCAGAAATAAGGAAAAATCGTGGAGACGGCATAGGTGACCACTTTCTATATCACCAAGTGCATAAACTAATAATAAGAATAACTGGAAGAAACTCTAAAAGGAAGCTGTTAAATGTAAGTTAGTTTTTTTCAGTTTTTTCCAGTTTTCTTTTTAAATTGCTGGCCTGCAAGATCCGTGAAAATTCTTTAAGTGGCCCGCTACCCAAAAAGGTTGGACAACCCTGCTTTATACTCACCAAAATATTTAATTTACGACAATGAATTAAAGCTGGGCTTTTCTTTCATGTATTTTTTTAATGTCCTAATTGAATATTTTTCAAGTGTTTCCAACTAACTTTTAGTTTGATTTGGATTGGTAAATACTAGGAAACTCTTTAGTACAGTAGTAGTAAGTTACCAAAAAGTAGTGAGTTACCAAAAAGTAGTAAGTTACCAAATATTTAATAACCGGTTTGGCTAATTAAAAAAAAAAACTTCTTCTGGTTCCCTGAGAACCCAAATGCTACGGTTGTATTTAGCATATAGCAAAAAAAATTATTAATCGGTTTGACTCGACGTATCGGCAGTGATTCACTCTGATTAACATCACCTTCGAAACATGACATTTTATTCGTGATCCTGGGCCACATTTTAACTTTTTACTATTATTTTATTAATATTTATTATTATTATTATTTATTTGGTATTACGCAAGTATCTAATGTATTTATTATTGTTTACAAAGTTACTACATTTCTAGTTTAAGCTCGATATTCCAAAATGCGCTTTTCTATTTAAAAAAAAAAAAAATCTTAAGGAAATTACGAAATTACAGGAACTGGCATGACAATTATGGAGCTCTAGTTTGAATAGTGCCCTAACGATCGTGTGTTAGTCATTTCCTTTGGTAATTATACTACCACTTCAATAATATAAGGCGGCGGTTCTTTGACATTCCTAGACCGCAGACCCCCTGCAGAGATCACTCGCCCTTCCGGACCCCCCAAGAATTAACTTAAAGTTTAAAGCCCAGAATTTGCATCATACATATTTATTTCTAGTGTTTCATCGCTGATTTTCACCATTTAAGGAAGGAATTTTTCGTTCCCTCATAATTTATTCTTAGCATTAAAGAGTAAATGCTCTTGTTTCGGTATTTTCTAGAACCCTTTTGCAACACCGGAAGGATCTCGCAGACGTCCAGGTGTCTGCAGACCACACTTGAAGAATCACTGATATAAGGTATATATAATAATATCTATATGTATTTTATAGATATTATTATATATAAGGTATATATAATAATATCTATAAAATACATATAAGGTAACGATATCATAAAATAACTTTTATTTATTTACTGTAAGCGTGTTGCGTCGTCCGATCATGCCCATATCCAAAGTGTGTGTGGGGGGGACTTAGGGATAGATTTCTCCAAAAATGATTTTTTTAATGAGATTTGGCTACTGCCTTGAATGCTATAATTGTATCGATACATGATGTAAAGTTTTTTGACCCCCCCCCACCGAAATTAAATACTGGCTACGGTCTTGGGTCCGATACAAAATAATGGTGTACAAAATGTGAATGCTCTGTACGATATGCAAAATGTATTAAGCACTAACTGCATGAAAATATTCAAATACGCAAATTATATCCGATATACGTAAATGTTGGTCAGATTGAACACAAGCGAGCTGTGATATGCATAAATCCAAAAAACGGGGTCGATTCGTTTCTCATTCCCCGGAATGTGAACAACAGTGTGCGTTACTTGGTGGTTTTCAATTGCCAAACAGCGTTGGAGTAGTAATGTAAATTTTAACGATATATGTATTGATTGGTAACTGCATTTACAAAGCAACGACGGTGATGTTAGGGCGCAGAAGTGGCGTGATCAAGCTGGTCGCTATAGGATAAAGGGAACTAAATGCCTCACGAAATTTTAGTACAATCAGTAACATCACATCACGAACGTGACGTTGAAAAATAAATGCATATTTTCGATCTCTATCAGTTCATTGACTTACTTTTTGGCCTTAGAAACATTGAAACTTTGAAACATTGATTTTCATTGAAATATCCCCATTACCCAACCACGCGAATAAAAAAATAAACGGTGGTTGCTTTTGAACAAATATTTACAATCGAACCCTGATTATATGAAATAAAGGGAGAGGTTTTGATTTTCGATAAGGGATTTTTCGGATAACCCGCGTATTAAATTTTCGGTGAACAAAAATGCATTTAAACCAAAACACACATTCAAAACCTCATTCATGAGCAATCGAATTTTTTTGTCAATTATGTGCTCGACATTTTTATATAATTTTGGGAAAAGGCCCCTGATGATGGCTTCAAGTTTACAAAAGCGGGGCTGAATTTCTTGGTAGCCAATGCAATTATTAATTTTGAATTGTTATTTTCAGAGGCGTCACCGGGCATGGGTAAAAGGAGAGTTTCCATGTTCGCCACTTCGAGAGGGGATCAAAATGCGCCAACTACGCCAATATTTATGAAAAATGAATCTTAAATAACCGCCATGGACGTCAAATTAAGAATTTGGCAAAAGCGCCAAAATCTCTGTTATGCCTCTGATTACGTTTGGTAAGAGTAGGTGGCAAAATATCTCAGCCTAGGCGGCAAAATCTTTAAACCCGATCCTGTAGGCATAGGTCTACCCAACATTTTGTAACGTTACTGCATACAAATTTACAGTCAACTCTAAGGGGAGCGCGTACCATTTACCGATGTATAAATAATATAAATTACAAACTTACCGCAGAATGATAAATCCCACTGACGTATTTTATATGCGCTGTACAACGCTCATGGCCGTATTTTATGAACCTGTCTCCCCCCAAAATAAATTTTTAATAGGACAACAAAACATGTATAGGAGAAGATGATATTATGAGGCTTCATTTTATTTTTAATTTTTTAAAAATCGATTTAAAAGTTTTTGTGCAAATTTTTATGATAAATTTAACTGCCACTATTCATAAAACTGCTGTTAAAATATAAAACGTTTTGAATAAATTTAAAGATATAAAAAAATTATAATAAAATCAAGTCATTTTGTGGGAAAAAAGTTTTGTATTGGTAATAGGAGCCCCTGGGAAAAATAAATAAAGTAACTGGTTTAGAAAACTGTATGACAAATTTATTTAAATAAGAAAACATTTTATTCGCCTAGCACTTTCGACCTATCACTTTTCGTGGGATTTGACATAAGAAGTTGAAACCACTCCTGTAGTGTATATAATATGAGCCCTTTAAAGTTTGGGGGCTCATTTTACAACCCTCGCCATATTGTAATTTGAACAAGCGTAACTAATTTTTGTTACTCGCAAAATTACATAGTATCTACATAAAAACCATCTTTTAAACATGTTTTATCCAATGCAATAATGCACTAGGTTGGATTTAAATGAAAAAGTACTGCAAATAAAAGCAAAACACTTACCTTTCGAAGTTTTTCAAAACGAGAAACAGAAACAACAGGTTCACTCACAAACTATAAGCTATAACTGAAAGCAAACGCTCTGGCGACAAAAGGCGTTACTAAATTAGTAATTCAAGTCCTCACCGCCAAGCTCAGCGCATTGTATTAAAAGATATTGAGGGGCTTATAATATATGAATGGCCCATAATACCACCTTTACCTTTATATGTATTTACTTGTCAAACTTGTAAAAAAAGTGAGAGAAAATTCTCAAATCTTGATTAATTATTGAAATTTTGACTACAAGATCTGGTTTCGTAGACCACTGATTTCAGAATATTTTACAGAAAACATAGAAACCGTATTCTTTAAAAGCGTAAGTTATACAAAATGAAATTTTGAAGTCAAACAAGTAAAAATTTACAATGACGGCTGAAGAACAAAATTGGTATTTTGTCCTTTAATTTTGTATGTTGTATTTATATTATCTTTACGATAAATATGTGACATATTTTTATTCAACTTTAGTTTATAAAATTTTTTGGACCTCTCCAAAATTAAATCGTCATTACGGCCTTGACAATGTACCATAGAAAATACCTCTCTAAAGAGGGCATTACACGTAGCTTTCTTTGTGGGCTTTCCAGAATAGAGTAGTGAGTTTTGAAATTTGGTTATCAAATCTAGAAGCTTTCTTACTATCCTACAACACTACTGTGAGAAGACTAATCGAACAACATGCGGATTGTATGCGCGGTAAGGTAATTAGACTCCTCGATCTTTACCCAACTATCAAACCTGGTGGATATTCCCCAAGTAAGCGCGGTTTTTTGCTTGCTTTAGAGCACTGTTTAGCAAGGTTTAGCACTGTTTGTTTGGGCACTGTTTTCGAAAGCTGCGGGTCATTGGTGGTCCATTGACGGCCTGTTAAGTAGTCAGCAGGATCGGAGAGAAATTTCGAAAGAAAAATTAATGAACTCCATTATTTAATATTAAAACTCCAAAATGTGCCTGTTCGCAAGGAATAAAATTTCAATGAGGAACGAGAAAATGTCAAAACTGAGATTCACGTGGTATCTAAGTAATTTAAGAAATTTATAGTGGATTGTATGATCTTGAGACTGGATACTTTTGATGCTTAAAGAATGACGCATAAATTTCAATTATAGGCAGCTTACAGCTGATAATGGTCAATAATGACTCTTATTATTTTTAACCGGAGTTGGCAACCTTAGTTTCAGACCCCATCTTTTTTAATTTTTCACTGGAGAAGTCTTCTCCACCGTCTACCCCCACTGCTTCTTGGTGGTCGGCTTTAAATAAAGGAATGCTTATAGTAGTCCACAATAACTAAAGGAATGCTTATAGTAGTCCACAGTAACTAAAAGAATGCTTAAAATGGTCCTCAATAACTAGAGATATACTTAAAATAGTCCACAATAACTAAAGAGAGGCTTAAAATGGCCCACATTAACTAATGGAATGCTTAAAATAGTCTACATTAACTAAAGAAATGCTTAAAATGGCCCTCAATAACTAGAGATATACTTAAAATAGTTCACATTAACTACAGGGTGCTTAAAGTGGTCCACGTTGACTAAAGGATTGCTTAAAATACTCCCCAATAACTAAAGGAATGTTTACAATGGTTCTTAATAACTAAAGGAATGCTTAAAATGGTCCACAATGACTAAAGAGGTGCTTTGAATAGTCTATGAGTAACCAAAGTTTGTGAAACATTATGTTTTGAACATAGGCGTAGAGTTATATGGGCCCAAGCCCCCCAATAATCTGAAATAAATTGCGATTTTACATATACTGTAATGTATAAACGTACATAAAATGTGCTTGGGCCGCCCTAATAAATTTGAGAACTCTATGATGACGGTTTTGAGCCATTATACGCTATTAGTTCAACACGTGGAATGCCACTCCTGAAATCGAGTCTGTAAAATTCCTGCATGTAATACAACCTTGACACCTTGAAAGTCATCTTCATCCTCATTGTTTCTTTTTACGCCTTCCTTTCTTTCCTTTAGGGTGACGTACAGCTTCCATAAAAGATAACAATTTTTATTTGTGTCACAAGAGATTCTTAATTTAGCCCCTTGCTTTTTTTTTAAATTCTCCCCATGTACTTATTGCTGCACCTCTTATTTTTGCTCCTTGAGAATTCTATTCTATTAGTCCAGAAGCTAAAATCTGAAAAAAATGTTTCGCTCAACCGGCGCTACATCTAAGGTTTGACACCACATTTTGGTAGAATGGGTTATATATGAACACCCTAGGTAATATGTCACGTCAAATTGTGGTGTCATTAATTTTATGGACGCCATTTTGTGTTGTGACCATGTGACTTCGGTCACGTTCCGGAGTCGCTGGCTTAAAATGTGCATAACTTCGGTTAAAATGGAGCGATTTAAATAATATTGACACCAAATGAAAGATAATGAAATGCTGCGCAGAAAAGGTTTCATTTACATTCTATGTAGATGCGTTGATTTTGATGTAACTTTAGATTTTAGCAACATATTCAATAATAAGAATTACAGTTACACGACTTTCTAACTTCAGCCTTTTGTTTTCAGCGTTCTTGAATTGTTGAAGTGACAGCTATCCAAATCAAAATGGACACTTTACAAGTAGATGAGTCAATTGTTAGTCTTGTACCATCCCTTGCAAAACGGAAGAAATATACAAATTTTGATCAGTGCATCATATGCCAGACGAATACTGATGAATGTTTACGAAAACCACGAGACAGTTCTTTGAAATTTCTTAAGTTTGCTTTGGAACTACTTCACAATGAAGCTTATCAGCGCTTAAAACCGCATCTACACCAACTCTCTGACCTTAAGATTCAGTGGCATTCAACGCGCCATGAATCATGCACTAGCAAACATAACCTAAGTTTGGTTACACGACGACAATCATCTGCTATATCATAAGTATATGCAGATGATGCTAGTGTTAGTGGATATAATCAGCTGTCGATGGTCTCCCGATCTCAAGTAACAGACACCGACTGATCGAAGTGTTTTGCAACAAGAAAAATCACAAGAAAATTAAGGAATTAGTAAATGCTAGTACATTTGAAGCTGGCAATGAAATCTATCATGCCGCTGATCAATGAGGAGATGAAGAGATGCTGTTACTGCTTCATGGAGTTAACAAAGCTTTAGTAGCTGCAGAAGCGAAATATCACAAAGCATGCTATTCTTCATATGTCAGCAAGACGAATCTTCAGTTTACTGGATTCAAAGAGGGATTACTGGAATCGACGTATGCTTTAGCCTTTAAGTACTTATCTGCTCAGATAACAACGGAGATTTTAGCCAGAAAGGCCTTCAATTTGGATGTGTCACTATGGATGTACAAGGAACGTTTAGAACAAAACAGTGTGGACTCACACATTCATACTCATACTCTCACACTCATACACTCATCACTCTCATACTCATACACTCATACACATTCGTACTCTCACACTCATATACGAGGCAGAAGCTGAAACTTCGACTGAACAAGCACTTTGGTGCGGGGATTGTTTGGCATCAACCATTTAACCACTCCCAGGCTGAGTTTTTGTGCTCTAGTTCTACCTCTGTTAATGATGTTCTTAATGTAGCTCACAAAAAGGCAGCAAAGACAAATACAGAACGGTCCATTTACCAACCTGATGATGCAGCAAACCAACACAGAGACGAGCGCAAGCGACTACTGCATCTAACAGCTACAATGATAAGAGCGGATATTGATCCTAGCAAAGTCATAAGTATTAAGCCACCGGATGTTACTGAGCTGACAATGGCAACTTCAAAGTCTCTCATACCGAATAGCTTGTACTTGCTGTTGCGCTTTATCGTTGCTAACCCTGAGAGTGAAGATGACGAGGCTTCTCCACAATGTAGAAACGAGGAAGACGAAAGGCGAATTCTTATGTTAGACCAGGATGTTGTTCATTGCGTCTCTCATGGTCGCATTAAAATGCCTAAACATGTAAGTCTGGCAATGTTAGTTCGCCATCTAACAGGTTCAAAACAGCTTGTAACTATGCTGAATAGAATGGGTCACTGCGTCTCATATGATGAAGTACAAGTTATAGGTACAAACCTTGCAAAGGAAATTCTAGCTAAGTCTGAGCAAACAGGTGTGGTTGTTCCAAGAAACATCTGCACAGGTTCCTTTATACAAGTAGCAGCTGACAATAATAACATCAATGAGGAAATTCTAAACGGAATGAACAAAATTCATGCCACCACGTTAGTAGTGTATCAGAGAGGTAACTTCGGTCCAGTACCACAGCAAACAATTCGTGCTGATTACACAAAGAGACAACGATCTGTTGAATCAAGAGGTCGTTGCCAGGCCTTTCTGAACTTCAGTTCTTCTGGGAGGCGACCCACTACTCGAAAGTGTGAGGGAAAAATCTTGGATAAATGGCTTATTCCTAAGGATCATGCACTGGCTGACTGTGACTCTACGAGCTCGTTCACACGAATTGGGAAGAAAAAACCCTTCAAAATGCTATGTGACAATGGGCTGTATCAAAAAGGTGTTTGTAAGTTGGGGATCGATGTAACACTCACTGCAGATACTATTGAAGCATGTGAATCATTCGTGTGCAAGTTGTACACAAAAAGTGAGAAGGTCGGCCCCAAAACTGATGCTGTACGATACTTGTTATTCTGCCAGAAAGGATAGAAAAATGAGCTACTACCTCCAACAACAGACAGTCTGCTACAACATCTGAAGTGTGCAAATTATCAATCCTACATATGGAAGAAGGCATTAGTTTCAAGGCAAGATCTCCCACCACTTCAAGAACATGGCTGGTGCTACTACGATGGTGTTCTGAAACCTGTGTGGATGACAAAAGAGTCAGCACCAAATGGACTAACTGAATTTACTGTGCGCCATTGTCTCAAAGCCCGCTGTGTAAAGAGAGACTGTTCATGTGTGGTGGCAAATCTTTCATGTATGGAAGCGTGTTCTTGTATGGCAGAAGAAGAATGCCCAAACCCACACACACAGCTATACGAACGTTTTGATGATTCAGTAGTGATGTGGATGACATTTAAGAAGTTACAGTAGTACAATAAGAATGTAGGCCTACTGAAAGTGGTGAAATTTAACGTGCAAAGGTGAAAGTAAATGTGAATAAAACCTTTCGTCTAGAGCATTTAATTATCTTTTATTTGGTGTCAATATTACATAAATCGCTCTATTCTACCCGGAGTTATGAAAATTTTAAGCCAACGACTCCCGAACGTGACCGAAGTCACATGATCACAACACAAAATGGCGTCCATAAAATTAATGATACCACAATTTGACGTGACATACTACATAGGGTGTTCATATATAACCCATTCTACCAAACTGTGGTGTCAAACCTTAGATGTAAACTGTGGTGTTAAACCTTAGATGTAATGTGGATTGTGCTAATTTCGTTTTTAGAGGGCCCTACAGGTGTTAGCTCTGGGCCTATATAGCCTGTCTACTAACGCTACTTGTTTTCTTTCTGAGTGTATGTTTTAGATAACTATATTTTTATAAAGCCAACAGTATTTTTGAAATACACAATAGAAGTTATTTCCCTAACAGCCCTAATCAACACCGCAAATTGAGTGTAATGTTGGTAACGCCCCGTGTCACAGAAAAACTTGAGCGAAAATGGCAGGACTATGTCCAGAAAACTAGGTAACGTGTGAAGGACAGACATAAAACATATTGAACTGGTCGAAAGTAAACACTACTACACTCGTTTCTCCGAAACGACCACGTGATTCGATCCACCCTTTTGGTCAGTGCCTGTCTGTAACGTTAGTGACGTCTTCGTAAGCTTTAATCGATGTGTGCCTGCCGTGGAAAGTGATCGCTGAAAGTGATATAAAAAAAGTATGAAAGCGATATTTTTCCTTTACCAATAGAAGTAAGTGAAGTATCGGCGATCAAAGCATGAATGTTTTATTTGTGTTTCAGTAGAACAAATGAAAAATATGTGTACTCAAAGCTATTTTTTTTCTTTCTTTAGTATACTAATCATTGATTTTCTCTAGCTGCTAGATTGGATGCTATGATTTGAATCTTTTTACTAGTACACTAAATACATTTTCAGGATATGAATAGTCTAATAAAAAAATTATAGGTTAAAGGCGGAGTCTTATTGTCAACAGAGCCGACGAGATGGGGGGGGCGGCAGGGGCTGAATCTCGGGACCCAGGTCAAATCTAGGGGCTCCCATTGGCAAGGACCAATGTTGTGGTGGGCCCGATCTAGGGAAGGATTAATGGGGACAGTCGAAGTGTGGCCGAGGGCCCCACGTTGGCTTTCAGCGCCCCTGATTGTCAATCTAATACCTTATTAATAGCATATATATATAGTACATAGAAGATGGTAAGGACCAAGAATTATATAAAGAGAGAGAGAGAGAAAAACAGCGAAACTGGTCAACATTTGAGACTTTCTTCTTGATATTTTGGTTACTAAATCAGTTGACCATTATCAAGAGGACAAAACGTATATGGTAAAATTGTTAAAAAGTAAAAATTACAAATATACAATAGAATGTTTTAAGTACGTGATTCTTTAGCCAGCTTCTTCCTTTCTCTGACCTGAAGCCAATTATCAAGACCTGTGTGAATCAAAAGTGGCAAGAAGAATGGGATCATCAAACCAATAACAAATTGCGGCATATTAAACATACAATTGGTAACTGGCCCTCCTCATACCGTAAAAATCGGAAAGAGGAGGTTCTCCTTGCCAGACTTCGCATTGGGCATTCCCATCTCACCCATAGACATCTGGTGGAAGGAAAACCAGCACCAATTTGCCAAGTGTGCAATGAACCCATCAGTATTTTACATATTTTAACTCAATGCCCTTATTTTAGACTTGCTCGCACTCTTACTTTTAACTCTTCATCAATCCCTAACATTTTAAACTACCATGCCACGTCTTTAACTTTTTTACAAAGAAATGGATTTTACAATAGTCTTTGATTTTACCATGTTTGGCGCAGAACAGCGCATATGACCTTGCGCCATAAAAATTCAAACAAATAATTTAAGCATGTTATTCGCTGTCTGATGACATGTAAAAATATATTACTGTAATTATATATATATATATTGCGCAAATATTTTAAGAAATTTTAAAAATATTAATGAAAGAAATGGGTGGAGGAGAAGTTTATGTAATGGTTGTGGAAGAATGGGATGAATGAAAAAAATTCATTTTTGGGTGAGCTGGTGGTATTCTCGGGAAATGGGTTTAGATGTATTTAAGGGGTGATATTGTGAAAAGGATTCCCAGTTTTCTCAGAAAAGTCTGCTTGGAAGATTCGGAATATTTCGATGCAAAACTTCCGTATTATCCTAGCTTGGAGTGTGATTTTCTTCTAACAATAAGGCATGCTGAGATAAACGTTCATAGTTAGTGTTATTTTGCTGTATGGCGCTGAGGTGCTGATGTTTTCTTTGTTCGATAGTTCTTGAGGTTTGTCCTATGAAGGCATGGTGGCAGTCTGAGCAAGAGATCAGGTAAATGACGTTAATGTTCTGGTCTGTTGATATTTTGTCTTTTGCATTAATAAATTGCTGTCGGAGTGTTGAGAGAGGTTTGTAAGTTGATTTCATTGCATTAAGAATGCTGGCAATGGGTGTAGATATCCCCTGAACAGAATGCAAGGCGTAGCTGATAGTAGATTCTTGTTGTAAGCTATCGTATGCAATTAGAGGAATGTTTCTTATAATAGGCAAAATGAAATTTCCAAGGTACCCTTCGTCTCAATGGGTACCCTCAAAAGTGTTGTACATTGTGATAAAATGTGTAATGTAAAATTTGTGAGAACTCGAACGCAGGGTCGGCGTACCCTTCAGCTCAGACAGGGACCTGCGCGCGACTGAACTGGCTCGGTGGCTCCGATCGACTCTATTTGACAGCGATCTTCATGACCTGTTGCCGGTACTCCCCCGCTTTTGCTGCGGCAGCTATTCACTAACGACTACATCAACTCATGGCAGTTTTGTGAGTAATTTATTATACACTCTGATTCAGTTTTAAAACCACTTAACAAAATCTAAGCATCAATTCATGTCATTTGCACACGCGGCCAAATAACCTTTCATAGTTTTCAAGGTCTAAGAAAACGATGATTAGATTATGATAAAATCGCATATCATACTTTTTCCTTCTCTTTTATTTTATTCATATTAACGGAACAGTTATCATTTTATCGTATTTTTATTTATTCAACTGTTGTTACATTTCTTATTCATGTGAAACTCGAGTTATGTCAATAGTGTGTTCATTCACTCAAAATAAGCTAGTAATTAATATTAACAAATAAGAACTGTGTTTTGTTTACAAACCTTTGCAACATTCAAAATCCAAAATGTTATTTGCACAGGCGTGAAACTAATGCTTAATATATAAAAAGTAATTATACGTTAAAGAATGTATTACTCATTTCTATATATAAAACGCATTTTCCTAGTTAGTTTTCTGTTATGAAACTTCAGGTTTAAACCTGCACTTTAATGGTAAATTATTTAATAGAAATATAAAAATTCTCTACTCATTCAATAGTTTACTTTTTTGCCATTGTAAATTTCTCTGCCATAGTTTTAATGCGGGTAGTTGTTAACTTTTTTCGGGTCATAATATTTGTACAGAAATTATTCCAAATCTCCTGCTCAGTGTACTTTTTTTTATTTCTGATGAAATATAACTACTACAATTCATAATTATCGGAAATTGTCAGTTACTCTGAACTTGTTAGTTTCAAATTCCGTGTTTTTATTTTGTTAATTTTGGTTAAATAATTTTATGTAAATTATGAAGAGAGGTCGAATAAGCAAATCAAATATCCATTTAAAGCTCAATTCTTCTTCCTTCGGCTGTACTCTCTGCTACGCCAAATTTGTGGTGTTTTGCCCAAAGAATTCGGTATTTTATTTATTTCACTTTCAATATTTTAATTTCCATCTTTCTATTGATTATATTATTATTTCGCAAGGGCAATGAAGTAACTGCTCTCCTGAAAAAAAAAAATATTATAACCGATCTAAGGCTTCACAAAAATTCGGATTTCTTATTTATATATATATGCTAAAAGTTTATTTTACTTATAACAATTCTTCGTTTATGGTTAATGGAAATGGTTGTTTCATTGACTATTATTATTCTCCATAAGTATATTATTATGTGGCTTGTTATTTCGTATTGACATATAGGGTCACTACACTGTCAGTTCTAAGACAGAACTCTGAATTCAAAACAGAATTTTTATGTCGTGTTTGTATAAGTATACAAATGACAATTTCTTGTAAATTTCAAGAGATATCTTACAGCATAGGCGTACGCAGAAAGTTCGTAAGGGGGTTATAGGCTCAATGGGGGGTTACAGAGCTACAACTCACATATTCCTATGTTAAATATACAAAATTTCATTGCAATGGGGGGTTACAACCCCCATCAACACCCCCTGCGTACGCCAATGTCTTATAGTGATTGAAAATATGTCTTTTTAACAAAATTTAGCTATCCAATATTTTCTGATATGCGCTGTGGGCGTTTATTTCACAAGGTTACGTTAGACGACACTGACCGTTGATTTAAAGTGACCTCCGATCAATACCCAACTAAACCCATTTTATATAAATGTCCAAGTTTACCGGGATCCGTACTCAGGTACATTCGATAGGAGATTGCCACATGCAAATATTCCATTACGAAGGTGTTAAACATTAAATTGGCTGTACTCTTCTGTGTGGGAATTAGATTTGAGATTTCCTTTATGTTACAAACTTTTTTTTTAAATACAATAAAATCTGTCAAGTTGAACACGTTTGTAGCTTGGACACAGTTCGGTAGAAGCGGGAAGATACTTATTTTTTTAAGAGTATCTAATACTCTCTAACTTCGACACCATGTGTATCTTGTAAGTTGGACGTGTTTTATATGTTAAGCTGAACATGTTCCTTGAAATAGGTTTCTTGTGTTTATTAGTGAAGGAAGTTACCTGCTTCTCATGTAAGAAAGAAAGGAAAACGCAAACTTCTTTTTCCTATTGTTTGCATGGTCAATCGATTAAGTGCATAAGGAGGCAATTTGTGAACGTTTTGTGCGTATCACACTTTTGATCTTTGTTATTTATCCCCAGTCATTGTTATCACTGTAGATAGGTAATATAACAATAACTGTTATCACTGTGAGTACGTAATATAAATTTCCTAATTAAAATCACTTTTAATCATCCTTCCATAAGGAGTCTTTTGGCATGCTTCACTGGAGAAAAAAAAAAAGAAATTTCATCATACTGTCTATGTTGGACACCTCCCTAAGTTGTATACTTTTAGAGGGAAACGTCAGTACCCAATTTACACAGCACATACTGTATATACTTTATCTTATTGTATACGTGTGTTATTTCTGATGATTTCATGTAAAAAGGGGTATGCCAATTAATAAGGAGATGGGGGAGATATCCTTGTTGGTAGTTTTGTC
>QLNU02015003.1:62472292-62487986 GCA_006491805.2 Dysdera silvatica
GCAAAAGATCCAGAAGAGCTACAAAGACTCATTGAAGATCTCAGAATGAAAGGAGAAACATCTGGCTTGAAAATCAACCTGAAGAAAAGCATGGGCATGTTTAATAAGTTTGTACAAACTAAGAAAATCTTTGTTTCGGAAGAAGAAATACAGTAAACTGAAAATTATATGTACCTAGGTCAACAAATTACTATGGAAGGCGACATAAATCAAGCGATCGAACGTCATATCAAGCTTAGCTGGCAAGTATTCTACCAGCTACAAATAATTTTTAAAAAAAAGCTCCCTATTTCTTTACAGAGGAAAGTTTTCGATCAATGCATCCTACCTGTTCTGACTTATGGTAGTGAGACATGGACATTGACTACCAAAGGTATCCAAAAGTTACGAGTGGTACAAAGGAACATGGAGCAGCAGATGCTTGGTATCACGCGACGAGATTGAAAGACCTGTATGGATAAGAGATCAAACAAAAGTTTGTGATATCATTGCGAAGGTAAAAAGCTTGCAATGGAAGTGGGCAGGCCAAATTGCCAGAAGAACTGACAACAGATGGACCAAAAACATACTTGAATGGATCCCACTGGACACCACACGCCCAAGGAAAAGGCCAAAAACGAGATGGGTGGATGAAATTATTAAATATATTGGACCAAAGTGGCAGCAAAAAGCACAAAATAGACTACGTTGGAAACATGCGGAGGAGGCCTTCATCCTGCAGTGGATTGACAACGGCTGAAATGATGATGATGATGAATGATATATATATATTTCGTCCCAGGGCTGGACTATAGCTCATCTGGAATCAAGAGCGGATCGGAGGAGGGGGTTCAGAGTGCATAGCCCCCCCCCCCTCTAGAATAACATAAATTAGCACTTACTATCACTTATCCGCACTCGGAAACAAATTTTCTCGTATAGGTCGACATTGGCTTTCGAGTTTCATGCCCTCCCCCTAAAATATTTTTTGGATCCGCCCTTATATGAACCTGACAATTAATGAATTAACACGGACAGCTGTAATGGAAAAATAAGTACCAAGTCATACCACTAGATGGCGTATCTAATTACAGCCCTAATAAATACCAATTCGTATTACTAGGTGGCGTGTTTAATTAAAAAATGTGAATAAGTAACAACCCATCTAATTAAAAACCTTGTCTAACATCTCTAATTAAGGAAAATAAAATGGCGGCGTATCTGATTAAGAAATTATCTAATCAAAATGTACAATCCAGAGGGGCGCAACACCGATGAAATAAGTACCGTACCATACCGCTAGGTGGCGTATTTGACTAAAACCTTATCTGTTTCAAAGATGGTCGTCATACAGAGGGAGAAAAATCTTCGACTGATAAGAACCCTTTTTGGGGTCAAGGGTCTCCCTACTTCTCGGTTCCATACCGCAGGGTCAAAAGTCCATGATTCTCCCTGCTTCTCGGTTGGCGCTATAGTGGCGCGCGCATACCTACGCTTTTCTTACTTTTCATGGCAAATTATTTGGTTTGTTGTGGTAAAATTAATTATTATTATTTTAATTAAATTAATTATTTTAATTAAAAAAGAAAACATATACGATTGCAAGTCCGGTATCGAATATAGGATTCTACTTGTTGCCTAACGGTCGCTTTTATCGGGGATAACCATCAAACTGACAGCTTTTAAATGCCCTGCTCCTTTATTTTAGTATTTCTCAGATAATCCGCATTTTGTTTCCTTCTTATAACGAATTGTTCCATTTGCTACAGGAAAACTTTTTTGAAAAATAGGAAAAAAAACGACGTTTGTGAGTCCGGTATGTGTATTTTATCTTTAGGATTGTTATTACATTTTCTAAATTTTCCTAATTGTTATTAAACTGTTTGTAAAGTTTCTTATTAAGTGACTTTTTCACACATATATTCTAAGTCAGGGATTATACGGTTTTTACCTTTGCGCACAGCAGTGGCACACAAGGTGTAGGTAAGTAGGCACACAAAGCACAGGCCTAGGGGCAGCACTTATCGGAGGGCGGCATCAATGTGCTTAAACATAAAATTTTCCGAACTCAACAATGTTGAAAAAACAACGTTCCTTTTAATTATTGCCCTGTTTCCCCAATAGCGATGACATATAAGCGATTACTTTAACTTGCCTGCAAATACAAACTACAGAATCGAAAGATAAAAAGGTTCTAAAAATTTCGCGTCTTGGACATTTGTCCAGCGTACCCATTTATAAATCCAGGCTTAACACGCTTTTTATATATATTAATAGTAAACGAATGAATAATGAAAAATTTGAACTCATAACGAAAAAATTCATGCAAGGATGCGTACGTGTATTTTTCCCAAATACGCAAAATATACGCAAAAACATCAGAGGTTCCAGGATTCCAAACTAAAACTATTGCGGATTCAAAAAGTGTCTCAAATCCACGAAGTCGGAGATTATGGTAGCAATAATTTCGAGTTGTATCTTATTAGTTTGAATAATTATATGAAATATCTGCTTTACATATCAAATGTTAAGAGTATGATATGCGTTTCTTTTTTAACAAATATTCCTTTCTTAGTAAAGGAGGGAGGGGGCGGCAGTACAGGCTGTGCCTAAGGGCGGCAATTTTATAAATCCGCCACTGGTGCCCAAAGAACCACCATAACTTGCGAAAAAGAAAAGTCTGGTATCGAATTCAGGATCCTACGTTTTTTCGAAAGGCCACATTTATCGATACCGGAGGGGCCCAAGTTCCACTCTAGGCCGGAGAAGGCTTCGCCTTTTTTCCCATACTAAAAAAATCTCTAATTTAAGCTCAAGTGTGGGTGTCGAAAAATTAATACCTATAATTAAATTTCCCACGAAAAATTCGTGGGAAATTCCCCACAAAAATCTCTTCCCGTTGACTTTGTGTTGACGATCATTTGGCAATTACGTTAGTCCTGTGAAGGGTAATAATACCTTACAACCTTATATTAATTCTATTATCATTAAAATTATATTATTTATATTATTAAAATCATATTAATTATATTATTAAAACTATATTAATTATATTATTAGAATTATATTAATTATACTATAAAATTATATTAATTATGTTATTATATCAATCTATTTTGACTCGAAGGTCCTTTTATAACATGGGTTCTGCTCCTCAGGGATCCATTAGGATATAGAACTCGAACAAATACACATATTTTCAATACTATATTACTAATTTCTTCAATCCTGCTGGTGAAAGAGTTTGACATTTATCAAAATGAGAAAGAGCAAAACAAAATGATCTGAGGCAGAATTCACTTCTGTCGAGTACCGAGCTTTATGATTAAGTGTATGCATAAGTTCATAAATCTCATGCCCTTCTAATTGCAGTGTCAATCAATAAAAAACATGAATGGCTTGAGGCAGAAGTTCGTAAGATTCATAGACTTACGTATGTGCTCATGGAAATTCGATTCCGGGTAGGATCAGAAACGTTTAAGTTCATGTGTTGTGCAAAAGGTCAAACTGAAACTGCTTAAGATTTAGTGGCACTGCGAAAAAAGAGAGAGGAAATTTGATGTCGAATGACGGAAGTTCATTATAATTTGGACGAGGGGGAAATAGCTTTCACTGTAATGTTCTGCATACAGAGCATTTATTTGTTAATTTCGATATTCTAGGGCGTTGAATTTTTTCTAAAAAGAATCAAATTACTCTTAGACTTTCTTGGTTACGTCAATGGTAGAATAGCGGAATAGAAGACAATCAGCTAATCAGTGTGGTCCAGTGACAAGAACGAACATAGCAAGGGGGCGGAGGGCGCGGTCGCCCCCCCAATCAGGCTTAAATAAGAAAAAAAATTAAAGACGATGAAGGATATTTTATGTGTTGTTTGTTACGACTGTAATAAATAAAAGTCTTACACTAAAGTCTCCAAGTCTTGGAGAAATGCGATCCAGACGTTTTCCCACAACTCTGTAAGCTTCTCGCCCTTCCAATTACGTTTTCAGTAAGTCTTGCTTCAGCAGAACGTAGTTTTTTATCCTTGAAGCGCCGTCAAACTTGGCTTCGAACGCGGATGACAGAAAGAGACTTTTAATACACACTCACAGAGATCTTCATATTGATGTAAATAAAGTGATTGACAAATTTTCAAAGAAACCAAGATGGCTAGACTTTGCACTATAAACTTCAAGTTTTTTAAAAAGTCGCTTATTATGAAAAAAAGTAAAATAATTACGATGTTTTTGTAGTTTAAATTTAAACTTGTTCTATTAATTACATTGTAAATTATCGTTTTTGGTTATTGTATATGTCTCCTTTACTAGCTTATCCTTCTGTCATACTTGACTATAATCTGCCCTAAACCATATAGTTTAATTAAAGAAAAGACCATCTTTAATTCATTGTCTTAAATTAAATATTTTGGTGAATATAAAGGAAGGCTAGTAATATAACAACATTTACCTAAACTATTTAATAGTCCAAAATAAAAATTTTCCCAGTTAAGGCCTCGAAACCGCCCCCACCCCCATAATAACATTTTGGATTCGCCCTTATCCAGCGAATTGTTAATGTCGAGTTAGTATGTCAGAATATTGCCGAATGCATGCCGTTCTTCACTCTTCAATTATTTACCGTACGTCTGCAATCAGTCTTCAGATGGCCCTTCGTAATTCTGCGATATTGAGGAGAGATGACCTTTATACGAAACGTTAGGAAAACCAAGTAATGGGCTACTTATGAGCTAACTATTGATTCTTAAAGTATTGATTATGGATTACTGGTTATAAAACTATTGATATTAGTTCGAACTTGAGTCTCCGCAGCCAACTTCGAAAGAGTCATCATGGTCAAATTTGAAATTCAATGTTGACATTTGGATGATTATTAGCGAAAAGAAACATGAAATCCAATCAGTCCATGGATACATAGAAAACTCACCACATAAACAAAAATAGATATTTTCAAGAATATTTTTTAAGGGTATTTGTTATCGACATTGCTATGGAAACGGCCCTCTTTCTTCGAAAAGAATCCTTTGCCTATGATCAGATGACACAAAACGCTGCTTAGTGTGGCAAGTCGATAAAATTACAGGTCTTGAAAGACAACTGCCTGTTCACACTAACACTGTGAACCAAAATTCCTTTTCCGGAATTACTTTTCTGAGAAATTTCCTTTATATGATGGCAATCATAGTACTCGACTGCCCCAATGGCACATATCGGAGAAGTTATACTTTTTCTGCTGAAGGAAAAAAATGTATATTACGTTGTCACTTTCAGATATTGAAAAGGTGTAAATTTTTTCTCTGAGAACAACACTGAGGTAACACTGAGGTACACTGAGGTAACAGGTCTATAAAATTTCCTTTACAGATGTTGAATAATAAAACATATTTGTTTTTAATGTTGATTGAATGTTTCAAATGATTTGAAGGAATGAATTTAGAATATTCCATCAGTCACATGTTTAACTCATGTGTTCAAAAAAAATATTTTTTTAATCGTGACTCTGTTCGTGTTTGGGATTGGTGTGTCCCCAAAGAAAGCTCTGTTTTGCTAGAGAGGCTATAACAGACACATTGGTTTGAAGTCTCCTAGAACACTAGGTCCCTAGAGAGGAGAGTCCTCGAGCAAAGTCCCTAACTGAAGGTGGAACACAAAACACTCAAATCTGGCGCACAAGGGCATCGAAAAAAAATCCCCGTGGCAACGATGAGAGCGTGCCGCAAACGAGGATCAGCTGCAGATCTAATAAGTCTTGGAGGGTTAACACGTGTTCAAACAATTGAGATTTTAGTTACCTAAAAAAAACTTTCTGCTCTTATGTCTTTCCACACGCAGTATTTTACACCATTACATCTGATTCTATTTTAGTATGGGATCTCGCGAGTTTAGATGACAACAGAATTAACGTTCTATAATTTTATACAAAAGTTATTCATAAAATTCTTCCCCCCTTTATCTGGATTTTAGATTTTTTGGAACACGTGGTTTATCACATCGTTTCTCTCATTACGCATATATATATATATATAAGCCTGAAGAGGAAGTAATTAGGGACCTATCATCATAATCTCGGACCCAGGGTAAACAAAAAACTGGGCCTTGAAATCCCCGATTATTATCCTTGTACAAGGGCAATAAAACTAGGAGGTCCAGAAGGGGTATTTGTCTTCCAGTAGCCCCCTCTTTAAAAAAATTACCCTTTACCTATATCAGTGATTTTTAACCAGCAAAAAAAAAATTGTGGGCCCTTGGCAATTGTGCCGTCTGTCCTATCGGTAATACGGCCCTGGAGGCAATGAATGGGTAAGTGCTTGACCAATACTGGAAAATAACAATTTGCATTTGAAATCCCAAACGAAAGAACCACATAAAATATTACCACCTTATATCATAATTATTGTATTAAATATCACTACCTTTTATATCATATTTATTATGTTAAATATCATTACCTTAGGTAGAATATCACGTACCTTTTCTAATAATTCCACCTGCGATTAATTTTCATAAAACTTGGGTAAAAATTAAATTAAATAATTATCAAGTATCACTTTTGGAAACTAAAGTTATTTAGTTATGTATTTATGTTATTTAGTTATGTATTAACAAATTATGTAAGCCAATATACATTATTATAATTTTATTTTTATTATTATTATTATATTAAGGCAAATCATATTAACAAAATAAATGTGAATAGTGTTGCTTCATATTAACAAAAAAAATTAAATTTCATTATAACATGCTATGGCGCTATATATATATATAACTTTATTTTGTTGGATTCACGTTCGTTATTTAATTTGTTCCACGTTTCATGCTACTTTACATTTTCAATACATTTTACTATTTAAATTTCCATTGAATTGACCGGATTTTTATGAAGTTGCTATTATCATTTCTGAATAACGTAAGTCATATATTTTTATTTAATTTGTTTATATTAATTTTGTGTAAAATGAAGTTGGCGGTTCATAAGTTGCCAAATTCCAATTATCACCTAATTTTCAGGAATATCACTTCAAACCAATACTTGACAAGATTTTTCTGAAAATGGCTAAAGAGGACAGTGTACCTCATCTTAGCCGACTATATTCATAGCATTTTTGACTGTTTCTGTAAGTACTGAATTTAATAATACGCAAATGTATTTTTATAAGTGTAGCTTTACGAAAGGGTAACTCTGGCGACTTTTTTAAAGTTCCCATTATGCCTGACTGGCAACGTGCATGCACGGTCGTCATGATGTTAATAGCGATTTTTCGTGATTTGTTAAGGGAAATGTCTCTTTTGCGGAATGACTCTTAAGAGGAATGACTGTCATGAGGTCTCTGCTGATTTGTTTTGATATTGGAAACGTCGAATCTTTTTAAATCTGAAGCCTTGTTTGTTTTGGCCCCAATACTTTTTTTAATCAATGGATACATAGTGGTGGGGCTTTCCCACATTCGCCCTTCTGAATTCAGGCATTGAACCTAGAAACCGGCGCTAGTACAAATTACGGCAACAGTTGGCGACTTTTTCAAAACTTGGCCTCACGAATGGGTATGCACACAGCGATTTCTCTACTTTGGAAAAAAAAACATATTTTTGTTAATGGAGGAATGTTTTGAAACTTTGTTGTTGTGACTGTTTTTACTATTGCAAGCTTTACAAATTTAAGAGATTGTAGGGCCATGATGGATTTATTATTGTTTTTAGTAAGCGGAACGCGTGGAGGGCATCCCCCCCCCCACTAGGCATATTCTGATTCAAGAAAAGCTCTGGGTTACAAAAACGTCTTTAAAACAACATTTCATTATGACGGACGTTCTTAGCATCTTGGTGGAGTTGCTACAATCTGTGCTATTACCTCACAACGATCTGAACCAGTAATTCTTGCAAAAGCATCACGACCCAAAGTTGCCAAACACATCAAAATGCAAAACATTTGGCAATTTTTTTGGTTACTGTTTCCTGAAGCAGCACTTTTTTATGTCTTAAATATAAATGACCCATAATATTCGGATGTGTATGTCATAATTGTACATTAAATAAAAATCAAAAGCATTTGGTGAAATTCTGACGTGCCTTGAATTTTTAAAGCTATCTTCGTAACAAAGACGGTTTATTTTACCTTCGCCATTTTCACCATGATAGAATCATTGTCTAATATTTTTATAATAGAAATATTTTCATGTATTAATTAAAAGAGGTAAGCATGTGAACATGCGCAGATAAGAATTTTTTTTCATTTAGCTCTTTTCAATTTTAGGCTAAATTGACGTTTTCCTTAGCTCTGCAGATAATATAGTCAAACCTGTCCATAAAGATATTTTCTTCTGTTCCCCAATAGATCTAGAATATATTTTGTTCAACTTTGTCTATAATAACATATTTTTCCCTTTTTATAGTATCGTTATAGATAGATTTCACTGTATTTCTGTCATTTTTCTAATAACTCAAATGAAAAACAAATACGTTTCCTAGATCACAACTTTCAAGGATACCAGACGTGTAGGACACTAGAGTACAGGATTCTTTTGAGATTATGGAAAAAGGATGGGGCCTTGCGTATAGGATTACGGGAAAAGGATGGAAACTTGCTTGAAAGACTACGAATTAAGCAGATTCTGCACATGTTCAATATATAGGTTTTCTTTGAATCAAATTCCATAAATCCTTCACAGTAGCTCTGTATATCAACTTTTAATTATACAAGGGCATCTCAGTCCTAAATATTCAGTAATTATTAACCAGTTCGTCAAAATTTGGTGATCATAATTTCAAACCATCAATTTCAGTCTTTTTAGCTTGAAATTACTTTCTCCTGTGTCAATAAAATTCTCGAACATCCAGATGGTTACTAATTTAGAAAATTTTTTGAACTGTATATTTTTAATGATCTTCTTTTAATTTTTAATTCTTTAATGAAAATAAAAATTCTTTTATGAAATGAAGATTCGTTAATGAAAATAAAAATTAATGAAAATAAAAATTCTTTAATGAAAATAAAAATTCTTTAATGAAAATAAAAATTAATGAAAATAAAAATTAATGAAAATAAAAATTAATGAAAATAAAATTAATGAAAATAAAAATTAATGAAAATAAAAATTAATAAAATAAAATTCTTTAATGAAATAAAATTTTTTAATTCTTTAATGATCTTCTTGTAAGCACTGTTAACAGAAAATTTTACCTTTTCCATCTTGAATTTAATATTGAAGATACCCTAAGGTACTTCTCAAATTATCCCTAGGGGGTGCATGTACCCCTTATAGGAAGTTACTATTTTAAAATGCTATTCTTTTCTACATATTTCTATGATGTTGAGTTTCATTGCATTTAGCGCATTTTTTCTAATTTTTCTTATGTTCTTCTCATCGTCGTTTTCATTCTTATGCAAAGCTCTTTGACCCCAAGAAAAGCTCAGCGTTATTAGATTTTTGAATTTTGTTTTAGTTATTCAGTAATTTTTTGTTTTAACGTTAGCTGTTAGATAGTATTATTCGTGCAAAAATTCGATATTCAAACGTATGTACAATTATATAATGAACATAATCATGCAAAATGTGCTTGGCACATTGCTAAGATTGTGCAGTTTTGTGTTAAAGACCTCAAAAACATTCATCCTATGCTTGACACGTGCTACAAAAAAGTACTAGTATCTAGTAAAAAAAAAGTATCTAGTTTAAAAAGTAAAAGTATCTAGTTTAAGATGTTCCGCTGAAGGAGACAGTTCGTCATTGGAAGGTCACACCATGAAAGTGGAACAATTCGTGGTTTCTTCGAAACGACTTGAAAGATTCCATCGTTCGCTCTAAATCATCGGTTTCCAACCTTTTACTGCCGCGATTCTAAATAGCGATTTGTATGAAACCCGCAACCCTATTCCAGAGTTGAAACATCAATGTTTTTAGAACATGGATTTTCCAACGATTTAATCGATTTATCGATTAATTTTTTAAACGATTTATATCGATGGTTTTACACTACTACAACATACATATTGTAAAATGAGGGGATTAATAACACAACAATAATAATACGAATAATAATACAGCTTATTTTATCACAACAATTATAATTTTAATAATAATAACAATGATAATAAATGTTTAATAATACGAATAATTAAATGAGTTTAATAATACAACAATAAGTTTAACAATACAACTAATGGTACGTCGTTTAATAATGCAATCCAATAATTAAGTTAGTCAGTACAACTAATAATAAGTTTAATAATACAAGTAATAATAAGTTTAATAATACAACTAACAATACGTTTAATAATATAACTAATAATACGTTTAATAACACAACTAATAATATGTTTAATAATACAACTGATAATGAGTTTAATAATACAAATAATAAATTATACAAATACAAAACAAGTACAACACACTATACATAGACACCATGCAAAGCACAATACCAAACAACCAAACAAAAAAACAACACAAATAATCACCGTCCTAATTCCTACATAGCCAAGTTGTCCATAAGCTTTTTCTCGCTATAAAAATATATAAGTGGGCAACAGAACTTTTAAATATCTATACCAATGACAATTTTTGACAACCGAAACGAATACACAAAAACATTAAAATTTGCAGTATAACTACTACATAAACACTAAGTAATATTTAAACATCAATTCATTGATACACTACAGACGTCAAAAAAAAGAAGGAAATATCGCCCAAATCTAACAAATATTTCTTCAATTAACCCAATGCTTTAAAAACACATTTTTCATTTTTTATTCTACTTGGTAAGAGGTGAAAAGTCATAAGACCAAGCAAAGTAAATTGCTTTCTAGCTATTTCTTTTTTAATTATGGGCACAGAAGAGTACAAATCATTTCTGAAATTATAACTTTGTTTATCAATAGGGACTCAGTCGAGATAACGAAAAATATATTTCAAAATACCGAACAAGTACAGTCTTCTGAATGTTAGAATACCATTCTCTGAATACAGTGGCTAGCTAGATATTTTGCCGCCCTGCGCTAGCGACTGTCATTGCCCCACACACACATTGGGGTAACAAAAGAAAATAAATAAATTTTGTTTTTTAAAGGCTAATTGCCGCCCTCCGAATTGTAACGCCCAGGGCGACCACCTCATTAGCAATGCTACTGTCTCGATATATTTCTTCCAAATTCTATTATTTAATTACGTTCTTGACCTATAGTCTGGCTGCAATTTTTTACTATTAACGGTCTTTGGTCAATTTTAGGGAACATCTAAAATATTTTTAATACATCTCCAAATTTTAAAAAATGTTTTTCTGTCCATAATAAAAGTAAAAAAAAAACAAAAACACTTTCTTAATAATAACTATCCGGCCATTCATAAATCTCTTGCACCAACTCTCCGCGACCATGATTTGAGTCGCGACTTGGAGTTGAGAACCTCCGCTCTAAATTCTCCCAGAACGGTTCTTAACGAATGAAGCAAAGAAAGAAGGTATTTCTATATCCTATTTTTTAGAAAGGATAGGGTTAAATTTTAGAACACGGTACCAGTTTCTCGCCAACGACTTCCGTTTTGTGACGTCATGATGGATTAGCCCGGAGTTGTTTTACACTTTTATTTCCAGCCGCCATGATTGTTTACAAATGAACTTCCTATTTGTATTATACTAATGATTACCTATTCGTATTACGCCTTTAGGTTATTTAATCAGACATAATGCCGATACCGAGACATTAATCAGGTTTTTTTTTATTATTTTTGATTAAAAACAATAACTACAGAGCTGCCGAGCGCTGGCGAGGCCTCCACCCCACATTGATGGACCGTGTAGTGATGTCCTGTACTCTTTCGGTTACGTAATTAGACATGATACTAATATCAAGACTTTCATGATTTTTTATTGTACTTTATGAATAAATAAGGTGATTAAAATTATGGTAATATTAACGAGATTTGCCAAAAACGACGAAACCTCGCCAAATCACTTTATTGGCGGTGGTACCGTGTTCTAATATTTCACCAGGATGAGATGGTTAGAACAGGGTTCTCTTTCGATCGCCGGGCACTGACATCAATTATGCCAGACAGAGAAATTCCCCCTGAAATTTATTCGTTTAGCTTCCCAAGCATTTTTCTTGAATACATATTTTATAACAGAAATGTTTTGAAGAGAATAATATTTGTGAATGTTCCGGAAAGCTCAGACTCAGAACGCCTAAATAACATTTGTGTAGCAAATATCAGTGCCAGCCCGGGAATTTTTAAACATTTAAAATTTAAAGTATTCATGAACGTTTGGAAGTATTCAGACATTGAAATCTTTAAACACGTTAATGGAAATCAGTAGAAATTAATGACGTTCCATAAGCTACAAGATTTCAATAGTCCACTGACCGTTAACTACTTCAAATGTGATTTTACAATTATTAACATGCCCAGTCATATACATAAGTACACAAACACTCGTTATAATTATGCTATAATTAATTAGTAATAGTTACGTTAGTTTCATATATCGATTTTAAAAGAAATTAGAAAAGTATTTACGAGTAAATACTTCTTGAGACTGGGCCCTCGTTTCACGAAAAAAAAGGATTTATCTCGAAGTGGTCTCACAAAGCTACTGGTTTAGATAAAGGCCAGAAAAAAAAAACAATGAATTTTTGGGCACCGTTATTTATTCGAAAATATAATTAAAATTTATGCATTGGTGTTATTTAAAATAAAACAATTTGTTGCCGGAAGTGGAGGGCCAAATAAAATAAAAATACGATTCATGAATGCTTTAGGATTCTATACGTTAAACAGGAGCGGAAACAGCATTAGGTATTCGACCCGAAAAATGGGGGACATCGTAGTGACCCATAAATGTTTAGGCAAAGCTAGAAGAAAAACCTTCCCCGTCTATTCCCGCTTGACTCGACAGAGGGCGCACCGACGCCTGACAACAGAAAATGTTTTGGTTTTTGTAACCACGGCACAAATTTGTGGATAGATTGCTGGAGTGATCAAGACCATGTTTTCGGAGAAAGGACTTCAGAATTCGCCACAATCGAGGATTTTACAAGTTCTAAAGGTTTTCATCAGTATGAGAAAACTATGTTGAAATTAACGGTAAGTCCAAAATCGATTTTCATTATGCCATCGATTTCAGACCGCACTTGTAAGTTTCACCGTGTATCTGAGTTGTGTCGTGAGCCGGCATTTTTAATCTGCGTTCTAAAATATTGCCGATAAAATCGATCAGATGGTCAGTTTGACTCCGTTGGTCTAGTTTGAAGTTCAGTTGACTGAAAAGACAACTTACTAGACAATTTGCTAGAAAAGAACTAACTAGACAAAATCATTGTCAATATACAATTCGTCCAATTCTTAACGTGATAGACAAGGAAATAAGTTAATGGTCATACATCCGTTATTCCTGATCGTCAGTTAGTAAATTACGGTGTATATTACGGTGTATATACGGTGTATAAACGACAAGAACCTTACTAAAACTATAACCACAACAAATTTGTTAAAAGCAAATTTACTAAATATTATAATTGTAAATTAAATTGACAATCCGTCATTGAATGGGTAGAGAATATCACAAATTATTCCATGTTTAAAAAGGAAATTACAGACGAAACACAGAAAAAACATTTCATAAACATTCACTAATATTGTCATTTTTCTGCATGCTTGACAGCAGAGGCAGTTTCTGGGCGGGCAATCCGGGCACCCTCCAAGGGCCCCGCGTCTGCCCTTTTATTACTGACGCACTTGTAATGTAAAATGTTTGCCCCTTTGTTTTGGGGCAATTCCATACACACAGGCTCTCCGGTATGGCCTCTCTCTCCAAAATATAAGGGCCCCGCAAAATCTAAGGCCGCTACTGCTTGACAACTTTGATTTTATTTTCTATGCTAGACTGCCATAATTTTAAAATGACTATAATTCCATGTAGTTTCAAATGCATTTCACGTTTTTATATAATATATTTAAAATATGCAAAACGTTTATCACGTCAGAAATGAAATTAGATGCTACTATTTAAATTTAAAAAAATTGTACAATCGCCTCACTATTTCCCTACTTGTCAATTGCATATAAAACTTACCTGTTTACATCTTGAAATGTCATCGTATGATAATAAATGCTTACCTATAATTGCGTAATCTGCATAAATCAGTAAGATATATACCATGTTGACTTTAAAAACAACAATGTAAAAAAAAAAAAAACCACGATATTTACTCACGATATTTTATTAAAATTATTCTGAAATAATTAATGTTGTTCAACCCTATATGTGATGACTATCTTGAAATTAAAATAAAATTACAAATAAATATTAATATTTTAATATATAATTAGATAAATGTTAAGTATAATTTAGGTACTAAAAACCATTTATTTTTCCAGATATGAACATGATAATTGTTTAAAAGTATGTTTTTTAATTTATAAATAAAAGGTCAATTAGTTGAGTATAATTTGAAAATAAATTTGCACAAAAAAATTAATAAGACCAAATTTTGTATACTCATTGCACAACTTAAGCTGAAGTACCAGTAAGTTGAAATTCTAATATTTATTTTCTTGCGCTATTTAATTGATTTTTTATCCTAAAAGGTGACTTTTTAAATTATACTTCATTCGAAATATGAAAATGATTATTATCAATCTGAAAATAGTTTTTAATACGAACACGTAATGTAATCAATATACTTTTATTTATAAATTCGATGCTTTGTTGTTAATTCCATGCTTTATTTTAAATTTTATGCTTTATTTGTGAATTGTGTTCTTCAATATTTTATGAGATTAGGTATATAGTAGTTATTATTAAATATACGTTATATACTTCGGTAGTGGTGTAACGGCGATTGCATTAATATAGCATAGTTGTCATATGTGTAGAAAAAATTATCCAATTCTTATTAAGTTTGAAAGTCATCAGGTTTCAATTGCTATTTTCTTCTTTTCTAAAAAACTTAAGAAATAAGATGCAATCAATATTTTGTTACCGTCCGTTGCTTTTACAATATAACTTAAATTCATGTTTTTTTATATATGCGACCTGCTGATTTTGTAAGCATGTGGCTACATCCAAGCAGAAATTTTACAAAGCAAAACTTAAACGCCAAGGAAGGAAGGAAAATATTTTTTTTATTTCAAATCATTTTAATTCTGTATGCCTTTCAAGAGTCGTAATATAATATTTCCTTGTAATTTATAATTTTGCTTCGAGGTTTTTATCTTGTTTTTAAGTTTTCCCCCGAGGTGGAGCGTATTTTTTATGTTCTGAAATTGAAAGGACGGAACATTAAGAGATCCATGATTAAAATAGAGAAATTAACTTTGCTATTTTCTTATAATCCCATTGTTTTGTTTTGTTCAGAGCATGTAACCAAAACACTGCAGAAAAGGGAAAATTTAATTCTTTCCTCGAAATTGAAAGTATAAATATTGGATGGTTTTATATTAAATCAAACAACAATATCAATCAACGTTTATTGGCGTAGTGATACCAACGCCGATGTTATGGCGTGATTAGATGGTGAAACGTTCGAAAGAAAATAAATATTTCTGCCTTCGGTGGGACCTGAACCCACGACCTTCCACTATTTTTATACGGTTTCACGGTTTTATATTCGTATATTTTCTGTCAACTTGCTTTCTTATTTCATTTATCTTCGTCGAAAAAGTTTTCTCGTTTCTTCGTTTCTCAACAATGCTTTGCAGTTTCGTGAATTGAACTCAAAA
>QLNU02015003.1:62488086-62500521 GCA_006491805.2 Dysdera silvatica
TTTTTTGACTGACCTACGTATATATGAAATTCATTTTCAGGGTGAGATTAAAAACGTGAAATATCATTTTTTGAAGAGGAAAGTGGACGAAATCGATCAGAATGAAGTGCATTTCGATCGATAACAAGACATTGTAATGGAATTTATGTATTAACGTAATATATAATGTTGCTGACAGTTTAAAATCAGAAATATATAACTTATGCTTTGTAATGCAGAATACATTTTGCAACTAAAATGGTTATTTTTAGTAATAATCCAGTTTTTAATTGCAAAATTGTACTATATATATATATATAAATAAATAAATAAATAAATAAAATTTAGCTTCTTTAAAATATTTTGAAGGACTTTTGAAACTATAAACAATGTCAAAATTTGCAACGCCCTTCTTCAGTTTTTGAACAATCACAATGGTAATTAAATTATTTCAATGATGCAAATGAATTATATCGTCAGCACCACGTCACAATCAGGAATCTAAAAAATTCTAGCTTTGATAGAAACGCAGCCAAAAGTCTGTTGCTTGCATGCGTTAAAGTAAATAAGTGGCATCAGGTAAATTAAAAGTACACCACTGTGGGTATACTTTTTTTTTCAAAATATCATTAAAAATATGAAAATTTTTTTAGATAAAAATTATCAAAATTGTAAATTAGTGACATTTTCAGGTGTTGACAAGATATGTACTAAATTCAGTACGCACCAATATAACTAATAATATTAAATTTCAAATATTAATTTTTTTTAAATGTGAAATGATGTTTTGCTGTGTTTTCGGAGAATATTTAAATTAATAAGTTCTTCACACTCACATTTGAAAATTGAAACCTGAAATTGTAGTATTAATTATTTTCACATCTTAGCACGTAATAGTAGGCGTATTTTGCATATCGGTTTGTGTTTAATGTACTTCAAATGGAGTAGTTATTTTTGGGATAGCAAAGGGATATTGATTTTTTGACAGTTTTAAAGGTCTCGGCGTCTTTAAAGGAGGAAAATTTGTAATGGTTTTCGTTAGTTTATATATAGAGAAAACAATAAGATATTGTTTCAGATCTGTCTTTTAAAGCCAGAGGTTATGTAGACATAATTTTAAATATAATCAATGGCAGGTATAATTGTAAGTAGAAGTTGTGTAGGCATATTTTTAAGTAGAAGTTGTGTAGGCATTATTTTTTAAGTAGAAGTTGTGTAGGATATTTTAAGTAGAAGTTGTGTAGGCATATTTTTAAGTAGAAGTTGTGTAAGGCATATTTTTAAGTAGAATTATATAACGGTAAGTATAATTAAAAGTAGAGGTTTTATGGGTATAATTAAAAGTAGAGGTTGTGTAAGTATATTTAAAAGTAGACGTTGTGTAAATATAATTTTAAGCAGAATTTTATAATGGTAGGTATAATTAGAGGTAGAGATTTTGTGGGCATAACTAAAGTAGAGGTTGTGTAAGTATAATTTTAAGTAGACATAATTAGAATTAATGTTGTAATGATATAATTTATGATAGCAATGGTAGGCATAATTATAGAAGTAGCATTGATGGTAGATATAATTTGAAGTATATGTTATATCAGGCATAATTAAAATTATACCTATATAAAATCATGCAGCATGTAATTTGAATTTACAAATCCTTGAAATTCATCAGTTATTGAAAACTATTTTTATTGCTAGAATATAAAAAGTTTTAAATGTAACTTTTCTTTCTTTCTGTTGCTTTTTCTTTCTTTCTGTTGCTTTTTCTTTCTTCCTTATTTTTACCATAAAATGAAATTCACAAATCCATGTTAAAATAAAGATCATGAAGTTATTTCGAATTTATTAGACTTAAAATGCAAATGATATCAGACAGATGAAAACAATATATACAGTTACAACGATAATATATTATTATACGTGTTGTGATATTAAAGATATGTGATGTGTATTAACGTTATTGTGCTTCTGGATTATACGTAAGCAGGCATGGAAATGTCTTTGAATTCGATACCCGTGATATAAAATTTTATTTTTTGATTAAAATTTGGTATAACTACCATAATTCTCCAAAATCTACTCTTTGGCTTTGGATTTCTCACGCCAATATTTCACCAAAACACCAAAAATGCATTTAATAACAATTTATTTTACATGATTATGAGATGATAAGATCCAAAAGGTATTGACAAGTAAACCTCCAATAGCTTCCCTTAATTTTTATATCTAGAGACAAAAGATAAAAGTTCGGAACAACTTGTTCCGAACTTGTTGTTGAACAACAAAGTTCGGAAAACATGTTGTAAATATCAATATAAAAGCTATTTCATATCTTTTGATGTCCTCCCTGATTTTCATCATCACAATAATAAGAATAACGATGAAATATATTTATTTTTGTGTGCGTGACGTATTCACTGGCATTGTGTATAAGAGAAAAATCATTTTAGTAGTCAATATCATTATGTTTATCAACAGTTAATTTAATAGTAATTATGATAATGAATGTACGTAGCAATGCCTAACACAAGCAATACACAGGCAACATACGTAACAAAATGATCAAATACCAATAGCTCAGATACAAAATAAAATACCTAGAGCATATAAAAAGAGTTGATATCGTATCCATAATTTTTTAGCCACCGGTCTAATACCAACCACACTACACAGAAAGCTAGGTATATTTAAGATTGGCCATAATACGTACATACAAGCTTATACCGCCAAACTAAACGTGATAATACATGTATATAATAATGATGATACAATACTTACAGGATTGTGGCAATTCAGAAATTGTGGAAGGGGCCTCAATTAGCCTCAATTACCAGGGGTGTCCAACATTTTGGCTTCGCTGGGCCGCATTGAAAGAAAAGAATTCTTTTGGGCC
This sequence comes from Dysdera silvatica, assembly GCA_006491805.2. NCBI lineage: Eukaryota > Metazoa > Arthropoda > Arachnida > Araneae > Dysderidae > Dysdera > Dysdera silvatica. The sequence goes on from QLNU02015003.1 coordinate 62,490,956, forward strand.
ACATGCATAAAACACACTAACACTAAAGATAGCTGATGGGCAAAATAACGTAGAGACTATAATTAACATATTTACTTAAATTTCATTAATTCAGGGACTTTTTATTATAAAAGATAATCCAGTAACATGAAATTAGTGAAATGTTTGCCATTGTTTTTTAGACATTAATGCTTCGATGTGTGGTTCCATTGAAGTAGTTGTAATTTCCAGTACGTTCTGAAGATGGCCATCAAATATTTTAGTTCTAGTTTTATTCTTCTTATGCTTCATCCTATAACAGTGGTTTCCAAATTAATGTAAGCCGCGGACCACTTTTCCACTTCAATTTTACCAGAGGACCACTTCGAAAAATTCTCACAAGTTCAGGGGCGAATTTAAAAGGCGGGACCTATCCCCCACCCACCTTGAATGAAAATTTAACATTGAAAAGATGCAAGGTAAAGGTCCATTTAGGTATCATTTTCAAAACTCAAGTCATTAATCGCCCCCCGAATGACCTTTAAATCCGTCCCTACACGAGTTGACTGCAAGACCTTAATAAAAAAGGAAGCTGGGTCATTTTGTTTGTGGGGGGCGGGGGATGTAGATCTATAGAAGTAAAAAAAGCAGTGTTGCCAACAGTGAAGCCAAACAAAGCAGTGCTGTCAAAGTGAAATCCCTAGTGGCAGCAATGGAAAATCCCAACATGACATCTACGTGCAAGAGCATAGCTAGCCTTTTCTTAAGAGTGGTGAGGGGGGGGCAAAATACTAAAAATATATCATGAGTTCAGTTTTTATACTTAATTTCAATAATTAATAATAATTTTTATACTTTTTTTTTTCAATATTTTTTTAAATAATGACCCGTCTCGCTGACCATTTGGGACTTCTTCCCGGACCATTTGGGACTTCTTCGCGGACCACCAGTTGGGAATCACTATCCTATAAAATAGCTGCTTCCAAGTAGCGATGACATGAATAAGGTATGATTATCATGCCAGGGATATTTTTCTCTGGGAAAATACATCTTACAGATATCCAGTGAAGAGACGTGATCAAATTTTTCTTTAATTTGAATTTCAGACTGTAGCTCTATGCATTCCATTTGAAAATTGGCAGATAATATGTTTATGTCGACGGAAAATGGAATCGCAAATATACCCAAAGATTGATGATTTTTACGGAAATCAATAAACCTTTTCTCAAATTCCTGTATCAAATCAAATAGCAAGGCTATATATATATTTCGTTGTTCACCGGACCTTCTTTAGCCAACGTGTCAAAATGCATAAAATTGTTTGCCTTAATTTAAAATTGCAATAGTTTCAGTTTCATTTCCAACTCTGTTATGGATTGAAATTGACATTGTATTGATCACTTGATTTTCACCTCGAAAACACAAGTTAAAACCCATTGAATAAAAAGTGTATTTGTGCGTCATGAAACTGCAAAGGAAAAACAAATTCGGTGATTGAAAATACAGCCCAGTGTCACCCAAAACCGTCACTAGCTATTTTCTTTGTAAGCAATTGATTTGACATTTGTCATTTTCGTCCCCCACCCCATCTCTATCTCCAGGTTTAATAGCATTCGTAAGTAGCGTGTGGAACAGCAATACGCTCCTATACTGCGTTGACACAGTTTTATTCCCTGCTTTTCGCAGAACTCGTCGTAATTACGTAGACAGCTCCCTCGGGCGTCAACATTGAAACCTTTTCTTGAAATCAATTTCAGAAGTGAAAGAACGTTGGTTTCTAAACTAGATCTCTAACATTGAAAATTATTTTCCTAAACAGAGTGTTTTCTTAGGATTTTTCTTCCGTTTCATTCAATATTACCACACGGCTGTGTGAATTTGAAAACACATGGTTCCATCAGATCACCAAAGTTAAAGAGCTTGGAGTGCATACTTAATGCATATAATTAGATAATAAGACGCCAGTTTTAAGGTTTGTGAAACAAAAAACATCTCTGATCAGTTGAATCAAATAGGGTACATATTAAGCAACTCTGTATTTTATATAAAGCTTAGGCTTATTTTATGCTATGTACAAAATGTACTTTATACTAAAATATATTTTTTATAGTTTAAAATTCTATTTGTACGCTAGCACAATTTGATTGATTAATGTTCTTTAAAACAAAAGGATACTCATTTACGGATTATACTCTATAAAGGCTACATTGAACTATACTCTATATAGATTATATGAACTATATATGGACTACATGAACTATATATAGGCCACGCGAACTATACTCTATATAGATTATATGTACTATATATAGGCTACATGAACTTTATACGAACTATTATATATAGAATATATATATTATTTAAAACTGTTTTTCAATCTTCTTCTGGTCAGGGACCCTTTTTAAACTTCATTCATGACCGTGGCTCCCCTGACTTATTTTTTAATTTTAATAGATATAATATTTCAAATCAATATAGTTTGTCAACGCATTTTATTTATTATACAAGAAATATTAGCATGAAATGTTTCCTAACCAAATATTATAATGTCCCTTAATTTCGTGAAATTCTTTTGGTTAATGGGAACAAGCAAGTTTTTGTATATCTGGCGGCAGCTTTGTTAGAGACAAGCCAAGATCAGCTCTCCTCAGAGTATCAAGACGACTACTAATGAAGCAATTAATAACCAATTATTAAATAATTTAATATTGCCTTGACGTAACTTTTTTAATATTAGTAATAGTTTTAATTTGTAAATCAACTGTCAATGCCGCCTATTTTTATGATTTCAACCCGTGGCCCCTAAAAATTTCGCCGTGGCCACACGAGGTAGCAATATGGCTCCAGTTGAAAAGTACTGCTCTATATGGATTATTCTCTATATACTCTTAATGGACTATAATCTATATAGATTGTACTCTATATGGACTATAATCTGCTCTATATGGACTATAATCTGCTCTGTATGGACTATAATTTGCTCCATATGGATTATTATAGTCTGCTCTATACGGACTATAATTTGCTCTATATGGACTATAATTTGCTCTATATGGACTATGATTTGCTCCATATGGAATATAATCTGCTCTATATGGACTATTCTTTATATAATCTTAATGGACTAAAATCTGCTCTATAAGGAATATTCTTGATATACTCTTAATGGGACTATAATCTATATGACTATGCTTTATATACTCTTAATGGACTATAATCTATATAGACTATACTATAGGGACTATAATTTATATAGACTACACTCTATATGGACTATAATCTATATAGACTATACTATAGGGACTATAATTTATATAGACTACACTCTATATGGACTATAATCTATATAGACTATACTATGTATGGACGAAATGGGTGTCTATATAATTTTTTGAAGAGAAAAGTGGAGGAACTCGATCAGAATTAAGTACATTTCGATAGATAACAAAACTTTGTAACGGTGTCAGTTGAGGGCCCATCATTATTGCTAAATCGCTGGGTGGTGATTTACTGAAACGTTGTTGAATATTCGGGAATGTTGTTCGTCAGCTGTTGCCTATGCAACAGACACATCCACTGTAACCACGGACCCAGTAATGTCCATTTCTATATTTTGCACCATAATAATGCGATTAGTGAATAGCCCAAATGAATTAACAGTTCCAACCTAGAAATGTGTCTGTGTCTAAATTTGGAGTATTCGTTTGATAGAAAAAATCGTTAGGTTTCAAAAAAGTTTAGTCACAGAAAAATACTAAATAATGATCAAAGACCAAACACCTATACATACGTATCTTGTTTTTACTAATGGAATCAATGATTTGTTTTAATTAATTTAAAGCGAATTATCTTTAAATAAACCAAATTATCTTTAAATTTATCATTATCTTTAAATTTATCATTATCTTTAAATTTATCATTATCTTTAAATAAAAAAACATTATCTTTAAATAATGAAATTAGCATAGCATTTAAATTAGTATACGAATTATACATGAATGGTGGAATATGATTTAATCATTAATTGGTTAATTATAATCTTTTGTAACCAATTATTGCGCGTAGTTGATAATTTGGTTTCTGCACTAACGTTCTGCATTTATTTTAAAACATTATTTATTTGGATTTTTTACATGAGCAAATTTTATAACTACTTTTTTCTTATCTTGCGATTTTTATTAAATTATTAAATCTATGTTGTTATAGTAACTTAAAATACTAAAGTTGTGTAAAATAATGTCATTGTAATCAGCATGCATAACATTATTATAAATATTTATGATTAGAGCCTGGAAATTTAAGCAAAATGCCATAAATGCCTTATTTTTCCTATGTTTAATTTTTTTTAGTAAAATGCCTTTTTTGAAGTTTTTGCCATAAATTCTTATTTCGGTTTGTATTTGCGCTTTGAGTTCGTTTTCTTTGTATTTTTATATTTCTTTTTTACAATTCTTTTTTACAAATCTCCCTTAACGGATACACTCAGATACGGGTATTCTATTTTTTCGGTAAGAATACTCAGATACGGGTATTCTATTTTTTCGGTAAGATACCCCCACATTCCCAAGGTATGCGAATCAAGACTTCGAATCCATTAAGAATATAGGAAAAGTGTTAAGTGGTGATACGACAATAGAATTGTCCATGTCTTCTACCATGTCATGATTCTTTAGATATGTGTCGTAACCTCAGTTGAAATGGGGAGATCTTTTTCATAATATAAAATGTTACTGATTAATAGACGTCAAAATTTCACATTTGGGAATTTAAAAAAGCATGTCGTAGTAATGTGCAATAAGAGGAGATAGGTTGTTCGAATAAACCCATCTAAAATTATCTTGTATGTAAAAATTTTCCTTTTCAAATATTAAAAAATATGTATTATTAATTTTTTATTAATAACGCCCACTTCTTTTATTCTATTTTTAAGAGAGTAGATGTGATATATACATTAGGTTTCTATAGCCAGTTTTTAAATCTTAAATTTCTTTAATTGCCCCTTTTAATTGATCTAAATTTCTTTGACCATATGTTCTATTGGCTTAAATGTGTTTTTTCATAATTTAAAGTGCTTTTTTTAATGCTTATTTTAAACTTTTTGCCTGCCTTATTTTTGTCATTTTTAGTGCCTAAACTTTCGGGCTCTATTTATGATTATTGACGTATCTATAATACTGACGCATATTGTGATAATGATAATTTCTGTTATGTGGCAATCATTTAGTGCTTTCAATATGGTAATAAAAAAATCTTCATCTAAAACACACCCTCTTATATAACCACCATAAACTACATCCGACTTTCGGTTCTTCAAACGTATGGGCCTCCTCGAAAAAAGTGAAAAAAAAAAGAAGTTCGTGACATCGGAAGTTCATAATTGGGAATTAACTTTAATTCTCTGGAATATTTCTTACGACCAACACAATAGTTCTCAAAAACATGTCGTTGATAAATTAGCCTTTCACCAAAACGTGGGCCATTACGTATACAGACAGACAACTTTGCATATAAGGTGTGTCCCACCGAAATAAAGCCACCGTGATTATATGCCGTAACTGGACACGAAACAAACCAATAAGAACGAAACAAATATATTAAGAAAGTCTATATACAAATACATATTTGCAAGGAGTAACTCACTCCCTGCCCCACCTGGGCAGGAAAAAAAAATGAATGTGTAAAAAAGAGAGGAAAATGTGTCCCGCCGAAATAAAGCCACCATCCCTATTAGTGTTTTAGGTAACTCTCAATATTCGAGCTATTACAGGTAAACAGGTTTATGACGTCAGGAAGTTGTCAAATAACTTACCTGTTCTATCCCAGTCGAATGTTGACTTCAGAAGGTTGTATTTTCTATTTCTCCTGCAGTATTGCAATGGGAAAACGAACCCAGCTATCAGAGTTCGAGAAAGGCCAGCTAACAGCTTTTAAGGAACAAAGTCTTTCATATAGACAAATATCTAAGCAAATCAAACGATCTAAAACCGTAATAGACAATTTTGTGAATCAGGGCAATGCGTACAGGTATAAAAAAAGGAGGTGTACAGGCAGAAAAATGACTTCCAGGCAGGAAAGAGATATTGTGCATCGTCTTTCACAAGGTGGTATTTCTCTCAGACAATTGGCCAAAGAGGATAACATCCCTGTGACAAAATCAACTCTGTCACGGATTGTAAAATATACAAAAAACTTCCAATATAAAAAAGGAAACAGCAGCCCATGTTGAAAGCTATCCACAAGCAAAGGATAGTAGATTGGGCCAAATATCATCAAACCTGGAAGGACCAGTGGCATCGTGTTATATTCTCAGATGAGAAAAAACTTAATTTGTATGGCCCAGACGGCCTTGCACTCTGTTGGCGTGACATGAGGGAAGAAGAGGAAATCTTCTCCAAAAGATAATAAGGTGGAGGCTCATTAATGGTGTGGGGAGGCTTCGGCTATGGTGGTAAACTTAACCTGGCTTTCCCCTTAGGCCGCATAAAGGCTACCGATTACCAAGAAATGCTAGAAATCCAGTTACTGCCATTTGCAGAGAGAATTGGTGGCCCAAGTTGGATTTTCCAGCAGGACAACGCCCCCATTCACGTTGCAAAACCCTCTTGTGAATGTTTTTTGCATAATGGGGTACATGTCATGGAGTGGCCTGCCCTTTCCCTTGATCTTATTTCCCAAGAAAATGTGTGGGGGTAACCTCAGTAGGGCTGTATATGCCAATGGCAGACAGTTTCAGTCTGTGGCAGAATTGAAGGCTGCCATCATTGAAGTCTGGGATAATATTGATGCCATTGTCCTCCAGGGATTGGTAAATGGTATGCCACATCGTGTTTTCCAAGTCATATATAATCATGGCGGATATATTGGCTATTAACAGTAGTGGCTTTATTTCGGCGGGACACTTTTTCCCCTCTTTTTTTACACGTTCATTTTTTTTCCTGCCCAGGTGGGGCAGGGAGTGAGTTACTCCTTGTAAATATGTATTTGTATATAGACTTTCTTAATATATTTGCTACGTTCTTATTGGTTTGTTTCGTTGCCAGTCATGGCACACAATCACGGTGGCTTTATTTCGATGGGACACACCTTATTTAATATACTTTAAACAAAAGCATGGACAAAACGAAAGCCATGATGTTGTTGGTTTTCTTAGTTTGCCCAACAATTGAATATTTACAAGCATAAAACATTTTTTTCAGTTTGTGGGACACCAATTTCTGTCATAAAATTGGGATTTTGGGTGTCTCAAGCGATCAATAAAAAGATGCAGGTTGTATTTACACTGAACAATGCGGAAAACTCTTTTAACTTGCAAGTGGTACTTGGAGATTCGCCATACATTATATATCGATAAACAGCATTCTCGCCATAAAGACTTAGTAACCAACTAACTATAAGAAGATTTTATTGTCTGACAAGTCAGCGGGACTTGAAATTCTTATAGCACAAAAGAAAATTTTAGTAATACCGACTTACAAAGAGTTCAAATATAGTAAGGAAGCAAAATGAAAAGTTATTGTTAAAAAAATTATCGGCAGATTGCTGGAAGGCACCTTTACTTCATGCGAAAACAAAAAACGCTCCAGTACTACCTTGAAACTTACAAAAGCCTACTTTGAAGACCAAAAAAGCACCAATGAAAAGAAAATTAAAGATTTTGTAAAACTCAGGAACTATATTGTTGATATAAACTCTTTTATAGAGATATTTTTTCAACATTAGCCCGCTTTAAGCCGCCCAAATGCACACGCTGCATTCTGACTTCGAGAAGGACGATTCTTGAATGCTTATTAAAGCATTTTCTTACACAGTTTACACAGCTAAAGTGTTCTTTGATGACCTATCTGCCATTTAGATTATTAAATTTTGACATTTTATGATTTAAAAGTTGGTTTTAGATCATGTCCTTCACTTTTAAAGTGAAAGGACTGGAAAGTATGTTTACTGAAGAAATAACTCATGTCAAAAAAATATTAACATCCTGTTTTCCAGTTCTAATGAGCATTTGACTGACATAATTTGCTACACATCGCGAAAACTTTCAATTTATATTTTTCAAGGTTTTTTAATACAGGAAGCTTTGTAATGACACATTTTTTCCAATTAGAAGTTACAGAATATCAGATGTATCGTTTCTGAAATAGCCAAGTCAAATCAAATAATATAATTGATAATAAAGCTTTTGTACAACTTGTAAAACACATTTTTGTTACGTCAGAAAAATAGGATCATATTTTTATTTTAAAACGAAAGTCTCTGATGTTTATTCGCGTTTGCTATTTTTGCACTTATGTCACGATTTATTGACGTTCTTAACTCATGTCACAATGACTATCTTTCTTTTGTAAAAAAAAAACAACTATCTATATTGTGCTTTGCCTATCAGTTAAAACCTTACATATCTGTCGTAACCACTATCAAAGTCCATTAAACTATGTTATCAGAATATCATTGCAGAAGATTCGATTCTTCAGTACAATGATAACGTAACTCTGTAGCTTCGATTTCTAAGTCAAAATGAACGTTATAAGCATGAAAAAAAGTTACAAAGGTAGCTTCGACGTATTTTTGAGACGGATTTGTCCGTCTTTTGTTAGGAATACAAGAAAAAAATATTATAATATTGAAGTTGTTATTGAGTGATTATCATGTTGCCAGTTGTGTTTTGTAAATGGATAATTATCCTGAAAAATTTTATAGAATCTACATAGTGATACGTCAAATTATCTTGCATATGTATCTCTGTTTTTTAAAAGTGTGTGAAGAAGAAGCAGATATGCTAAAAGAATCGCAAAATAGGAAAAGTTGTGGTAGTAAATAACGCCATTTTTATTCGTGTTTTCATAGCGACGATGGTTTTTGACAATCTAGAACTATTTATTTATTTTATTTTTGACGGCACTTTCACAATTTCCTACTTTGATGAAGTAGTCTTTATTCTGAGAACGTAACCATGAAAGCGTAGCTTCCGTATTTTGTTCAGCAGAATATGAGGATGGTAATTCTAAGGTCACAGGTTTTGAGTTCAGTCTGAAACAAGGACCGGAAACCTTTATTGGGTGCTGTGCCAAAATAATACTGTAAATTCATTCCACAGGCCGGGAAAACGACTCAAATTGTGTCTCTTGCCATTCATAAAATTATGACTGTTTGTTATTATCCGCTTACTAATATAGTTTAAATGGATCTTTTGGTATGTTCCTAATTCATTAAAAGGGTTGGCTTTTCTTGAAAATACTCGATTGGTTAGATTTTTATGGCGCAAGCTCAGAAAGTGTCATTCAGCTCCAAATGAGGTGTTTTCTTGAAAATGTCCTTGTATATTTGACGTACGATTTACTACAATTCGAACAACACAAAACGCAAACGATGTCATCCTTTTGTATTATGAAACCATGTTTTCTAGTTCGTAGGATGTGAAAACAACGAGTATCGGTTTTATGCTTTTTTGTAGCAAACATTTTGGCAATACTAATTAATCATAACATTTATCTTATTACGAGCCAACGTAAATGATAGTTTTGAGAAGGGGAGAGAAAAAATGAGGTTTGGGATAGAACAAACAGTTATTTCGACACTGGCGTAAGGTTTAAAAACACGACGTTTTGGGA
>QLNU02015003.1:62516709-62528761 GCA_006491805.2 Dysdera silvatica
GTGCATGCTTGGAATAACTAGGAGAGATCGGAAAAGAAACACTTGGGTGAGAGAGCAAACTAGAGTAGAGGACATCATTGTTAAAGTAAAAGGGCTGAAATGGCGATGGGCTGGGCATATTGCAAGAAGAACTGATCAACGATGGACAACAGAAATTCTGAACTGGATTCCAAGAGACCACCGAAGACCTAGAAAACGTCCTCAAACTAGATGGGTGGATGAAATAAGAAAAGAGGTTGGGGTGACGTGGAAACGAATGGCCCAGGATAGACTTGTGTGGAAAGCATTTGGAGAGACCTTCATCCAGCAGTGGATAGATAATGGTTGAATATGATGATGATGATGATGATATATATATATATATATATAAATTACTATCATCATCATCATTGCACAAATTTACAGTCCATTTTAATAAGTAGCTTTCTTTCTTTCATTTAATTATCAATTCCATTCTAAAGATTTGTTTTAAATTAAGATATCCGCCCCTATAATATAAGATCTCTCTGAAAGTCCAAATTTTTGGATTTTGCGGACTTCTTTTTTTTCTTATCTTATTGCTCTTTCATGGCTTTTTTGATAAATTTTTAATAAAATTTGTATTAAATGTGCAAGCCGTAACAAACAACAATCAATGCATTCTGAAATTATCATGAAACTATTTCTTTCATATTACTTTTTTAAGTGCATAGATTTTTCTTCCTGTTGCAAGGAATATATTAGGCTTTTAAGTTCCTTAAATTAAAAGTCGAAATCATTTAAGATATTCGCTAATTTTATATTTATTGAGTAATTTTTTCTACTTAACATTATTAATTATATTATATTATTAATTATATTATTATTATATCATGTTACTTATTATATTATTAGTTACGTTATTTTTTATTATTAACTATTTATAGAAATTAGAAACTTCTGATGCTAATTTAACAGACAGTTGATATCATTGTGATATAAATATGTTTAATAATGTAATTTGTTGCTTATTTTTAAATAAATATTTTACGGAAATTGATCTTTTTGAATTGATTGAATTAAATACTGAAAGTATAATTAGGTATTAATTAAACCTGTACTTATAAAGGAGTTTCTGAGCAGAAGAGTGATCGTTTTTATCATAAAAGCAATGTTTAAGTATTTTCAAAGTATTTTAATTATTATAGATCTTGGGAAATCTATTTTTTCATCTAATTTTTAAATTACTGATGACACGAAAGTGATAAAATCAAAATTAAAAATACTAAATAACCACATATATGTACTTAGATTAATATGACCTACTAGAGAAAATTTCGAATTTTGACGAAAAATGTTGGGTGTTTTTTTTTTAATTTTAAGAAAATTAAATCAACTTTCCTTTACCGTTTGGTGAGAAATAATTGTAATTCGCCCATTTTTAAAGCTTCTGGGACATGATGTAATTTTAGTAAGTGTAATTTAATTATGGCAAAATAAATATATTTTGTATGTTTTCTCAAAACGCAATTGACTATTCTTCTTTACCACGGAAAATTCTCTTTGCGACCCAATTTTCATAAAAATTTTACACCTTATCAACATAATGCGAATAAACAAACTAGCGTTTGTATTTTGATGCCATCACATATTTTAAACAATTTCGCCATTTTTTACTTTCGAAAATGCAAAATCTTTTTTCTATATATGTCAATATAATATATTCTTTTGTAAGATATAATAAAGATACATACTAATACTCACACGGCCTTGTTATCACTATCAAAATCTCACTATTAAATTTTTTTGAAGTTCTTAATGAAAAAATGCATCGCATGGAAAATTTTGGCGATTGGTAATATCAGTACTTAAAAAATAAAAAAAATTATTATTGCTAAAAGTAATGATGCTATCAATTTCAAATTTGTTGCTATTTTATTACATAGAAATATATTTTACGTAAACATTTCAATAAATTCTATAAAAAACTTCAGAAATTGAAATTTTCACTAATAAATCAGCTTAATGCTATCAATACAGTCTCATTTTAACGCTTTGATATATTTGAGTTTAAGTTAATTAAATGAGTGCATCTATATCTTATTTATTTTTCGAGGTATTTCTTCAGAGCACGTTTGTTAACTGACTTCCAAATATATATCTAACTTGCAAAAAAATTTACTAATTTTATTAATACAGCATTACTTGTCAAATAAATTCTTAAAATAATAATGATAATTCAACCTAATAGGATAATATAGAAGGGTGGTTAATTGTTATATGCTCTATATATTATTACGTAAAAATCACCAAAATTAAAACTCAAAATAACCATTATTTTTAAATAGTTGCTCATGCTGTTACTTGTTGAAAGGGATCTTAAAATTAAATTCATTTTATTATTTATTTTAAAGTATTAAGCTTTATAAATCAAATATAGCTTTATCAAAGGTTTAAAAAATTACCAAAAATTAAAAAGTGCAATCTGACAATTTTTGGTAAACAAATGATTTTTTTTTTCTAAATTTCAACTAAAATTTTTTCCATTTAGAAGGGAAAAGTGTTGAAGATGATATAGAAGTAAACACAGCTGTTTCAAAAATACAGAAGGTAACTTTTTCTCCTTTTTTTCAGAATATATTTTATAACTTTTTATGGAAGTCATATTTTTGATATTTATAAAATTATTATAGTTAACACTTCATATTTAACAATTTCTAATTGCAAAAATGCAACACCAGTTAACTGGAAAACTGTAACGCCAGTTGACTGTGTGATAAACGGTAATGGCAATTAACTGTTAAAGTTTATTAGAAAATATGGAAACTGAAAGTTAGAAAAAGCATTAGAACAATAATTGCTATTTTGATACCAGTATGAGGTTTATAAAGACTACGTTTCGGAAGCCAGGTATTCTCTTTCTCAAGTCAAAGAATAAAATGAGAAATTTTGCTTTTATGTGATTAAGAAGCAATTGACTTACAAATCGTGGTGTTTTTAAACTTCACACCAGTTTCAAATAGCAGATTTTTATGGAATCTCTGTTAGTGAAACTTTATATTGATAACATTTTGAAGTTGGTAATTTTCTGCAGTAGATAAAAATTCTATGATTTTCCAGGAGGTTTCATATTTTATCCACTGGTATTACGTACTGATTAAAAAATTCCTAATTAAAATTATTTTTGCGTTTGTTAAAATTAAACCTAAACTCATGAATTGAAAATTATCAACGGGATTTGAATTTTCAAACGAATAGCCTTGAGCATCAAATTTTTTTAGAAAGTAAGAATTAAATATAATAATAAAGTTGTTAATAATAAAGTTGGCATTATTTAAATCGTCTTCTTTCTTGCTCAATAATTTTGCTTTAGATTGGACTAATTAAAAAGTTTGGTGAGCAAAGGATGAGATACATAATTTACTGAAATACAAATTGTATTTTTTCCTGTTAGTATCTTCTTAATATCGTTTTAAGCATGATTAAACACTACAGGGATCTTTGCACGTGTGACGTCTCTTGCACGATTTCGTTAGAAGATAAGAAATCGACTCCTCCTCGTTGGTTCTGATACTATATTTTAATACAAGGAAAATCCGGGCGGATTGGGCTGCCGGCCAACCGGGCCAGTGCGCCCTCGTGAGAGATAGGACTTGCCCCCTCATGGGAGGGAGATAGGACTCGCGCCCTCCGATAATCCAAGGTATGCTCCGTTTTAGAGGACCTAGCCCGCCTCTGACGAAAATACATATTCGAGTCTTGCGACCTTAAGCAATTGCGTTTATCAATTTTAAGCTCATACTTTTGACGGCGGTGATTCGCGACTGGATTTATTAGAAAATTAAATTTTAACATGTTTATGTTGACAATTGTAAAGATAATTGATGATTATTTGTGTCGCGTTTAATGTGGTGGGCAATCAATTTCGTAGTAATCATAATGACCCTGAGAAAGGCAATAATGTTCGGTGTGTTGATGGATCAAAAAAGTTCTAATTTGAGCCATAGAGGTTTGTGTAAAAATTTCGTTGTTTGTTTGAATTTATTTAGACTCTAAAATTTAAATCTGATGCTCTTCAGCCTTCCAGAAAAGTCACGGCTTTCCAGTGAGATCGCGATTAGTTACAAGAATTTGGTAAAATATGCAAGCAACATTATTTTAGCAAAAAATTTATTTTATAAAGTTTTCATTCTTATTTAATGATACGTTTATTGCAGGAATACGACGATAAGATGCAAGACCTTATAACGAAATATCAGCAAGAACAAGAAAGCAATGCTCGATTGCAAAGTGACGTCACTAGACTGAAAGCTCTTTACGAACAAGAATTAGCTAAACTTAGCGAAAAAAAACCTTCTTCGGTTGAGGTAACGATCAGATTTGAAAAAATGGCATGCTAATCTTGAATAACTAAATCGTCGATATTAAAAAAATCCTGATAACTAATATTCTAAATACCAATGTACTGATAACTGAGATTCTGAAGGCCAGTGTCCTGATAACTAAGGTGTTGAATGCCAATGTCTTGATAACTAAGCTGCTGAATGCAAATGCCCTGAAAACTAAGACCGTATACTAATATCCTGATAACTAAGATTCTGAATACTAATGTCCTGATAACGAAGATTCTAAATGCCAATGTACTGATAACTGAGATTCTGAATGCCAGTGCCCTGATAACTAAGATGCTGAATGCAAATGTTCTGAAAACTAAGACTCTATATACTAATATCTTGATAACTAAGATTCTGAATACTAATGTCTTGATAACTAAGATTCTAAATGCCAATGTCCTGATAACTAAGATTCTGAATGCCAGTGTCCTGATAACTAAGATTCTGAATGCCAGTGTCCTGATAACTAAGATTCTGAATGACAGTGTCCTGATAACTAAGATGCTGAATGCAAATGCCCTGAAAACTAAGACTCTGTATACTGATGTCTTGATAACTAAGATTCTGAATACTAATGTCCTGATAACTAAGATTCTAAATGCCAGTGTCTTAATAACTAGGATTCTGAATGCCAAAGTCCTGAGAACTAAGATTCTGTATACTAATGTCTTGATAACTAAGATTATGAGTACTAATGTCCTGGTAACTAAGATTCTGAATACTAATATGATAACTAAGATTCTGAATACTAATATGATAACTAAGATTCTGAATGCCAATATCCTCAAAACTAAGATTCTGTCTACTAATGTCTTGATAACTAAAATTCTGAATACTAAGAGCGTGATAATTAAGTGAAATAAATTGAAAGATAAGTTTATATTATAGTTATATATTAAATTCATATCATTTTAAAATATTTACGGAACAAAATATGCCCAATCAACTTCTTCAGTGCAATCGTATCAACCATACTTACCACAGAGTTAAATTTCAGTTGGCTAAGTTTTACATAAGGGCTTGTGAGCCACTCTGAAATTTGCCCGTTCATGTTCTGTTGTATTGTACTGTTCTGTTGTAATTTTATAGCTAATGGTAGTCACAAAAAATCTCCCCTCGATGGTTTGCATAATTTCACACTCACACCCATATATAGTGACTGTGTGCTACGTAGTGTGGCTATGAAATTGATTTTAGCAGCAAATATAATTGTTCGAATTCCTTCTCGCATTTCTGCAACATGTTGGTATAACAAGAAGGTGCATAATCATTACGGAAGTTCGGGTTATTGCAGGGCCGTAGCTAGATGCTTGTCGCAGGTGGGCTCTGAAAGTTACGGGGGGCTCATACAATTATAGAGAGGCTTAAAATTTGTTAAGATTTTGATGTATCTTATTAATGCATTTAATAATATTAAATATTAAAGTAGACTAATATATTCGACATTGATGAGTAAGTTTCTTAATGTAAATTTTGCATTGAAAATTTATAGAGGTGTCCTAAAATTTATAATTTCTTTTATCCTTATTAGAGAATAAATGAAAACTCAAACTTCTGTAAAAAACTTATACGCATAAGAAAGAATATTTTCCATTATCATGTATACTTTTGTACAAAATACAAAATTTAAAATAAAAGTCTAAATGATTTCTTTGAAAAAGCTATTTTTCTGGGGCTGACTACATATCTAGGGGCTTATCCCCTTACCTTCATCTTGGCTACGGCTCTGGTTATCACCAAAATTTCATTATTGTATCGAAAGGATGTGCTTGGTTAAACAAGAGTGAGTTAGTTACGTTTGTTTCGATATTGAACATCGGTAATTACTACCTTTTCGACATCGAGTGCAGGAAAATGCATTTGCAAGTTAGTGTCAGTGATTTATTGAACACTTGAAGTGTTTCTTTTATACAAGAAATTCTGGGATTGCAGTGCTCTTTTCTGCAGCCACCCTTCCCAATCCATCTCCCCTCTTTGCACAACCTCTCCTTCTCTCTTTATGTACAAAAGTGAGAAAGTCATACTCTTCATGCAGAATGCTCAGTTTTCCAACAAATAGGTGTAACTGAAAGGGTTGACGGGCAATTTCGTTCTGTTTGTAATAAAATGAGAGACCTTCTGACTTTTATATCTTGAATAGAATTATTTAGTTTGCTCTGAAGAGAATGGAAAACTGCCCATCAATAACTGAAGAATTTATCTTTACTCCACCGAAGGTCTCAAGGATGGCATTCCATATTAATATAATGATAATTTAGTGCACTGGAGTATGCAGGGTGTGTTTATGGGGGTTGTAACTCCCATTGCAATATTCCCATAGGAATATGGGAGTTGTAGCTCTGTAACCCCCATATTGAGCCTCTAACTCCCCTTACGAACTTTCTGCGTACGCCTATGATTTAGTGCCTTGTGAAACATCAATTCAGAATCTAACGTAATATTAACTTAGTCTCTAATTTAATAGCAATTCAGTTTCAAGACAATATTAATAAAGCTTTAAGACAATACTAATTCAGTTTTAAGACAATACTAATTTGATTTTTAAAAAAAAGTTAATTAAGAATTTAAGGCGGCGCTAATTCTAGTTTTAAAAGAATAATAATTCATTTTTAAAGTAATGCAAATTCTGTAATAATGAATTCAGTGTCTGACGTAATGTTACTTTGGTGGAATCAATCTAAAATTTTGTTCTATTAGACGTTCAAAAATTTATTGATTTAAAAAAAGACAGTAATTTTACTTTCTCTATCTACGAATGAAAATGAGAATATTTATTTATTTAACATATTAAAATGAAACATTTATTTGACATGCTATAATGGAACATTTGTTTAACATATTAAAATGAAACATTTATTTAATATATTAATATGACATATTTATCTAACTTATTAATACGAAACGTTTATTTAACATATATATAATAAATGATATATATATAATTAATATATAACATACTTGTATTATAGGATGATGTTGAAACAATCGAAGTTCCAAATTCGCCCGTTAACAATTCAAATCATTTAGCTGTAAACGGACAAAATGGAATAGTGTTATCACCAGTGCCTCCAAAGTATCTATTTTTTCCTGATTATTTTTTAGGGAAATTAGTATATATCCTTTTAGTCTGCTAATATATATATATATTAATGCAAATACTATGTCTATATCGATGTTACTCATAAACATAAATGTGTCTATTACGATAATTTCCGCGGTCCTGATAAATATGGAACTTACCAAGTACCACCTTTTCTATAACGCTAAATTTCCGATAACGATATCTTTTCCCGATTCTTAGAAAATCGCAAGACAGATTTTAGTTTACATGCATAGATTACGTAGATGGCGTAGTTAAAATGCAGCCAAACCTCGTTAAGACAAATTGTTTGAATACGAACCGTTTTCTGAAGTTCCGTCAGATTGTATAGCATACTATTCTTCCCAGATAAGACGAATTACTGTTAATACGAACAGATTTTCTGTTCCCCTTTGTGTTCGTCTTAACAGAGTTCGACTGTACAGTTTTAATTTAGAACTGTTATTTCTTTATTATTAAGCATGATCTGCATAAACTGAGGTCGAAAACAACACAGAACGAACAGAGCTAAAATTATAGTTTTTTTTAAAAAATTTTGCACAATTATTAAACAAAAAAAAATGCACTGTAAAATGAAAGGTTATGACATATATTAATAAATTAGTATAATAATTTATAAATTTCTGTCTAGTTCCCAGTCTGTGACACAGATTAAAGCTCAAGCATTAGAAAGGTAAGTAAAAAAAGTATAATGGTTTTCGTATATTATTTATTTTGTATTCGCTTCATATAAGGTTGATTTCTTAAATTCGCGCCCTTACTATATGTGTATATATATATATATATATATATGTAAACTCATGTTTGTAAAAATTGCAACACCATGAAGGAATCACTTGATTGAGCTGAAACTTTCAGGAAATGCAAATTAGGGTATGCTATTCAAATGATTAGAATTTCAGAGTCACTGCGTATGCGTGGGCTGAGCAGCACCCTCTGAACTGCTGATGGATCCGTATAAATAGAGGGCTGTAGCGGGGCGTGTATGGTTATCTGCTAGTGGTAAACGTTACATGAGACGTCACTATGCCTCTACGACGAAAGAGGACGACATTTCAGCAAGTTACGGAGTTTGAACGGGGACGAATGATCGGCTTTCGTGAAGGAGGGTTTTCTTATCGTGCAATAGCAGCTCGTATGGGGCGTAACAGCAGCACAGTGATGCGAGTGTGGAAGCAGTGGGTTCAAGAGAACCAGACAACTCGGAAATCCGGGAGTGGACGCCGAAAGGTGACGTCAGCACGGGATGATAGACACCTGGTCCGCATGGCGGTGACGGACCGTTTTGCTTCATCTGGACAGTTGGCAGAACGTTGGTGCACTGCTACAGGTGTATCATTGTGTGCTTCATCAATTCGTCGGCGTCTACTGCACCGTGGACTGCGTGCAAGAGTTCCTTTATACAGGATCCTCCTGACGCAAAACCATCCGCACCTGCGGCTACAATGGGCTCATGGACATAGAGACTGGCGTGCTGATTGGCAACAAGTGGTGTTTTCTGATGAATCCCGCTTTAATTTGGGGTACAGTGATGGCCGCATCCGTGTTAGACGCTATACCGGTGAACGCCACCTTCCGGAGTGCGTTATCCAACGTCATAGTGGACGAACCCCCAGCGTTATGGTCTGGGGTTCGATTGCGTATCATCGACGATCTCAGCTGCTACGAATTGTGGGTAATCTTAACAGCAACCGGTACATCAATGAAGTTCTGGAGCCCGAAGTTGTTCCCTTCCTTCAAGGCATTCCCGGAGCTGTATTTCAACAGGACAATGCCCGCCCACATATTGCCAGGAATGTTCAAGACTTCTTTTCATCACAACAGATACAGCTTCTTCCTTGGCCTGCCTATTCGCCGGATATGTCGCCGATTGAACATGTGTGGGATTTCGTTGGTCGGCGTCTCGCTCGTGATCCTCGTCCCATAGCTACTACAGATGAACTTTGGGGTCGCATACAAGCAATCTGGAATGCTCTTCCTCAGGCACACATTCAACATCTGTTTGATTCCATGCCACGTCGTATAGCATCACTTATTGCAGCGCGTAGTGGTTTCACCAAATACTGATTTTCAACATGTAATATTGTTTTTTGCTTTGTAATTTTAATCGTTTATTTGTATCAACACAGGTTATTTATACATTAAATTTCATTCAATTCGGACGAGTCCTTCATGGTGTTGCAATTTTTACAAACATGAGTTCATATATATGAAAATTATTATATTATAAATAAATTGATTTGAAGAACTTCGTTTCGTGTGCAAGATTGCTGTAGCGACGTAAATATTTCTAACCTATTTTATTACCATACTTCAATCTAGAAAATTATATCGCCAATTATGATTTTCGGAAATACTCTAAAGTGGTTTTAAATAAATATTAAAAAAATTTTCATATAAATTTTTGAATATTTCCTATGAAAAAAATGCCTTCTACGTAAATTCGGTTTTCCTTTGTGTCTTTTATACTTGTCTGTATATAATTATTAAGTTTTCTTTCCTTGCGTTTCTAAGTGACAACAATTAGGAAAACCTGCACAGTGAAAATAGTGTTTCTGTTGTGGGAGCCCACAAATCTTTCCATATATAAACAGGAATATTTATCAGGGAAATTGCATTTTAACTTATATGCAACATGTTTGTATATAAAAAGATTGCAAGCCTTTAATGGGGCTATTTTTCTTTATAAGAAGCAAACAGGAAGAAAGGAGAACTAATTATATAAAAAAAAACATATTTAATAAACCCAGGTCTCTTGAATATTACTGATGTAATAATAAAGGTCTCTTGAATCTTATTGATATAATAATAATACTTCACAATGAATTTTTATATCCCAAATTTAAAAAATTACGTCATCAGTTAAGTTTTTATTCGACTTGATGAAATAAAAACAAAGGAAGAAAGGTTAGAATGTAAAAAAAAATGTTTGCAAAGTAACTTTTTTATTAATTATTTATAAAAATAAAACTGTATTTAAAATTAAACATGTTATGACGTTATAACAATAAAAGTGTACACTTTTATTCTCATACCTTCAGGCCTGTAGCCAAGGCGGGGCCAGCAAGGGCTTTATCCCAGTTACCCCAAGCTTGTGCCCCAGTAGCCCGATCGAACTATATACCTGTAAATATATAGAACAATCCCTGGGTGAAGTATCCCACATGCCCTTTGCCCCGCCACAGTTGCCCATCGAGCTATATATATATATATATATATAAAAGTTTTCCTCGCCCATTCTTGGCGGAAACAGGCTTTGGGACGGGCAGAGCGCCATGTTCCCAAGCCTCTTTTTACATCACTTCTTAATGTGCCATGTCTAGAAACTTCCTGACAATGTGACACGTGTTTAGGATTGTGGCTTTTTGTATTTCAATGTAGGTGTTTGGGTCAATGTTGAGTATCTCCAAATTCGTCGCAAGCGTTTTTGGTACTATCCCTGTTGCTGAGATGACTAACGGGATGATGAGGATGTTTTCTTTCTATATATATAGAACAATTACCGGATGCCCTGTGCCCAACGTGCCCTTTGCCTTCCTCAACTGCCCGTTCATCCTTTCTACAGGTCTGCATACTTTACATTCGTTTTTATTATATAGGTTACAGGAATTAGAGGAACAAATGGTGGGAGGAGAAAAGGCCCATGACAAAGAATTAAAAGAAAAAAGGGCAAAAAGAAAAACAAATGCCGAAAAGAGGATGAAACTCGTGGCAGGTATTGCATATTTTTATTAGTGTTGTATTGTACTCTTTCTATTTATTATTTTATTATTATATCGTTGTGTTTTAGAGGCAAAATTAAATATGCAAGATCGATTATCTTTCTAAATGAAATTAAGTGAAATTAACGTATATGTATTAATTTATATAGCTATAAAAATATGTAATATTTCGAGTAATAAATATAAATAGATGTGGAGTAATTGACATGCTTTTTATGACACTCTGTTTGTCAGATCTTGAAATCCTAAATCCAGAATTCCTTATAAGAAAAAATGAAAAGATGGACATAATTGTGGTTTTTAATTTTCTAAAATGATTGCATTTCGTATATTGCGTGGCCTAAAATACTATTGACTAAGATTTGCGAAGAAATATTGAAGCCGCAATTGATATAGGTTAAGCTTGTTGCTTTGAGGGGACATGAACATATTGTTTGAGTTCAGTGGCATAGGCAGAAAGTTCATAAGGGGGTTATAGGCTTAATGGGAAGGGTTACAGAGCTATAACTCATATATTCCTATGTTAAATATACAAAATTTCATTGCAATGGGGGGTTACAATCCCCACCCCCTGGCTACGCCTCTGTGTGAATTCATCTGATTTGTAGTTATAAAAATGAATGATAATTTGAGCTGTCTTAATATTTTGATTTTGATTTCCTTTAAAACAGGAGATCAACTAATTTTTTAAAGAAATTATTAATCCCTTGTAGATTAAAAAAATTATTTGATAGAAATTGAGATTAATAATACGCAGTTTAGATAATTTCACAAACAAAATAAAAATATATTATCAATAATTTTTGCAAAAAAAATATAAATGTATGCTTTTCACTGCCTAGTTTTTTACTTGTTTTATAAAAAAAGGCATATTTTTA
>QLNU02015003.1:62528861-62566249 GCA_006491805.2 Dysdera silvatica
GATCATATGCAAGGGGGTGCATCCAGCAAAATTCCAATTGAATAATGATGTTGCACTCGGTCAATAGAACGTTCAACACATGGCGCTGTTAGACGTCGGTAAATCGGGCAGCTTTCATATGGGGAGAACGATGATTGGGACTCAGTGTAGTGTTGCCAACCTGTCCAAAGAAAATTTTCCTCAAAGGAAGGCAAAATTTCCCACACCACCTCAAAATCTCCTTTCTTTTTTTTTTTAAAAAAATAAGAAAATGAGTTATTATGTGTTCTCATATTTAGATGCCTACACGCATCTTTCGATGCAAAACGGTACGAAAATTATAGCGTACAATTCCTACAGCTGTATATTGCGACTAATAAATGTTAAAAAAAAAAAAAAATTCTTTAAATTTAGAAGGTTTTCCCCCACCAAAATATTGAGTTTGCAACATATCCTCTTTTAATGATGACTACTTCAATATATGTGTATTTAGTTCATTGAGCAAATTAATAAGATATATATTTATTTAAAAAATTGCTGCTCCAGTTATGCCCAATAGAGATTTACCATTTTGTGTAGCTTCAAATGATTGTTTTTGATTGGAATAACGAGCGTGTTACTGCTACCATATCCAAAGCGATCTGTTGAATGGGATAAGCTTGCATTAGTGGAGATGAACAAATGAGCTTATTTTAAAAAATACTCTCGCCTTAATCCCTGTCGGCTGTTTTTGTGGAGAAAAAATTGTTTTCATAGCTTTAAAAAGACCACAGTAAGCAGGAATGAAGTTGGCTCCATTGTGACCAAAGGGTGAGATTATTATGCAGTGACGCACAACTATTCAAAGAAAAGTTTAATACAACCAAACAAACCATTTTTTAACATAAAATTACGTTTTTTACATACACCATCACCTCATTAGTGGTTAATTATCACTATAAAAACACAAAGCAAAACAAACTGAATTAAATTTAGAGTAGTTTACTACTTCTTTAGGAGATTTCCTAATTATACGTGTGCATGCATTTATTTAAAAAACAGTGTGGGAAATTTTTTCTGTCGTATCCCAGACACTGGAATTTCCCAGTTTGGTAGTTTTTGTTATTTTCTCCAATTTTCCCACAACGTTAAAATTTTAACAAAATTTCCCTCGTCCATGGGAAATTTCACACAGGTTGGCAACACTGCTCCAGTCTTTCTGCATTAGTTGGGGTGTTCTCGACCAATGCTGGCTGAGTGCATAGTTACTTAAGAATGTGTTTGTTCGCGTTGAATATAAGTTGTTTTCGCTGATTGTAAATGTATTCTCGTGTGCTGTATTCTGCTTATTTTGTGAAAAGGAAATAATTGAGT
The DNA here is from genome assembly GCA_006491805.2 of Dysdera silvatica. Classification (NCBI taxonomy): domain Eukaryota; kingdom Metazoa; phylum Arthropoda; class Arachnida; order Araneae; family Dysderidae; genus Dysdera; species Dysdera silvatica. The sequence continues at coordinate 62,530,194 of QLNU02015003.1, forward strand.
AAAATATACACGGAAAACAGTACACAATTTCTTTTTTTCTTGTGGATTTAGCCCATTTTTTCCCCTTTTCCAGAAGCCAAAGGGGTGCAAGTGCAGCCCCTTGCAGGCACCCATGACATCACTGGTTGCGAATAAATCTATTATGGTTCAGAGGTAACATCAACCCAATGGTCCTCTTCAAAATGACTCCAGATGCAATAACAAAGTTATTTTGACACTGGCGTAAGGTTTAAAAACACGACGTTTCGGGAGCCAACTGCTCCCTTTGTCAAGTGAAGGCAGAATGAAGAGTTCGTGAAAGTCCTAAGCTTATATACCCGCATGTTGGGAATCCCCATCTGACGCCATTTGGTGCGGAGCATTTCCAGCTGGGGAAACCCCAATCGGGGAAACCCTCGCCGGGAAAGCCCCCGCACCCGACGATGTCAGATGAACACCCCCAACTCGAGGTTTTGCAAAAATCCTGTAAGGTTCTGGTAGAGGTTTTGCGATGTTTATTGCACGACTCCTCAAACCGTAGGTTTCCCATGATTCCAGAAAAAGTCTACTCCCCAGATTCGTCACATTTTGATGTAATATTTTCATCGAATGCCAATCTGGTTCGTGACCCTCCCTGAAGACATGTTCAGTCAACTGGTTTGAATTGTCTCCCCTAGCTACCGCACGCATATGCTCTTTCCCTCGTAGACGTATCGTAGACAAGTTTGTAGTAGGTCTTAACATTCACACAACTGAGAATTCGAGACAGCTTTTCTGAGACACCCGCCACATTTGGCAAAACCACTGATGTCTTCCTGGTCTCATCTTCTACATTCCTGTTTCCACCACTAACACCACATTAGTTACGAGCGATAAATTTAGTCGGGTAACCGTTCTTTTTCAACACGCTTTTGTTGCGTCGTAAGAATTTCTAACGAAACAATACAGAGTTTCACCATGAGATTCCATAACAAACAGTTATTTCGACACTGGCGTAAGGTTTAAAAACACGACGTTTCGGGAGCCAACTGCTCCCTTTGTCAAGTGAAGGCAGAATGGTGAAACTCTGTATCGTTTCGTTAGAAATTCTTATGGGCAGGCTATGTTGAGCCATGTTAGGAAATACATTAAAGAGAGATGTAGAATTGTCCGCTTTAAAGAACACCTGACTTTCAATCATTGTTGTAAATCGGAGAAATTGGTGCCTAAAGTTTTGCGTGTGAAACCCCTTGTCTTTACGACTGAAGGACATAACATTGCAAAGAACGCAAGTTTCAAGTTTTTGTCTGCACGGATTGGTCATTGTCATAACATGATTAATCGTACGCGCCTGATGTTGGTATCTTTTGAACCTAGTCTGGAAACTGCTCTCGACTCTGAAACCTTCTCCCGTGTTTTGGTTGAAGCTGAAAGAGAAGAAGCAACTACTCGTTCTAGAGTTCGTGGTGTTCAAAAGGAAAAGCTTGAGAGATTGAGAACGGAGTACAAACGAAACTACTGCAGGAACAGTGGTCGAATGGACTCCCGTTGGGTTCTTAATCTTTCTAAGCGACGCCTAAGTGATTGTGAAACTTCTGTGCTGTCACATGATTTAAATTTTGCACCTACACCATCATTGATTTCGGTTTCAAAAATCCTTTTGGCTATTGAACCGGCTTTGTGGAACATGGCGGAGGATAGGTGTGCTGAAGTGCGCATGGAGGTTTCGAGAGTGTTATTTGAACGTAAGGCACTTGTGGACAATCTTTCTGTTCCTAAGCGGAAAGCCCTGAAGCAGAGACAGTGAAGAGGTTGTGGTCTTACCGGCAGATAAGGGTCGTACTACTGTTGTGATGGATAGGTCGGTTTACGATGATAAAGTAATGTCACTTTTAAATGATGGCGATACCTATTCCGTTGTAGATAAAGACCCTACTGGTTGTATTGAGAGGCAGATGAATGGTTGCCTGCTAAAACTTCACAAAGAGTCGAAACTGGATGAGAAACTTTACTCGCGACTCCGTTGTTCGTCTGGAAGAATACCATTGTTCTATGGACTCCCAAAAGTCCATAAACACGATATTCCTCTTAGACCTATTGTGAGTTTTTGTAGTTCGCCAACATATGCACTTTCTAAATATCTTGCAGGTATACTATCTCCTCTTGTTGGGTGCTCTGAACGGTCGGTGTCTACCTCTGAGGAGTTTATTTCTTCTATCAGAAACGTAAAAATCGCTCCCGATGATGCTATGGTGCCTTTTAGTGTTGTTTCACTTTTCACCTGTATTCCAACAAATTTGGCGGTATCAGCAGCGTTGGAGCGACTGAGGCATGATGGAAGCCTGGAAGAAAGAACTAGCCTTAGTCCGGAAGAGATATATTGCCTGTTCGAGTTCTGCTTGAATTCCACGGTTTTCGGCTTCAAGGGTAGATTTTACCGACAGAAGAGGTGTACGGCGATGGGGTCACCTGCTTCGAGTGTGGTGGCAAATTTGTGTATGGAGGCATTTGAAAACAGTGCTTTAGATGAGTGAATTTACTGTGTCCAGGTGTGGAAGCAATACGTCGATGATACTTTCGTTATCCTACCAAGGTCTTCAGTTACTGATTTTCATCTCTATTTGAACAGCTTGAACCCTCATATTCAATTTACGTTAGAGGAAGAAGATAGAGGTTCATTACCCTTCTTAGATGTTCGGATAAATAGAGATGTGGATGGGCGACTGTTGACTACGGTGTTTAGGAAACCAACACATACTGATAGGTATCTTGACTTTCGTTCTCATCACCCGGCATCACACAAAGCATCTGTCATTAGAGCCTTGCACCGACGAGCCTTTACACATTGTTGTAATGATGACCTTCGCAATGTTGAATTACGACGCAACAAAAGCGTGTTGAAAAAGAAAGGTTACCCGCGCAAATTTATCGCTCGTAACCAATGTGGTGTTTGTTAGTGGTGGAAACAGGAATGTAGAGGATGAGACTAGGAAGACATAGGTGGTTTTGCCATATGTGGCGGGTGTCTCAGAAAAGCTGTCTCGAATTCTCAGTTGTGTGAATGTTAAGACCTACTACAAACCTGTCTACACCCTGCGTGATCTATTACTTAAAGTTAAGGATCGCGTCCCTGAGGAGGAAAAATCTGGTGCTATTTACCAAATACCGTGTGGAGACTGTGACAAGGTGTATGTTGGACAGACGGGAAGATCGATACGTCTACGAGGGAAGGAGCATATGCGTGCGGTAGCTAGGGGAGACGATTCAAGCCAGTTGGCTGAACATGTCTTCAGGGAGGGTCACGAACCAGATTGGCATTCGATGAAAGTATTACATCAGAATGTGACGAATCTGGGGAGTAGACTTTTTCTGGAATCATGGGAAACCTACGGTTTGAGGAGTCGTGCAATAAACATCGCAAAACCTCTACCAGAACCTTACAGGATTTTTGCAAAACCTCGAGTTGGGGGTGTTCATCTGACATCGTCGGGTGCGGGGGCTTTCCCGGCGAGGGTTTCCCCAGCTGGAACTGCTCCGCACCAGATGACGTCAGATGGGGATTCCCAACATGCGGGTATATAAGCTTAGGACTTTCACGAACTCTTCATTCTGCCTTCATTTGACAAAGGGAGCAGTTGGCTCCCGAAACGTCGTGTTTCATCTAATTAATATAAATTTAACGAAATTTTATATAACGTTATTCGTACATTATAACATGTGTGTGGATGTATATACGCTTCATATCAAAAATTGCCGTACATGCGAGAGGTAGCAGGTTTTTGGATGAAATAATTTTTGACAAGGGCTCTTCTTGACAAAAATTTGTCGCATCCCCCACGGATTACTCCGTGTATCTGCAATAAGTTTTAAATAAGGGGGTAGTTACATAAACAAATACAAAGAATATTTTCCATTATTTTATATTTTAAACCTGATCTTGTTTTGCCTTATTCGTGAAACAAACTCCAGTTGATCACCTGTAGTTGTTTGCTAAAGACGGAAATATACTTTTAGAGAAGAATTTTCTATTTTGTACCTCTAAATAGAATTCGGGTGTTTGGCGAAATTATTTTCGCGCAATTTCAAATTTTCAGAATAAAAATTTTACTGAAATAATTTTGTCGCAGAATTTGTTCTTTACCTTTTCAATTTTTGTTTGTAGAAGCGCTAACGAAGGTAGATGAAGACGATACAGCCATGTTACAAATATACGACAATATTCACGAAGAATTAAGGGCAAAAACTCAATTATTAAAAAAGGCCAAGAAAAAGGTAATATATTAACTCTCGTTATCATAAGCTCTTAACTGTTTTTCCTTAGATTTTATTTATCATGAATGAATTTTAAAAAAAAAAAAAAAGCATCGTTAATTGATTTATATCGTTTCCCGATTTGTTGCTGTTTAAACGTGCAAAAATAATAAAATTTTGTCAATTAAAATTCATTTCCGGTCCATCAATTAGTTTCGTGTGTTTACAAAATGTGAAATTTTTTTGTAATAAAATTTTATAGAGAGAATTGATGCATTTAAGCGTTTGATATCCATTCTTCTTCTACTGATGCTTACCAACTGTAAAACATATAAACTGTGAAATATGCACATAACCGTTAGAGCCGAAAGAGAGGGGGCCGCAGGGGCTGCAGTCCGGGCTGGATGGAAAGCCTAAGGCCCGCGCAGGCAAGGACCTATGTTGTTGGGGGGGGGGGGGCGGCCAGGGAATTGGTGATGGGGTCGGTCAAAGTAAGCCCGGGGGGGGGGCTCGCGTTGGTTCTCGGCAACCCCTGATAGCCATACGAAACATTGTTGTCTTCGTGGTTATTCAATTGGAATAATACTGCACTCACCCAAGTGTTTTGAATGAAAGATTTACTTTCTTTTAAACTTCATTTTAGTGCAGCGAATCCGTATTAATTGAATAGTATTTGTTATTCCCTTTGAATGAAATGGTGTAAGATATATATTCTACTACATACTGTTACATTATTTTTTCGTCTTTCTCTTACTGTATTAATTTTTTCGCCCCCCCCCCAAACTATTAAATATTGTGCAATCATTAATTAAATTAAAATATTATAATATAATATATAATCTGCTTGTTACGGGAGCCAGTAACCCTGAATTATATCCTTCAAATACTTACAAGGACTCCGTCCAAGCATTGAGAACTTACCCTAACCTTCCCTATCAATTTTTGGAGCCCCATATCCCATATTCTAGGCTTTCGGTTGTTTTTCTTTCCTGACATGATTTATCATGTTGTTTTTCCATTCCTGTACACTCACACCCATTGGCGTACGCAGGGGGTGTTGATGGGGGTTGTAACCCCCCATTGCAATGAAATTTTGTATATTTAACATAGGAATATGTGAGTTGTAGCTCTGTAACGCCCCACTTTGATCCCATAATCCCCCTTACGAAATTTCTGCGTATACCTAGGCTCACATCGCTTTTCTACCCCATAAATTAGTTTCAATTCTAAGCCTCTCCTTTTCTTTTTCTTTTTTCAGTATGTCTGAAGATATTACAATTATCGTCGGGGCCTGCTCACCGCAAAGGAGTCCAAAGCCCGGGCTTTGGGACTAGACTCTAGCAGGAGTGGGAACTGCACGGTGAAAATCCCTTCTGCGCATGTGCGTGGTCCACGCACATGCTCATAATATAATCTAGTCCCAAAGCCCGGGCTTTGGACGCCTTTGCGGTGATCAGGTCTTGATTATCGTTCTTAACCAACCACAAATTATGCACATTTTCTAGCGTATTCATTGTTCTTAGCTCACCATAGATTTCCAAATTGTACTTTGCTCCGATAATTTCCAATGATTTCAACCATCTGCTCTCATTGGCTCATTTGTCTTCATCCCTTTTCATCAAAGACCTTTCACTACCCCCACCCACTTTTTTCGACCACCTTTTGCACATTTGGTTGAATTTCTGTCCTTTTAAAACTTCTCCACTCTTTCAGTTTAAATTCCCTTTATCACCTCATTTCATTTTCAATTTCTTAATTAAATTTTCCACGCTTTTCTACCCACCGCCCATTGCAAAGTTTTCTAAATTTAGATCTTCACCATCCCGAACCAACTTTCACCCTTATCACAATATCTATATTTTTCCTTTGCTTCACCCTCCTCCTTTATCATTCTCATAAACAAGGTCTTTATAACGCATGGACATGTAACACAAATTGAGCTTGTATTTCGTACCTCACAAGCATTGGTTTGTTTATAATATAATAATTAATTGAATTATTTTAATACGGTGTAATCAGTTTAGTTTTATTATATTTCCGTATTAATCAATTAAACATTCTCAATTAAACTAACTTCTTAAAGTTTGCCAGATACGCAACTAAGCACTCGATGAATTAGAGAATTTCGTGAGAAACGGCTCAATTATTATTTCCTTTTTCACATAGTAAAGCAAAAAATACTCCCCTATTCAAAATGCTGGTCGTAATTGCTCTACATGAAAATCTATCAATAGAAGCATAGTAATTTTACTTATAGCTTTATTCTTTAAAATCATGACATTTCAAATAATCGTTAATAATTTGAAGGTGAACATCAATTGGGTAGAAAATAATTTTCATAATTTTTCACTGCATTGACTTGTAACTAAGGAAGCCTTCTGCAATATTTTTTCTTCGGAATGGAACTGCCGTCATAAGCAGAATTTGGGTACTTTGGTTGCATGACTTAAAATCAATTTATGGTCATGTTAAAAGACTTAAAACGAACCACTATGCAAGCAAATATTGTTGAGATAAGTCCAATTTAATCATAGCGCGAACTCCATTTGAACATAGCTCAGTGAGCTTAAAAGCAATGTTAGTAGTGACTGCGTCTCTGTAGGTATTTAGAAAAAACTTAAGAATGATGAATTTATATATATGAACATTTCTAATTTACCATATTTTCAGAAAAAAATTAATAAAATTAAGCATATTATAATATGGAATAACACTTTTAGAGGGAATAGTATAATTATAACATAATGATGATAACATTCAGAAATTGGAAGCAGACGGGTCGGTACTGCGAAACCAAGGATATGGAATACGCTTTTCCACTTCAAAAAACTTGTCTAGTGTCATATGGGTCATCAAAATTGGATTTGACGCCTGTATTGTGCTACGTTCTATAAAGTATATATTTTTTTAGTTGTAAATAAGAATTCTCAGAAATAGAGAACCTATCTCAATGTCTTGATCGTTGGACGAGTGAAATTTATCTGTATTTACAAGAATATCCATGTAATAAAAAACCCTGGGCAGCATGGACTTTGTCAGACTTAATAGCACAGCATCCTTGCTATCAACTAAAACTTGGCATAAATTATATATCAAATTAATCGGTATATCACAAGCAACATACCAATGAAAAAATTTCTTCGTGAGTGCCATACAATAATGAATTAGAGGCAGGAAACTAAAATTTTGAAACTTGATAATTGAAAGAATTTAATGGAAATCAAGTTATTACTGATGACTAAACAAAGTAATGTCGAGCGATTGATAGCTATACTGTTCTATGACGTCACAGTTTGCTATTTGCTCAAACATTTGCTTGGCAATTTGCCATTCTCTTGCTGTAACAGTATTATTTGATGTAATCAATGGTTTCATTCATAGTACGCAATCACTCGTTATCAGAGAAATAACTTGTGCTGATCTCTTGCTTCGAATTCAGTCACTTAATTGTCGTCACTTACTATGTTTTGATGATATATCTCCTCGTGTCATTGTCGATATTGCAGATATTCTGGTTGATCCTTTATTACTTTTATACAATAGATTTATTCCTAATGGAACATTTCTGAAAATATTAAAAATTGCTAGAGTGATAATGATTTTTAAGAAGGGTGATAGTTCATACACTTCGAATTACAGAGGTATCTCGATTCTCTCGGTTTTTGCTAAAGTTTTTTAATTTTATTGTGTGAGCGACTAACAGATTATTTGGAACAGTTTCATTTACTTCATCCTCATCAATTTGGTTTCCGGCGTGGAGTGTCCGTTGACAGTGCATTGTCTTATGCTGTTGACATTCTATCAAATGGTATTGATAGCACATCTTTTGCATTGAAAATTTTTTTGGATATCACAAAGGCATTTGACACCATTTCTCGTGACATATTACTGAGTAAATTTGAAAATTTTGGAGTCCGTAATTTTCCGTTGGATTTGTTCAGATCATATTTTCGGAATCGTACACAATTTGTTGAAGTTGGGAATGCTTCTTCATTATTGTTTTCCACTATATTATGGTGAGCCACAAGGCTCAGCCTTGGGCCCTATTCTTTTTACTCTTTATGTTGATGATCTCCTATATATTTTTGGAACTTCAGTTATGATTCTTTATGCTGATGACACATCCTTATTTTTTCTTGATGATAATCTGGATAAGTTATTTCAAAGTGCTAATTCTGTTTTAATTCAGATTTACAATTGGTTTTTGGCAAATAAACTGAAAATTAAAACTTTGAAATCATCTGTAACTGTTTTCTCTCGAAGTACGAGACTCTTTCTTCCGACTTGTCCGATTTATATTGGTAGGGATATTGTGGAAATGGTGGATAAAGTAAAGTTTTTGGGATTGATCTTTTCCCATGGGGTTGACCATTTCCTTCGCTGGAATTATCGATTTGATTTGGTCTGTTCCAGAATAGCTAGAAATATTGGGATATTTTATAAATTTAGATACAGGTTACCCCTAAATATTATTTCACTGGTTTATCATGTATTTATTGAATCAATTCTTAGATTTTGTTTCTTAATATATGGAAACTCTACTCAGCATAATCTTTCTAGATTGTATAGACTACAAATTAGATTTTTTAGGATCTTTTCCCTCAATTGTTTAATGGTATAGATGGCCGTTCATGGATCTTCAGAAGCGGCATTATTCCAGTTCATAAATTATACTCTCGTATTGGCATAATGATGTTTAGAAGAACTAGACATAGTCACTTAGAGGATATTGTTCATTTGAGCCCAAATTATGCACCATATGAACTCAGAACTACTAGAAGATTTGTTATTACACAATTTAGAACCAACCTAGGTTTATCTAATTTTAATAATATTGGTTTTAGGAGCTGGAACTCTCTGCCTGAAGGTTTGGTCTCTGAAAATTCTTTTCACATATTTAAACGTGGGTTCATTGATTTATTAAGCTCAGACATAATAGTTTAATTTCGGGGACTTGTAATGAATATAGATATACTCACCCCAGCTGATTTAATTGTTCGTTGTGTATTCTTTTGTGATTTGTTAATTTTAGGGTTCGTCTGACTCATCAGACCTTTGCGGTCTTTTTCAGATGTTTTCCCTCATCTTCATTTGTTTCTTCGTATTTTTTCTTAAATATTATTTTCTTTCAGAGTGTAATACAATTTCAATGCGATGTAATATAAATGCGGATGTAAATAAATGAATGAGAATTTTTGCAGCTTGAACGAGCTAAGGTAATAATCTATGAGTTCATCTGCATATAAAATCAAAATGACATACATTAATGAACTCATGTTTGTAAAACTTGTAAAACCATGAAGGAGTCACGTGACTGAGCTGAAACTTCCAGGAAATGCAAATTAGGGTATGCTATTCAAATGATTAGAATTTCAGAGTCATCGCGCATGCGTGGGCTGAGCAGCGCCCTCTCAACTGCTGATGGATCCGTATAAATAGAGGGCTGTAGCGGGGCGTGTATGGCTATCTGCTAGTGGTAAACGTTACATGAGACGTCACTATGCCTCTACGACGAAAGAGGGCGACATTTCAGCAAGTTACGGAGTTTGAACGAGGACGAATAATCGGATATTAGCTATTCGCCGGATATGTCAATGATTAAACATGTGTGGAATTTTGTTGGTTGGCGTCTTGCTTATGATCCTCGTCCCGTAGCTAATACACATGAACTTTGGGGTTGCATACAAACAGTCTGGAATATTCTTCCTCAGGCACACATTCAACATCTGTTTGATTCCATGCCACGTCGTATAGCATCACTTATTGCAGCGCGTGGTGGCTTCACCAAATACTGATTTTCGACATGCAATATTATTTTTTTGCTTTGTAATTTTAATCGTTTATTTGTATCAACACAGGTCGTTTGTACATTAAATTTCATTCAATTCGGACGAGTCCTTCATGGTTTTACAATTTTTATAAACACGAGTTTATCAGGTTGGGCAATAAAATGTGAAATAAATACGGTAAATTCCTTGAATCCTACCCGGGCCTTACCGCTGGTACCCATTTCCAGTATAATAACGACGAATCTCCCAATTACCGGTTTTGTTTACCTAGGCTCCCAATTTTAAAAAAAGTAACAGGTGCTGCTTCGCACCAACACAACCGTCTTACCTATTAGAGATTACCGGTCAAAAAATCTTTTAATTTATAAAAATAGCTAATTTATTAAAATATCAACTTATTTTGTTGAAGTCTGAAGCCCCAAATGAGCAAAACATGTATTTTTGCGATTAGCTGCTTTGCTTCAAAAACGACCACAAGGTGGCACTCATAGAGAAATTTTTACATTGTTGTGTTGCTTATGATATACTGATTAATTTGATATATAATTTATGTCACGTTTTAATTGACAGCAAGGATACTGTGCTCGTTAGTCTTTACACATCGCTGCGTAGGCAGATATACAGCTATTTATTGTTATTTACAACCTGTTATTTATTAATATAGGCAATATTTATGTTAGAAAAAGGAATAACATCTTATGTATTATGTATATGTATGTCTGCCTGTAATAAATCTTCAATGTAAGGAACTGCACTTATACACTGCTGGAAAACTTAATGAAACAAAAAATATTTTCGTTAATAAAACTGAGAATTTGGTGATATGGATTATTCTTTTATTTTAATGGATTATTCCCCATTAGTCCAATAATGTTTCTATGATTTCCTTTACTTCCTTATTTTGTGGTTGTCGTAATGTATATTGCTAGATCATTTTTTCGTGGTACACCAAAAATTGTTGAAGTTATAGCTGTTTTCTAAGGGTAAGGTTAAATTTGTTCATCAGTGTATCAGATAACCAAAAAATTCTGTCACTTGTCGGTAAAGGGCGCTGCAGTAGCTGATTGTATCGAAAATGGTTCACGTTCTTATGTACATCGTAAATTCTTTGGTTCAGGAAAGTTGCACAGAGTTTGATCCGGTTTTCAGTGAATTTAAACGCATTTGAAATGTTTCTTAAATCCAACGTTATTCGATCGTGTTTGCTTCATTATTTTAAACTTATTTCAAATGCTGGAGAGATATACCATAAAATACAGTATGTATTGCCTTTAATAGTAATGCTTTAACAAACCGTACCTCAGTATGGTGGTGTAAAAGTATTCTTTTTTGGTGAAGAATCGCTGAAAAGTGCACCATACTCTAGAATACCTTCTGCATTAAAACTGTCAGTGGAAAATCGAAAATCGATGTTGAAAATTATTTCGTCTTAACGTTCCAAGGGTTTTCATAGATATTCTATGTAAGTGGTGAAGCCATCCATTTGCATCAAGTTGGAAACTTGTGGAAGTTCGGTAAGTGGGCCCCATACCAGGATTTCCCAGTAAACAATATGTTTCGAATGCCTACTCTATGCTCCACACTTGCCTTCTATCAAACAATGAGCAACTTTTGAATGTCTTGTTATATGTGGTATAAAATTGATCCATCACTTCACTAACAAGAGGATACATCATTGATCGCTACCAAAAAATATTCGAATCTCCATACTGCAAATTCTCCACTTTTTCTTCAGGAGATCATGCTTTGTGTATGGTGGAGTTACTCTGCACCACCAGTTGGTGGCCGGTCGGTATTGTACATGACAAGTTCTTCTCAAAAGCCAAATAATTAGGGATGATGTCTACAGCATTCAATTCAAACTTGTGCAGAATGCGCTGATTCCCAAACAGCCATCAGTGGTGAAGATAAAAAAGTTACTTTCTTGCAGAACGATGCCAAACTACATTCACTGAAAATTTCCCAAAATAAGATAAGCTATTTAGAATGGAAAATATTGCCTTATCCAGCTTAATTCTTTAATGTTTCGTCCAAGTGATTATCACCTTTTTCTTGCTCCAGAGAACGTTACGCAAAAGTGCTAACAAAGCAGAGATAAAATCGGAGATGGTCAGGTTTTTAATTCTCAAGACGATCTTTTATAGAAACGGGATAAATGATCTTTTATTTCTTTAGGGGAAGATCGATAAATGTAATGGCGCCTACTTTTTATGAAGAAAATCGTTCTTGAAATAATTTCCTGACTTCTTAATTTTCATACGAAAAACTGGCATAACTATTTTTGGTTATCTGATGTTTTAGGAGCTACATGTTTTTATATGTCTCTTCTGTGCCTTATTAATACCATGCCACGTCTTTTGCTTTTTACGTTTATAACTTGCAGAAATTTAATTGCAGATTCAAGCTCTCAACCACGAAGTGACGGATCTTCAAGCTGAATTCGAAACAGATAGAACCGACTATTTGGAAACTATACGAAAACAAGATAGACAAATTAAGTTACTGCAGCAGATTTTAGATAAAGTGCAACCCTGTCTTCGCCGAGATTGCAACTATGCCAATATTGAGAAAGTAAAAGGCGAGTCTCAATGGGACGAAGATTATCAGAAGTGGCGAATACCAGAACTCGTCGTAGAACGAACGAAACTTCCTCCACCAGGTAAAAGCAATACGGTACAAAACAAAAATACGTAGAAGGCCACATTAACCTGTATAATATGAAAGAATTGAAAAAACAACATTAACTCTTAAATATCCATGCTCCGCGAAGAAACGTGCCATGATATATCATGGCACGTTTAACGGCACGTCATTAACGCTTTTTCAAACTAGGTAGCATAATTAAGCTATACTCTTGTGAGGTTAATCCTTATAAAAGTTAAATAAAATGCCTTTAAATTTTAGATGCAGCACATTCAAATTGATATTGTAAGATTTTAAGAGTTTTAAAACGCTTCCAAAATTGAATAAGGTACAATAATCTCTCTCACTAAAGACTTTCAGTTGACGAAGAAGAGAAAAAACATCGTAAAATAGAAAAAGACTTTATTTGAAATGTGTGTAATCATGTGAGGCATTTGCCTTGACTTTAGAAGACCGTCGCTAAACAGAATCAGTTACTAATTAGAATAACGTCGTTTAGAGAGACTTTTTACGTCTGGGTTCCTTGTGTGGAGAAGGTTGCGCGAATTAAGAGGTTGCGTATGAAGACCTCCAGCGGGATAAGTTTGACTTCAATTATACTCGCGACAAAACCGACCTTGTACACTATTAAGGCTACGACGACTTATTCACGACCGAGCAACAAGTATTCTTTCGCAAATTGGCGAAAAATGAGATAACCCTCAACATTATTAGGCTATTTATCGCCTAATTTGGAATGCAGAAAAACGCGGTTGCCAAAATTCCAGGCGCCAAATTTCCCGCCAAGCAAACGAAGTCCTCTGAGTGGTCAGTTACTTGAATGACGTCATCGCTCGCTATAATGAGTCTTTTTCCTAAATTTAATAAATACCAGATTTTAATTGCACAAGTATGCCTATGTTTTATGTATTTGAGCATTATTTTAATGTTTTATGTACGAAATGTATCTTCTATTAACTCTCTTAACGTAAGAAAGGGCGAACTATATCGCACTGGCGGAATCATACTGCTCTGTGCCTTATCAGTATATCACGTTAGCTTTAGCCATGTTTAGCCCGAGTATAGTTAATCAGAAATGTTCTGACTTGAAGACGGTTAAGTGGTAATGGCCAACTGGTTGAAGAGATCATACAAGCGGTTGATAAACATAATAAAAGGATATTTATTGAAGGCTGTTGGTCGTAGCTTTATACAAGGATGGCGTCCGTTGATGCAGTAACTTTAAGATGATGTTAAGCAGACATAAGGACACGGCATAAGGGCCGGGCGCAAAACGTTGCATGTGAGCTATATTACGAAGATGTCGCGAGCAGCGACTTATTCGATTGAAAGCCAGAATCTTTTGTTCTCCGCTTGAGAATCTTTGAGGAGTGATTTTCTAAGTGTTGTGATTGGTCAGTTTGTTGATGACGACACTAGTTTGGGACTTTTTATTGGCCAGCGGTCAGAGAGCAGGGCTAGTCATCAGACTTCCACAATTGCTTGTAAATACGTCTGTTCTAGCAGCTTTGTTTACCTCACAATGGAATCTTATTTCTCGTTTATGCATGAGAAAAGAGTTTCTATATGAAGTCGGCGGTCTCGTTTTTATGCGCTAGAAGAGCGGTACAACTGTATTTGCTGTGACCATGAAAAGATTTTCGCTTGTAAGATGATGTGCTGCTGGTAGCGTGGGAATGATGGCCACTGCAAACTACTGTATTATAAAATTTAATAAGATAAAAAAATTATAAATATAGAATGAGTTATTGCTTGTTTCCTGTTTGAACTTGTAGACAGCCAAATACGAGATCAGTTTAGGTATTTGATATCCGAAATTGGTTGGTCAAAAAAAGACCAATTTTTTTTTGGTCGAAGTGGTGGAGCTCGTTTGAGGAAAAATTCTTGATCGTCTTGTTTAAAATAATTTATTGTGCTTTGGTAGAACTTTGAATAATACAGTTAAATCTGTTTTTTTTTATATAAAGATACTCAATAGGGAGAAAAAATATATCCTTTTAGATAAGATTCAATGTGATAAATACTTTCTTGGAACAGGGCGATTATGTTTATAGCCAGATTTTACTGCATAACTTTTCTATTTCCTTTAGGTATCCATCCAGGCGGAAGAGCAGGACCAGTATCGGGTAATAAAAAACGTTCAATTTTTAAACAAAATCATTCTGCTTCCAGTGTCAAAGATTATTTCGAAGAATCTTCGGAAGACAAGTTTTTCAGAGTAAGTGATTTTTGTAAGCATACCCAATCCAAATTTATTTCGATTGTAACATTTTAACATTGTTTAAATTTTCAGATAAACTCTCTGTTATATGTTCCGGAATAAAATTTTTAGATGTTAAAAAAATTCAACAGACAAAATCAGAATAAATTTAAATAAGATTTCATGCAAAGGCATCGCATCATGGCTTCAAATGATTTTGCGCCATAAGAACCCAAAGGCAGCTGCGTAGCATGGGTTGTAAGCGCCTGGCGAAATTTAAGTATTGCGCCCTCTAAAACCAGTTAGCCCTCTCTTCTACCAGTCCAATATCAAAATTTTGCGCCCCTGAGAATTTTGCAATAGGATCTTTCTCCCCGATAGCACCCTCGCGTAACTGACAAAAGGGTCGGCAACAATAGAGATAACATTTCTTGCAGAATTAATGAGATTTACAGCTTTAATATCTAAATTGTAGAAAAATAATTTGTAGTAATTGATAGATTAGCAAACATAAACTACAGTACGAAAAAGTTTAGTTAATTTATATGAAAGATATAGGCCCTAATAGGTGTATGCTGGTATAGAAATAACGCGTTGGTTTATCATGCAAAAAAATATCGTCGAAGTTTAAATCTCACAGGATTTGCCGCTTCTTCTACCAGCCTATAGTTTGAGATTTGAGATCTTAGGTGAGAGAAGATCGGACTCCTTGAAAAATTGTAGGTGCTTATGCAACAAGTTTTTGACAGCCTTTAGGCCATGATGCACAAACTAAACAAATTTAAAATAAATTTAAAATTTGTTTGTAGATTTAATAACTAAAACGTTTTTAAAATAAAGGGACGCAAACATAGATAAATTGTGATAAAATAAACACGAATGCTGTTTTCAATTTGAACAAGAAATTAAACTTTGCATTTTTTTTTACAGAAATTGGAGCGAGGAGAAGAGGAGGATATTGCTGGGACATACTTCAAGCCCAGACGCCAGGAGCAATTGCTTAGTAAGTTCAAGGAGGCGGCACACAGAATTGGTTGTAAGTCTTAGTTTTGGGCCGGGTATAAAATGGACACCTCCCCTCCTTTCTTCCCCATAAAAACTCGCAATTTCTCCCTTTTCATTCAACCCCTAAATCACCTAGCTTTCTAGAACGAAGAAACATGAAGCACGCATGATTTTTCCTTCATTTCTTTCATACTAATAAGCAAAGTTTCCCCAATCCCTTTCCCTGTTGATTTAGAAAGTATTGTCTATGATTGCATTTCTTATGTAATATTTGTTTACCACGTGAGCACTAAATAACGTGGTTCACACTAATGCTAAGTTAATCATACACAGATAGTGATTGAAAGCATACTGTTCACACTTTTCAAAGCTGACATTTTCAACAAATTTGTGTTAGGATTGGAAAGACATTCCGAACGATGATCGACTAAAATTATTATAATATGGTGACTTTTAAAATGCTCCTCGTTTTCTCTTGCCTATGGTTTTATGATCCTTGCCTAACCTTATAAATAAGCGCCTAAATATATCGCCTTATAAATTTCGCGATCAATCGTGGGTTGAGGAAGGCCTATAACCAAGCCGGAGGCAGCAGGGGCCTGGCCCAAGTTGCCCTATCGAGCTATATATATATATATATAGGACAATTCAGGAAGTATATTGTGCCCCATATGTCCTTTGCTTTGCCTCTGTTGCCGCGCCATTCTGGCTTTGAAGCCTGAACGAGGAATTCCTAGCAACTCATTTGATAGTTATCTGGTGTTACGTAGATGGATTTATTCTAAGGCTTGGCGCAGGATTCGCCACCAGAAAGTCTTCCGGAACATGGGTTTCATGGATGCATTCTCATTTTCCATCGCTTTAAACCAAAAGTGTTACCGTTCTTTCAAATACTGACCTTCACCTGCTAGAGCAGATTTCTCCTGCTGCGCAGCGGTAGAAGTTTCTTGAAAGTAAAGCAGTAGCACAACTCCGATTATTGTTAGTTCCTGACTTTGGGCAACAGAAAAATCTCCAATAGATCACGGCAACATGTGCTTCCTTTTATGCCAATTAGACGATACATGTTTTCTGGTCCCGTTTATTTTCTATCTGCATAATGCATCTGCGTAACGAGTAAGTACTTGACATGAGAATACTCTCCAGTCAACAACAATATAGATGATACCATTTGCAGTATCAATTATGAATACATTAGTGCCTTAATTTAAGAAAATGAATTAGTAGTGATTGGTGGATGACATGCCCGTATCCAGAGAGGAGATCTTAGGGACCGGTCCCCTCCCGAAATTAATTTTATTGGGACTTGACTACGACATTGCATGCTAACTACGGTCTTGGTGGATAAGTAAATAAGCTGCGGTTCGAAAAGTTTTATAGATTCATAAGAAAGATCTAAACCTAGCGTCCGTATTGCTTTTTCCATATGGCTGTGCCAAATAAGTTTGAATGACGCTAACACAGTGGAATCAGTCTATAGCAATAATTGGTCTATAATAATATTTTCTTCCGATCTCGGCAGATATAGACTGTAACATGATCAAACCTTTCTATAGCGATAAACCGTCTATAACAATATATTTTCATGGGCCTTGAATGTCATTATAGACACATTTCACTCTATTAATGGAGCATTAGCAATATTTTATTTTCGTAGTGTATGACATGTGTAAGATATATGGAAGTCAATTTCGTATTTTACTTGAGCATTTTGGGCTACAATTTCAAAACCATACACACGTTTCTTAGAACACAGTGATCTATATTAAATAATAGCCAACTTATGTTCATGTACATAAGTATTCTCTGATATACGACTAACAGATACTAGTACACTGATGAACATAGTCAGGGTAACTTAAAAAATTACTGTAACTCTTTAAATATTTACTGAATTTTATTTCTACGTTACAGGAGAAGTTGCCTACATTAGATTTTCAAGCGAATTGAATTGACGAAAATCTTCGTCCATGAGTTTTTTATACCCTCGTCGTTTAAATAATTCTTCTAATTAACAAAGGGGTAGTCATCGATCGATTTCATAAAGGTGAGGTAATCACCTTTCAAATATCACGACTTGGAATTGAGTAATTAATGTCTTATAAAATATTTTTGTGGAAGAAATGGGGCGATTGAAATTGATGAGCATGTTGTAGACTTCGTAAGTGTTTATACGTTTGCTTGTTGTTAGTTTCCAAATCTTGTGAAAACGACATAGGTAATCATCTTAGTGATCGTTTTCAATAATCGTTTTAGTGATTGTCTTTAATGACTGTTTTAGTGGTTGTCATTAACGATCGTTTTAGTGATTGTCTTTAATGTTCATTTTAGCGATTGTTTTTAATGTTCATTTTAGTGATTGTCTTTAATGGCCGTTTTAGTGATTATCTTTAATGATCGTTTTAGTGATTATCTTTAATGATCGTTTTAGTGATTATCTTTAATGATCATTTTAGGGATTATCCTTAATGATCATTTTAATGATTGTCTTTAATGATCATTTTAGTGATTGTCTTTATAACCGTTTTAGTTATCGTATTTAATATCGATTTTAATTATCATCTTTAATAATCGTCTTCGTAATCATCTATAAGCTTATTTATCGTTCATAACAGGGATTGGTAACCTTTTTTGAATAGTAAGCTACTATGGTTCAGTGAGCGGTTTAAAATAAAATATTTATAGTGATACTTATATATATATATCTCTCTCCCTCTCGACACAAATTGGAAGGAGGAGGAGGAGAGTTTCTAAACTAGCAGAACGGAGTAAAAAGGTGTTTTTATTAAAAATATGCGCTTCGCCAAATATGATTTATTAATGCTAAAAACCTAACAAACAGCTAATTATATAAGTTTTGTTAATAAACTACTTCAGGCATTTAAAGTGCCGCATGGAGCTAACAATCCGCAAGTAACAATTAAAAAAAAACCCGTTTAATCTAAGAAATTGCTAAATGATGGATATGTTGATCTGTTATTGATTTAGGTGATTAAATACTCGCGAAGAATTTTTTTTTCTGCACCAGGTGGGAGTCGAACCCACACTTCCTCAATTTCAGGTTAAGAGCTGTACCACTACAGACGATGATCACGCTCCCCACCCCGTGCGAGCATAAATAAGGCTTTCACTACGGATGTTCGCTCACAGGAGACGGGGGAGGGGGGGAGTGATCGTCGTCCGTAGCCTAATGGGCAGGGCTGTTAACCGGGAATAGAGGAGATGCTCTGGTTCGACTCCCACCAGGCGCAAAAAAAATCATTGTTTTCTTTGCGAGTATTTAACCATCGGATACCACCACATCATCGGATATGATGGAGGATTACTTTAATTAAATATTATTACTTTGCTTACTCTGGATATCTGAATTAAAAAGTAATGTCTGATGAATAGGTAATAGATGGAAAAGGCAGAAAGAAAATCTAATCAAATTGACTTTTTTATGAAAGTGACTCAATGAAAAGATGGAGAGAAAGCCAAGTATTTCATCAATTAAATTTTTTTTTAATTGTTTGCCGACTTATGATCCATAGTCGTTTTCTTGATGATCATTCTTAGTGACTGTCTTAGCAATCGTCTTAGTGATCGTCTTTAATTATCGTTTTAGTGATCATTTTTAGCGATTACCTGATGCGTGATTTGCAAAAAGCGTTGTTCATTAATGCGAACTTATATATACTCGTATTACATTTCTCGATTGTTAAAACTTATAAATTTGTTTTGATTTATAAATATTGAAATAATTTATAAAAATATTTATAGAGTATCTTTCAGTTTAACTAATAATGATGATGAAGAAGAAATATGCTTGATGTTGATTGAAAGGATTGTAGGAGTTCACCCACTACTATTAAATATATTATCAGGATGAAAGTTAAACTGACAAGTGTTTTAAAATTACTACGTGGTATTTGGTCAATTTATTTACCGCACACACACATTTAAAGTTATCAATATATCTCCTTATCTTTGCTTTACAGAATTTCTTTTGGATAGAATAATATTAGCTGGTAGCAGTACTACTATAAACATCATAGTCATAACTGTATCATTGATATTATCTATATCTGATAGTATCTTTCGCTTGATGAAGGGAACAGTAGTTCTCGAAACGTTGCGAATATTTTTGCAGATGGTAAATATCTTTTACCTTCTTCATTTGTATTTCGTATATTCCGACCAGTGTCAAATTTTACTAGTTATGTATCATTCTTTCTTCCGCCACCCCTGCATTTTATGAATCCATAATCTAACCATATCCAATCTGCATTCTACCAATCACCATGTGTATATGGCACGACACATCCATGTATATATCCAATTTATAAATACAATATTAATCCAAATTAATTCACTGAATATTTACTATATATTTACTATTGATTTGCAAACTATTTACCTGTATTTTTAGCATTTGTACACAAAACCAGTTTTTAGAAATGATTATAATAATAAACTCACATATCAACTAACGATAACAAAAATAAATATATATTAATTTATAGCACGAATATAGTACTCATAAGGGGACCATTCCACATCTGTATTTTTTGGGAACCGGCTTGGTTTTCTGTCCTGTCAAAGATACTAGCCAATTTCCCTTTTATGTATTTTATTTATTATATTTATCGACGCCCCCTTGCAGAAAATACGGTTGCAATAATAAGCTTTATTGAGATTATTAATTATAAATTTATCTATTTATAATAATTATCTAATTTAAAATTTAGTTTTATTAATGCTCCATCAATATTTGTTACAGAATACACTTACAAGCATGGGTCTAGTAGCAGTTTATGCACGTGGGTGGAAATCATAATTATCAATTTTTTAATAAATTTAGTGCCACCAGTTTTAAAGATACAAGTATACTTTTCACAAAAATCAAATCTTCTAATGATATAAGGTATTTTTAAACAATTTACTTACTAAACAATGTTGCAATATCAATAACTCAGTAGTTTTAAAACCGAACGTATTTTCTTGGGGCGAAACTATTTTAGTATCAACATACGGTGAACTTACCCAATATATGTTTATAAAATATGTATTATTACATGTGTACAATAGTGCCCTCCTGCCTATGTCCACGTGTGGTACATTCAAAGATCATCCGCGGACAAGAGCGAACCGTATACTATACTAGTCACTTTTCGTTTACTTACATATTTAGGATAAAATTTAATTGATAAATTATGCATAATAGGAAATTTCAGCATTAAATAATGATAAAATAAATCCACATTATTTTACCATTTCTCTCTTTCTCCCCCCCGTCTCTCAAATGAATGAGATTCTGACGTTTCTGTTTAACCTTCAAGAGATGCTGCTGCAGTGAAAGGTATATTATACACATAGACAGTCCAAATACGCTTTTACATTAATTTCTTAAAAAATATACATTTATTACTTCCGCGCTTCAGCGCTATTATTAAGCAAAATCAAGGTTTATAATCACAACAGTGGGATAGCACTGCAAAGAATATGGATGGAAAAGACATTTGGAGTTAACTGATGAAATAAGAAATGCCAGAAGGTACAAAGAGGAAAAAGAGACGAGTTATACGTTATACCCAATACTGGCAGCAGTTTTTACCATGTATTAAATAAACTGAATCCTATGCAAAACTAAGACTAGCGATAAAAACAAGACTAACACAATTAACTTTAATGTAAACGGTTGTCAATTGCTTCGGCGGCGATGGCCGTCCTTGCTCAAAACCTGACAAAAGTCTGAATGGAATACGGCATGAGCTCATGCCATACTCCAGTCAGATTTTTTGTCAGGTTTTGAGCAAAGACGGCCATCGCCGCCGAAACAGCCATAACCGTTTACATTAAATTTAACTGTGTTAGTCGTGTTTATATTGTTAATCTTACTTTTCATCATGTTAATCAGAATGGCACGCAATTTGAAGGATCGTACATTCCGGTAATTTTCTAATTAATAGTTTTGGGCAGAGTAAACGGCACAAACGAAATATATATGCGGATACGGGGATTTCACAGGACAAAAATTTATATGTATCTTTATATACTTTACGTATGTCTTTTTATATTTGTCATATATCTTCATACGTTTTACATATATCTTTATATATATTTTGCATATTACACGTTTTATGTCACATGTTTTGTTTGTGAATTTAATATGAGTATATATTTTTTTTATACAGCCAACAAAGAAAAACTATTGCTAAATGGCACACGTTTTGTGCGTGAAAAGAACAGCCTTAATCTATCCAATCCATCCAATCTAACAAATCTAAACGGCAGCATGAACGGGAGCATGGTTGGCAGTACAAGCAGCAACTCCATTGTTGGCAGTTTAGCGTCTCAACCTCCTATACAACAGCCAACGAGCCAAGACTCCACGTTAAGAAAACCAACAAAATTGGAATCTTTGTCAAATGGCGAATTGAATAAAAAAATGAAAAGAAGGACGAGACTCATTAGTGGTGAAAGCATGGAATGGCCCATTTGACGAGACTCGTCCTCCGGTGATAACAATATTGAGCACAGGGTGCCTAAATTGCCCCCCATCCGTCCACTTTCGGACGAGCAATCGGGCAATAATTGCCCAACAATTTTATCCCGCCATAGGTATTAAATTTCAGATTCGATATTTAGGTTCGCGGTCTTAGCTCAGTTTTAGAGGCCTTACACTTCGTTTAGGAGCACCACTGCCATAATAATTCATACGTCTAATCACATGACGACATTTTGGTCTGTTGCAATCTCAACGTTATCGTCTTTTGTTTATTTAGTGGAGTTATTGCTCTCGTACTGCAAGTGTACAAATCCACTACTCCCTTGAATGGAGTCTTTGTATTCCAAGTGTACGAAGGCACTAGTAGCTCCATTGAGTATTGTTTTTGTATTTCAAGTGTAACAATTTCTTTAGTTGTCTAAGTTTTAGTAGGGGATGGCAGTGGTGCTTAGGAAAACCACGTTTCTAAAAATCAGTAGTATTAACTATATAAATAAAGTGCCACTTACATATTTAAGCATCCTCTGCTCATTGGCTGGTCCCATTCCAAGGAAGGCACTCAAATTCATGAAATGTACGACGCAAAATAGCTTGCTAAACAGCCTCCATCTTTGAAACTGATTACTAATTCGTTTGCAATCAATGACCTTATAAAAACTATTTGTTTAAAATTATTATCCTACCGCCACTTTTATTATTACCGAAATTTATTCTACATATAAATCAAATTCTAATGATTTTCGCATGTTCGAATTAAAAAAAAAGTGCCTATAATTTAATTTTGCAAATTTTTCAATTTCAATATTGACCCTGATGCTCTGCTTGCGAATGGGATTCGTCACTGGGGGACAAGTATCAAGATGTGCCTATTTGCTGTACATATCGAGAAGAAAACTGTATTATAAGAGTACTATATATTTGAATATTTATCTGTGCAAATATATATGTGTGTATCGTCTAGAAAAACAAATGTGTTTGTAAACTTTTTGTTATAATCGCCGCTGTAGAAAATAACGAGGTAATTTTAACAAAAATTATATTAATATTGAAATATTCTCGGGACTTTTTAGAAAAATGAGGGTTATAAAATTACTTTTAACTTCGTACTGAATTACTTAATCACAAGGTTTAAACTTTTATAAAAATTGAAGTCATTTCCTGAAATTAATGTTATGATTAATTAATGTTATGAACTAAAACGGAGAACGCCTAAACTTTAAAAAAATTGCATAATGAAAAATTTATTTCATGTCTTAAGCACGGATTTAAACACGCTCAAGAGTATTTATCTCTTCATATACCTATTCTCTGAAGTTTCAAAAAAGCAAGATTTATTGAAAAGTTGTTATTTTGTATTGACAATGAATTTTAATATAGAGGAATTAATTCTAATATAATTTGAAGTTCCAATTTTATTATAATTCAATATTTAATTTTCATTTCTCTTTTCAATATTTGAAATGTTTGCTGGCTTATAAGGCTTAATTTAGTTTTAATTTTAATATAAATTAATTCCGCATTTATATATTCCGTACAATGCACCTAAAATATGCATTAATTTTTTTTGACTAATTCATTACAATATTAATTAATCATTTTATTATCATTATATATATCTAAAGCTATCATTATATATTTTTATGCAATAATGTGATTTTCATAATGAAAGTTTTGTTCGTGTAACATCTTCAAATAATTTTTTTCTATTTTATCTGTAAAAGGATAAGTTGGCATTCATATAGTTAAGATAATGAATTGATGAGCAGTATTTTAAACAAGTTTTTTATGAGTGAACAATCCAATTATAACACTGCTTAAAGTAGATTAAACATTAGTAACAATGTTGTAGAATGTGCATTTAAAAACAATTTAATAGTTACGTAAATGATTACAACTCTTCTCCTAGTTTCAGGAATGCTTGGAAAATTTTATAAAGCTCTACTCGTTAACATCCCTCCCCACACATTTTTCAAACTATTCTTTCATTTCTCTACTTCCAATCTATTTTCTGCCAGTAGATGACGTTGCCTCGGGGTAATGACACTAGCGTGAAATGATAACTCCATGTTCACTTCGGGTTCACTCTAATTGATTCCTGAAGAAGGACATCGATGTTTCTCTGAAATGTGTCGATATGCTCTACATAACTTAAAAAATATGTTTAAGAACGTTGTTACTGATGTCTAATCCTTTTGGTATATTACTTCACATTTAACCTAAAAAATTATCATTTTTTTAAGAGATAAATTATGTAGTACGAAGCAAATATTATCTTTGAGCAAAAATGTATTCATGCTCAAATTTATATCAATATTATAATATATATTACATAGCCTGGGATAATATCATATGATATTTCAAGTTTTAAACTTAGAAAGCTTTGGGTACCGACAATCAACATTACAGAAACTGATGCAATAGAGTTTATTAGTAGGCGTTAATTATATTGTAGATAATAAAAAGAGAATTAAAAGTATTTTTCTTGTACGTGGGGTACACTCTGTGCGTTTAACACTATTCGATCACATTAATCGATGTGTTTGTCATTGTTTGATTAATGTGTCACATTAATCGATGTGTTTGTCATTGTTCGATTAATGTGTCACATTAATCGATGTGTTTGTCATTGTTTGATTAATGTGTCACATTAATCGATGTGTATGTCTCGTTGAAACTTTGTACATCTGTTATCAATTTATTTTCGAATTTTTAAAACCATCATAGCATCTATTGTAATATACGAAAAAGACACTCTCTGTAAATATGTATAAATGTGAAAAAATAAAAACTATGAGTAAGTTGTTCAAAATGTATTTTTTAAATTGTTTACAAGAAAAAAATTGTATACAAGATTTAAATACAAGATTAAATTGTATACAAGATTGGACATAGCTTCCAAAAATTTGAAATTTCACCTTTGTATACCAATGTTCCGGATTATGCATTTATCTTACAGTATGATTAAGTATACAGTATGACTATGCGTTGCGAGCAGGGCGGACAGGGCCGCCGCCCCATGGGCCATAGGACTCGCGCTCTATGCAAATCCAAGGTATGCGCCTTTGAGAGAACTCAGGCCGCCCCTGGTTGCGAGTTCGTTAATGCGTCGAATGTGAGTACGTTAACTTAGGATGTGATTAATCTATATTCACAGAGGTATGGTCCGTTCGCGCAGATCTGACGCCCGATACCGTTACCAGACGGGTTGTTCCATTGCAGTTTAGGGAAGGGCGTCTTGCCGCAACTGGTTTTTCCCGTGCAAAAAAAACAGTTCGGGCAAGACGCTCTTCCCTAAACTGCAGTGGAACAACATGTCTACTTGCAGGATCAGGCGTCAACTGAGCGCGAACGCACTATAGTTTACAAGTTACTTTTGTAACGGGTTATTCGCTTTTGTCGCTAGAGGACGCACTAGATCACAGAAAACGGGGTAGAAGTATAAACGTGTCCTGTAAACAAGCATGCACATATAGTCCATCCAAGGCAAGCCGAATTCGCACCTGGACATTTTAACACATTTATATGTTATTATACAAATCTTTATTTGCTTTTGTTTTTAAGGTATAAAGGCAGCAAATTATATATATTAATTTACTTTACAGAATATATTAATTAACAACATTAAGAGGGTCCACCTCCCCCCTTCAGAATTTTTTTTATTTATTAAAATTATTTAATTTCTTGAGTGTACATTTATAGGGCATATTTTACTGATATTGGGTAAAAAATGATTTGCAGCTAACTTGCTTTTTAAGAATGTACAATGCGCTGAAAAAGGATGTTGACCATTTTTTATACTTGTCGCTATGTTTTCCACATTTTTTTATTTTTAATATTTGTCTTATTAAAAATGAAGTAAAGAAAAATCCATCTGAAGGATTTTTGTTTTCTTGCACAGAACCAGAGAAAAAATTTTAATTAAAACATGAAACGGGTAACATGCATACTTAAAATTAAAATATCAAAATTCTGGTCAAACAGTTCATTTATATCTGTAGATATTATATATCTGCCAAATTTTGTGAAAATATCTTGAAAAGCTTAAAAGCCTCAGAATTTTGAAGTCGAAGAAATTGCAAAAATGAAATCCCGAATAAACTGAACTTAAAGTTAAAAACGCCCTATTTTTATTACTATATATCATTAGTAAAAGTTCCGACATGATGATGTTCCTTTTGACTTAGGAACAAAATTTTAGCCTTACTAGATTTGTAAAGATTCATGTTTTTTTAAGCAAATATTTTTTTTTTCAAATTTGGTCATTTTGTGGGGACGGACCTCCTTAATAGTTTTGATATCGAAATAAATATTCACAATTCCATGACCGTAGGCTGACATTCTTGATGTAAGTCAGTATTATTTCGGCTTAACTTCCTTAGGATTGGTTGTATGTTTATGGCGCAAGGGCATTCTGCGCCAAAGAATGATTTCCCGGCGCCTAGTGGGACCCAAACCCACAGCTACTTGATAACCAGACAAGTGCTTTTACCCATTGAGCTACAGCCTCAGGAGGGTTCAGTCCTGCGGTGGCGTAGTTGTAATGTGTTAACTTGTCTGGTTATTAACTTGGGTTCGATTCCAATGATACTGTAAGCGGCATGCCACTTTTTTTGCTCACTAAAATATAAGGACGACTAAACGTTATCCAGCAGTTAGTCAGGGAGTGACCATTTTTTGGGGGATTGCGCAGCTTAGAGCCGAACGGTTAACGGTTCCCTGGGTGGCGCTACAATTACGTATGGCCACCCTAAATCGGAGATCCTGTTCAAAACGGCATTATGGGTAACTATAGATAGTTCTAACTACGTAATTATTAATTAGTAATTGTTAATCCAACTACGTCAAAAAAATCCTACGACCCTCCAGGAGTCCATTCACTGTGGATTATGGTTTCCATTCTCACTGTTTGATAGTGCGTAAATAGAGGACACGTTATAAGTCAAGTGCACAGGTCACGTTACAAGTCAGGTGTGCAGGTCACGTTAGAAGTCACGTGCACAGATCACGTTAAGCCATTTTCCAAACCCAAATGGCTAATCGTCCGGTGTTTGGATATAAAAATCTAAATAATTAACCAGGTATATTTTTTGAAAAATTATTTTAAAAAGGCTAATTTAGACAAATTTTATTTTTAAAAATTTTTTCGTCAATCCTGACATTAGAAGCGACTGTTTATTTCATCCTAATCATGAATTATGGAAATTATGGTGCAACAACTGGCAGAAAAAGAGAATTTTCGAAAACCTGGAGGGGTACGATCCCACTTCCCCTCGTTGTCGGAGAAGTGCACTAATCGCTAAGCTACAGGTGACCTTTCAGTTTTATCGACAGAGGACGCATCGCATATTACTGTAATCGGCTTGCAGGTACATTTTACAATAAGTCATAATGAACGATATACCTTATCTCGAATGCTAAAAGATTTCGGTGTCTTAAAACCCTCGGTCATTCCTGAATACTCACACATTTAAAAATACATGGTTAGGTCATTAGCAGTTGCTGCACAGATGTTATTCAGCCATTATGGGTCTGAGTTTACCAACGCATTCCCAACTATTCTTCTCATCGGAATATTTCCACGAAAAATATGTATTCATAAAAAGTGCTTAAAAAATTAAAATAAAAAATTCCAGGAGAATCTTTAACGGCCCGGCATAGTTGATGTGAGGTCTGGCTATTGGGAAACACTGTCTTAGGCGAAAGTCATTCGAATTTGCCCTTGATGTCCTTGCGCCACAAACCCAAAGAAACGAGCAAGTGTTGTCGTAATTCACGCCCCGTTGGCAATGAATAGCGAAAATGGCAACGCATTTTGTGTAGGCCAATGCTTCCGGCATCAGCCAGACTTTAAGATACATATACGATCGAACCTCGTTAAGACGAACACCAAGGGGAACAGAAAATATGTTCGTATTAACTGTAAATTAATTAACTAACTGTAAATTAAATATAATTAAATACAATGATAAATTAATTAACTGTAAATAACTGTAAATTAACTGTCTTATTCGGAAAGGATAATATGTTATACAATTTGACGGGACTTCAGAAAACGGTTCGTATTAAAAGTAATTCGTCTTAAGCGTGTTCATCTTAACGAGGTTTGACTATATATAGAGGCGACCCTAGAATTTGGGAAGCCCGAGGCAGAGTGTACTGCTCGAGGCTCTATACAAAGGGACTCGCATATAACGAGGAGCTTGGGACCAAATACAATGTTCGCTATATCCGATCTGCAATAATCTTGGTCATTAAAAACAATTCAATTCTATTATACTAAGGGGGCACATACCCCTTAAGTGTTACGAAATGCCTTCTGATAGGCTGAAGTTCAACATTCTATAACTTTTAAAATAACACATATCCAAAAATAAAAATTTGCACATAGGATTATTGTATTATGAGCTTACTAAAATCATTAACAAAATGTATTTACATATTGCTATTTTTTTATAATAAATCAAAATATTATACTAGATTTTGCTCGTTAAAATTTTTAATACCATTTTGCGCGCATAATATAATTGGTTGTTATTATCTAATTACCAAAAGTAATGTGCTAAATGATAAATAATGAGTATAGCATTCAACTAACGAAAAATCTTAAGAAAATAATGATACTTAATATTTTTTAAAACAATAAAAAATAAAACTTTTAAAATTTGCCATTTTTTCAATATTAAAATGCATCTAGATAAAAATATTATTATTTAATCTCTTATTTTTTCCGCCTTTTCATGTATGGTTACAAGAATGTGCCAATTTTTATTACCCTAGTATAAAAAGTTTTTTAAATACCATGCGCGCAAGACCAAAATTTACTATTTTGAGAAAAACACGTTTAAAGAAAAATATTTGTTAACATTGGAGTCATTATCTATTAGCATCAACCTACCTTCATAAACCTGCTTAGAATACAACAGAAAAGTATGTGGAACCTTCCTTGGATCTTATCGTTTTAATTTTTTTGCAACTTCTGTTAGCTTTCCACCTGATTACAAGTTTCCGCAGCAGTCTTGGAGCGGAGATCAAAATACGATGTTTGTTTTATGTCTATTATTTTTTAATATATATCATCATCATCATCATCATCATCATATTCAACCATTATCTATCCACTGCTGGATGAAGGTCTCTCCAAATGCTTTCCACACAAGTCTATCCTGGGCCATTCGTATATACTCGTCATACTCGGCCATATATATATATATAAATGTTGTTGATCATGTGTTGTATGCAAATTTCATCGCAATAGCACAAATTATTTTGTAAATATCTTGTGAGCAAGGCTGAAAATAGTCTTGAGAGAAACATGTTAACATGTTTAACTTAAAAATTCTTCGCCAACTTTGAAATTATCTATATGGAATAACATACCTTCATCAATCCATTTAGAATGCCCCAGCAAAGTATGTGGGATCACTTTTAGATGCTGTAGTGTTATTTTTGTGTAACTTTTGTTGACTTTTCACCTAACGACAAGTTTTTGTAGCGCTTTTGGTAAAACGAACAGAATATGATATTCGTATTTCGTCCATGATTTTCATGGCATATGCAGCATATAAACTGGGATTAATTCCACATGCTTCCATGGTGAACAACTGCCCTTTTCCACCCTCATTAAATTGTATAACTGCTTCATTGGTATCAGTGTTTACGATGTTGACTTCAGTTTGGCGCCCTCATCCAAACGGGGCCCCGAGGCGCCCGTCCCTTAAGCCGCCCCTGTATATAATACAAACTATTCTTGGCTCAGGTAATCTTCACTATCCTTACGCTATAAAGATATCAACCAATCCATTATTAACTTCCTTTAACGTGTTTTACACAAACATGAAATTTAAATACAGTCGGCTCAGCTTAAAACAATACTGATGGTTCCAGAAAATATTAATTGATTAAGTCAAGTATTCGATTGTCCGGAGACTGCACAAATAATCTGCATGAAATAGTATTGAAACTGACAATATTTGCAAAAGAAAACGTGTCAAACGTAATTCACTTTTTTTAATGAAAGAAAAATTATAAACCAGCATGCACTTGCTGAATTGCTTATGCCTAAAGAAATCTGTCAAAACTTTTGTTTGGCATTTACTAATAAGAAGATTTTCCTAGGAAAAGATCCTTTATACAAAGGAGAGGGGAAGATGTTTGCATTTTCTTTTATCTGCAAATTCTTTCTTTTAATTTACTAATAAGAAGATTTTCCTAGGAAAAGATCCTTTATACAAAGGAGAGGGGAAGATGTTTGCATTTTCTTTTATCTGCAAATTCTTTCTTTTAATTGTTTGAGTACTGATTTTCATACTAAGATTATTCAGCCTTTATTTCATTATCCGAGTCGGCCTGTGCAGATTATTCGCTTAAGACCGACAATTTAACATTAATTAAATGAGGATGATTTTGGTTTGAATAGATTTTATTCTTATAAGAGGAGTAGTCGATTATTCGTGACAAATGGGGGGCCGACTGTAAGTACAGTTTCGTTACGGAGCGTTCCATTTTCAAAGAGGGGCAATCCACATTTCACTCTTTGTCATGCCTTGTTCATCGCTCTCTAAAATGCTCACCTTTCCCTTTTTCCCTTTTTAAAAAAAAAAAGCTAAAGATACTTCTTCTTCTTCTTCTTCTTTTTCTCGTTTCACTTACGTGCAAGGTCTCTTTCAATAAGAGCCTGTTCTCCAAACAAAGCAGAGATTTCACCACCACACAACATACCTAAGAGAACGAAGCGTACACTTCTTCTCGTGGAATAAAGTAAGATTCATTCATTCATTCTCTCTCTCCCCCTCCTTCTCTTCCTTCCTTCCTTCCTTCCTTCATTCATTCTCTATCTCTCTCTCTCTCTCTCTCTCTACCTTCCTTCCTTTCCTCATTCATTCATTCATTCATTCATTCAATCAATCAATCAATACTAATATATTTATTTTGCGAAAACGCACAATCATACAATCGAATACAGTGACTAATATCATGGTATTGGCTTGGCAAGACTTCATAGGCCTTGCGGCAGCGTAATAGTAACGCATTCAACTGCCATGCGATTCCGGGCTTGATTTCAGCCGGTACCCAACGTTTTCCGGGTGCTTGCTACACATCCGTATTCCAGGATGTGATTCCTTAGGCGGAAGAGATTCAATTTACATGGCAACCTGTAGGCCCTGGCCGAATATGATCTTGGTTATTCCGTGCCACAAAGAAGCCTTATGGTAACGTAATGATGACGCGTTTACCCATCGTGCACTGACGATCGATCGCAATACTGGGATCAATCGGCATGGAGATCAATCCCAATGGGACAGTAGAGAGCATGCCCCTTTTCTGCCCACCGTTGTCCAGTAGGGCCGGGGACAGGATTTAGGCAATTTATCAGATAGAACCCCTCAATCAATTGTGCTTAACGACAAATTATGTTTGTTATATTATTAAAATTTAGCATCAGGCCCTTGATCGTTTGCCCCCTTTTACTTCCCCTTGTCCCCGGCCCTGTTGTTCGGAGTTTGGTTCCGCAGGCGGCGGAGGTTCGGATCCATCAGAAACCTGTAGGTCCGGCAAGGTATGACTTTGGATGTCCCCGCGCCGTAAAACATAAACTAATCAGGCACAAACAAATCTTACACATAGTAATCTTCAGACCCGGCAAAGTACGACCTTGTCCGTCCTTGCGCCGTGAAACATAAAGAATGAGACAAAAGAAAATCTAACACACAGTAATCAGGCCCGGAAACGTATGGCCTTGGCTGTTGTTGCGCCGTAAAACGTAAACGAATAAGACACAAACAAATCTAGCACGTGGTAATCAACAGGCTTGGAAAGATATGACTTCGTTTGTCCTTGCGCTGTAAAACATAAACGAATGAGGAGCAAGTTAATCTAACAAATCGTAATCTTCAGGCCTGGAAAGGTATGACCTTGGCTGTTCTTGCGCCGTAAAACATAAATGAATGAGGCACAAGCAAATCTAACAAATCACAATTTTCAGGTCCGGTATGGTGTGATCTTGGATGTCCTTTCGCGATAAAACAAAAATGAATAACACACAAGCAAAGCTAACGCATAGTAATTTTCTGGGTCGGCAATGTATGACCTTTTCTGTCCTTGCTCCGTAAAACATAAACGAATAAGACACAAACAAATCTAGCAAGTGGTAATCAGCAGGCCTGACATGACCTTGGGTGTCCGTGCGCCACAAGCCAAAAGAATAAGACACAGACAAATCTAGCACGTGATAATCAACAGACTTGGAAAGGTAAGACCTTGTATGTCTTTGCGCCATAAAACATAAACGCATAAGACATAAGCAAATCTAGCACATGGTGATCTACAGGCCTGACAAGGTATAACTTCGGCTGTCTTTTCGCTGTGAAACCTAAACGAATAAGACACAAACAAATCGGATACATAGTAATCTTCAGACGAGAAGGTATCACCTTGGCTCTCCTTTCTCCATAAGACATAAACGAATGAAACACAAACAAATCTAACACATAATAATCTTCAGACAAGGAAAGGTGTGATCTTGGATATTCTTGCGCCTTAAAACATAATCGAATAAGGCACAAATAAATCTAGCACGTGGAAATCTGTATGGGTTATCTAAATTACGCGTTGGAGATAACAAGTCCTAAATCACGCCACCCTAAATCACCTGAATACTACTCTTTTCTACTAGTAGTCGATTGCTACTAGTAGTTGTTAAATATTAGTAACTGACTGTTAATTACCGATTAGTAATTACTAACTCCTAACTCACATTAATAATATTTAATTACTATTTGCCGAACGCTTACAATAACGTAGTAGTAGCGCGTTCATTTACAGTACCATAAACTGGAGTTCGATTATAATGGTATTATGGAACGCAAATCATTTTCTACCCATTTTAATTCGGGGTTTGATTCCTTAAGCAACAGATGTTCGAATTCTTCAGAAAACTCCAAGTCCCTGAAGAATATGACCTTAGCTGTTTTCGAGCAGTAAAATACGTATTAAGTGTATACCTATTTACGTCGGTGAATTCATTTTATAGACCGTAACGTAGAGTTTTCAAAATTATTGGGGACAAGCATATTGTATGCATGTATACATTGCGTAACCTTCATAGCGATTGAAAATGAATCTTAGAAGGGAAGCGATTAACTTTCTATGGAATGCCATGAAAATGCTTCTGGCGGCGTCAAAATTTTAGTCAGACCACCGTGGTAATCAAGTGGGCATGTCAGCGACATCGGGTTCCTTAATACCGTGGGAATACAATACGATTTTAAAATACGTGGCAAATAAAGAGAATGAATCAGCCTAAAGGACTTCAAACTTCCTAATAAAAAGTTTTCCTAAACACACGCACACCTGTATCTGGTTGCCAGACACAATAAGGAGCTGCTAGGCTAGGAACGAGCCCCAATTGTCCTTGAATACACTGTATTGTTTGAATAGTAGTACTTGTCGAGCTCTTTTGCTCGGTTGATTACCAGAAATCCAGACCTTGCAAATTTCCCACAGGGGTGCTAATACTTTAATAATGAAACAACATCATCACTTGATTTGCAGCAGGATATTAGAATTTTTTTGCAAAAGCACGGATGCTTATAAAAAAAAAGCGTTCATTTATTTTAAGGTATAACTCACATACTCTAATTTGGGCGTCATTTTTATAAACATTACTCTTTCTTCTCATCTAAAAACAAAACACACAACGAACAAAGTTAACACGATGAAGTTATACTTTTAGTAAGATACATTCAAACTGTAGCTCAACCAGAAAAAAACTATTATTCATCCCTTCTGTCTACTTTTAATTAACTGTTTTCTCATTTTCTATTTTATTTTATAACGCGGATCTCTTTCCTCGCGCATCAAATATACGTCATACCATCTTAATATTTTCAGTTTCCATTATTTACGTGTTGCCACCTGTCGGTCAATTATCATTTGTGACAAGGGTAAGCATTGTTGTTCAACTCAGCTTTTTATTCGAATATATATTTAACAATAAAGAACATCTATTTTTTAAATGGTTGTTTGTGGAAAATGGTTATTTGTGGAAAATGGTTATTTGTGGAAAATGGTTATTTATGGAAAATGGTTATGTGTGGAAAATGGTTATTTGTGGAAAATGGTTATTTATGAGAAACAGTCGTTAACTGAAAAACGGGATTTTAATTTTGGTATCATATTGACCTGCCCTGGTTCATGAATACATCGTTTCCACATAGCGAATTTTCTATATAACGAATTTTTTTTTATGGAACCGTCCATTTCATTATATGGAGGTTCTACTGTGTAGTAAAATTGAATTTTTTAAAATTTTTGTGGGGGAAGGGGCTCGGGACCCCACGGGTCTAAATAAAATATGATTCACATCGAATTTTCTTATAATGAAACCTAGTGTTAAAACAAGGGGGGAGAAACTCTTGGTATTGCTTAATATATAATTCAAACTTACTATGGAAGCTTCTAAAGGATGGTGTAGAAAAAATATGCCAATTTAGGAGGTGGTTCGGATACAGAGGTAAATAAATTGGTACGAATTCCATGGTCCACAGTGTGGGGTTTTTTAAAATACATTTAAAGTTTTCAGTGATGGCAGGGTAATGAAGATTTCCGAGACAAGAAACTTGGATGTCCAGCATCATCTGTTATCTGACTATTTACATCGCATTTCAAATCGTGTTTAGTCTCCCATTTGTTTATGATGATAAAGAATTTGTCATCATTTAAAAAAAATCGTTAAAAAAAAAAGACGTATGAGATATACGTAAGACACTTTCTTCTCTTATAAAAATAATTGTATTGACATCGTAATGCCCATGCCAAACATGAAATACGGCTTCAGCTATTTTCTTACAATAACCAGATTACAATGTTAGAAGTCAGCAGTGGTTTTCTTTAAAAGACCCTGTTATATATATATATATAGTGTCATATTTGAAATAAAGAAGGATCCTTCTGGACTATTTCAAAAATCATGAATGGTAAAAGTTAGTGCCAAAGCAATGGGCCATCGTACGCCTCCCTTCTTCGCCCCGGCATTCCCACACCTACCACACTGCCTGCTACAACTACAACCGCATGTGCTACTACTTCCTGCACTCAAAACCTTTTACTATCTACAAATGCCTCCACACACACACACACACACGGAGCCACCTTCGTCATTGCTACTACCACGACTAATCAGCCCCGAATTACGTCACAGGCTCATTAACATAAGATCTTTCGCTGTCGAAGAATCCTCCACATAACAACGCCCACTTTGGTTCATTGCGGACGAGCGCGCCACATGACGGGTTGCAACGATTGATTTGCATTTGGCGTCAAAGTTTATAGCCAAATGATGGCGAAAAAAGCAATTGTTTCGTTGTTTTATAAGTGCCCTAAATTCTCTGGCGCGTAGTTGAATATATCTTTATCCTTCCCGCTTTTGCTCTTTTCTCCATCACGTTACGATTTAAAGATGTTTGGAAATTGATAAGAAATTTCCATGGAATTTCGTGATTATTTTCACTTAAATATGTGATCAATTTTAGTTTACATATTATTTTGCGACTCGGGTTGCACTAATATACATTTAATTCTGCTTATTATTCCACTATATTCATACTAAGAGTATTGAATTGATAATTCGCCCAGTAAATCTCATAGATTTACTGGGCGAATTATCAATAGCCAAATTTTGATCGAAATTATTGTTGCAAAATTTTATGTGTTTTTGTCTCTT
>QLNU02015003.1:62566349-62586397 GCA_006491805.2 Dysdera silvatica
AATTGTTAGACTCCATGTCTCTGATCCATAAGAGAGGACTGGCAATACACACTGGTTGAAGACCTTTCTTTTTAGACACAAAGGCAATTTCCCCTTCAGGATAAAACTGTTTCTTCCAAATGCACTCCAGCCAAGTTTAATACGTCTGTTGAGTTCTATATATATAAAATATATATATATGTGTGTGTGTGTGTGTGTGTACACAGTGATTACGAGGACTTTAAATCATGGGTTCACCAAAATTTCGATATATGAAAGTCAGACTGTATATTATTTTTTTTTATTTCTATGTGTGAATTAATCTTTCCTTTTATCTGTATATTTATTTCTCTGTATTTTATTCACTCTCTCTCCCTCCCTCTCTATTTTATTATATAACTAAGTGAAAAACTATTTGTTATTAAATATATAAGTGACAATATTATGCCGTTTAGTTCAAATGTTTCTACACAAAGTTAAACGAGTGTCGTGTGAAATAATGAGAGAGTAAATCCAAGTGAACAGAGATCAGGGTTTCCCAGATCTTCCCATTATTGCTTTCCACAGTTACGCCAACTCGCCAAATTTCTTTTCTTTTTTTTTACTTCTTCAAAATTCGGCTTAAGAGATGAAACAAAAAGTACTTTTCGAAAAAATATAAGAAAAGGGATGTTACAAGACTGGCGTACACAGTAGCCGAATGTATAAAAATAGGGGCGACGTCCTCGGGTGATGGCAAATGCCAGGTGGTCCACCAATCAATGGCGAGGAGGTGGGGTTGCGCACGCTCCTGTCGATCCCGTTCCGTCTCCCCTCCTCTCTCTCCCCGATCCCCTACCCTGTCCAGGCCCATCCCAACTAACTACGGGTAGCGTATATCGATCTATACACACCGGACCGCACCCATTTCTTTTGAAGGGAAATAGGGTAAGAAGGATTACAACCACTATCATCATCATCATCATCATCATCATCTTCTTGAAAAAGTTCAGTGCTCTTTCTCGCCGGCAAAACATGTGTCACTAGCGTTGCCAATCGTGGGATATGAAAAAGTAGAGCAAACACAGATATTCACCGGATTTAAAATTCACGAATTTTGTTTACGTAATTCTACCTAGGTTCGATGATGAAAGAATGCGTTATATATACTTTTTTCATACATAGAAAGGGCATGTGCAAAGCTTTGCTGGAATTCTTGAAGAAAAAGAATCTTTAGTATTGGAATTCTACTAAGTACATTTCTGCATTGCAGTGCAACTTATAAATGGATTTGCGGTCAAAAATGAAATTATGAGAACAAGTAATGCTTCAATTTTTATAGTGCAAAGAAAAATGATTTAAATTTGCAATAATTATAATCATATAATCTCATCAATTGGTGCGTAGAAATCTCTTTTGTATTATTCAGTTTTGGATGCAGCATTTAGCGTAAGTACCAATGGAACTTCACGAAAATTGAAAAAGCTTCATAGTCACCGCACATCCCAAAATTATACGAATCGCCTATTTTTCTAAAGCCCACGATATGTTAAATTAAATTTCGAGAAGGTCGTTATTTTATTTATAAAGTTTTGATATCGCGATTTATGAAAACCAAAAAATAAAATTCCGTTTGCTTTTTTGCAAAACTAGATGGCGCCACCATAATGCTGCGTTGTGACGTAAAGCAGCATACAGCGCCTCGTTAACCATAGCGGGGATTGTTCGAACCAACTGCTAAACGTCGGTCAAGGGTGTCGTTGTATAGAGAGGCCTGTGCCCGTGAATGCGGCAGGTCGGGGTGAAGGAGGACCCCCAAATTTTGAGCCTGGACAAGGCCCCCCCTTACCCATCTGCTCGGGTGAGGTGGCGGTAAGACTCTCAAGAAAGGGGGGTCCGAAATTAAGCTGTGTTTCTCTTTTTTGTTTGTTGTTAGTTATTCGTGTGTTATTCTGTGAAAGTGGACATCAGAACTGCATTTCCTACCAAGCGCACAAAATTAGAGTGAGATAAAGGACAAAATCCCCCCCCCAATCCTACCCCCGACTGAACTGCACCGTATCGTCGTATAAAATTGTTCACTTCATTTGTGAGTCTACTAACTATTGAGAGTTTATCTGTACGTATGTGCATGTGCGTTTAGTAATTTATTTTTTGTGTGTATTTAAATTTTTTATGAGAAACTGAAGAAGCATAGCGATGCAGAAACTTTTTGGCTGTACGGGGGGAGGGTCCGGACCCCCCGACAGACCATCACCCCTACTGCTACGGCATCCGTAGCCGGATAACTAGAGAAATCTAAAGTCCCGACTGCAATACGTAAGTATTAAACAAATTTATATTTTTTCTCCTTTACTTACGCGTTTTCAAAGAACTCTCATAACAAAACGCCTATTTCAATACAGTATTAAATTTTAAAAGTTGGGGATTCAAAATGCATTTTTTAATGCAAAAATTTTAACACAAGCTCAGACATTTGTAATGGCGTTTTTAAAGCTAAAAACGCTATATATTATATAATAATGATTAATTATTTTTCTTTAATATATTTAATATTCTATTAACTCTATAATTCTTTTCTGCAGGAGCTATAACCCGATTAGAAAATTACTTGTAGATTCAAACAATTATTTCGTCTTTTCTAAAATCTATAGACAAAATTTATTACCACCGAAACGCATGGGATTTTATGTCTTTACTATCTCTACGTTGTGCGTTTCGGAGAGAAATGTGATGACTTTATGGAATGAAAAATATGAGCACGCTTAAAATGGAAATTTAAATGCGTGATTTTAAAATAAATAAACAAAAAATATGAAATTGCTATCATATAAATTCTTTGATAAATTTATTAGAATAAGTAAGCATTTTATTTTTCAAATTATCCATGAGTTTTCAAGTACTTCTAATAAAAAACACTAATTTAATATATTGCTATAATAATTGTAATAAATAAATTGATATTCAAATTTGTTATAAACTTCTTCTGTTCAGTGGCATATTTACCAATAGGCTATATAAGCTGAAGTCCACGGAGGCAATTTTTGAAGGCGGCAAATTTTTGACGGCGACAGATTTTTGACGAAAAGTTTGCTGCTGAGTAGTTTACAAAGGCTGACATTTTTTGACGGCTGATTGAATTGCTAATTTTGGTTTGTTATGCCCAGAGTTATAACTAGGCATTTTTCAAAGGGAAAACTGACATGGATGTTATCTAAAGAGAGTTTCAAAACGTGCCAACTTCGTGAATACTTGTGAAAAGATGAATTTGAAACACCTGACAGGGGCGTCAAATTAACAATTTGACAAAAGCGCCCAAATCTCTGCTATGCCTCTAGGTAGGTTTGGTAAGACTAGGCGGCAAAATATGTCAGCCTATAGGTGACAAACTATGTCAGAACTTACAGGCGGAAAAATCGTAAATCCGCCTCTGCTTCTTCTTGTGATAAAACATACTTTACTTTTTCTTACGTTTCATTTAAAAAAAATTTCACTGGTTATGTGACGTACGCAGGGGGTGTTGATAGGGGTTGTAACCCCCATTGAAATGAAATTTTGTCGTATCTTTGTAACCCCCATTGAGCCTATAACCCCCCCTTACGAATTTTCTGTGTACGCCTATGTATGTGAGCATATGGCAATATTTCTGCCGAATCTTGTAATACTTATTGGAGACAGAGGATTATATTTTAAAATACATTGAATCCACCACTTACCATTTGTATGTATGCAGTTCTTCAATATCTTACATATGTTGTACTATTCTAAATAAACAAAGCGGTGGAATAACCATATTGTTTGCTTTTCCTAGTTGTATTTTCTGATATCTCAGCACAGAAATTATTATTTATAATATGATTCTTTGGATAGCATTGTACAACATTAATTTTGCAATAATTTATTTTCCATTTTTTAAAGGATTCAGACATGGAACCCTATTTGGATTTTCTAAGGGACGTGGGTGTGAATTGACTTTCAAGACATAAAATCTTATTTTTTCACAAAAACCCATCTAAAAAATTACAAATATTACAGTGATAATGGAGTGTGGGAAGAGAGCATTGGCGTACGCAGAAAATTTATGAGGGGGGTTGTAGGCCCAATGGAGGAAGTTACAAAGCAACAACTCCACGTATCCCTATGTTAAATATACAAAATTACGTTGCAATTGTGGTGTTACCAGTGGCGTAGCTAGATATTTTGCCGCCTCCCAATGAGGTAACAAAACAAAACAAATAAATTTTTTTTAAAGGCCAATTACCGCCCCCGAACTGTGACGCCCGGAGCGACGGCCCCCCTTACTCCCCTTAGCTGTGCTACTGGGTGTTACAACTCTCATCAACACCCCCCTGCGTACGCCAGTGGGGGAGAATAACTGAGATCCCATTGCCTCTTACGCTCATGGACTCAAGGAATGGAAGGAAGGAAGGAATTTTCTTTCCAACTCATTTTTTATGGATTTTCTCCACATGCATATTCTTCATCTCTGCTATTTTGCCACAGTGTAGTCTCGGACACTAGAAGATAATTAGCAGAAAATAATATATTAAAAAACGTTCTGCAGTAAAACGCAAAACTTATTGAACAATTAAAACCAGATCACATTTTAAAAAAAAATGGAGAAAATATTAACAGTGATAATTAATATTGACTACTGTGACATTTAAATCCGATAAAAGCGTGAATAATTAAGCAATCGATCAAAATATCAGAATGAATGTCATGACTATTAAGGTATTAATTATTAGTCTTTTGCGCACGAATATCTCTTTGCGCAAGCTGTTAATAGTAAACAATGAGATGAAATGTTTATTGAAATTTTCAGATTTAACGAGATATGAAAATGTTATTTTATGTGGAATATATTAAAAAGAGGAATGAAGAGGGGAAGGGAAAAATTTAACTTAAAATGGAATAAATATTAAAAGAAAATTTCGTTACTTATCTGATCAATACAACAATTCATAAATTATAAAAAAAAACCATACGTCGATTTAATGTTAAATACATTTTTAAATGTAACTAACACAGCTTAATTTTAAGAAACTGAAAAACCGTATAAAACTCCATAAAAGTAAACTGAAAATTTAAATACAAAAACAATCCTTAAATATTGGTAGGCACCTTAAATACTCGTTTATTCAAGATAACGGAAACTTCTTATTTGTATTATACGAAAAATTCAGATGCAGTTTCTGAAATCACAAAAATGTAGTATATGGGGGAAAATATACATGTATTTATAAAAAGATCTGTATCAGTATTTTGGGTGTGTCTGGCATGGTTTTCTCTTGTCAATAGACTCTTTAACTGACTGTAAACGTACTTAAAATTAGAGCTCTTTTACATTTGATAACGTTGACATGGACGCCCGTACGAGTACTTCCAGTGGGAGGGGGGGGATTGGGGAACTGAGAAATATTATTACCTCCTTCTCAAAGCTGTCGAGAATTTTAGTGAATGTACAAGATACCAAAACGCTACAAAAATAATTGATATTGCTTGACAATTAGTAATGAGCTAAAAAGTACCTTATTTTAAAATGTGACTGTAAAACTTTTGAAAGTAAATGCATAGCAGTTTCGGGAAAATCAAATTTTTAAACGGCTAGAGAGAGGGGGGGATCGACCTCCCTCTGTCCCCCCATGAACATTCTTGTACTTTCTGAATGCAATAAGCACATCAAGTACGTGGAAATTTTAAAGACGCATGGGGTCAGTATTTTTCTTTACTCATACCTTTTTCTTCAATACTTTAAGCTTCACATATTGCCTAATACACAGACTGGTCCTCTTTCCCTCTCTTCATCTGTCTACTATTTTGCTGATCTGAATCAAAAAGAGTTAAAAGTTTTGTACAAATTTGTAAATTTTATATTTTTATTTCCATTTCTTCGCTTTTATTTGAAATAATTTTACGTTTACTATTTTACGGTTGATCTGCAATTTTTTTTCAATTTTAAATATTTATATTAATATTATATATATTTTTCCAACTTGTATTAGGTTTCACTGATCACTCTTTGTCGTTGATGTATTCCTTATTTTGTTTCGTTATCAGAAAATGTCTATAAATAAAAATGAACAGCAAACCATAAGAAATAAAGATATTAATCCACGTCCGTAAATTATCTTTTAATTGTGTATAGAGGATAATAAGAACTAAATTCTGCAATCATAATTTTCTTAGAATATAGGAATATTTCCTCTGACGTCTAAACAAATACATTTGCGCAGCTACGGAGAGACGTTGATATGCAAACGAATGCATGTATGATTTATGTATGAAGATGCAGTGCTCGCTTCGCCTTTTTTTTCTCTAGACGTGGCTCTGTTGAACACGCGTTTGTGAGATAGGGTTGAGATGAAACCTACCAAGGAGAACCCCTCTTTATTTGTTCCAAGTTTTAAATACCATGAAAATCTTGCTCCTTGGAATAAATATAAACATAACTTTTACACAGGGATTATCAACAATTTTGCGACTTCGAAACAGAACTCGTAACGTGTTTAAAATCAGTGGTAAAAAATGACGATTCCATACGAGTAATATACAGGGAATTTTGATAACAACGTTAGTAACATATCAACAATATTTATGAATAAAAATCAACGCGTTTCGGGTGGACAAATCGGCTGCCCTTTTTCGGGATGGCACGAAGCTAAAGTTACTTTAGCTTCGTGCAATTCTGAAGAAGGACGAACGATTTGTCCGCTCGAAACGCGTTGATTTTTATCCATAAATATTGTAGATACGTTATTAACGTTGTTATAAAAATTCCCTGTGTTTAAAATCATTTTTGAACTTGAAATTTCCCCGAAAAAAATTTTCTCTTGAACAGTTCGACTTGATTGTTTATAAGCCAAATCCAGGAAATTTACATAATTTTAATGGACAAGGTCTTGAATGTAACAATCCATGGAAAATATTTTTCGTCACCTAATATAATAAATATTCTCCACTTTAATCCCCCCACAAAAATCCAAAAACACGACACAGTGGCTTTGTAGGTTGACCAGTATTTGGCAAACTTGACGATTGTGTTATCTCTATGATGTGTCATGATATCGTTCAAAAACAAAATTACAAATCACGTTGTCTTCTATAACTCAACCCTATTTGAGAGAATAATTTCCTTCCTGCGGGGAAATAATTACTTAGCTACTTAAATTTTATATTGAAGTATTCACTATAAATGTGTTATTTAATATTATTAGATTATTAAAGTGAAGTTATCATATAATGTTACTAATGCCATTTTTTAAGTTAAGAAAAGAGTATTAATTGCGTGAAATATTTTAGCATATATATACGTATTTTTTCTTTATCGAAACTACTGAGTTATTTACCGTAATATATGATTCTTATTTAAAATTTAAACCTCCACATACGTAACAATGTCAAATTTAAATAGCTAACGCATAATAACTCAGGATTCCAATGCAGATGATTAAAAAGTTAATACAAATAAATATGTTTTAATTTTATTTTTATTGCAATAAAAAAATACGTAATTTAACTAAATCTAATATTCACGTCATTCATAATAATGCGTATCATGAAAATAATATATTTTGTATATTATCATATTAACTATTTTGAACTGCTCTTCCTTCCTACTACTATTGGAGAAATTTATTTTGAGTTTACTGAGAGTGAAACAGATCATAAAATGAATTTTATAATTGGATTCCAATGATCGTCATTCATTTTCAATTGATACTCAATTGATTGATTCAATTGATACGTCGCTGTTCATCCAAACTGAGAATTTTTAAACTTCTATCAATTGCATTTATTTTTTTTCCAAACAGCTATATTGGCTTTGAAATAACAGATCTAAAAATAACAGCACATTAAATAAATTTATTTCTGTATATAAAGAAAAAGCAAGAGAAATTAAAAGCAAAAAAATAATTTATAAAATAATTAATATTTAAATAGCACAGAGTAGATAATACCATATGTATCGAATTTAAACATTGTCGTAAATCCGAACGTTGCATAAGGACTAAATTGAATATCGAATTATGAGATTTTACATCCAACGCTTTGCTTTTAGGGCTTTATTAAACCCACGGGAGTAGAAAAGAAAAAAAAAGACCAAACACCACACGGATACGGTTAAACTTGGTTTCAGTGAGTTGAAATAACATATTTGTTGTGTTACATACAAAATTGCATATTTCATTTAATATGATCAGATAAATAATGTCAAACGTTTAATGTGCGCGAAAACTTGTTGTAGCGAGCAATCCAATGGTAAAAATTTTCCCTTAATATGTGGACATCATGTCTAAAAATATATTTTCCCACTTTTTACAAAGAAAAAGAAAAAAAGAAGTTTTATTTTTTCAGAGGTTATGATAT
This sequence comes from Dysdera silvatica, assembly GCA_006491805.2. NCBI lineage: Eukaryota > Metazoa > Arthropoda > Arachnida > Araneae > Dysderidae > Dysdera > Dysdera silvatica. The sequence continues at coordinate 62,574,678 of QLNU02015003.1, forward strand.
CCGAAATCCTTACTCTAAAGATATCACTGAGATATACATGCTTTAAGCGATCCCGAAGCCATAGGCGTTCGCAGAAATTTCATAAGGGGTTTTAGGTTCAATTATAGGCTCAGTAATAGGCTCAAATAAGGGGTTATAGTTCAATAGGCTCAACTGAGGGGTTACAAAGCTATAACTCCTGTATTCCCATGTTAAATATATTTATTTATTACAAATACCAGGCGTTTGATTATTTAGTCATCAATCTTCGAGCTTTCCAATATTTGCTAACAATACCTTGAGAAGTTTTTAATGAGCTGCACACTTTAAGATGATACGATGTCATTGGATGGCTGCTGTTGCACAGCTTGCAATCAGGGTTTTCAGCCAGGCCAAAGCTAAACAAGTACGCCTGCAGACAATCATGCAATTAACATGCGAAATTTTGCAACGGCGGCAGTTCTGGGAGTATCCGGAATAAGTGATTTAGAATTTATTAGAACGTCCCAGAGTTTATTTAAAGCCTTATTTGAAACCTTCAGGTCATTGCTTTTACTAAAATAGTGACGTATAAATAGTTTCCACGAGTAAAATGTCATGGTCCCTTGTGGTCTCTTCAAGATCGACGTGCTTTCCTTGGCTAGCTGATCAGCAATTTCGTTTCCTTCTAACCCAATATGTGCAAGGACCCATTGTAGGCTGATCTTGTCCTTCGATTCTTTCAATATGGACCTACAGCCATATATACAGTTGAAAAAAGTGTTTTTATTGTTGAAAATGGCCTCATGTGCCGCTTTAGAATCGGAGAAAATGACAACATTATTGAAGGCGTTCTTAAGGAAAAAGAGTTAATTAAGTGCTACAAATATAGCTTCAACTTCACCATCAAAATGAGAAGTAGGAACCTCTTATCTTCTATAAGATGTTCATTCTCCATGTTTAATTCCAAAATTCCTTAAAGGTTCTTCGAAGCGGGTATAATGTAATAGGATCCCACGTGGTGCACCCAGGGTAACGCGAAATCTGTTACAACTTCTACCACTTTCCAATTATCGCTATTCAACATGTTAAATATATGAAATTCATTGCAATGGGAGGTAAAACCCCATCAACACCCCTCCGCGTACGCCAGTGCCTGAAGAGAACAAAGGTAGCAGTGAGAACTTATACCCATCAACAACTTTAAATTAATTATGGCAGTGCTGGGTGGTTAAAATATATAAAATCCTGATATATATAATAAAATATATACGTAAATGGTGATTTTCGCTTTTCTGTCAGGTTTTCTTCTTTTTCATTTTAATAGTAAACCGGTTTTAATGAGAAGTATATAACGAGCAAAAATGACTGTCCTTTCCTATTTTATACAAACGAGTTTGATTATATATCTGTTGTCACAGTGAATAACTGGTAAGTATAAAATCGCAATTTTTCAGAAGATCACTTTTTTACCTTAGAACTTTTCTGTATATGCAGTTATTGAAAAAAATAAATCTGGTTGACATCAATGTGACTTAAATAACTTTCTAAATTTAATGGTTTGAAGAATAATTAATGCGGAAGCTCTGTGCACTGAAATTACACTGCACTTATTTTTGTCCTTTTTTGCCTTAAACACTTATTTCCTGTGACCGCAGATATGTATATTTGTTTTCTGTTATGAATTATTTTTCAGTAACTCAAAAATTTTTGATAATTTTGGTTAATCGTGAAGATTTTCAATTTTATTAATTCCCTAAACTATGTTATTATGTCAAATGAAGACGGCGTAATTTTAAAATCAATCAACATTCTTAAATATTTGAAATTCGATTTGGTTTGTATAAATTATTTTAATCAATAGTTTTAGTTTAATTAACACTCAATATAATCGATATTGCAACTTGCAATAAATTGATAGCGACTTTTTCTCCGTCATTATACGAATACGAAGACATTGAAGAATATAATATAATACAACAAATTATTTGGAAACTGATTAGTTGTGGTTTCTGCAACAAAATTTTGTGTCATTTATGAATATTAGTTTTAAAAGGAAAACTGCACTTACGTGATGGCTTCCCTGCTCATATGATAATGTGGAAATAAAAGCTTCTTCACAGGGAAAATTATTTTGTAAAATGGCAAACGTGTTTTCTAGGCAAATAAATCAATTGACTTGTCTCTTTCAACTATAATCTCTGGTATGAAAATTGTGATTTGCTTTTATTGAACAAACACATCTATTGCAAATCGCGAATTTTATTTTTTCGGCCTGCAATATATATATATATACTTTTGAATTCCTGATACTGATTAATGCCTATACGAGAAATTGCAGCCAAGGAAGACGAGGTATTACAGCCAATGCGTTGGGCCTGTAAGGCCATGAAGAGTGATTTTTTCCTATCCTTCTTCTGTTGAGGGTGATTTTCTAAAAGAAAATCACGATTATAAATGTGGCTTTTAACTTAAAGATAGCTGCTAAAATTAGGATATATAATAGACTTGCTCTCTAGCAACTTGTTAAAGATCGTCTATAAAGAACCCGGCAGTTTCTTTACAATTACAATATCAGAAGAAGAATGTTTCATATAACAACCCATTGTTATAGCGTGCCTGCAGAGTTTCTTAAGAATTTTTTCAATAAAATTTTTTGACTCTATAACGCGAACTTTATGCAAAATAATTATAACACTGACTGAATAGTATCTAATTGAACAACATTTCTTTTTAACCCATTATTTTCCAAGCCACTCTATATATAAATACCTTTTAAACTAGGGGGTTAATGCAAAACAATATTCTTTATCTTATCTGATACCTCTTACATATATATTATATTAATTATCATTATGTTTTTAGTTATGCTGCAAAATTTGTGGTTTTTAGTGCAGAAATTTGGGAGAAAATTCATATATTCAAAATTTTTCAGCTCCCACATTTCATGACACAAGCCAGAACTCTAGTTCGTATTACAGAAAGTGAGATCTAAAAATTTCAAATACTAATATGGAGATAAGCCCCTGTCGGCTCTGTCCCGGCGATCTAGTTGGCAAGGCTCTTGGGTTCTAACTAAAATGTTGCTGGTTCGAATTTTGTCCAAAGTCCTTTAAACACTTCCCACTGAGGTTCTGTGCATTAACCACGTTTGTGGCATTTGTAGTGTTTCTAAGAAGGAACATAAGGTCTCGAATTTATAATGGGTTAAAGCTATAGTTTGAACCACAGAACGTTTGAGCTGAAAGTCCAATTTCATTATATCTACTTCATCAGTTTCTCGTTGAGAGCATTTTCACAAATTCTGCAATGTATTTTAGGCTGTTAATTTTAAGATTTATTCAGACACAATAAAAGAAATTAAGGCACTTTGAAAATCTTAATTCGACCAATGACGTAGGAAAAGGAGAATCTTGTGGGGGGAACAGGACTCCCATTGTATAACAAAATACGTTATTATTTTCAATCATAAATTACTTGATACTTTTCACAGCTATTTGAGTCTCCCATAATTTTTGAATTTCTAAGCCCCTGTAGTCGACGGCCATTTTTTAAGGAGGTAGATCAGAAAAATCCTCTTCCTCACCAACGGAAACAACGCGTGAAACAGGATAATTACTAGTGCAGACTATCTCTAGCTAGATATATACTAGGATAATTACTAGAGACTATCTCTTCCCCAAGTCCAAGATTCTCATGTTAGAGGGGCACCTAACGATACGTTTTATCCCCGAATTTATTTGGGTGAATTTGTGTTTGGATTTGGGAAGAAGTTTTAATAGGATTTAGTTGTATAGGTAGAAGGGTGGAAATTGATGTGGTTATGGACAAATCTTGGTTGGACAATTAAATTTTAAATTTAGAATTCGATTTGGACATTGGTTTTCCAATGAATCGACTGTAGATCAAAAAGTAAAATTTTGTAGAGTCACAGCCATGATTATATATTATAACCATGACTCCGCAATTACGATCTCTACTCCAAGCAACTTCAAAAAAAAATAGATCAAAAATATTGCAGTATGCACGGTAATAGACGAAGCGATTTCTATGTTTTTAACACGAGGCAATGGCCCGAATGGGTCGTAAGACTTGCTCTAAAATTGAAATCCCAGGCATAAACAAAATGCATTCTTTTACATTTTAGCATTGAATAACAACGTACTGAAATACTTGATTCTAACGAAACAAAAATGATCCTTCTTTAAAAAATAATTAATTTAATTATTAATAATAATAATAAACTTAATTATAAATAATAATAATAAACTTACTTAATTATAAATAATAATAAACTTACTTAATTATAAATAATAATAATAAAATCCACTATAAATAATAATACACACACAAACTTAATTATGAATACAATAATAATAAATTAAACTGTAAATCATAATAATAATAATATACTTAACTGTGAATAATAATAATAATATACTTAACTGTAACACAATAATAATATACTTAACTGTAAATAATAATAATAATAAATTATAATAAACAACAATAATAAAAATAATAAATTATAATAAATAAATAATAATAAAAATAATAAATTAATTTATATGATAGTGATTATCTTCTTGACGCTGTGTAATATACCAATGCATAACGGACGTAAATTCAACTTAAAATAATTAATTTATTATAAATAATATTAGTTAAAAATAATAATATTATGGAGTCCAATATTATTAAAAAAATAATGTAAAAATTTTGTTCCCATGTTTATACTAAAGAGTAATTGTTTATTTAAATAAAATAAGAGTTCATTAATTTGGATAAACCTAAAATATTAATTCCCTGGACTTTTTTCAGTTTCATTAAATTCTTTCTGGATTAAATTCTACCCTAATTAATCTCGTTTTATCTCAGATGAACATCTTTTTGTCTCAAGTAACTTAAATGTAATAATGCGAAAATTTTGTAAAACAATCTTCAAGCTTAATTTCGGCCTAATTAAATTTATTTAATTTAAAGCGAAAATTAGCGACGTCTTGTAACACAGACATATTTTTTTGCAAAATGTTTAAATTATATTTTCATTGGAAAGAAAAATTACATCTGAAAACTGGACCAACTTCGTTTAATGGTTTTAAATTAGAAAGTAATACATTTTGATAAAATAGTGTTTAATATTCTACAGGCCATTTGATATTGTCATTGCCATTTCTCTTAAAAGCATTATATACTGACAATACAAGTAATGAAATAGCATCATCTAAGCACAACTTCACTCGTTCCACTGAAACTTATTCTCCCAACCGCCCAAATGTGTCAAACAATTTTATATAAAAATATTTTGAGTGCAGCCTTTCTCATACCATTGCCACTTCTTTGTCAAAAAATTTTCGCAATTGACCAATTTTTGTTCTGGCTAGTATCCAAACTCATGGCATGCCAATTTCTCTAACAGAGAGAGAAAAAAGGCGACATAAAAATGATAAAGCAACAGAGAGTTTTATATTTAGAAAAGATGGATGTTTTCATTCTGCATTCTTTTGCGTGGTCTTTGAACTTTATATACAAGGGATTTCTAGAAAATCGTGTCAGATGTGGCAGTCGACGAGGAATGTGCAAAAAGAAATATGAATAAATTGTCGCTATGAACTCAAATATTTCATTTTTAACTTACTTTTTATATCTCAATATAAATTTACAAATACCGTTTTTCAACGTCCCTTACTTGCAATTTAACAATACGTTAAACTGAAGAAGGCTGCTCAAATTTTGCTTTTGTTTGAAAATTTTGATAAATTAATATATAAACTAATTTCCTGAACAATTAGTTAATTTATCAAATTAGTGATAAATTAACTGATTTGATAAACTAACTATGATGATAAACTAATTTGATAAGCTAATATACGTATATACAGGGAGGGACAGCTTAAGTCGATACTATAAAATATCTCAAAAAAATAAATGTTTTTCAAAAAAAATATTTGCAAAAAAAGTTGCTCCTCTCGAAGAAGGAAAGTGTGTTTCGTTATCAATATTTTATTTAGGGGTCGTTTTCAAGGTCATTTGGAGGTAAAACCCTTTTTTTTTCAAAGATAAAACCTATATTTTATTATTTTTATTCCTTTCAAAAAAATAAAAACTTTTATAGAAAGCATATTTTTGATTTAGTCTTTAGCTTCCGAGATATTTAAAAAATAAGCTTGAATAAAGACGTTCATGCCATATCATAGAAAACTAATTTAATATTTAAAAAATGAAAAAAATTTACAGTGTAATATTTGAAGAGACATTGTACATACAAATAAAAACAAATGTGATTGTTTGATAAGTCATACAATCGATTTATATTCTCTTGAAAAATGAAACATTGCGCGTGGTGCTAATTGGTACCGAAGCAAGACGGTCGTTTTCTACCAGCATTCAACCTATTCTTTAGTTCCGTCTTATAGCTTTCCTTTTAATGTAAATCATTTTAAAAGTCGGCGCTTAAGTGTTAAGATAAATTAGTTTATTGATTTCTAGTTTATTGTTAGTTTATTATATTAAAAATGAACTATTTTTCTGCAGAGGGAAAAGTCGAAATGGTTCTTATTAATGGGGAATCTCGCGGAAAAACACGCATGATATGGCATGAATGTCTTTATTCAAGTTTATTTTTTTAAGTATCTCGGAAACTAGATGCTAAATTGAAAAAAATGCTTTCGAAAAAAGTTTTTTTTTTTACATTCACGATGATGGTTTACTGAGGGAAACTTATGTGCTCCCTTTTGGTGTAGCACCCACGTATTTGCCGTGCGTGGAGACCCTTGTCCAAGCAAAGGGGGATCTTGGTGGCTGAGGGGCGAGGTACTGTCCCCAACACGCTACTTTGGCCCCTGCTCCTGGTAAACGGGAGGTCGGCCTGTCCCCGGTATCGACCAATCAGCTGGTCGCGAGTGCTACTGGTGTTAGGAGCATTAGAGACCTCAAAATCTGTTTCGTTCTTTCTTATCTTCCTTCGTTTTTGTTTTTCTTCCAACACACTGTTACTATGACATGCCTCATTTGATTTACTTTACTCTTACTTCATTTTATATTGGTTCTCTATTTACTGGTTCTACTCCAACTCTGTCCCAGTTAAAACTTCAGTCATATGATCCGAAATAATAGCTCCTTTTTATCTTGCAATCGATTTTGCTCCTCTGACCACTCGTACCTCACGGCTTAGGGGATAACCGAAAGGGTATAGGTCCTGGTTAGCTCTGGCATTATTGCAATGTCCCCTTGTAGGGCTCCGTGGTGGGTGGGGCCGGTGGGGCCTGAATCTTATTCCCTCTATGGATAAATAAAAAAAAACTTCTTCACCAAATGACGAACCGACTACCAAGAGAGCACGTTTTGAAACACCAAACCTAGCAACTGTCCAACTATCTTTTTTAATCGTTTCGTTTACTGGTGAACGATTCAAAAACCTGTCACCTTTTGCCATCGACAAAACTGTTAAAAGCATTGATGGCAAAGTTAAAAATGTTAAAAGACTCAAATCACGCGACTTACTAATAGAAACTGCCACTCCGAGTCAAACAACTTCTCTACTGCAATGTACCTATTTTCTGTCAATACCAATACAAGTCGCCCTACATAACAAACTCAACAACTCTTGAGGTGTTATACCAGAGACTGATTTAATTGAAGTAGACGAACAAGACATAGTTACTGAACATTCTGACCAGGGAATCACCGCCGCAAGGCACATTACAATAAAAAAGGATGGCAATATCGTCAAAACAACACACGTAATTCTTTCTTTCAATAGACCTAAAATCCCTAGCACCATCAAAGCAGGTTACCTGATCTGTAAAGTCCGTGAATACATCACTAACCCAACTAGATGCTTTAACTGTCAAAAATTTGGCCATTCCAAGATCTCTTGCCGAGGTAAACTAACTTGTGCTAAATGTGGAACCCACGACCATGATGACAACAACTGCTCAAACACTTCTCCTAAATGCGCAAATTGTAAGGGTGAACATCCATCAAATGCAAAATCGTGCCCTAAATGGAAAGAGGAGAAACGTATTCTTGAAATTAAAGTCACTAACAATATCAGCTATACTGAAGCTAAAAATCAGTTAAACATTAACAAACCACCCAATAGCCTTAATTTTTCAGCAGCTGTCCAAACAAATAAACAACCCTCAATGGTGAGTGTTGCAGTCCAGACACTCCCTCATAATAGTAGTTGTACAGCTAACTCTGTTCAAACCAGCACTCCAACTGATTCAGCTAAAACCGACATCTCAGCTAACTCAATAAAAAATACTTCCTCAAAAGCAAATAGAATCAGCAAACCAAAGATAAAAATAAATTTAAAAACCTAAAGTTCTTAAAAAAAACAAAACAAATTAGGTTAACTGACATACGATCGGCACCAAACTTCAAACACCTTTCAGCCAAGGACTTTTTAAAAGAGTCCAAACAGAAAAGCAAAAAAATTAAAGAAGCCGAAAATGACATCTGGTGTTGAAATTCCAAATGCTTTTTCCCGTCTCCAGGAAGATGGGATAGATACCTCTGGTATTCACAATGAAGACACACAAATTAATAGGACCAAGAGTCCTGTTCAATTCCCAGGTTTGGGGTGTAATAATACAAATTCTCGTGTCAGAATAATAGAAAACGTTTTAATTAGTCACAACATGCCAAATTTTTCTTTTAATGTTTTGGATAACCCTTTCGGTAGTGATCACTTCTCAATCATCTTGATCGATAATCAGAACTCTCCATGTACCACCACTAGACTTCCAAGATGGAAAATTGAAAGAGCAGACTGGGACAGTTTCTGTATAAATGCCATACTTACAGAAAATTTGGTCTTGAAAGGAAATATCAATGAAGCCACATTATCTGTTACACAGACAATAATGCAAGCAGCCCATCAAGCAATACCTAAAACATCAACAAAGTACCCCAAATTTCCAAAACCATGGTGGAACTCTGATTGTAGCGTTGCTTATAAAGAACAAAAAAAGGCTTGGAATAGATTTAGACGGTACCCAACAAACGATAATTTTATTGAGTTCAAAAAAGCAAGAGCAAAATGTAGACGTATCCGATGGGAAGCAAAAAGGGAGTCCTGGAAACAGTATGATTCTAGCATTAAAACTTCCACAAACCCAAAAATCATTTGGAATAAAATAAAAAAAATTAATGGAAACGATACGTCTTATCCAACCTCCACCCTCAATAGCAATGGGATTGTTGCAAAGAATCTTCCAGATATTGCAAACCTACTGGGAAAGACTATCTCCCAAACATCCAGCAATAATAATCATGATCCTAACTTTATTCAAATCAAAAACAGGATTGAAAAAATTCCACTCAAATTCCACTCCAGCACAAATGAGCCTTATAATTCTCCTTTCACAATGTATGAACTCATGAGTGCTTTGCAAACTTCAAGAAATAGTGCTCCTGGTCATGATAACATTCATTACTCCATGCTTAGACACTTGTCTCAAAGCTCAAAGGAAAATCTACTTTGCCTGTACAATAGCATATGGACTGAACGTACCTTTCCAGACTCTTGGCATAGAGCAATTATTATCCCTTCCCTCAAGCCAGGCAGACCCAAAAATCCAACTAACCATCGGCCAATAGCATTAACAAGATGTCTATGCAAATTAATGGAGAGGATGGTAAATCAGCGTCTTATGTATTTCTTGGAATCCAATAACTGCATAATGACTTCTCAAAATGGCTTCCGCCGCATACGCTCTACTACAGATAACCTTCTTCTGCTTGAAACAAGAGTCCGAGAAGCATTTGTCAAATGAGAACATCTAGTCTCTATTTTCTTTGACATAGAGAAAGCCTATGATAGAACTTGGCGTCATGGAATACTTTGTGACCTTCAGGAATGTGGCCTCAAAGGAAACATGGCATTTTTTATTCAAAATTTTCTCACTGATCGTACTTTCCAAGTTCGTCTTGGATCGGTTCTTTCTGATCTTTACAACCAAGAACAGGGTGTTCCTCAGGGCAGTGTCTTGAGTGCTACACTCTTCATTCTAAGGCTCAATAACATCATCAAAAAGGTCCCACACACTGTACAAACATCACTATACGTTGACGATCTCCAAATCTCTTGTCAATCCCGTGACATGAGCAGGCTAGAAAGGCAGTTGCAAATTGCCCTCAATAACATCACTAACTGGACAAATGAAAATGGCTTTACTTTCTCAATAGAGAAGACAGTTTGTGTCCATTTTTGTCGGAGGAGAGGCTTACATCCAGAACCAGAACTCTATTTGGGAAATCATCGTATTCCAGTTGTTCAAAAGGCAAAATTTCTTGGTGTGTTATTTGACCATAAACTTACGTTCAAGTCGCACATACGATCTCTTAAAAACAAATCCATAAAGCCCTTAATATCTTCAGAGTACTCTCCCATACATCCTGGGGAGCAGACCGTTATTCAATGCTTCGTCTGTATCGTGCTCTCATCCGCTCCAAACTGGATTATGGCTCTGTCATTGACGCCTCCGCTCGACAATCCATCTTGAAAGCTCTTGGCCCTATTTGCCATCAGGGTCTCAGACTGTGTACAGGTGCATTCCGTACCTCACCAGCTTTAAATCTTTATGTGGAAGCCAACAACCCTTCTTTAACATCAAGGCATATGCAACTGTCCCTTAACTATTATACGAAACTTAAATCACTGCCCACTCACCCTCTTAGGGATGTCGGTTTTGAACCTCGTTCCGTCTTAATTTTTAATGCTCTCCCTTCATTCATCTCTTCATTTGGTATTCGGATGGTTAAACTAACCAGAGAATTAGGTATAGATTGTCGGAGCATTGCTTCTACATTTATCATCGCCATGGGTCATACCGGCCCTGAACATCCATTGAGATCTAGTTAACCCTATCAAAAGCACTATACCTAATGCTTCTTACCAGCAGTTATTCTTACCAGCAGTTATTCTCTGAATTTCGGGATCATTTTCAAGACTCCAATTTCATTTTTACAGATGGATCCAAAACAGAAACAAATGTAGGTTCTGCATTTGTCATTAATAACAGTGCCATTGCAGAAAAAATCCCCCCATCATACTCCATTTTCACAGCAGAACTTTATGCCATTTCCATGGCACTTGCGTATATTTCAACTCAAAACCATAAAAAAGCCAAACAATCAATCAATAACGGTATTTTAATAATCATACAAATGCGAACTACGTCCTCAGACCTATATTTCAAGTGGTAAAACCCTACAAAATCTATGCTATTGTGCATGCCTAACCATTTAAAACAACGATCTAATTAATGAAAAAAGATAAAATCCATGATAATAAAATTAACGTGTGTGCGTCAATGTTTATTCAGACATTTTTATCATGTTTAATTTCATAACGTCATTTCTTTTCGATACTTAACGAAGATTACCTTCTGCTTTGTTGGTCCATGAAAAACGTCGTGACGTTTCAAGGGCAATAATTCAACATTGAAGTTTGCTCAGAAATAAATAAAAAAAAAATTGATGTCTCTGGAACATCGTAACATTTTATTTAAGCCTAAAACTTCCTCAACACTGTTTAAACATGAAATTGAATAACCATGAAAATGATTTCACAAATTGCGTATTTCGACCCAATGTATTCGTACCCATTCTTCAGATTCTGTTCGTCTGTGTTTTTATACGACTAAAGGGTATTAAAGATGCAGATGCGCAGCGAGATACAGTTTGCACGGGAATCCAAACCAATGTTGTCAAAGAACAAAAGTGGAAAAAAAATTGCAAACAACCCTAAGAAG
>QLNU02015003.1:62600550-62610852 GCA_006491805.2 Dysdera silvatica
ATGTCACCAGAGTGCAGGGAAATGTTATTGGGATTATCACTATTTTCAATCTTACTTAAAAAAATTGACCAGTGTCTATTTGAGAATAATTTTTCGCCGTTGTTTGTCCAAGGGGGGCCCGGGTCCACTCGGCCCCATACGGGGGTGCGCCACTTGTGGCTATGCATGGTTAAGGAAAGGGTTCCGTGAATAGGCATGGTTAAAAAAAGTGTTCCGTGGTAAGGCATGGTTAAGAACAGGCTTCCGTGAAAAGATATGGTTAAGAAAAGGATTTTGTGACTAGGCATGGTTAAGAAAAGGGTTCCGTGGTAAGGCATGGTTTTAAAAAAGGGTTCCGTGTCTAGGCATGGTTAAAAAAGGGTTCCGTGTCTAGGCATGGTTAAAAAAAAGGGTTCTATGGCTAGGCACTGTTAAGAAAAAGGGTTCCCTAAGAAGAAAAGCTTCAAAACCACTCTTCTAATGGATTAGTTTTTTACTTCGTCTGGTTTTGCCGTTTCTTGTTTTTGTACCGCTTGGTATCTTGTCAAGGATTTCAAAAATCGATCATTCGTCATTGTAGCATATTTGGCCCATAGCCATTTAACTTCTCGAGCGAATCAATGATAAAATTTCCCATTTTTCATGTAATTCGTGATTCATTTTTTATTCTTCTAATTATCATAAGAATTATCAACTATTTCTGAATTATTTAGGATTAGTTTCTGTAAATCTTTAATAAACGTACCATGAAAAAGTCATTCGACATGGGTTCTACATCATGAAATGACCCACAAACTCTTACACATTTATAAGCGTTTATTATTATTATTTATCTATTTCAATTTTAATAATGAAAGAATATAATAATGAAACAATTTTAGGCTAAACACAAAAGACGTTTTGTCTTTTTTCTATTAGAAAGAAAATCAGGATTAAAAATAAAAAAAATTGCACAATTGTTCTTTGTTTATTCCTATTTTTACCCCTTCAACTACTGTTACTTTTTTTTAACTCTTGAGTCACTTCTATCTTCACGTTTTTAGTTGCTCTGTTCAGCTCTAATTTTATTTCTCTAGTGGCATTTGACTTCTTCGGTTACTTCTGCTCTTGTCTCATCAACAAATTCTAACTTTTGGTAGCTTTTTATCTCTTTAATTACTACTAATTTTACTTTTTTAATTTGCTCCTGGTCATGCCTATTAGGAAGAGTTCAAGTATTACATAAGCAATATTTTGGCCATTTCAAACCCCTTCCTCTGGTAAGCAAAATTAACATTATCAAACATAGAAAAATAAGCACAACAGAACCCTCGAAACAAAGGTGCTTACAAAACACTTCAAACCTCCCTTAACTATTTCCGGCTTTACTTTATTAGTTACTTCTGGTAAAAATGTTCCTTACGTCATAAAAATCTAACCAACCATAGCTGATCAGGGGCGGCCTAAGTAACAGGTAACACGGGCGGTCACCCAAAACCCCGTTTAAATGAGGGCGTCAGACTGAAGTCAATTTCAAAATTTTTTTTAAGTAACGCAACAGTAAAAAATCTCTAAAAAAAGACAAGTTTAAAGAAATTTTTAGAGACATCTTTAGAGAATTTCTTTCAGAGACTTTTGGCCACTTTTATAGGCTATATGGCTCACTGTGCATCTGTGAAAATCTCCTGTTTTCGCCGGAGGTAATGAAGGGCGCCAAAAAGTAATCCGTGCGAGGCTACCCGGGTTCAAAAGCAACCTCGAGCCGCCCCTGCGTCTGGTATTGCTTTTATTATTCAACCCTGCTCCCTATATATATATATAAACTACTTATAACTATAAAACTAACGTAAGTATAACTTACCTATTGTTAATATATCGTATATATATACATATATATATATAGTCCCATCAAAATAGTAATGAAAGGTTTGCAATATACCATTGAAAATTTAAAAACACCTAATTTCACTATCATTAGGAATAATTTACAAAAAATTGGAATATCAAAGAGAATTTCTCCTGCAATCGAGGTCACCCTTCCTGTGAAAGAAGATATGGGTAACCATATGAGTAACCAAATGAGTAAATGGGTAACCAAATGAGTATCCTTCTTAGTTTAACTAAAGAATAACTTCCATAATTAATCGGAGGTTTCTTGTCGCTGTGACACAGGAATGTGATCTTATAATTTGTGAATTGCTAAGAAATATAGAGATCAAGCAACACATACACACGCGCGCAGTCATCAAGGAAACTTGAGAAACAGTCATGAAATGTACTGGCAGGAGCTGACTGGGCAGCCGGCCTACAGGCCCACTGGCCGGTGCGTCCTCATGGGTAATAGGGCACGCGCTTCCAAATGGACAAGGACTCGCCTTCCCACCCCTAAAATCCAAGGTATGTGCCCTTTGAGAGGACCCAGTCCGCCTCTGTGTACTACCAAAGGAATAAATACCGAAATAAGACTATGCATAGCCGAATTTTGTTGATTAATCGCCAGAACGTCCTAGCAGCCACCCAAAGATTCTGAATTCAAATCCAACCTCAGGTATGGATATTTTCTTTTATTGAGTTCTATGAATACAAATAAAAAAATGTAATTTAAATTAAAAGGCTATGAGTGAACACAAATTTAATTAAAAAAGTACTTGCTGTAACAGGGCTTCACAAACTGGGGTAGACGTAACACTGGGGTATAAAGGAACGAGTTAGCACTTTGCCCCTTTTATAATTTGAAGTTCATAGCTCTTCTGTACTTTTTCCAAAATAGAAAGAGGCAATTTGCATTTTAATTTCTTTCCCCTCGCCTCACTCTTCTTATGTTGTCTTTTGCTGTTCTCATCGACTTATCGTTGCGAACAAGGTTTTTCAACAATGTGTACGATCAAAACCAGAAACCGCGCAAGACTCTCCATTTAATATGATTATGCGTAAATTTTTCCTTTGTGACAAAAGGAGACGATAAATTATTATTATTATTATTAAGTTAATAATAATGTGCCAAATTGCTTAACTTGGATAAATGCACCTATCATTACGCTTATCATTGCTTAATAACCCGTCAGTTTCTTTGCGAAACATATGATTGTCAAATGGCTGTGAAATCAGTATAGGGATGCAAAACACAAAAAAGGAGAGAACTAATTCAAACAAACGTAACAAATTTAATTATGACTAATTACTACTCTAAAAATTCAATGAAATTTTATAAATGGCGAAAGTTTCCACATGGAAAGAAACATAAATGTCTAGCTAATACCGTGCTGTGGTTTGTCACTACTGGTTATTAACAAGTCAATGCCTCAGCAACAATATCTGTCTAAATTGCAATATGACAATACAATAAATTACACCAATACTGAGAACGTATGCCAGATATTAAATTAAAACAATGCAAGAAATACTGCCTGAGTAAGCAAGGGCAAATGGGAAAAATAGAATAAATTTCATAACCTAATTTTCAAATTAAACCTAAATGATGGTACACCTCGTACAAATGGGAATAAATGGATATTGACTCACGTGCGACTGTTATGATGGGGTGTTGCAGTCACGTGACCGTTGTTTTGTTGCAGGTGCATTACGCTGTGGCTCGTCGTGCACTTCAAAGTCCAATTTCTGATGAGAAAACATTTACGGGGCTGCGGGGATGTTGCTGCTCCACTCCTGCCGGACTTGGCTGTTTTATGGAAAACGTCAGGATCTGATGATACGAAAAACAATGATGAACAGACAGGATGCTGCTGCGTCGGTTCAGTGGGACTCTACGTATTTTTTGGACAAACATCAGGCTCTGCTGGTGCGAAAATCAACGATGAATAATTATAGTCAGCCGGAATTCTTCACTCTGCAGTGGCGATGAATATAACTCTACGCAGCTGTGGCGTATGATTTTGTAGCTCGTGAGCGAATCGAGAATTTTTGGAGCTTTAATAAAAACTTTCCAAGTGGAGCCCGTGCGATACTTTCAAGTAGGAAGGTTGTGAGTCTTCCCACCTGCGACTTTGCTTGCCTTGAAGTCTCCGACCGAACTCCAAGTTCAACGTTAAGTTGAGACGTCCTTTTCCGTACGCTGCTCCCGCTCTTCTCTTCTATTTTCTTCTCTTACTATCCCCAGCACGACCCTCAAGTCAATCACATTAAATTACACAATCCACTCACAGGATTATTCGTTTTGCCAGTACATTTGCCTGTTGCTATATATACAAACTATACTGCTGATCTCTGATAGGTTTCCTTTCGCGGGGCGGTCTACTGTTTTTGAGTTTAACTACGCCCTGAGTTTACGATAGTAGAATTGACAAACAAGCCCCTAATCAAAGTTGACGTTTCGCGGGATTTTCTGTTTATTTTAGCCCGGCTCTGTGCATAAATCCATAAACATCAGCCCGTTTCCTTTTTTTTTCTGTTCACCCATATATACTTTATGTACAAATACAAAATGTATTTGGCAAACTAATATTCTCCTGTAATAATATTAATATCCACACAAAATGATTTAAAGAACAATGTAATTCAATATGGCTGACGAGCACGCCATATGCGCGTGCGTCTCTCTGAAAAGGTTCCCAGAATTGATTTACTTATTGAAAAGAGCCACAGTCCTCCATCTCATTAACTGTGTAGCTATGTATTGAAATAAAATCAAAAGGAAATGCTACTTCTCTGTGCTATGTCTTCTATGGCATCCATACGTTTTATATTATATTCTCCTCAGGGGTACGCCGAAACACAAGGGCAGGACGAAAGGTTACGCGGGAGAAAAAGGTTGAGAAATCCTATCCTATAATATATAATATTAACAATGTGTATAATAATATAATTTTCAAAAATTCATCATATATAAATTAGATAGGGATTTGGTCAATTGAACATAATAAAAATAAGCTTTTTTTTTTCTATAACAAAATATAAGTTTATGATATACAAAATAATAAATTTATGTAACGAAAATATAAGTTTGTGACACAGTATAAAGTATGTTAAAAACGGGTTTTCGCAAAACGTTTTAAGGAAATAATATTGACATTTTGACTTGATGCGATAAGCGTAGGATCGGTGCATGTAGAAAACGCGTAGAATCAATGCATGTTTGTTTGTTTGGATTTTTTATGGCGCAAGAGCATCTGGGCTATACTGCGCCAGTTAGTGCATGTAGAAAACGCAGTTGTAAATCCCGCTGGCCCGAAATACCTACTACTTTTTCCATCGATTTGTATATTCCGTGGTTGGAGTTAGTAGCGTCAATTGCTAACTTTTTATCTCGCTAATGCAAAGCTCGCGTTGTTTTTCCAACTTCTACAATACTTACAAGGTTTTTAATTTCCAAGGCAAAGTTTTTAAGTCCTTGCTCAGTACGATCGTAGCTATCTGGACACTACATAATTTTAAATGCTCTTGCTCCATGGAGCTCGACGAAGCAGATCAATATTGAAATCACAACTCTAAAATTAAATATCATTACCACCCTGCAGAGTTGCTCAAAGCTACTAAAAATAAAGGTTTTGTGCAAAATGAGTACTCTGGAAGAAATTGACATTGTATTTTATAAGTTTTAAAGCAAATCAAGGGAAAAAATAACTAAATGTCTCCACGTCATCAAACGGCGATCATGGAGTTATGAAGGCTGCAGCCCTTTATACTTAGAAACAAAGCAATAAACCCAACTTAATCCACCGAGGTTAGAGGATCAAACTTTGAACGCTATCATGCCATTGGTATTTATCCCTGCCGCCCAAAAAAAAGATAAACGGAGCACATAAAAATGAGACAAGAACATGAACCCTGCATCTCGGAGTCAGTGGGCGATTATATTCTCCAGAGATAGGTTTCCCAGCGAGGCATATTTCCACTCACGTCTGTAGAAACCTCTTGCTATATTCTGAAAACGTAATCGCTCTTAGTATTGCTTCCGACCATTTTTGTGCTTTAAGAGATTGGGAAACGATATTGGCAAGGAGTTTATATTGCCGAAGATATCAAATTTCCTCTTTTCTGTTTTACTTTGGTTTTTTTACATAATTTACTCAAATCTCTTTCGTCGGCTGTGAAACGGCTGTGTTAAAAATAAATATATCGATTTAAATAATTTATGGCATTATACATGACTATATAATTATTACACGTATCTACATATGCATCAGATATCCGGATAACCCAAATTTCTTTTAACAAGACTATTTATTTTATCAATTAACAAAATTATTCCATAATTTTTATATACGTATAACACAATTTAATAAATTAGATTTTACTTCGAATTTAAGCAATTATTGAGGTTACATAATAAATATCTGGCTTCTGTTTTGAGTAAAATCAGCACTGTTTACTTTATTTTTTAATCGTGGCGCAGTATAGCCCAGATGCTCTTGCGCCATAAAAAAGCCAAACAAACAAACAAATTATTTTTCAATTCCTCTTGCTCATTAGATCTATTTTTCAGGAGATAGGGGCGATTTGCATAAAATACAATTTTTTTAATTGCTCTCTATGAAAAAAGACCAACATTTAAAAAAACACCTGAAAAGGATATCGAGGCATATTTCACATTTTAAAAGACCATTATTTAAAAAAAAATCGTACGCACACAATTCACTATATTAGGTCATAATTTGTCCTTTTTTTTCCTTAAAACACAGGCCTTTATTCTTTTTTTTTCATAAAAAGTGGTTCTTATTTTCCTAGTTTCTTGTGAAAAGTCTGCTGGGAGCCATAGTATCATTTTATGGTATATTTTATATCCTCTTACATTTACAGCATGATCTATCGTCGGTTATCGTACTCGCCGGTTATCGACATCAGGCTTTAAATGCTACTAATATGGATCAAATAATAAATTTACAAACAAATAAATTTTTAAGTAAAACAAATATTTTACAACTACATTATATATGAAGATAAAGATTATCATTCCTATGCTTTAATGGTCTAGCGCAGGGGTCTTCAACCTGCGGGCCAGTTGTGACCTGTCGACATGCGTTATGCGACCCGCTGATTCATGAAGAAATATAAATTGTTTCATTCAAAAATAACGCCCCTTGCTCTCTCTGTGTCTTAAATCTATGTATTTTATTCTGTTCACATTTTCACAATAAATATCTTAAAATGCTAGAGAACTAAA
This sequence comes from Dysdera silvatica, assembly GCA_006491805.2. Classification (NCBI taxonomy): domain Eukaryota; kingdom Metazoa; phylum Arthropoda; class Arachnida; order Araneae; family Dysderidae; genus Dysdera; species Dysdera silvatica. Next base: position 62,607,629 of record QLNU02015003.1, read on the forward strand.
GTAACATGCGTTCTTCCCTCAATCATGTTTTACTTTAATTTTATAACGTACAGGGATATTAGCGGGGTGGTAGCTAAGGGGTGGCAGGAAGGCCCACACCACGGGCGCAATTGAAGAAGGGCGCAAAAGCGATTGAAATAATTCACAAGGTAGAATATCTTCATAACTAGGGCCGCAATTTGGACTATTTTGCAAGGGACGCAGATTCATTTAGCTACGTTTCTTGGCATTAGGGGTAGTTTTATCGATTTTTAGTATAACAGTGTTTTAAAAAAATTAAACTTAGGATTTATTGAATTCTATTCTAAATATATCGATAAGAACATCTTCCCAACCATCCGACAGCATGCTCTGAAAATGTCACTATTCGAGAACACTACTATCTAAATATGGTCAACACAAGAAAGCCTCCGGGGCGAGAATTTTGTGAGTTTTCGTGGGGGAATTTATTATACTATAATTTTTGCCACCCACGTTTTAATTACAGCTCAAACTAGAGCTTGTGTAATTTTGGAGAAAAAGAGACGCTTTCCCCATCCTGGATTCGAACCAGGGTCCCTCCGTTTAGCCCGGAGTGTCTTGGACCGCTAGACGAATGAGGACAGGAAACAAAAACTGTGTTGACCATATTTGGCAATTGTGTTATCCCTGCGGAGGGTAATAATACCTTAACACCTTTACATACGGAGAAAGAGAGCGTTGTTTCCTGTCCTCATTCGTCTAGCGGTCCAAGACACTCCGGGCTAAACGGAGGGACCCTGGTTCGAATCCAGGATGGGGAAAGCATCTCTTTTTCTCCAAAACTCTTTTTCTCCAAAACGCTCCAAAAAGCTCTAGTTTGAGCTGTAATCAATACGTGGATGGCAAAAATTATTGTATACTAATATCTAAGCAAAACGCAGGAAATTCGTAAGGGGATTACAAGTTTACAATAGGGATAACGGTAGAGTTTACAAATCCATATGTCTACGAACAGCTCTTTTCAAGAATGAAGTTGGTAAAATCAAAAGTTAGGTCCAGAGTAACTGACGTCCACATCATAGTTGATAATCGAATAAAGGCTGGACAGTTTTAGTAGCAGATTATACTTGCTGGATCGTCAATATATATATATATATATATCATCATATTCAACCATTATCTATCCACTGCTGGATGAAGGTCTCTCCAAATGCTTTCCACACAAGTCTATCCTGGGCCATTCGTTTCCACGTCACCCCAACCTCTTTTCTTATTTCATCCACCCATCTAGTTTGAGGACGTTTTCTAGGTCTTCGGTGGTCTCTTGGAATCCAGTTCAGAATTTCTGTTGTCCATCGTTGATCAGTTCTTCTTGCAATATGCCCAGCCCATCGCCCTTTTACTTTAACAATGATGTCCTCTACTCTAGTTTGCTCTCTCACCCAAGTGATATGGATCAGAGACATGGAGTCTAACAGTTGGAGCAATACGAAAGTTACAGACAACGCAAAGGAGCATGGAGAGGTGCATGCTTGGAATAACTAGGAGAGATCGAAAAAGAAACACTTGGGTGAGAGAGCAAACTAGAGTAGAGGACATCATTGTTAAAGTAAAAGGGCTGAAATGGCGATGGGCTGGGCATATTGCAAGAAGAACTGATCAACGATGGACAACAGAAATTCTGAACTGGATTCCAAGAGACCACCGAAGACCTAGAAAACGTCCTCAAACTAGATGGGTGGATGAAATAAGAAAACAGGTTGGGGTGACGTGGAAGCGAATTGCTCAGGATAGACTTGTGTGGAAAGCATTTGGAGAGACCTTCATCCAGCAGTGGATAGATAATGGTTGAATATGATGATGATGATATATATATATATATATATATACATCATAGTAAATACAATTATTTTGCTAGAAAACGGAAATTTATTGGCCACTTTTCCGGTTTCTTTGGGGCTGAAGGAGGGGCTCGCCCCTCCACCTATTCTTGAAGTCACAAGCCGCCACTTCAAGAAGGTAGTCTTTAATTCTTTTGTTGATTAAGAAGCCAACACCACTTGTTCTTCCAGTTTCCGTTCCTCTATAATAAAACAAATGTCCGCTTTTAAGTTCCACTAACTCTTTTACCTTTTCTTCTCTGACTTCACTGGGTCCTACGACATTTTCCCATTTGATCTTGTCAAGTTCTTCTTCTAATTCCTGAAGTTTGCTTCAGAAACAAGGGATCGTCCGTGCTTATACGCATATATATATATATATATATATATATATATATATATATATATAGAAAAGGCGAAAGGGAAGGGCTAATTCACCAACCCGTCTAGCCAGCGTGGTGAAATTATGGCTAATTCCTCCATTATGTTGACACACCAGAAACCATGGCCCCTAGTCTCCAGGTGCTGGAGTGCTCCTGATCAAGGCAGCGGTCAGTGTGGCATGAAAGCAGGGGGTGCTAAGAATCACTGGAATGGCCCAGGCTGCCGTTTGTTATTGACCTTGGCTACGTTTAATGGACGATCCCTTGCTTCTGAAGCAAAACTTCAGGAATTGGAAGAAGAACTTGACAAGATCAAATGGGACATTGTAGGACTCAGTGAAGTTAGAAGAAAAGGTGAAGAGTTGGTGGAACTTAAAAGTGGACATTTGTTTTATTATAGAGGAACGGAAACTGGAAGAACAAGTGGTGTTGGCTTCTTAATCAACAAAAGAATTAAAGACTACCTTCTTGAAGTCGAAAGCACGTCAGATCGAGCAGCGAGGCTCGTTGTTCAACTAACCCAGCGATACCAACTTCAAATAGTACAGGTATATGCACCAACATCAAGCCATACCGACGAAGAGGTTGAAGAATTTTATGAAGAAATCAAAGAGTTACACACCAAAGGGAAACAACATATCAAGCTCATCATGGGGGATTTCAATGCAAGAATTGGACAACAGGAACAAGGAGAGACATCGGTTGGTAAATACGGATATGGGGAAAGGAATGAACGTGGCGATCAACTCATCGAATTTGCAGAAGCTGAAAATCTTAGCATCATGAATTCATTTTTTAAGAAGAAACCGCAAAGAAAATGGACATGGAAACACCCAAATGGGGGAACTAGTGAAATTGACTATATCCTGGCAAACAAGAAATCAATTATTGAAGATTGCAGTGTACTGAACAGATTTAATACTGGAAGTGATCATCGAATGGTGAGATGTAAAATGCACTTAAATACTAAATTAGAACGACAGAAGCTCATTAGGAAACA
>QLNU02015003.1:62633812-62643916 GCA_006491805.2 Dysdera silvatica
GCCTATTCGGTTGATTTTCGTGAATAATGTTATTAAATTATCTATTTTCTTAAAAAATAGTTTTTCTAAGACCTTTGAAAAAAGAGTTAATACTGATATAGATCTGTAATTAGATATTTCAGATCTTAAACCTTTCTTAAATACAGGGGTAATATCTGAAATTTTAAAATCGGTGGGAATGACACTATTTAAAAAAGTTAAGTTGTAAATATGAGTGAGGGGTAATATGATGAATTCGGCTACAGATTTGACAGTATCTGGGTGGATTAAATCATCTCCAGGGCCTCCATGGGAATCGACTTCTTTTAAAATCTTAAATGTTTTCAAGTTAGTAATTGAAGATAAAAACATAGAATCGCTTATATGATAGTTATAGCAATTTGTGGGAATGTTAGATGGATCTAGATGACCATCTATTAAATTATAGGGAAAATCTGCAAAGAAGTTATTAAAAGATTCAATTTTTTGGGCATCTGTTGTTAAAATATGATTGCCAACTTTTAGATCACCGATTGAATTGTCTAGCTCTTTTCTTCTCCCTAGTAATTCATTTAACTTTGCCCTTTTTTTATGTAGAATTTGTGAAGAATTTATATAGATATGAATGTTTGGCAAGTTTTAATTTTTTATTCAAATTATTTCTAAAAACGCGGAAGGCAGAGAAGTTAGTCTGCGACCTATTTTTCAAAAAGATAACAAATATATTTTTTTTAATTTCTCGTAAAAGGTAGTTAGTAATCTATGGTTTCCTAATTCTGCTATTCTTAGTGTTTGTTTTAAAATGAAAAAACAGTCATTATAAAAAGAGTTAAAAATCTGAAGGAAGTGGTTGTATACTTCATTGGTATCAGTTAAGGCAAGTACGGGTGACCAATCAACATTAGAAAGACGAGTTCTAAAGAGAATTAAATTGCTTTCAGAAAGGTCGTGAAGGATAAATTTATGCTTAAAATTTTGCAAATGAAGATTTCAAAGATTAATAGTAATGAATATTGAAAGATGGTCACTGATATGATGGGCAATCACTCCAGAAATTTTATGTAAAATATTTGTTATACAAAGGTCAATTAATAATTGAGAACTAGCAATTATTCTAGTAGGTAATTTAATAGTAATTTCAAAACCACTAGCATAGATCATACAATTGAAATTAAAGGTATGTCTATTATGAATTGAATTGATATCAATATTGAGGTCTACCATGATTATGAATTTTGATTTAGTTATATTAATTTGGTGAAGAAATTTTTGGATGAATTTAAAAATCCTCAACCTGTCTTCTTGGTGGTCTGTAAATGCAGGTTATAAAGATTCGATTCGAGTGTATAGTAACAATTTCGATTTCGGGGTAAATATCGCTCCATTGAGGAACAGTGGTGCAAGAGAAACTTTGGTGAACATAAATCGCCACACCACGTGCATCAGAACGACTTTCAGAGTATAGATTATAGTTATTCATAGTGGTATAATAACCTGCATAAAACCAAGTCTCCATGATACAAATGTAGTGAACGGGGTTAGTGATCAAGTTCAAGAGGTTATACAAGAGAGAAACTTTATTGGTTAGGCTGCATGCATTTATATGTAAGAGAAATAAATCATTGGAAGAGGTGTTAATATTGGCCAAATCAGAGGATTATTATACCAGCTGACAATACCAGTCACAATGGCCGAAGGAGGAACTCATTTGTCGAAAAACAAAAGGCGGAGAAGGAAATAAAAAGAAAGTTAACAAAATGGGAAAAACCGGCATACGACCGTAAAATGACATGTGGGCGCACCATTCCGCACATATAAATAATCTATACATTGGAAGGTATGATCTCAAATACTTAAATAGGAGGCTGTATCTTTATGACGCAAGAACAGACAAGGTCATTCTGTGCTTAAATAAATAGATCTCATTAGGCCGCCATTGGAACAACATTTTAAAACACAAAATTTCAACATTTAAATAACTCGTAATAAAAATCAAAGTGTTTGGCGGAGACCTTTGCGTTATTTTAAACTGCATAAATATTATTACAGAGCATAACTGTGTAACATACAGACGCGCAATAAATGATAAAACTCTAAATTCATAACTGATTTTTCATGAAATTAATATGCTGTATTAAAAAGTTGTTTGATTTACCCAGTTTCATTGTATGTCAATGTTTTATGGTGCAAGGATCATGGCTCAAGGACACTCAAAGTCATAGATTCTAGATAACGTGAAAGATAGTCATAAGGAAATTAAAGGAATAAATAATGAATTTAGAAATGGTTATATGACAATATTAATATTATCATATAACTATATTGCATGTAGAAAAAATAATAAAAACATCGATATTCCATATCCACTTTTTTTTTCAAAAATGCCTGATAAGAAAGTGGTTTATGCACAAGCCATTTTTTATTTAACAATATTGATAAAAAATATGTCAAGCACTGCTAAAAGAAATAAAAGAAGATACATTAAAACGTGAATTATAAAAAACGAATTAAATCAGTATTTAGCAAAATAGAAATACTCCATATGAGGCGCTTTGATATTTTATCATTAGGGCCCCGATTTTTATGCATTTGCATATTTTTGCATATTTATGCATGTTTCTCCTTTGTACGCATATTTTACACATTTTGAATGTTTCTGCATATTTTGGCATATTTTTTGCAAAACTTTCATAAATTTTTCAAAAAGTGTGTATTTTTCTAATCCGCTTGTAATTCAACCAATTAGATTAATTGGATGTTTTTTTTAAAAAGCCTTTTTTTTTAATTTTTTTAATTAAAAATGAAGAAAGAAATGCTACAGAATATGTTTCCATTGTAAATGATATAATTAGATAATATTAAAGTTAGAAAAAAATATCTTTTTTCGTCTTCATATTTCTGTGGCGATATTTCTCAATATGCGTAATATTTTGCACGTCAAGACCAACTGTAATATTTTCCAGTCCAATCTCCAGGGGCGCCGACAGGTATAAGAAAGGGAGGGCTATTATCCTCCCAATATTTCGTTTTTCTTTGGAAAAAAATCTAAAATTAAAAAGGTGAGGTAGAAAATTTCCAGTCTTTAAGGACTTGGATCCCTCCCCACTGTATTTTACCCTGCCGGCGTCCTTGGGTCCAAACTAATGCTCATAACACCATATTTTCAAACGTATCTCCGTACGTATTTCATACATTTTGGTGTGTATTTTGTATTAATTTTGTGCATAATCATATTCAAAGACGTAGCAAAGTGATATTTTTTATTGCATTTCAATACGTATAAATTGTCATTTTATACATTTCGAAACATCTTTTATGGTAGGGTCCAGATTTCTATGCACTTGCATATTTTTTGCACATCTTGTAATAATTTGGAGCATATTTGCGTATTATTTGGGCTAAATTTTATGCATGAAAATCCTGGTTTATTTATCACCTTACATCATTTGCATCAGAATTAACATTCGAATGAGTTTTGTCTGTTCTCTGAATACTCACTGAATAAGCAAACATTACAAAAAAACTTTCTCCGATCGAAATAGAAAAAAAAAAGTAATCAAAATAGAAAGGCAACTCGTAGTGAAATTTTTGCCTTTAAAAACGTGGCCTATTACGAAATTCAATATGGTGGAATGGCAATAGACAAGAGTAGCAGATTGCCCTGCATTGCCGCCCCCGGAAATGAGTTTCCAAGGAAATTGAACGAGAAACTGTCGAATAAAAGGGGGGGTGAAAGTGACAGAGTTGCCCCTTTCACCCTCACTGCTGCTATCCCCGTTGTAATTAATTCCCGGTGTTTGGAATTATTGTGACGAGGGGGAATAGCGCTGTCACTTCCCTCCTCGAATTCCATTTTCATTCTGTCCCCCCTCATTACTGTGTGTGTCACCCAAATAGAGGAGAAAGAGATGAATGGCAGAAATGACGATTATAATATTTGCCTTGCGTATTGTTTGTTTAAGGTCTGACAGGTTATCGCTCTCTTTCCATAGTTGTTCCCCCTCAAATGGCATCGATTTTTAAGCAAAAATTTTCAAATTCTCTAAACGTTTATCCACATGTCCTCCAGCAAAATATTTAATATGAATGCCAGCAATTTTGTAAAAGTGTTTTTGTATAAGGTACGAATTTTAACTTGTTTATACGGTGGTACAAACGAACTGTGAAGTATAAGAATTTTGTAAAAAATCCATATTTAGCGTAAATTTTTAGAAATTTTATAAATTTTTAGTTGTACACGATATTAAAATTTCCAAAATGTGTAAAAACTCGGGTGTGTTGATACCTGCGGGACCTATAATAACGCGTTTTAACACAGGGGGGTGGGGGCACCAGTGTAAGCAGACTATCATCACCTCATGACATACTTACAATCAGAATTACTTAGGTGTCAAAGCCATTTAATCGATCCAAAGAATGAATAAACTTAACCGCTGTAGCGCCTGATTCAAATCATAAATTATTTGTTTTTTATGCAAAAAATTTAATTATATTTTAAAATAAAATATATATTTCGGCCTTTAGCCTACAATTTTCATTTTTATGGGAATATTTTCCAATATTAATAGGGATAAAATTTACATTAATACTATAAACAAATTTACATTAATACTATAAACAGTTTAAAATTTCGATACAGGTTTTTATTTAAAACCATTAAGAATTTAGAGATCGTGCACAGTTTATGCGTGCTTTTTCATTAATTTGATATATGCTTACTAATTTTTAATATGTTCTTGATTGTATTCAATATGTTCTTGATAATATTTTTGACTATTTTTTATATATGTTCGATAATATTTTTGATTATTTTGATACATTCTCGATATACAATTGGTATAATTTTGACGTACTTTTGATAGGCTTTTGGCGTATATTTGGTAGGCTTTTGAGTTATTCATGACAAGATCCTATATATGCATTTGATATATACATAATAATAATGATATAATATATAATAATGATGATATATGATATATACATGTCATGTGGTGATGTATAATAATAATGATGATATATACATAATAATAATGATGATATACATAATAATAATGATGATATATACATATGTAATGATGACAATAGCCATAATAATAATGATGATATATACATGTATTGATGATATATACATAATAATAATGATGATATATACATAATAATGATGATATATACATAATAATAATGATGATATATACATAATAATAATGATGATATATACATAATAATAATGATGATATGCATAATAATAATGATGATATATACATAATAATAATGATGATATATACATAATAATAATGATGATATATACATAATAATAATGATGATATATACATAATAATAATAATAATGATATAATATAATATAGATAATAATAATATTGTTATTGATACGTTTAATTCATTGCCAAATTTATGATCTTTAACAGTGTTAATTTCATCTTTTTTCTTTTTTTCCTTTTTTTTCCCCCCTTATCATAGCTAAGCACTTCTCTTGTAAACTTCTCGAATTTTTTCGTTGCTTAAAACGATGCTTGTAAGTTATCTTTATTCCTTTTGACTTAACTCGACTGCTTCGATGATTAGAAAATAAAAATTTATTTTTATTGTTTTAGAAACAATTGTACTGAATTCAAAGGAGAATGTGGGAATTTGTAGCGTATTCTACGTCTCCCGTGACTTCCCTCTAATAATATTTTGGATTCGTTTCTTAGGATTCATTAGTTTATTAATTCGTACTTTAGGATTCTCCAATGAGGAACAGAAGTGATTATTAAAATTAACGTAATGCTTAATACTTTAAACCTTACGATTTTTTCTCTCGACCTCAAAATAATAACAAAGAAATGAACGTTTGCGTTCAAGCTCAAACTAGCGTGTTTTTTTAAGTAACGGAATCATTCCAGCGTGGGACTGTTTTCTTTAAGGAATCAATAACATGAAGTACATGACTGCCATAAGAAATCGTGTTCGTCCCTTCTTTCAGGTTTAATCTGATCTGCAATTTAGGAAGAGTCCCAGAACGTCACTTTCATTAACTCTGTCAATCTTTTTCTATTTGCTTTTAAAAAAAACTTCCGGAACTGTAAACTGAAGTTAAAATTTCAGCACGTTTCAAACGTCTCCAGGTGTATCTGGTCCACAAATAGCAAAAAAATTCATTGCTCCAAGTCAGAACGTAAAAATTAATGAGATATGAAAATCACGGATAATTTAATAAATAATTGAAATGGATTTTCGTCCCGAAGTTATACCCTAAATCAGGGCCGCAGTTCCCATTAAGCAGACTAGTCCCGTGACTACAGCGCAAAATTTTCAAGGGCGCAAAATTTCTAAATAAAAAAAAATTAAAAATTTTTAGTTAAAAATTTAAAAAGCCAAAAGGGAAATAAAGGATATATACACAGCGCATATTATTTCATGAATTAACTCTTTTCTTACTATTCTAATACGTTTAACGCTAGCGTAAGAAAATTAAAAATAATTTAAAATATCTTTTCCATTTACGATTTTTTGTACCGTACTTGTAGTATCCAATAATTAGTATTTAACTCTAATAAATTGTTGATTTATTAATTAAACCACATTTAGTTAAGCTGATTTTTAATTTAGGGACGGAGGGGTGCAGAAGGGGGAACAGGAGGGGATGAAATTGTTGGTTGGCGCCGAGAGCAAATGTGCCTAGGGACGCTGAGTTCTTAAATGAAACCCTGCCCTAAAAACCAGTAACATCGATTGCCAATTTAGTATAGGTTTGTTTATTCCCCTTTAAAAACGCGAGGACAACTAATGTCATACTGTATTAGTGCCTATAGTTTGCTGAAGAATCCAAACCTCCGCTTCGCAGGAAATCAAACCTCCGTACTACGGATATTCAGAAAAAAATAGGAGAGATGGGTACCTGGTGAAAACGAACCGGATCCTTTGCATCGTTTTCGGAACACCCTGTATATTTGTTTTGAAAACTGGTTCTGCCAATATTATTCAACATATAGTTACAAATATGTGGCTGATCAATAGGGGCGCCAATTCTAAAAAGCTCAGTTCCTTCTCCCCCCAAAAAATATTCGCCCTCTCACAAAATTGATGGACCATAAAGAATGAAATCATAATATAGTTGAAGGTGAAAGCTATAGAATATAAAATATGTTACTTGTTACTTTTTGTGCTTTTTCATTCGGAGTCACCTACCATTTTCTTGAAATTGACGCCCTTGATGTAATAATCATATGTAATAACGAGAAACTGAAAGTTAAACTAATTGGTCTACCGGGAACAATGATCATAAAATGTTAAGCAAACACGAATTGGCAGTGGCGACTGCGTTCCACGAGATGATGATAATTAACTGCCTACAATTAATGGAAAGACAAATACAACGATAATGTCGCATCTTTTCGTTTGTAAATTTGGAGCTTTTATCTAAGACTTAGCAGAGATTAAAGCAAACGCAGTCATTCAGTAACTCAATTAGAAAGATTTGGAAAACTGCCATTTCTGTGAATGTTAGTTACTGTTTCCAATTACCTTTGTGTGTTACGGAATAGATGCCGCCTTCACGTTTCTTTTCCAAACAAGAAGAAAATGGTTTATGCACCATCACATGCCATTGCTGGTTCCTTATTAGTTTCTCAATGAAGTGCAGAATTTATTGTGTAATCACGAATAGAATTGGCAGTTCGATGCGAATAATATTTTTAATTTGGCTACTCATGAAATTTGCTATTCGATTACTAATCAAATTTGACCTTCAGTTAATCATAATTTTTTTGTTTTAATTGCAACTAAGAGTTACTGAAGCAATGACATTTTTCATTAGTTGCTGACTAATAAAAAATATTAATTAATGACATTTTTGGTTTCGTAGTATATTTTTAATTATAAAACAATTTTCAGGTATAAAACTGTGTTATAAAATAAAAGGTATCAATACTTAAAATTTTACACTTCGATTCGTCTGTGCGAGCCTTCGTCAAAAGATAGGAAGTCAATAATTGAAATTGACTAATACCCGTTGGCATACGCAAGGGGTTTTAATGGGCGTTGTAACACCCGGATTGCAAAGAAATTTTGTATATTTGACATAGAAATATGGTAGTCGTGGCTCTGTAACACCCTATTGAGCCTATAACCTTACCCTTAGGAACTTCCTACTTACTCCTATGCTATTACCACTGTATTTGCTTAATGTTAAAATCTTTTATTTTGCAACAGGTTCGTACTTGCATATTTTTTTATAATTAAATCACATTTTTATTTCGCTACTATGATTTTTTATTGAGAATTACTAACACTCCTTTTATTTAAATGATCATAATTTTTTATTTAATTTCTAATATTTTATAATTCATATAAAAACAAAATTCGTAATTCAATCAGTAACAAAATTTGCAATTTATTGAATAAAAAAATTGAAGTTCATTTAATAATAATAGTTTATTATTATCCAAGTAGCAATAATTACTACTGAAATCACAAACAAATTGCAGAAAACAGTCGTAGTGAAGTACAACAATAATAATTTGGATTTTTTTAAACAGTTTTACAATAAAAAATTTTAATGCTAAATCGTTTCATGGATGTTTTAGATTTCACCGACAGAAATACTATTGGCGCAAATCACGTTTCTGAACGTGCCCAGCCATAGCCGAAACGAATTTATAGAAAATATATGGTATATATATGCATTCAGAAGCATTGAATAAATCGAATAGAAATATATTTATATCGTCTTTCGTTTATTTTTTTCCTTCTGAATCTAAAACATGCCAAAAAGAGGCATAAAAATCCTTGCACGGTGATCTATAATAAGTGGCGTGTTCTTTTCATAAGTGCATTCTTCCTATTTGCGAACGAATTCCATTGGGGAACATCACTACTCAAGCTGTAGTGACCACTCGGCTATAACGACTCAGGTTGTAGCTACTGCTCGGCTATAACGACTCAGGTTGTAGGGACTACTCGGATATAACGACTCAGGTTGTAGCGACCAATCGGCTATAAAGACTCAGGTTGTATCGACCACTCGGCTATAACGACTCAGGTTGTAGCCACCACTCGGCTATAAAGACTCAGGCTGTAGCGACCATTCGGCTACAACGACTCAGGTTGTAGGGACTACTGGGCTATAACGACTCAGGTTGTAGCGACCACTCGGCTATAAAGACTCAGGTTGTATCGACCATTCGGCTATAACGACTCAGGTTGTAGCCATCACTCGGCTATAAAGACTCAGGTTGTAGCCACCACTAGACTATAACGATTCAGGTTGTAGCCACCACTCGGCTATAATCACAAAATTTTAAAGACAACTCGCCGATTACTTTTATATAATTATCTATCGACTCATAGCGTCATTCGCTTATAGCGTCGAAGTCTTAACGACCCCTTGAATGACGACGTTATAAACGAGTCGACTGTACATGAAAACTATTCAACAAATCCATCTCACCTAACACGTTTTCTGCTATTCAACTTGAACACTCGTATTATTGAAGATCGTAGTTTAAAAATGACCTGAAAAAAAAAAATCACAATTGCTGAGGTTTATAATGGTTGAAATACTTTATAGAACGTCGTGCTTACTTTTTGTAACATTAAAGTTCGAGCTGAACCGAATTTCGGGATAGCGATTCAGAATATCAAAATTTGAGCTTAACCGAATTTCGGATCGCTCGGACTCGCATTAATCGCTACCTGCATGTATTCTAATCCACATTAGATGTCTATCGATTGGTGACGGGGAAATATTTTTGAATCGATTGAGTGTGATGGCATTTGTCGTTGTCGTCCAGCATCTATTTTAAAACAAAGAAACGGGAGTTGACCGGAAGGAAAAGGCGGAGTTTTAGGACAGATGATCGTTTATGGTCAAGACGAGTGTCACGCCACTAACCTTTCTCTTTATAAAAAAAAAAAAGGAGAAAAGAAAGGTAAATAAAAAAAAAATAATGTTCAGCCACAATCACGGCTAAAAGCGAAACGTGCACGCCATGTTCCAAATAAAGGAAAAAAGTGTAAAATAAAATATAAAATTTTTGGGCATCGTTTTCCAGCTCAAAAACAAATGTTTCCTGCATTTTAAATTAACGCTGCGCATGTTTATATCATCATATTTTTATATTATTAT
>QLNU02015003.1:62644016-62667535 GCA_006491805.2 Dysdera silvatica
TTTTAAAATTATTGTTTTTATATTATTTTAAAAATATGGCAGTTTTCTTGCTAGTACTCTCTAATTCGCGACCCTCTAATTCGCGACCCTCTAATTCTCAAGTAACTCGGTAGGTTTTCGATGTTAACAATAACCATCATTATTGCATTTACGGAAGACCTTTGCCTTGTCCTTTTTACCACAGACAGAAAAACCAAAAGCAATAGCGGGTTCAATATCTATTGAAACCCGCTAATAATTATATTATTGATACAACTACAATAAAGTGGCAATAACAGCCTCCTACCTTTATTAAAAAATAACGAAAAAATTTGAAGCTTTTTTTAATTGACCTCCGTAAAAAAATTTTCAACTTTAAAAAAAAAAAAGAGTCGGCATTTGTTCAAGAATTTTCAAAACGCTTCTACGTGGGCTCTATGACTCTCTTATTTATATGGTGCACATTTTTTAGGTTTTACATAAGGGTGAAAATTATTTTGCATTCTTTATTCCAGTTTATCAGTCAATAAAAAGTTATTACTGTGGACCATAACATTTAATTGATAACTATGCTAAATTGATCTCATAATTGCATATATTTAAATAAAGCCCCTCACTATGTCTTTTTTGAAAAAAAAATCTTAAATAAAAAACTTAACATTTAGTTTCAAAGGCAGAAATCTTTTTATAACCTTTAAAAATATTTCACCCTATTACGGCCTGTTGGATGAATATACCAATTAATTTTCAGAGAACCAGCCCATTTCAGCTCGTGTTTGAAATTTAATTTTAGGCTCGCAAGTGAACGGCTCGTGGCCTGTGCAGGTCTCCATACCGTATGCAATAAAGAATAGTAGTAACAATATAAATAGTATTTCTTACCGTTATGCCGAAAAATATCTGTATCTTATAGTACTACTGTATCTTATAGTGCATCAGCAGCGTAACATCATAGGCAAGGCCGTGCTTAGTGGGTGCGAGCTGGGCGACCTCCCAGGGCCGCTAAAATTTAGGGCAGCCAAAATGTGTAGTGCAAATACCAAGAAATCAGTTTTTAGCGGCCCCATGTACTTTTAACAGAGTATTTGGTCAATTGACCTTTTACGTGTTACGTCATACTTCCCATAATGCAACCTCTAAATGGTGGTCAAAATAAATACGTATGTTATTAGTAGCCTATGTACATTATCATGTTTATTGTGGTGGCAATATGGCCACTGCAGAGACTCCTGGCAGCCCAAAAAACTAGAAAAATTACTTTGTAAGTTCTAATATTATAAAACAAGCAGCTTTGTTCGTTGAGAAACTTTTCATTAATTCGTTATAATTATAATAATTAGAGTAATAATAAATTACAATGATTCGTATTTTATTTAATTTTTATCCCCTATTTTCAATTTAACTTCATTATCTGCTCTTTATTTTTACCTACAGCGTTTAGACCAGTAAAGGACTTTATGCTTTATGAAGGACCCAATGCTAAACCCGTGTAAATCTTTTTATCGTTGTGTTATTTATATGTCAAAATATTTTTAAGGGCCGCTAACACCGTGAGCACAGCCCTGATTATAGGGGCCCGGGTGCCCCAATAATTTTCACTTTTACGTATATTGTAATGTATAAACACCCATAATATGTGCCTGGCACCACCAATAAATTTGAACTAGACCCATGCCCAGCAGCTCCCCACCCACATTCTACCCGAACTATACATATGTATGCCAAGCCAAACTGCTGCTCTTTAAACTATGTCGGTTCGGCTCTCTTAATGCCAACTTTTACAACTCCTCTATGTTAAACCAGATCGGCCCTCTTTATGTCAAATTTTACAGGCCCTCTATGTTAAACCGGACCGGCTATCTTCATGATAATTTGAGGCGGCTCTTCGGGCGATCGCCCAATCTCCCGTATGGCCAGTCCGCCCCTGGCCCCCCATTCGTTAGACCAACGGTGCAGTTAAATGTCAGTTGGTAATACGAGGAACAGCTATGAAAAGTCTGATATTAATGTCTGCGAAAAGTTTGATATAAATATCTACGAAAAGTTTGATATAAATATCTACGAAAAGTTTGATATAAATGTCTACGAAAATTTCAATATAAGTATCTACAGAAAGTTCAATGTCTATAAACAGTTCAATGTAAATGTCTACAAACAATGCGATATAAATGTCTACGACAAATTAGACACATCTGTGAAACACGTTAAACGTCTATAAAATGCCCGATACGAACGTCTATGAAGAACTTTATACAAACGTCTATGAAAAGCTTAATACAAATCGCAACTGAAATTTTATACTTTTAAAGAGCAATTCAACCCAGGTCTTATTCTAAGAAAAGTTTCCAAGTGCACACTTCCAATCCAATTTTGTTCATGGGCTGGGGAGGATTTCATGGAGTGGGGAGGACTTTAAAAAGTAATTTAATTAAATTACTAACTACTTTCCTTAAAGGCAATTATAATTATAAATTGACTGGTTTTTTCCAGGGGTGTCAACCTCGAAATTTTTGTTTAAAAACATGCTCACAGTTGATGCATTTTAGAAAAAGAAAAAGCAGTTAATTACTTCGTTTTAGTAGTTTAAATTAACCACAATATAGTTGACCACTCCCCATCACCGAATGTATGTGCTTACAGCTTAAAATGATTGCACAAATCTACAATTTCGATTTTTAAGCACATTTTTAAGCAAATATGTATGATGACGTTGCAGATTACATACAGTGGGTAGAGCCAAACATTTTCACCACTCAAAACCTGACTTTTCAAACATTTCGCCACTTAAAACCTGACTTCTCTTTCGTCGCAACTTTCATTTTTTCTTTGAGATCTACTACTCCTCCTACTCTTCTCATTAAATACTCCAGAGTACTATGGCTGTTGGCTCTGGTAATGACTTACTGCGATTCAATTAAACTGGTTATTTTAACTGACTAAAGACATTATTTAGTTAAATACACAACACACATTTTTGCACAAGTGCACACTTCAAAATCCCAAGAGCACACTTTGCGTCAAAAACGCGCTTAGAAGGCCTGATTCAACTTAAATCTAGTCATATGGTTAGGAAAGAAAAAATTGAGTCGCATCTCTGTTCGAAATCAGAATAAATAAATCAAAATGGTTTTGAAGAACCATTTTCTTTGTTTCAGAAGGAGTTGCATTGCTTGCGCCTTTCCCTTTTCTGTTATTTATTTTCCCCACTGTTACGGAATTTTCAACTGATTTCTCAATCGGCCTGAAAAGTGAAAGGGGAAAAACGAAAAATAATGCCAATCGGGAAATCCCGAGCTACTAGACAAGCTGGCACTGTGCCAGAAAAAGCTCCGCATTTCATCCAGAAGCTGCAGCGCCATCTAATAGCAAATAACTGCATTATAAATTTAATTTCCCTTTTAGTATTTTTCCCTGCGTCTAATAACACTTTCGCGAGCTACTACTTTTAACCACCTAAAAGGATCATTTAGAAACCAACCCACTTTTAAATTCTTGTGATTATCCCCATTTTATTGAGAAACACGTCTGTTCTATTACTGCACTTTTGTTTGTTTTGCTTCTGTTGACCTCCCTTGTTAAATGATGACCAACGCAAAACCTCAATGAAATGGTCATTAACAAATCTGTCAACTACACAGAAAAAAGAAAAGCTTTCTTACTGCAATTCTTTTACTAAATATCTTCGGTTTGTTCAAGAACAAAATAAGAGTCATGTAATAAAATAATATTCTGAGCATTGAAGCAGAGTTATATAGGACCCATCTCCATAGGCGTACGTAGAAAGTTCATAAAGTGGGGGAGGGGTATATACTTAGTGGGAGGTTACAGAGCTACAACTCCATATGTTTAGATGTAAGTATAGAGAATTTCATTTCAATGGAGGATTACATACCTCATCTAAACCCACTTTGTGCACTCGAGTACCCACCTCCCAGTAATTTTAAATAAACTACAATTCTACATATATTGCAACGTATAAATGTATATAATATGTGCTTTATACACTACAATATATGTAGAATTGTAATATATAAATGTATATAATATGAGTTTTATATATTACAATATATGTAGAATTGCAATGTATAAATGTAGATATGTAATGTATGCTTTCCTCCAACTCCAGTAATTTTGAAAACTGCGTGGTGGGTTCCCTATTTAGCAGCTTCCTCACGAAACGGCCATGCGAAATGGCTTGCGATTGGCTTCAGGTAAATTAACTCTGTTAATCAAAGTCAGCCCCATTAATTCCATCATTTCCATTAATTCAGATTATATATCATCATATTATATATCATCAGATTATATATCAGATATGTATCTGAATTTTCACGTTCACTCATATTTCCTATACTGTTAGATAGTGTATTGTGTCATATTTTCATTCATACTACCCGTTTTTATTGCATGGCTCAGTAAATCCAGATTGATTTCAGCCAAATTTATTCTTTTAATCCAAGCTAACTCCATCATTTCCGTTAATTCGAAATATATATATATTTATCAAAATTATCATGTTCCAAAATATTTACTGCACATCAGGAGAAAAATCTCTGCAATTTTTTTCACAATGGAAGCATTCAGCGGTGATTATGTTGCGAGATTTCCGTAAATTCCGTAAATTTCAACTTGCCTCTTCCGGGATTTCTTTTTAAAAATTACAAAAATTTTATTTTGTTTCCTATAATTTTTTTATATTCCTTTGGAACTCGGTGTCTTTATCAAAACTATTACGTAACTTTTCAGGCAATTTTCGGGCATGTTCAGGGGATCCAGTTTGGAGCCACAATCACCCGTGATTATATGCCAGTCATGGTTTCCAAATTGTGAGGTGCTATTTCCTGGAGCGCTCCAATTTGTATTGAAGAGCGCGAAGAAGACTTAGAAAGATTTAAATCTCATATAGTAATTACGGGCCACGTTCTTATCTTTTGGTCTATTTTTCACACACTTTTTGCTTTTGCAAATTTTTATGTAAATGCAGTCATTTTCGTACCTTTTTTTTGGAAAAGGTTGTGCCATCATAAAACTAATATACTGACTAATGTACTGACTGATATACTGATATAAAACTGATAAAACTGACATACAGCAGTAACTCAATGAATTTGTTGACAGGTCGCAATGGACCCAAAAGTACTGAACGTGGTTGATATACGCAATATGGGATGGACGAATGCCTTCGTAGCAGATATTTTGTATAATTACTGCTTTAAATGGGTGAAAGTTCTCTGATATGATATTGCAAAGAGAAACGTTCTCTCGAGATGCGGTTTTGATGTTGTCAAAGAAATAGAAAACGAAGTCTCTTGAGAAAACTGACAGTTTTTAATTGTTCAAATTTTGAATCTGTGATATTGTAACAAAGTGTTCTTTCGTTTACTTAATATCCTGGCCTGTGTGATATTTTATTCTGACGTCAACTCAAAGAGATCCTGAATAGATATTGAAAACATACATCACTTTACAAGCAACTTTCACCTCCGTAGTGGGGTTCCGTGAACCGGTTCGCCATTTGCAAATAACATAAATTGAACAGTTTTTACATAGGCGTACGCAGAAAATTCGTAATGGAGGGTTACAGAGCTACAACTCACATATTCCTATGTTAAATATACAAAATTTCATTGCAATGGGGGGTTACAACCCCATCAACACCCCCTGCGTACGCCAATGAGTTTTTAACATCACAATCATAGTTTTTACTGCAAGGGATTTAACCCATGGGTTTTCGTAAAAAATTTTGTCACGATTCCATGTAAAATTTCTTGTCAATTTCTGCCAAGTTTACACCAGTCTTCACCAATGTATAAACAACATTATATATTAATATACAATATTATATAAATAAACATATATTAATAAACATATAAAAAATATTATATAGTATATTAAAATAACGTTTTCAATACTAGTTTATCCTGGCCTTTATTAAACATTTAATTTTTTGTTTCTTTTTTTAATTTCAAGTCCAAAGGAAAATATGCCGTTCGATACAAAGGCCATGCGGCTCTCCAATATGTTCCAGAAATTACACAGTTAAGTTACGCATGCTATACGTTTACAGGAAAGAAAACTAAAAAACCTGAAAGAATTTCCTGCAAGTTCCCCACCTTCAGCGGCGTAAAAAAGGGGGGCCCTCTGGGGACTCAAGTTTCCCCCCCCCATTGGATATCAAAACACATTATATTTTTCTAACGCCGCATCAAATGATTTCTTTCAAACTACTTGAGCCTCCTCCCTAGGCCTGCAGAGAAGTCGGGGCCACCAGGGGCGCTGCCCCAGTTGCCCCATCGAAGTATATATATATATATAGAGAGAGAGAGAGAGAGAGAACACTCTCCGAGTGCTTTGTGCCCTACATGCCCTTTATCTTTCCCCAGTTGTTCTTTTATCCTGGGTGCAGGCCTGTCCTACCCATAATTTTTGAATAGCTACGCCACTACCTACCTTAATGACTAAAATTAACAATAGAACAAATTAACATAATGAAATATAAATTCGGGACTGAGCTTTTCTATCTCATCTTGCATCGAAGTTCTGCTATGTAGGCTTTTTATTTACTACACGGTGACAGGTAAAAAAGTTTTCAATTTTAAAATCTCAAATGGATCTTAATAAAAGGTAATAAGACTAAAATATTTTGCGTCATAATATTTCTTATATATTATTGATCAATGGCCTATATTTTATAGAGCACGTGGTTATAAAAAACCATTGCTACGATTAGCAGAACAAAATAAGTTCAACAAATAAATAACTGCCCACGCTACCCCATAATCGTATACCTAAAACTGTTTAAAAATACTTGTTAATACTAATTTTAAAAGTAATGTACATTTGAGTCTTTCAGATGCGCCACCAGTTTCATGGAGTGGGGTGATACTTCAGAGAGTTTCACTCTCAAAACAACATATACTAATCTTTTTCTTAATAATATCGGTCTAGCTATAGTCTATTTCTTTTTAACGATGGCATATTTCTACCCCATCAAACACTTCATAAAATTTCACACACATTATAATTAGCGTCTATTTTGTTTACAATTTTGGTTAATGACGTTTTCTCGCCTTCTCTTGACCGTCGTTAATGGGGGAATTTACGGTAATATTAAAAAGGTCCACCCATTATCAAGATTCCAGGAAGTTTTGTAACAATTGGCTACGCTTACGATAACATTACGTGATAAAATCATGAGTTACGCAGTTATCATCATCATATTCTTCATGATCCCATCGTGTCAGAATACAACCCCTCCGGAGTAGTGACGTAAGAAAAGAGGATTTGTAAATGCGAAAAATCAACGCACATTCAAATCATTTTCTTTACTTGACGTCGAATCACTTTTCCTCGTTTTTCTTTTAGAGATACTCAAGCCCCTCGAAATTTTTTAATTGCTTCGTTCCTGCCCTAAAATTTCGATAATGGTCATTCCTATGATAACTTTAGAAATCATAAAAAGTTAAATATGTTAGATAGTAGTCGTTGGAGAAGTCCTAGTAGATAGTGCCGCAACAAAGCTACTCAATCTGTGTTTGTTTCAGATATTTTTATAATAGCGAGGAATTTTAAAAGGGGGTTTAAATTGGCTAAATATCCTACAAAGGAGAAAAATTCACAGAATTAGGGTTAGGGGAAGATTATTGGCCATTACAGTGTGAAAGATTTTTGTAGTAATAAAGAATCACTATAAAAATAAACATAATTTGATTGAGTATTTGCACTTTATATATAAGTAGTAGTCGCTAAGAAATTAATCCTACTGGTTTAATTTCCCTACACGCCCCCTGTTTAATTTGAAAGACCATGATATAATAAAATAAATAATATAATACTAATACGAAGATAAGACCACGCATTACTGGGTTCAGTAGTTTAATTAGCAAGAATCTAGGCCAAAAACCCGAAGGTCAGTGGTTCAAATTTTGCCTTGGACGTGGTTATTTTTTTCTAAGTTCTAAATTGAGCCGAAAACGTGAACAGTTATAAATAAGTCCTATTGCATTAAATATATTAAGCAGTAAATAAACAGAAATATCAAAACCTTCCACGTTTTGTTCTACTTATAATCTGTATTTTCATCGCTCAAACGTCCAAATGTTATTCCCATTAATAAAATAGGATCCATTAATTTATAATATGCATATAATAGTTCTATTAATTTAATATATATATATATAATATTTTTATTAATATAATATATATACAGCAGTACCTTTCTTCGTAACCGCTTCAACTGGTCCTTCCATCTACTTGGCTTAAATCGTTTTAACTTTTTACGTTTAGATTTTAGAGAAACACGTGCTCGTCTTTGAATCTTCGTCATAGTTAGCAAAACAATTAAGCAGTGTTAGTATTTTAGTGCTGCGTGCCTTTTCTTCTTATTTAAATAATAGTTATATCGATTTAAAAGAACTTATGTAAAATTTTTAATTATACCTTTGTTTTACCACTATTTTCTATATAAAAACTTAGTTGTTCGGATTAACCAGATAGATGATCCCGCTCCCACCATAGTCAGCTAAAAGGTAGCCTACTATATATTTTCATTAATACAGTATACATATATAATTCCATTAATATAATACGTATAATATTTTTAATAATATTATATAAGTATATTATGTATTTTAATTAATATATTGTATGAAAATTTCCAGACAAGGGAAATAAAATGTTTTCAAAGGAATTACGACCCAGTAATAAAATACACTATATAGTAACAAAGCTGTCAAAATACGTATATGAAACACATTGCTACATTTTACCCAGCGTCACTGTGCAATGGCTTTCCCTAGAGCATTCCAAAGATGCTCTATAGGATTTAGGTCCGGCGACTTCTCTGGCCACATCATACGGCAAATACCTTCTTCCTCCAAAAAATAGTCTACAAGGTGAGGTCTGTGCTGCCACGCGTTATCGTTCATAAAAATAAAGTCCTTAGTGAGGCTTTAAGGTTCAAGAACCTCATTTCTATAGCGCTGTGCAGTTACAGTGCTGCCCGTAGTTAAGACATGCAGTGGTATACGACCGTCCAACGTGATGCCTGCTCAAACATGAATTCTATTACCACCAAAGTGGTCGATTTCCTGTATGGTGAAGGGACGATATCGGGTCCCAGTCTCTCTCTCCAGATGAAAACTCGTCGAGAATCGCTCTATGTAGCGAATCTTTACTCATCACTGAAGAAGACATGACCACAATCTTGCTCTGTCCAAGAATAGTGTTTCTGGCTCCCCAACAGACTGGTTGTCCTTTGCAATCTGGCGATTTGGACACATATCTCTGGTCGCCGGGGCTTCTCTGCTAAGCGTCTATATACAACTTGTCTGGAAATCGTTGTTTCAGGCGCAGCAGAGAGGCCCTGAGGGAGCTATCTCCCTATGGCGTCTTGCATTTATTTAATATTACGTATCGATACTCCGCAGGTGTCGTGGCTCTTGGCCAGGTTTCCTAGTGATGCTACCCTTCGTTTGGAATTGGCGCCATAATCTTGATATTACCAGTTAAGACACTAGAAACCATCGAACGACCCCAGCTTAAAATTGCCCACTTTCATGTCTACCTTCATCTCAATCGATCATCTAAACGATTGCGTGAACTCATTTTCACTGAATTCAGACTGCCTTGTGATTTTCCTCACAATGAACATAATTCTATAGAAGAAATTCATAGTTTTGGAAAACAGTCCTTTTGCATTTTCTTAGAAAATGCAACCTTTTCACTGTTTGATAATCCCTGAATGCTTACACTACATTACTATTGACTATCTTATAGTATAGGGTATCTGAGTACAAATTTTTACAATAAACCAATGTCTTCTGGAGATATCACATGTTTTGTGTTTGTAACTTTAATTTTGGACACCAGTGTAGATACTCCTTCAGTAGTTTCGGCAAAAATGTTCATATTTGTTTTTTAGTGACCTTAAGAGAGAAATCAGCACAAATGGTAGATATCGCACACATATATTCAGAGATATGTATATGCTGTGTGTATATCTGATATATACAAAAATATCGGACTATTATCAAAGCAAAAAATACCTTAATTAGCACATACGTTGTAACGTTTTCACTATCAATTAAATATTTTAATAATATGTAATTAAACGTGTTTTTTAGGTAAATGTTGTAGTTTATTTTTACACCTTTATTCTAAAAATCAAATTTTTGATTTATCCCACCCAAATCGGATTCGATTTTTCCATAATCTGAGAGTTCATGTAACCTGCTTTATTTCAATTGTGTATGGGTAAATCTGAGAAAGAACAGCACGAAGGTAATTAAATCACTGCAGACTTAATTTTTAAAAACGAAAGAACAAAGCACTGGCTTAAGTTATAGTTCACTATTTGTAAAATATGGTATATTACCAATTGATAAAATCAATGAATATTGTACGCTAAATCTAATGTATGAAAGGATAATAGAAGGAAAACATTTTGGATAATATTGATATCCAGTATCACGAAAACAACAGAAATTTAAGAAGAAGCAACCAAATTAAGCTACGAGAGATTAGAACGGAAATGTACAGAAAGGAATTGAATACATGGGAATAAAGCTTTGGAATGAATTACCAAATAATCTTAATAATATAAAATTGTTTAAAAAGAAATTAATTGTATACTTATTAAACGGAGTTTGTGCGCCAGCGGATTAATAGGGTCCTCAGCCGGTTAAATTTTATAATTTTTACTGGGGACCCGTCACGGGAAAATGTAAATTGTCTTTTTTAAACTTTGTGAAAATTGTTATTAAATTTAAATTAAAATTCAAGACTCGGTGTAATATGTAACCCTTGTGACAAATATTATTATTAAATGTAGTTGTACCCGCAGTCAATCTTTTCCGCTAATTTTAGTGCTTTTCTGACGCTGTGACAATCAGATTGTTTTCCTGAAATGATCTACGTTTTCTGGCCCAAGAGGTAAATGCTCTTTCAGGAAGGTACTTTGCCAAGGTTCAAATGCCAATATAGAGGTGTTCTTCGACCGAATGCCGAAAAAATTCGACAAATACCTCTTGAAGGTTCAAAGCCACCATTTTGTTTTTGGAACTACTAATTTAATTCATTTGCTTCCTAGCTACCGTCATGTGACGGTAGAAGTGTTTCGGTCAGAATGTTTTGGTCATGTGACGGTCAGAAGTGTTTCTGACTGAACAGTGACTTGGGACAGTGGTGCACCTGGAATATTCCCAAGGGGAGAGCCCAATGGTGCAAGGAAGTTTTGGTGGAAAAAATGGCCAGACGCCATATCAATTACGTTTGCCATTTTGTATACATTTATCATTCTTGAATTACTAATAATTCTATAATGCAACATACTTAAATAATTAGAAGTAGTAGATTATGTTTGCACAATTTTACAATGGCCAGCACTCTTGTCTTATCTCCATCAGTGAGGTTAGATTTCTTGACATAATTACAAATATCTGCAGTCAGAATTTCTATTTCAACCGTTTTTGATATCGTGTTTTGGTCTACCTTTACCTCCTGGAAACATTTAAAGACATTCTTGGGCCACTTCTGCTGTTGCTTGCCTTAACAGTAGTCTCATCAATGTAACCAGAGTTCAAGGAAATCTTGGGAACATCACTAATTTTATCTTACATTTTTAATAAAATAATTTACCAGTGTCTGTTGGCGTAATAATTTTTCTTTTTGTTAGCCCAAGGGAGGGGCTCGGGCCCCCTCGGCACTCTACGTTGGTGGGCTACTGGCTTAGGAGCATGAAATTAAGATTATAGGGACATTCAAGAAGCGGAAGCGGATATAACAATATTTTTACCAATTGGTGTTCTACTGCCATAAACATTTGCGAAGGTAAAAAACAACTAAAGTTTTTAGTTTAATTTCACTTTTAGGATTTCATATAATACACTGATAATGAAATTTGTAGTCGTTGGCTATATGTAAATACCACTAAAATTCTATGTGACTGTTTCATTTCCTAATTTGAACTCTTGTTTCAATTATATCCTCTTAATTAAGGAAGTTTACTATAAAATAAAAACTTCAATGACGGACATGACTCAGAAATGTTATTTACTTGGACATTTTTTCTAAACTTTTGAACTTGAACATTTTTTCTAACAGTATTCCTAGGCTGGCTTCTTGCTTGATGAAAATGTGTTTTGACTTGGTTGGCATACACATAACTAATAGTTTATATTTTTCGCCTAAACTTTGTACTTGAACAGCTATTTTACACCGCTTAAAATTAGCACTTCTTTAAATTTGCGGAAATTCTAAGCACAACCATTTTTGAATACTTCCTCTTCCTCCATTTTGTCTTTATCCGTCTTTCTGTTGCCGAAGATACTGTCATAACAGGGCACAGGACAGAACGGTATGCTTCGGAATGTTGCAATCTTATCTTTTTCTAATATCCTGTTGCACAACGCACATTTAAAACAGCTCTTATGCCAGTATCGCCCCAAAATCCAAACCCGATCTGAGTAAGACACCAACTTCCCACACTTGCCACAAATAAAAGGTTCTGGAATCCTGTTAGAGGGCATTTTGAAATTTAAATGAACCATGTACAAAAACTCGTTTATAATAACAACGTGGTTATTGTTAAAAAATATTTCGAAAGCAAATGGAAAACATAAGCAGATGTGTTGAAACTAGATTAATTGTTGAAAATTGTAATTATTACTACTCACACTTCAACAAAGTATTGCTCAAGGATTTTAAATTATAAAATGTTGTGTTGAAAACTGGCATAATAAATACAGGGTGTTCATAAAAGAAGTGTATAACTTCAAAATTTATTTGCATCGAAATTACAATAGCCAGAAACTTAATTAGTTCTTCGATTATGTAGCAACAGTCAGAGTTTTTTTTCTGCATAGTTAAAAATGTCTCCAGATGCGTTCCGATGCGCAAACGAAAATCCAGTTCCGTCCACATTCGCTGTAATATGTCGAGGGTTTCACTGAAGAAGGCTCCTTGAATTCACTTTTCAAGCATACCAAGAGAAGTTACATTTCTTTTATACACAATGTCCTTAATAAATCCTCAAAGACATAAATCACACGGGGTAATGTCAGGACAACGGGGTGGCCATTTCGTCAGTTCATAACGTCTAATCTATTGCCTAGGAAAACGTTTTGTGTAAACATCTTCGGACATTCAAAGACGAAGACCATCTTGATGAAAAATTATATAATATCTTGGAGTTGTACAGTTGCAAAATGCTCCAACATGTGCAAATACATTGTTCCAGTAACTGTGCTTTCAGCAAAGAAAAATCGTCCAATAAACCTCTCTACCATTACACCACACCAAACGTTAGACTTCGGGATATATCTCTCGTATTTAATGACCACATGGAAATTTTCAGTGCACCAGATTCGGCAATTATGCTTGTTAACTATGCCAAGAACATTAAAAGTTAACTCATCGCTGGAATGAAGCCGTGAATGTAAAGCGGGTGCTGCCTCAATGGCGTCATTGTTCTTTTCGTTGTCTATTACGTTCTACGAACGCACGTGAATTGCTTACCATGTGGAGGCATTCTAATAATATAGACAAAAATGTTGACTGTTACCACCTAATTGAAAAAAAAAAGAATTAAGTTTCTAGCTACCGTAGTTTTGATTCACATAGAATTAGATGCAAATAGCGTAGGATCCGAAAAGGGATCAAAACAAACACTAAAGAAAGCGAAAGGATTCTTTCTTATTTTTATGTAATTATTTATTGTAATATTATAAACGATTTTAAAGAACTATGAAATAAATTTTAATACGCATGTTTATTTATTCCGTTGTACTTTGAATTCTGTTTTAAGTATAATTACTATTTAAGTTTTTAAACACTTATAATAATATAAGTACTATTATATTTGTGTAAGCTAATATAAAATATATATTATTATTATAAGAATAAAATTATATTTATATTATTTTCCCTATTTGATTTTGAAACGAATTACAATAATAAAATAAGTTTACTTCAGCAGTCGGGTGACTTAGGTTTGGAAGAGATCAAGGAGCGTTTCGTTATACAGGGGTGCTTATTAACATTATTATAAAGGGAATTCACTGAGACTACTTGGTGAACATACAAGAAACGTGGCCTCCAATTCTTCTTTGATTAATGTAATATCGATACCTTCGGTCATACCGAAATTCCTATTGATATAACACTTGGTACCAAACTTGGGAGCTCATTCCTTCATCGTAGTAATGTTTACTTCTTAACGAACGAACCCGGATATTACTTAATAATTAATTAATAAGTATTAGTATTAAGTATTATTACTAATAAATATTAATTATTAATGTTGATTAAATTATTAATATTAATCAAATTGTTAAATTATTAATATTCATTAAATTGTTAAGTTATTAATATTAATTAAATTGTTATGTTATGCTAAATATTAATATTATTATTAATTATAAACATTATAATTAATATTAATAATTAATAATTATTTCTAACGATGATGAACCCGAATGGACGAATAATGGGCCATAGACGTAGCCAGGGGGTGGGTTGGGGTTGTAACCCCCATTGCAATGAAATTTTGTATATTTAATGTAGGAATATATGAGTTGTAGCTCTGTAACCCCCATTGGGCCTATAACCCTCCTTATGAACTTTTTGTGTACGCCTATGATAAGGGCACACCACTAGCTCCGTGGGCCGGGATGAACCAGTCATACATACTAATCACATTAACTCAACGTTTATATTGTTCCTTCTCAGTCGTATTTAGCGTATTTTATTTAGCACGTATATTTAGCACGTATTTAGCGTCCGGACAGTAGATCGCAGCTGGATGCATCAGCATCACTCAGCTGGAAGCCAGGGTTTCGGTCTTGACGTTGAAGGGGACACTCCATCCTTTGAGTCCCCAAAGCCGAATATGTTAAAAAGTGCGACGCACGTCACAGAACAGGCAGCTTCACTGCAGAACGATCGCGAGGTGAATCAATTTTTTTTTTGTCTTAAAAACAAACAAATAAATAAATAAATAAATAAAACTCAGTCCGACAAATATTTTCTGCATTTCTATTAAAAAAGGAATTACGTTTTATAGAATTTAAAAATGTATATAATACATGTATCTTTATATCTCCTGCAGTACTTTTTACATTAGCTGAAGTCTTCTTGCGGAACATCGCAAACTATTCTGCTTTGGGGCCTGGAGGCTCATACATTCATGTCGAAGCAACTTCAATTAATTCAAAAACTAAAAGAATAAAAGGAATGCTCCCAAAATTAAATGAAACCATTCCTTCCCACAAAAGCAGCAACTCGCTCTTTCTAACATAAGCTTTTTTTTAGTTCTCGGTAAAAGTTCGTTAAATAAAATTTAAAATTAAAAATAAAAATTTGACAACTGCTATCTACCACCTTTTATCCTGGTATAAATTTACAAAACTAAAGGTTCCTGTCCTTGCGCCACAAAAATAAAACCAACAAATAGAACATAAGGTTATTGTCCTTGTGCCATTAAAATACAACCAACAGAACAGAAGATTGCTGTCCTTGCGCCATGAAAATATAACCAACCAACAGAACAGAAGGTTGCTGTCCTTGTGCCATAAAATGCAACCAACCAACAGAACAGAAGGTTGCTGTCCTTGCGCCATGAAAATACAACCAACTAACAGAATAGAAGGAAGCACAATAAATTAAAATACACATGGGAACGTCCCCTTGAAGGTTAAGTGTTCCCAAGCGACCTGCTGGGACGGTTTTTAATGCTGACTGTTCTAACCAAACTATTTGAATAATGTGGAATAGGGCGTTAAGCAATGTTATTATAAGAACATAATTATATACTGCTGTAAGTATGTAACTATATACTTTTGTGAAAGTATAATTACTATTGCAAAACTGTAATTACTTTTTAAAAATATAGTTGAAATTAAATATAAAGTTTCATCATAAATGATGAAGGACTGTTATTGACACGTCTAAAAAGTTAGGTGTCCTACTTTACTATTTATACTCGTATTTAACTTTTTGAATGTAAAGTGCATAATTGCTATTGTGAAGCTATAATTACAATTCGATTATTATAATTACCATCATTCGTTTTGTTGTTTACTCTACTTAAAGGATTTGTACGCTTATAATTATTTTGCAATGATTGTAATTACTGTAATTTGTTGTGAAAGTAAATTATTTTATTGCAGAAGCATGATTACTATATTATTTCAAAACATAATTAATATTCAATAATTATAATTACTGTCGTTTACTCTATTAGAAATATAATAATATTCAATATTTTCTGCCCGCCGCAGCCCAATTAAAGTCTTTTTAATTTGTTTGTTTGTTTGGATTTTTATGGCGCAAGAGCATCTGGGCTATACTGCGTCAAACATTGTAAAATCAAAGACTTTTTGAATTTGAATTGGCATATTTTTGCAAACTAATAATGCGATGGTACTAATTATAACTACTGTTATATTATAATTACTATTGTAATATAATTACAAAAGTAACCAATATTATTATAGTTAGTATTGTAATATAATTAATATTTCGATTAACGATGTAATTACTATTGCTATGCAATTATTACAGTAATTTTAGTAATATTATAATTACTATTGTAATATTACTAAAGTAATTTTAATACTATCATAATTACTATTGTAATATTACTAAAGTAATTTTAATACTATCATAATTACTATTGTAATATTACTAAAGTAATTTTAATACTATCATAATTACTATTGTAATATTACTAAAGTAATTTTAATACTATCATAATTACTATTGTAATATTACTAAAGTAATTTTAATACTATCATAATTACTATTGTAATATTACTAAAGTAATTTTAATACTATCATAATTACTATTGTAATATTACTAAAGTAATTTTAATACTATTGTAATATTACTAAAGCAATTTTAATACTATTATAATTACCATCGCAATATTATAAGTTATTGCAAAAGATTATAAACTATTATGAGATTAATTAGTTGGGCATAAAGTAATCATTAAAGTTTTCGATACAATATTCTAATAATGACGAATTTTCACTGAATAATACAAACCAGGACAATCCAAGGAAAATAAATACGTGTAAATTTTACGGTTTCTAAAACAATTCATAGGGAAGGGAAATTAATAAAATTAGATTTTCAGTTTCTGCTTTCTGTGGTTTAAACCAGAGTCCATATATTACATGTTTTAAACGTTTCCCTACTCAGAAGCACTATCATTATCACAAAAGTGATTAATACAGAGAACCTCAAAGGGAAGTTTTTTTTGGGCGACGGGCGTTCCTTCGAGCTGTGGCTCGAAGGATCAGGAGAACCAATTCCAATCAATACGAGGGCTTCACAGATCTCCAAGAATACAAAATTCAACAGGAATGTGTAGTTTTCCAACACGTTTTCTATTTTACAAAAGGAAATAGAACATTTTTTCTCGGGAGGAAGCGATGTGCTGATTTTAATTCTCTGCAGAATTCTCCGATTAAAATATAATTATCTGAGAGGTCCATTTTTATACCGTTAAGGTAATCAATTAACAATTATAGGATTCTGATTAACTCTGGCGGTTCTTTCTCAATACGTGGTGCATTATTATAGACAGCATTTTCCGATCATAAATATTACCCCATTACTAAACCTTATGTCTAATCTATTTCTACATATATGTCTGCCTCGGAAAATTCTGTCGCATGTTATTGTAGCTTGTTTTCGGATTTCAGTCATCTATCTAGTGGAGAACGTTTCGTAGGCCTTCACCAGGGCCGACGAGGGGGGGGGGTCAGCAGCCCGGGTACCCGCGTTGGCAAGTACCTATATAGTTGGGGGCCTGGCCCTGCTAGACTAGTTTTGCTAGTCGGAAGGCCACATTTTTTTTTTCTCTAAATCCATATTAATAAAATTTTGTACAGTTTTTTAATTATTCTTCATTAGCCTATCTCGATTACTGAAAAAAAAAAAAAATAATAGCAGCTTACGTCAGTTTGTTTTTTTCAGCAATGATCTTGTAAAATAATTATGTAATAAGTAAGTACCAAAAAAAATGCGTTCTTATTTCCTACTTTTTGTTCATTTCGGGGTTTAACCCCCGTCCTTCCCCCAAAAAGAATAAATATCTCTGCCACTGCCAGGGAAGGAGTGATAGGGGTCCATCAAAGTGAGCCTGGAGGCCCCGCGCTGGCTTTCGGAGCCTCTGATCTTTACTAGTCTTTTGGTATCCAGTGCGTAAGGTTTATAAGATATTAATCTTCCTAAGGGTTTACCGAATTGCCAACTGGTCAACACATGCCCACCAGTGCATGTTTCTGCATGTGTCCATCCAGCATATTTTATAATCACACAAGAGCAACATGACTAATTACAAGGGATCTTAAAATACCCCGTGTGCATGCGCATTTTAGCAAATTTTTTTATTTTTTACTATTATTCCTTTGCTCTTGTAATGAAGATTTAACTATTTATATCGCTTCAGTGTAGCATATATTAGTTTAAAGGAACGGCATTATAATTTTAAATTAGAGAGGAACCAACACTAATTGCCAAAAGTAGAATTACCGTGGCTCTTTAAAAGATCGTAAATTAAGAAATTGCGTGCGCAGTTGGTGAAAAACTATGTGATTACAACTTACGAGGCAAAGGTACACGCCGGAAGACGACAACGGTGTGACAATTGACTGGACGTGACCAGAAGCAATACAAGAGACAACACGTGACTCTGGACAACACAAGAAATTTTACGTGATTTACTATTGCGTGTGTCAGCGCCTTCAAAAAGGATAATGGCACGTGTCAGAGCCAAGTCTATAACTATAGTAGTATTAAGCTCAACTTGTCTTTAAATTTCCAAACAAATAAAAACAAACTACGGAATTGTATTGGTGCACAACTTAAGCATAAATGAAGGAGACTTTTAAAGGAGTAGCATCGGTACGTTACTCTTACCGTAAAAATAGGTTCGATAATAACACACATATTGATGTCCTGGCCGTAAGGATAAGAGCCAGGTAATTTGGTGATGTATCTGACCTCTACGAGGAAGACAATATGACTGTCATTATAGGGGAATAAATATTAAATAGTTAAATTTTTAATTAA
Organism: Dysdera silvatica; assembly: GCA_006491805.2. Classification (NCBI taxonomy): domain Eukaryota; kingdom Metazoa; phylum Arthropoda; class Arachnida; order Araneae; family Dysderidae; genus Dysdera; species Dysdera silvatica. The sequence continues at coordinate 62,663,077 of QLNU02015003.1, forward strand.
TTAACATTAATGAGAATAAATGCGTTGTGAGTTCAAATATAATAGCTGTCCCTCTATAATTAATTTAAAATAATCATGAAAGGAAAACTATCCGCTAAACCCAGGATTTCGGGATAGGGAAGCCAAGGGGACCCCCAATTCCCCAATAATCGATAAACATGAGTCCATCCTTTTGAACTCATGATAACTGATCAAAAATGATGTAAATGCCTTAATTAACTACTTAATTATGCCCTTAAGCTGGAACTTAATTGTACATGTATATCAAGCATGCACATTGATAGGCAAAAGAAAACTACTAAAAAAAAATCATTGCAAGATGTCATTTGAAATTTTAGCATTTAATAAAAACGCATAATGATTAATTACAATCCATTTTCTGGGTAAACGTGCCCTAAGTTTCTCCTGGACCATAGTTACAGGTGATAGACCTACTGTTAATACCTTGAATACATAAGTTACAGTCGGGGGGGGGGGACCAGATTCCCCAACTAACTATTTACATATTAGAATTCTTTCCGCATTGGACAATAATAAGAATTTGACCAACTACCCATGCTATTAAAATCATTCTAAATATCGTTTTGCTATCATGAATGAAAATGATTAACTACCCAATTTCGGGTCTCACTACGAACAGTTGTTCATCTAAGCCAATTAATTAAAGTGAAATAAATAAATATCCTAACAAAATTAAACTAGGACACAAGGAGTTTTTAAATTAAATTAAACAGAAAGGAAGGCAAAGGGCATAATTATCATATAGAGTGGCCCATGACAAAGTGGGGGTCCCAGGCCCCTGGACTTTTTGTGTCCTCACATCTTAACTGAGTAATAGTAGACCGCTAGAAAAAAGTTGACTTGATCAAAACGGGAGCAAAAAAAAAAAAAGGTCAAGTAAGAGTTTGGTGACAAGGCCTTCCGGTAAGAAAACTTTTGGTCCCGCCAAGCCGATGCGATGGACCCACTGCCTCATGTGATAGCACAACTTACAGATTTGACACCAGGGTCGCTGCAGGACGTACAGTAGCGCCAGTGGTCATTCTAGAATTTTCAGCGGCTAGTTACAAGATCCCTTGGGATAGATCACCGGCGACATCTTAGAACGACTTAAAGTACACTTGTTCAATTGAGACTGCCTCTCGCCACAGTGTCATTTCCAGACACCTGGCGCCGATGTATATTTTTGAATCGGTTGCAATAGTCAGGCAGTAGGTTGGTATTTCTGATGTAGACAAAGACCACCCAGATGCTTGCGGTATACATTCTCGGATGGTCTTCTTTTAGAAGCTTCGTTATTGTGAACTTAGCTGGCGAGACCAGATGATGAATGGTGATTTCGCCTTCACCACCCAAGAGTAGAATAAATGGAAGGAGGGAAGATAAGAGTGTATGATCTCGAACCATAGACGAAAGAATAGATAAATAAAAAATAGAATAATTGATTGGATCAAAAAAAATTTAAAAAAAATTATTAGATAATTAAAAGTGAAGAATTTAATTAAAGGAAATAATAATGGAGATTAGCCACTAATTAAAAATATGATAAATGGTTAGCCCAAACTGTAAACGATGACGGAGAATAATTTTCTGTTGGTGACTACATTTCACAATATTTCACTTATACATTCATATTCACGCAATTTATACGCACATTATTTGCGAGGCGGTAAAAGAGAAGATTAATAATGTCTAAAAGCTTATTTCAAAAGTCTGTGCAGAAGACTGGCCACTTCATAAAATCCTCTTGAATTTTGGGTTTTTTAAAACGCAGTTAATGGCCGAAGTCGTTTATTTAAACTTTCAGGAATCGTAAATCAGGTCATCTATTTGTTGTCTCACTGGCTTTATATAAGTTTCAAAAAGGCCCCGGTTGTTGGAAAAAAACACTTATGCTTGTGGGCTGTTCATCACATCAGTAAGGTCCAGGTGGGTTAGGGACTATAGTAATGCTTATCGTCTTCCTTTATTAACTGCTCCCACCGTGTAACGTTAAGGGATGGTAATTATTAGGTTGTCGTTCATCAGGCAGTTGCTCCAATCGATCTCTTGTTCTAACAACAATTAAAAGAAGGCGGCAGAATCGAATAATATTTACAATGTGTGAATTTTTGTGTCTCACGGTATACTATGTAGAAATTTTATGAGATGAAGAAATATGTTATTATGTAAGATGGTGTAATGAAGCCACTCATTTATTTGAATAATTAAAAAGTATAATTTGCACAATTTTTGCGATACAACACACCGTGCGTGTCCAGGGAAAACGGTGTTTGTTCAAAGAATAAACTTTTTTTATAGCAGAGAAGAGGGGCGACCGAAAAGCCTAAAGGGCAGTGACAGGATTAGGTTAATTAATGTCAAACTCCCGGTGCCCTAAGTGATGTGTTGAAAAAATTTTGAAATGTATTTGCCACTGTTCGTGTTTTTTTGTTTTTTTTGTTTTTTTTGTTTGTTTTTTTGCACGGATTGTATTACTACATATTTTTAAACCGTGCGACAACAATATCAATAGATAATATTAATATGCATGGTAATTACCATACAAAAGAATATTATAACACTAAATAATTGAATAATATATAACTAAATAATTGCATATATATCAACTATTAATTAAATATACATAAAAAAATAATATAATCAATGAACATATACATTAGTAAACTTAAAATAAATGTGAGAGAAATATGAGCGATACACTGCGCAAAAATAATATTTAAAACAAATTACACACAAACGCAGTTTAATTTGAGCAGGAGAAACATTTTACAATTGTTTCGGTGGAAAATCAAGCGTCCACCATCGTCAGAAAATTCGTCCAGTTTGGACAAATTTTCTGACGTGTGTAATTTGTTTTAAATTTTAGGATAAATGTGTTTTGCGAAAATGAACTTCGACAAGTTTGTCTACAAATATGGAAATTTCTCACTAAATTTCCATTGATATCTACCTATACCTGCTAATCAGTTCTATGTTAGCAACAGCACTAATGTGAAAAGAACCTAAGTTAATTAAATTTTCCCAAATTGTAAAAAAAATTATGAAATTTTAATGCTGATTTTCTAGTATTAGTTTATTCCATGGATATATAAACAAAGCAAAAACCCTTATCTTGCCCAAAGTAAAAGTGATGTATTAAAGTTAAAGGATAGTTGTTATGAAGATTATAACGTTTCGACCAGCAAAACAAACAAATGATCATAGGAGTTTGGGTTAGAAATCAACATAAATACTTTTGTGCTTTGTTTATATTCCTGTGTAAACAGTGGACCTGACAGCCTTTGTAGAAAATTTTTGTGATGCTTAACCAGACTGCCTGAAATTTTTGGTACTAAACTTTGAATAACCAACTGCTAGGGGGTTTTGCTCATAATGACTAGACGCTAGTTAGTGGAATTCAAGAAATGTATATTGCAAGATATCGTGTAGTTGTACAGTGGTATATTGGTAGTTGTACAGTGGTATATTGTGTAGTTGTACAGTGTAATATTGGTAAACAATGTGGTTAGATTTCCCTCGTAAATAGAAATAAAGAAGTGACAATATGTCCAGCTTATTTTATAATGGAGTACATACCACTAAAAAGGATGTATGATTTATTCGTGCAGTGTTGTGTATCCATATTGACTCTAGAATTATTAAAATCTAATACAAGTGTTTGCCTTTCAACAAAAAAAAAATATGCATGTATAATGTCAAATATTAATAATTTCAGAAAATAGTGGCAAATGGAGTAATGTAGTGTAAAAATGGCCGCTGGCAAAACTTCGCCTCAACCTTCACAGGAATTTTCGCCTTTCGCGGTTGGTTTTTAGCGGTAAAGGATCTAAAAATCGTAGAGCTACTCTGCTTATATTATTATAACGCTTGAAATTTTTTCTTTTCAAAAACGTAAATTTACATTTAGGGTTGATAGAAAATAATTTGTAGAAATGCTTGTGAAATTGAACCCTTTCTTAAGAAAAAATACAAAAAGCTGACGATGTTGAGAATAATTTAGTTTTGTAAAAAATAATGTAATTGTAAAAAGACTCATAGAGAAACAACAAAAATAGATTGATTTTTTCCTTGATTTAGATTGTCATTGTTAGAATAAAACTAGTAACTTCTTTTAAATTTGAGTATTCTAAAAAGTTCATTTTTAGATTGAATAGCCTAAAATATTTTTTTTGATTAACTAGTATAAATTAAAATTTAATTTAAAATATTATATCGTGCTTACAAACGTTTTTATATAACTTCGTTCATAGTCCAAAATATCGTCATGGAGTCGTTCCAGTTTTATGTGAGCAAATTTTTGATCATTTTATATTTTCTCTCCCCCTCCCTCGTAAACAAAAAAAAATAGGTATGTCTTATGCATGACTGTATAAGATGTAGTATAAGCTATAAGGTTGTAGAAGCACGAAAAGTTCACCCCCAGTGTCTTAAGTGGAAAATTCATAAGGGGAGAGGG
>QLNU02015003.1:62671229-62689152 GCA_006491805.2 Dysdera silvatica
AGAAATAAATCAAGGGGAGGGTTTTTTTAGCGAAAATCTTCAGGCGGGGGAGCATTGCTAGTTTGGGTATAAATAGTGGACACATTCACCTTCTCAACCATTCGCTTGAAAAAAGAGCAGTAGCTCTTGAAACGCTGTGAACGTCTGCGGTAATCCTTTTGGGGACCTTTTGAATTACCTTTATTCTTTTGGACAAACCTTGTTTAGTTATGGTTATTCCTATATCCAATCTTTTTATCATTTCGTTAATTCTGTAAGAAATTATATCTAATACAAAATGACTGCTCTGATTAGTGTAATTAAATTTCATGCTTAATTAAATATTGTATTTAAATGTTTTCTATTTTTAATATCTTACCCTTTATTCTGCCAGATGAACAATCAGAAGTGTATCAGAATGTCATGATAGAGTTAGGGTCAACTTATCCATATACGTTGGTGTACGCAAGGTGGGGGAGTTGATGGAGTTGTGAGCCCTTATTGGGAAAAAAATCAACAGTAGGTCTATAGGAGTGACGTCACGATATAAGGGTAATCCCCCCCCCCGCCCATTGAAGGCAAATCCCATCAAAGGCCCTCACCTTCTGAATTTCTGCATACGCTAATGTCAGTATTGGTGAACTAGGTAGCAGCCTAGTGTGATAAAACTTAGGGGTAACAAAAATAAAGGTGATAATATTGTAAGAGAAAACACATACAATACATCCAACTTGCATTTGGAGTGCTGCAACCCCCCACCTCCCTGAAATAGCAGAAATTATAGCTATTAAATAAGCGAAAATTAATTTTGTATATAGAATGCACCATATTAGTACGCTACGCTTGTTCGTTTATGTTTTCTTCGAATTTTTGCGTCCCAAAGATAAATTTTTGGCTATTTGAGATGGGACCACCGGCTTTGCGTAAATTCTGAACCACGATGCATTTTAAAACCATAGGAATTCGAATACCAACGCACAGTTAATTGCCAGGCTGATGCCTTTACCAAGGGACGTTAATACGATATGTAAGTTGAGCCATTGCATTACAGACCGCAAAAGCCCACAATGTGGCAATAGGCAGGAAGGAGTTACGACCAGAGTACTAGCATTCTCAGTAGTGTATATATTTATAATGTAGAGATATATAAAGTTTGTTTGTTTTGGTAGTTCTACATACCAAAGCTACACGATGGGCTGCCTGAGACGGGACCGCCGGCTTAACTAAACCTCCGAATCATGATACGTTTACAAATAAATAACCCTGGCTTCTGAGAGATTCATACTCGCTAGCCACTAAGTTAGCAAGCTCCAGTAAGTGAGTGAGCTCTATAAAGCGATTTTTTAAAACCGCGATTCACGTTTCGAGAGTGACACAGATTTGCGACCTACTTATTTGGTTTTATAACCATCAAGGTGTTTTAATTTTATTATTTATACTGTTGTTTTAAAAAAATTTTAATCAATTTTCCGATTTTTTGCAGTTACAATGAACAGTTTCCAACAAAAATCAGTTTGCGACTCACCAATGGTCGCGGCCCATTTTGATGTTAGAGACATGCAGAGGGATTTTTTTAAAACTTTGTTATTCTTATTAAGCTTATTGTGATCTAATTTTTTTTAATTAAATACAAAATTTTTGCAGCTCAGAAACTTTTCATGGGCCACTAAAAATCAGTTCGCGACCCATTGGTCACGACCCACAGTTTGAAAACTAATTTAGGTCGTTATCCACTAATTGCATCCATGGATCTCCAAAGTGTAACGTTATACCCAATGGCGTACGGAGAGGGCAATGTGGGTCATAACCTCCAACATGGGGGCTCATACCCCAATGGAAAAAAATTAACATTAGGTCTATGAGACCCAAGCTAATTATATAGAGCCCCCTTATGAATTCTCTGCATACGTTTATGTACGGCCCCAGGATTTTCTTTGTCTTCACATATTAACTGAGTAATAGTGCACCGCTAGAAAAAGTTGACCTGGTCAACACGGGAGCAGAAAAATAGTAAGAGTTTGGTGACAAAGCTATCCAGAAAGAAGAGTTTTCAGTCGCCAAATAGTTCCCGGGTCTCGCCAAGCCGATGCGATGGACACACTGCCCCATGTGATATCACAACTTACAGATTTGACACCAGGATCGCTGCAGGACGTACTGCAGCGCCAGGTCGCCACGGTTTTAGTGGTCATTCTAGAATTTTCGGCGGCTAATTACAAGATCCCTTGGGATAGATGACCGGCGACATCTTAGGACGGCTTGGAGTATACTTGGACGATTGAGACTGCCTCTCGCCACAGGATCATTTCCAGACACCTGGCGCCGAAATATATTTTTAAATCGGTTTCAATAGTCAGGCAGTAGGTCGGTATTTCTGATGTAGACAAGGACTACCCAGATGCTTAAGGTATGCATTCTCGGATGGTCTTCTACTAGGAGCTTCGTTATTGTGAACTTGGTCGGCGAGACCTGATGATGAACGGTGATTTCGCCTTGACCACCTAAGAGTAGAATAAATGAAAGGAGGAAGGAAAAGGGTGCATTATTTCGAACCACAGACTAAAGTATAGATATATAAAATACTAGAACAATTGATTAAATTAAAAAAAAATAAAATAAAAATTATTAGATAAATATAAAAGTAAAGAAATTTATTAAAGTAAATATTAATGGGCATTAGTCACTAACTAAAAATAAGATAAAGGGTCAACCCAAAATATAAACGATGACCGAAAATAATTTTCTGTTGGTGACTACATTTCACAATACTTCACAAATACATTCATATTCACGCAATTTATACGCACATTATTTACGAGGCTGAAAAAGAAAAGATTAATAATGTCTAAAAGCTTATTTAAAAAGTCTACGCAGAAGGCTGGCCACTTCATAGTATCCTCTTGAATTTTGTGTTTATTAAAACGCGGTTAATTGCCGAAGTCCTTTATTTAAACTTTCAGGAATCGTAAATCAGGTCATCTATTTGTTGTCCCACTGGCTTTGTATCAGTTTCAAAGAGGCCCCGGTTGTTGGAAAAACACCTATGCTTGTGAACTGTTCATCAGATTACTTAGGTCCAGGTAGGTTAGGGACCATAGTAATGCTTATCGTCTTCCTTTATTAACTGCTCCACTGTGTAACGTTAAGGAATAGCAATTATTAGATTGTTGTTCATAAGGCAGTTGTTCCAATTGGTCCTAAAAATAATCAAAAAGAGTGCGGAAGAATCGAATAATATTTACAATGTATGAATTTTTATGCCTCACGGTTTATTATGTGGAAATTTTATGAAATAAAGAAATATGTTATTATGTAAGATGATGTAATGAAGCCACCCATATATTTAAATAATTAAAAAGTATAATTTTCATAAATTTTTGCGACACAACACTGTAGTCCTGCAATGGCCTGCTGATAACTACCTGACATGTGGTTACTATAGGAATATAGTAACCACATATATACATTATAATAACAGGTTAGTTTTCAACTGTGCCCAGCTCTCGTTGGGATTGTTTTGTTACAGGTCCGATCACCGGAGTTCGATTGCCTAGGAGAAAGGTGTTCTTAATCTTCTGAAAACTGTCCTAGAGCCCCTAGAATTATAGGCCGGAACATCAAGCGCCATTTTCCTGCACACTTCCGGTTTCATTTACCTTGGCGATAAAGGTTTTTAACTTTGGAACGATGATCGCTATTTTGGCATAAAAATAATCAACAATCCGCGATTATCCGATGAATGTAAACATTAGCGCAATTTTTAAGATGTCGTCAATAAATACAATTTGCATCCCTAGCTTAGTTTTTGATTAATGTAAAATTATAATATAAATAATCAAAACAAACTTTACGCTGCAAACATTCTATGTTTATTCCTCGAATGATTAGAACAATTCCCAGCGGAACACCCGTCCATTTCACCTTATTTTATTAAAAATAACACACTTGTAAATCACTAAACTTTAACAAAGCAGTGAATAGGATCACGTGACACAATGGTAAGAAAATAACGAATGTTCGCCAACTCGCTTTTCTAGGAGCCTTACTCTGTCCTGCTGCTGCGTAATTTTAAGTATCCTTACGTCATGAACCAAAACAATAAAAAATATATGACCGCCATCCAAACATGGTCATCAAACAAACCAGAATACGTTGGAATATTCTAAAGAGATGGTTCTTCATTTCTCACTGTTTAAAATCATGGTTTAAAGATTGACTTTACTGACCAGTGATAGAGGTAACTCTAATGTTTTTAATTTTATAGACTTGGACCACGGGAACCACAGAAATATCCACGAATATGTTTGATTAATGCGATAAGAAAACAAGTCAAAATAAAGTGGAAGTAAATAGCTGATGACAGTGCCGTAGGAAAAGGGGGGTTCAGTGGCCTCAATCTGATCATTGGATATTAAAACATATTGTCTACTCTAAGGCCGTATCGTCTAAGCTTCTTTAAGTCACTTGAGCCCCCATGAGTTTTGAATGGCTACGCTGCTACACATGATAACATTCATGAATAAAAAAGTTTTGCATGTTCATTATCTGGACATGAATTAATCACTGTTATTATATATTCCCTCTCTCCCTCCCTCTTTGTCATCCCTTTTCTTTCTCATTCACAGGTTTATTTTAATAAAATAAATTTATATACTATAGAAAAATAATTATAGGGGAGTATTTATTCGTTTATATGTCAAAAGTGCCGGTTTTGCTTTTTTCCAAAATCTTATAAATCCAATAGGAGAGGCTTATCTTGGAAAGAAGCCTACAATTTTTTGAGTAATCTGAATTATTACGGCAAAGGCAAACTAACACACTAAACTGCAAGAAAATTCAAAAAACGACTTGTAAACTTGAGCATTTAAAACCAAGATATCCTTCGTAAAAGGAATTTACTTTTACATCATTACTTTACATTACTTTTACGCCAACACTTTACATTATTTTTACACCACCACTCTATATTACTTTTACACCACCACTTTACAGTAATTTTACATAATAACGTCTCATTACGTTTCCGAACGTCTACGAAGAATTTCTGCAAAAATTTATAATTAATATATTCTTTGTGCTAAATTTGTTACATAGTAAAATGTCGTTATTTAATTTTTCTTTGAAGGTGAGGTCCGAGGAGAAGGAAGAAGGAAGGACGGCAGGCCATCCATCCATCCACATGAACTCGATCGCACAGCGCCCGCGGCTCCGACAAAAAGTGAAGCACATTCTCATTGCCACAATGCTATGCTGCGGAAAGCAAAAGGTAAAGAGAAAAACAGGTTACAGTTGTAGAATAAAATTTTTGACGTCAGCTACAAAATTTAGCATTTACTCAGTTTCGTAGCAGACGTTTCTTTCTTAAGTGCATTGATTGCGAATATCAATTAATTTGAGAATCGATATCAAAAGAACTTATTAGAAGAAAGGTTTGCAAAGGATTAAATTCAACTCGACTTATTTCTGCTTAAACTAATTTTTTTTTTTACTTACAAAAGCCAACAAACTGGAATATACCCTAAGCTCAATATGAACTAACAGCTATCAGGTTACTCGAAGTGTGTGACCCGAAACAAATCGATTTAATTCATTCTTACCACCACCATCTCCTCCCTCATTAATGCAGTAAAATCTGCTCAACATATGCAGATTAGAGAAAAATACAGTGTGTAATTGGAGTCAGTTGCTTAAACAGCAGCAAAGTGCATAGCTGAAGGTGGTTTGTTTAAGTCAGACATACATGTGTGAGTATAGGCTGTTTTTTCCTGGTTCTTATAAAGCGGGGGGAAATGGTCCTTCTAGTTTGAACAGGAAATGGTGAATTTGCTGAAATAAATTAATTATATGATAATGGTTATAAAATAATCGATTATGAAATACATTATAGCTGCAATAGAAACAACATGCAACTCTAAAGTCATGTACTAAAAGAAGAGAGTTGTATATCTGATTCTGACTTGTTAGAGTTTGAATTCTTCAATACAACTTTTCCTTCGTTTATTTAATTTTATAATATTGCAGATACTTGTTGTTATCTAAATGTTCTTGTTCATAAACACTTGCAATTTTGACAAGCATAAAATAACTTGGGTGTTATTCCAAACCAATGAAAAAATTTAGATAACAAAATAGTACCAAAAACTTACAGTTTTTAATTGGCACTGATGTCAACGTTCATCTAATGATTTTTTTTAAATGACTTTGAAATTTTTTTTGAAGTGTGTGATATTGTTCATCGTAAAATTACTTGATGCAATGGTCAATAAACTCTCCATTTGAATCAGAATTGGTATTAAACCAAAATACCAATCGAACATCAATTCTGATTGTGGAAAGTTCATTTTTGCGGTATGAATGGGGGGGGCAGTATTTTTTGCTATCAGATTGGATAATTATCGAATCTTATACCACTTTTTTGTACTCTCTTGAAAATTTGAAAAAGAAAAGTGAAAAATCGAATAAATGTTTACTTTACAACTGTGCACATCCCGTGGCGTAGTTGGAATGGGTTGAAGTTGATTAACTGGCTTCATTTCACAAAATCTAGGGCTAAAAACTTTTTAAAACAGTCTATAAAATATTTCTTGGGGGAAAGGGCTAGAGCTCTCTTCGTCCCCTGGCTACGCCCTTGCGCATATCTCAAGTATGACTAGATAAGTATTTTTGATCAAGTGTAAATGACATAGTGAACTATTATATATAATACAGTATAAATAACAGTAAGTTTCATGCAAATTTCAATTAATTATTTTATGAGTAGTGATTTATAGTTTACGAGTAGTGAGACCTAGGTTTTTATGGACCAGCGCCAAAGGGAAGAAGCACAGTTACAAGCAGTAACGTGCTTATGGTTGTTTAAGCCACTTGCTTAATAATTGCTTAATAATTTATATTTATTATTAATTATTTATTTATATTCATTATTATTTATTTATTTATATATTTACATATTGTCATGGCACACATTAACATTTATTCATTATTACTTGTTTACTACATTTATTATTTAATTATTTATTCATATTTATTATTACTTGTTTATTTATATTTATTATTAGCCCTGCGGTGGCGCAGTGTGGTAACGCGTTCTCCTATTGCGCGGCTAATCCGGGTTCGACTCCCAGCAGTGCAAAAAGAACGCTTACTCAGAGATCTCATAAAGATCGCACTGCTCACTGTAGTCCGGGGTTTGGTTCCCTAGGCCTTAAGAGGTTCGGATTCCTCGGAAAACAGTAGGTCCCGGCGCAGCATGACCACTGTAGTCTTTGAGCCGTAAAACCAAAAAGAAAAAAGAAATTATATTTATTATTAATTATTTATTTGTATTTATTATTAGTTGCTTATTTATATTAATTATTTATATATTTATATAAAGATATATTTCTCATTATTGAATTTCGTGCCAAGTTTTTAATATATTCATTATCAATATATGCATAATAAATGCAGTATATAGCAAATGTAACATAGTTATCTTCACATGAGTAACGTGTAAGATTTCTTCTCCCACTGATGAGTACTGGTATATAGCATAGCGGATTTTATGTAGATAACATAATGCATTATAATGGCGTTCATTACCTTGTAAGTTTCTATGGACGAAACTACTCGAAGCCTTCGGTGGTACAGTGTGGCAACGCGTTCGCCTAGTGCGCCGTTAACTCGGGTTCGACTCCCAACGGTGCAAAGAACGCTTACTCAGAGATCTCATAAAGATCTTACTTTAGTCCGGGGTTCCCCAAGGCTTAAGAGGCTCGGATTTCTCGGAAAATAGTAGGTTCAGGGGCAGTATGGCCATGGTAATCTTAAAACCTCAAGCAACGAAAACTACTCGAAGGCAAGATGCAATAAAGACGATGTTAAATATAAACAATTGCGAAAGTGACCATTACTATAAAATTCTTTGCAGCCAAGCTACGGTTTGAGTGCAAAATACAGAGAAAGATTTTGCCCTTTGGTAGCACTTTAGTCTTTGGAGAGTGGGAGCGCTTTAGTCCAAAGTGGCTTTTCTCAGAGGACCCTTTATACTCATAAAAATTATTGAGAACTCCAAAGTCCCATTCCCTTTGTTTACGTGTGATGTTATAGGTTATATACTTAGGGTAATGCTTATTAAAAGTTCAAGGGACCCCTAGGTGTCCGCGGAAAACAGTTTTAGACAGTTTGGTTTAGACTGAGTAGAGATGCCTTATCTTGCTTTGAGTAGTTCATTTTTAACGATGAGGAAATCAGATCTGAAGAATTTGCTTTCTCATAGTAGATAATCAAATATTCGCAAAGAAAAGAAGGATTTTTCTGCGCCTCGTGGGAGCCGAACACAGATCTTCTTGTTTGACGATCAAGTGCTTTACCCATTAAACTACATGCGTCAATCATCCCCCCCCTTAACAAACATATATAAGACTTTCACCATGGAAAGTTCGCAGAGAATGATTCAGTACCTAAACTGCTTTTTAAACCAAGGTGAATTTAGCTTTGGTTTAAAAAGCAGTCTAGGCACTGCACCATTCTTCGCGAACTTGTCCGCAGTTAAAGCTTTATATACGCTTGCAGTTTTGAAAGTGATTGTCGTCTGTAGCTTAATGAGTGGAGCACTTAACCGGCAATCAAGAAGGTGTGGTTTCGGCGCCTCGTGGGTGCCGAAAAAATCCTTTTATTTTTAGAGTACTTGATCATCTAATACAACCGCATCATCAGCTATGGTGAGAATTACTCGAATAAATATTTCCCATAGTAGTTTTTCTTAGACAAGAATTACTCATGTGCAAGTGAATCTAAAACTATTGATTCAGAAACAAATGCTGGCTTGATCTTGTAGGATTCCAGAGGAGCTGATGCGATGGACCTGGCGGCGGAAGAAGGAAGGTTGGTGGCACGTCGGGGTTTGGCTCGGAGTGGTGTCGGACGTCTTGGGGGAGCTGGTGTAGTGCTACAAAGGGACTTCCGGAAAGTGAGCGGCATTTCGAACGAAGTATTTCGTCAGATCGAAGCAGTAGAACACGAGCTAGATGGTTTGGCTGCCCAACGCCCACCTGATGGAGAAAGTCGCAGGCCGGGTGAGATGACTATACGTATGTTTGACCCTTGCACTTTGGGCAGAGTCGGAGCTAACACCTACAGGTTCGTATTATAAACGAAGGATATATATCCGCCATTTTCTTTTATCCTACATTTTTGTTCTCATATCTTTATACTTTTTTTGTTGTGAAAAAGCAAATAACAAAAATATAAAGTAGAACTGATTACCTACTGCACTTTACTAGAATGTGTTTTACAGTGTCTTCTTGATTTTACTCTACTGAAGTTTCTTTTTCACTTGTTTTTGCTGTAATTGCTTCTCTACTCTGATTCTATAATAACCCAATACAAAGTTTCACCTGGAGAGACCATAACGGCAGTTATTTCAACTTTGGCGTAAGGTTTAAAATACGGCGTTTCGAGAGCCAACTGCTCCGTTTTGCAAGCGAAGGTAGAATTTTGCCTTCAGTTATGAAAGAGAGCAGTTGACTCATAAAACGTCGTGTTTTAAACCTTACGCCAATGTTGAAATAACTGTTGTTACTGATTTTCTACCCTAATAAACTGGTTAGCTTCCTATTTACTCCGTCAGGGCTGCTTTTCCACTCTACTTTCCTGTTTTTCCTTCTCTACTTTGTTCTTCTATGGTTTCTTTTCTACTTCGTTTTACTGTAGTTCTTTGCTTTTCTACAGTTCTTCATAGCCCGTTTTTCTGCAGTTCTTAATTTTGTTTTGCTGTGCAGTTTCCCTAATCTACTGAGGTTACATCTCTACTCTAATTTACTAAGGCTGTTTCTGTACTGGACTTTACTGAAGTTGTTTCTGTCTGCATTCAGTTGGAGTTTCTTCTCTACTCTGTTTTACTACCGCAGTCTCGTTTCTACTTTATTTTACTAAAGTTCCTTCTCCATTCTGTTTTCTTATAGTGCTTAACTCTTCTACCTTGTTGAAGTTTCTTCTCTACTCTAACGTACTGATTTTGTTGCTATTCTTATTTTCTATGGAATATATAACTTGCTTAACATTTATGTTTCAACTCTAACTTGCTCCGTTTTAGATTCTCTCAAATCCGAATATTTTTCCAATTAAAATACTGTAACAATGTTTTAACTATAATAAAAAATATATGCTTAAAAAGAGACTTCAAACCTAATATATCTCAATCACGTGTTATTCATAAGTTATTTAATATATTTCACAATAGTTATACATCGGTATCCAATGGTAAAACTAAAAATATTTCTCGCAGTATTTTGCCCATTCTATTTAACTCGAATAAATAATTTGTGAAAATTTTTGTGCACATAAATCCTTCTTTATTCTCAAATACTGTGCGACATAGCACACTTAAAGTTAATTTCAGTAGCTTCATTACTTTGTCTATTAACTATGCTTTCGTGCGTATTCATTGAGTACCAGTGTATTACTTCAGTACTTGATATGAATGAAATAATGTATCATTGAATTCACTTCGTGTATTTAAATTTATGAGAAAAACGCAACAATATTTACACAGCCAAATCCCGCTATAACGAACCTCAAGGGACTGAACTTTTGGTTCGCTATATCCGATCCGATAAGGAAATTGGATGATCGAACGGTTCCAAAAAATCCGTTCGTTATACACGGGGGTTCGTTATAAACCGGGTTCGCTATAGCGGAGTTTGTCTGTACTCACCATAGAGTCATGAACCAAATTCAACTTTAACAACGTCAGTTCATTCTTTGCTGAAAGGTACAAACGTTTTCGCTATATATTTCGTAATAATCTTCTTGACGAATGACCATAGCCAAAGGTCTTCTTTAATATCATTACCTTCATAAATGACTATTTCTTTAATCTAAATTTTATTCCCTTAAAAATATTATTTTTTCCTTTAATTCTGTGGTCTCTTTCGTTTTCTTTCCGTTCTAAATTCTTCCACAAGATCTTTATATATTATTCGTCTTCGTTAATTTGAATTTAGTCATCAATATTTTCATTTACTTTATGAGTTCCTTCGTTTTCCAATTTTTAATATCGTTTTAACGCCATTAGTGGGAACTATTTCTTAGACATGGTGACTGATGCCATCACTAGAGTGAGCCGAAAAAACAAAATTTTCGTGCATCGAAACGTAATAGTGCGGAAAACTTGTCTACTCATATCAGAAGCATGTGTGAAAAATTTCAGTGTCCGATCGGTCTAAATCTTCTGTTTCAAACCCGAGCCTAAAATTTTGCTATTATAATCCAAAATACGAAAATGTTAGTTTGTGAAAAAAAGTTGAACTATTTTTTCGTGTGTGATGTATCTGATCTGGAAATTTCAGTGCTACAAAATATACATTACTATGTAATGAGGTGGTTCGAAACTCCATTTCGAACACAGTGGAGTTTCTGCAGCTCTTAGTTGACTTGTTAAGTGATCCAGAAGCCACCATTTGGAGATGGATACACTACGGCTTCTGACCGAGCCCTACCTATTCACCCAACCCTTAGGACATAATTCGGGGACTACTTAGATGTGTCACTATTGGTCAGAGTGCTCACATATTGAGCTTTACAGTCAAAATCCGGTAGTTTTTTGTCTAGATGCAAGAGTTGCCCTGATGTAGTGGTTGCTTGATTCAGAGCCACACACATTTTCGCCGAAGCCTCCGTTACGAACCTTAACGATCCTTTAAAGTGTGGCACAGAAACTTGGTGAAGTACCATTCATGGATCGTATCTGTACCCAAGAGCTTATCTGAAAGCTCATCATTAGATATTATTCTCAGCACTGGTAGTGAAGTAATTGATACACTTGGATGAGACCAGTCAATCATTTCCCAGTAGTGGTTTGCTTTGAAGTTCGAAGCTGGGACAATGTTGTAACGCACAGCACCTGGTGAGTTACCTGCAGACTATGACCGAGCTTGTAAAAATTTCTCAAGTGCATCTTTACGCATGTCTGGCCAAGGATCAGTCATCATACTGGAAAGGATGTTTTCAGGTAAGGCACAAAAGCACTGTGAGCTGTTGAAGCACCAACAACGGTACGGTGTTTAAAAGGTAAATACCTTGAGAGGCAGATGGCTTCAAAGAGATGCCTAGACCCACCTTTGATGAAGTTTTCTCATGCGAATTGTAAATCACATTGGGGCATAAACTGCAAGTGTGTTGGTCACCATAGTCCTGAAACTTCCTGAAGGCAGAAATGTACGGTCAGAGTATTCTGTTTGCAGCAGTTAACCAGCGAACTTTGTGGATATGACCAGAATGTGTAATATACTGAAATCGGGACCACAATGACCAATCCAATGCTTTGGATATGTCATACGAATATTTCTTGTCTTTGCTGGAAATTGCACTGTTAATATATATAATACTCTTAGTAACTGAACTACAGACAAAAACTCAATGCCTTAAGAACGTATTTAAAGTGCATTTTCCGAAACCGGATATTTCGCCGAATGAGGCAGTACATGGACTGCTTTTTAAACCCACTTACGAAGAGATCGGTATTAAATTCATCGAAAAGCCCGTTGCAGCAGATATATTTATACAAGTCGAACACTACGCAGATTAAATTTAGAAACAATTTTTATCAACGTCTTTTCGGCGTAGTAATAGTAACGCCGATGTTGTGGCACAGTTAGATGGTGAAACGTTCGTAAAGAAAAGAAATGTTTTTACGATTTGAATACGTTCGTAAGGGATTGAATGTTTGTCGTCTGTATTTCAGTTAGTAAGGGCACCTGCCCGGATTGTAGAAGGTCGTGGGACCCCACCAGATGCAAAAAATATTTCTTTACGAACGTTTCACCATCTAACCATGCCATAACATCGGCGTTACAATTATTATGTCTAAAAAATATTGATAAGATTGTTTCTCAATTTAATCTGTGTAGTGTTCGACTTGTGTAAATATATCTGCTGCAACAGGATTTACTATGAATTTAATACCGATCTCTTGGCAATTTGGGTTTAAAAGCAGTCCATGTACTGCTCCATTCTGCAAAATAATTGGTTAGGGGAAGTTAGGGAATATTTAACCTTGATCATATAAGCGATTAAGGCTTTAGAGGTAACGACCCGGGAAGTAAAGGCCAACTTGTCTCACAAGCTAACAATTTCATGTTTTGGGCTACAGTGTTAAAATTTTAGGCTCAGGTTTGAAACATAAGATTTTATCCGATCAGACTGAAATTTTTCACACATGCTTCCGATATGAGTAAGCAACTTTTCCGCACTATCACGTTTCAATGCGCGAAAATTCGACCCACCCTAACCTCACTCTTATTAGGTTTAAGCTGAAATTCAGATGAACGTAAAGATTTATAAATGCACCCTGGTTCGAAAATCTGGGTTAATCATTAATCTAGTCTTAAGAGACGCCAGTGATTAATTTTGGGATGTAGAATTGAATGTAAAAAAATAAATATATATGTGCTAATTTAAGACTGTATTCGTTTAGATTCCTTTTCACTTATATATATGTTTAACAAATAAAATTCATGATCTAATTGACGCCAATACCTCTAAAATACACATATTAAAATACATATCAGCTCCCAGAAATATACATATCAATTATCATTTTCCTAATCCTGATAGTTATTTTCTTAATTTTTTTCTTTTGTCCTACCATTTAATTTCTTAATTATGTTCTTTTAGTAATCGTTTCTTTGCTCTATCATATATTTTATTATTGTCATTTTTAGATATATTAATGTTATCCTTTATATTCTTTGTTAACATTTCTCAATAGTTCTCAATTTTATCATTTAGCTTTTCAATTCCATCATTTAATTTTTTGATGTTATCATTTAAAATTTCTTAACGTTACCACTTAAATTTTTTTAACGTTATGATCTAAAATGTCTTAATTCTCTCATTTGAATTTTCTTAATGTTATCTCTTAAAATATCTCAATGTTATCTTTTAAAATTTTTTAATATTATCGTTTAAAATTTCTTAACGATTATTAGTTAATTATTATTTCATTACGTCTTTGATTAGCATTTCCTGATTACGATACCGAAGCTATAATTACCTTTTTTTTATCACGTTCTAATAATTTTTTCTTGATTGATTTTTACAGTGTGAAATTTAACGCTGGTTACAAAATTGAAACTGACAATTTTTAATTATAGAAATCATATAATTGTAAAATAGCCTGATGGCTGAATTTGAATTGTTTGTGTGAATTGTTATGTTGAATCAGTCTGAGGTTCTCAAGCCTGTTATATTGATCATAGATATTTACTTAGGACCTTTCTTTGTGTGGTCATGTATTGTCACAACGACTGTTCCAAGAAGAATAAATAAAGTATTATTACGCTCATGTATCATTTATTTAAGTCTTGGGAAGCCAAGCCAAACTCATTTCAAAAGTTAATCGACATCTCTGTTTCACAAATTCCTTTAAATATATTTTACTCGCCTGTTTTTAATTTTATTTCATATGCTGTTTACCCGCTGCGCCAGATTAACGCGAATTCAAAATTTCTTCTATTGTATCACTTTCTTGCAGACTTTCATTACTTTTGTCTGATATTTTGCCAAGAAATCTGAGCGGTTCTCGCTATATTTTCTTTCTTTTTTCAGGCTTGTTTGTTTAAGCTAAAGTTGTACTTGCCAAATCTAATGCAATTAGGTCAATCGCAATTTGCGATATTTTCCTTGAAAGCTTTGTTGTTGGCTGAGAAGAAAACGCTTTATAATTGATATGAAAATTTCCAAAATGCTCCATTTCGTAGAAAAGTGATTTCTCTTCAATTAAAATCCAATTCCTGTGAATAACTTATCAGCTCCTTATAAATAATTATACTGCTTGAAAATAAAAACACGGAAATGCTGAATATTTTATAAAGTGGGAAAATAAAATTACGCTATTTTTCATACCTTGTTAATGAATTCTTATGTTTTCCTACGTAAGTTTGCTTTTCTTTTATTTGAAATAGTCTCTTGTAATAACTAGAAACATGCAATAATAAAAGTTTATGACCACAGTACAAACATACTACTTTTATAGTACTAGTTTGAAACTACCTTATTATTTATACTACTTTCATATTATCTCAATGTAAACATTGAATATATTCCAAATGTAAGGCATTCTGCTTCCAAAAACTGTAGCTGGTATTAAAAAGCAATTGAGAATTAGAGCAAAAAGATAACAAAAATGAAAAAGCACCACCGACTAATATTTATTCCATTATTAAAAATTTACAACGTTTCGAAATGTACCATTTTCTTCATCAAATTTTCTTAATGAAGTGCAGTTTTCTGAACATCGAAAGACAAAGGTAATTCTTATCACAGTTGCCACCCCTTACTTATTTTCCGTGTCCAGATCAAACTTTATATTTCCAGAAATTTGCCACTATTATAGCCTTGTTATTGACCCGGAAAAAGTCGTCCATGATACAAAGTTCCAGTAACTGCAGACAGATCAACAAGTGTGCTGGGCTCTGAATTACCGCCCTTGATTTCTGTAAATATGAATTTTCTTCTCCCTATGCAAAAACTAAAACAAAGTGCAGGAGCAGCGTTGACACTGAATCTCACATCTGTCTGCAGCTATCCACAGTGAAACTGGACATCGGTAGACTATATAATCTAACTAGCCCCATTAAACTTCATAGTTTGTAATTAGAATAAAATATTTTTTTCTTTATTATCTGCTGTTCGTTACAAACGTATATATAGTTCCACTTTCAAGAACACATATTAAGAGAAAGAACTGAAGGGAAATTCCGCAGTTAATTTCTTTCTTAACAAGGGCTCAACGGAACAAACGTTGAGTCCTTTTTAATAGAAAAGGTCACAACGGAACAAACGTAGACCTTTTTAAGAGAGAAGGGCCCAAGTGAACAAACGTTGAGCCCTTTTTAAGAAAGAAGAGCTCAATGGAACAAACGTTGAGCCCCTTTTTAAGAGTGAAGGGCTCAACGGAACAAACGTTGGGGAGCCACTGATAATAGGTATTTAATTTTGTCCGGTTCTGTGGTTTCCACAGGGAAAAGACGGACAGCGTTTGCGTCTCACACGACTTTAATGAATATTTGGGTGAAGGAGAAAGAATAGGTTTCATCTTTTTTTTTATCTTTTTTATTGCCGTATCTAATATTATACATATGTTTCTAATAAATGTATATGTCTACTAAGTGCATACCATGCTATATGCAACATTATATACTTATATTTTTTTTAAACAATTGCAAAATTTTCACATTTCGAAAGCATTTTGCTTGACCCGTCACAAATTATCTCATAACCAACAGTTTGGGAGTCGCTACTTAAGACTTACTGGTCTTGTCTAAAACTTTGAAATTTTCTTAAATTTGTCCTTTTCTTTCGTTTATAACCGCAGTTATTCTCTATAAATGTCTATTCGTTTGGAGAAATTTGATAATTGTATTAAAATTTAATTGGGAGGAAATTACGTGAAAAACAATGGTAGTGATAGAAATATTGTGATGATGGAAAGTGTGCATATTTGTGCATTTCTTTTACAGAAAGTATCTAACAACTGCGGACAGTACACATGTGGTCCGGTTCGTTGAAATCATCAAGAGGCCAGGACAAACGTTGGGTCTTTACATCCGGGAAGGGGACGGTCTCAAAGTGCCCGATGGAGTCTTCATCTCCAGAATAGCCTTAGAATCTGCAGTGTAACAGTGGACTTCTAAAGGTAACATGATATAATTTCTAATACTAATACACTTCACACGGACTGTGCAGAATTATTACTTTTTTTTTTTTTTTTTTTTTTTTTTGGTATAGTGGTATCAAATTTTTTGAGATTGTACCTCTGACATAAATAATAAAGACGATGTGTAAAAAACGTTAAATGTATTGAGGCGGTTTTAATCCATTTGAAAAACATTTGAATTCAAATCCTTCCGGATGTAATAAGGATATTTCAACTTTTACGCACGATGTGACTTTATTGGTATTTCTTATTGTAGTAATAGTATTTACCATCATTAAGAAAACATAATTTCACTAAAAAACGACTGTAAAAAAATTCTTGAGAAATCGTATTACTTTGTTGTTGCTATTGCTTCCACCATTATTGGACATGGGAAAACAACGGTTTGGCAACACTGGTGAATAATTTATGGGGACTTCCTACTTTGAATTAGCAAACAGCCCGGAATTTTTTAATATATTTAAAAATAAACAATTATTTTTATTCATAATGCAATGATTTCTTATTTAAAAAGGACTGAATTTTGAAGTTTTATATAAAATGCAAAATACAATTGTAGTTTAAATATCTGTTAAACATATGCATGCATACATAAAATTTTAAATAAATATATATGAATTTATAACAATATAGCACTAAGTTATTGTTATGACTATTTAACAATATACCTGTAGTTTAATAATCTTTTCTTAATTAATATTTATATAACGTTCGTAAGGCTACCGTTAAAAGGATATTGTTTTGCTGTTTCCCAGATTTGATAAGATTTTGAAGCTTTCATTATATATTTTTAGTATAAAATTGTTAAAAAAAAGGTGTAACTACAATCTTAACCTCATTTATTACTTTTGAGGAATAATTTCTATTTTAAAACAATTCATCTTCCAAATACTGAAAACTTACATAATTTTTCCAGTAACATATTTATGAAATATTAATATAGTTTACACTAGACATTAAGGTCCATTAGTAGAACTATATCCGATAAACATCTGTACAAAATTTCATTGTAATATATTTGTCGGTTTCAAAAATATTAGGGAAAAGTATCAAAAAAATGGCTTTTGAAAAATAAGCGTTTAAACTTTTTATTTACATTTCCGATGAATTTATTTAATTTTGGCACATACCTAAGTTGTCAAGATTCAAAATAATATTATTTTACATCGGCACTTGTCCTTGCGCCATAAAAATTCAACCAATAGAATGGCAAACGGGTTTTTTCTGCCTAAATCCTTAAAGGTA
>QLNU02015003.1:62694308-62730936 GCA_006491805.2 Dysdera silvatica
GAAATATTTATAAAAGGAAAATATAAATAAGTAAGTATATAAAGAAATAACAACATGGCATTTTTAATTATTATTAATTTTTAAAATTTTGGAATTCTTTTATAATTTAAAAAATCAAATGTAAAATTTAATTAGCGACGAGATAAGAGGGCTAAATATTGAAAATATTTAGTCTGTTATTTCATAAGTGACTTTATTTGCAGATTTTTTGCGTATACATAGATATTAGGGCAAATTTTTTCATCAGCTTACTTACTAACTTTACTGTTTTTCCCCCTTCTAAACGCATCCATGTTCTAATGTATACTTCTTAATTTATTTCCGATATTGAAATTTTATTCTGTACCCGAATATATATTCCGCACAGATTATATTTCATTGTTATGTCAGTAAAACTTCAATACGGGAAAACCTCTAAATCACAGATACCCCAGAACTTGAATATGTCTCCTTCATTTAGTGTCCCACATTAGAGGATAACAAACACTGGGATAATAAGACAGAGAATTTATAAAGTTCTCGTTAAATAGAGGTGGTTACTATCCAAGAGTATTCGTTAAATGTGTATTGTGACATGTGTATTGTGACATGTGTATTGTGACGCTTCAATCAAGCAGTTCCCTCACTGTTAATATAACCATATATAACTATAACTAAATAAATAGTTAAGAAGTATGATTTCAAAAAAAGATTTCCATCTGTTTCACTAATAGTAAACTTTCTTTCAAATTTATCTGTTTTTAACTGAAATATCATAATATTTTTAGAATAATTTTCAACAGAAGTTACCAAACAGTGATTACGCCAGATTACGACGGACGATAATTTACATCTATGTAAACTTAACTGCGCATTTAGTTTAATATAAATATTATACTAATTTTTCATAGCCCTGTTTCTGAGCATGTTGAATAATAGATTGATTAATTGTGCTTACGTGGTGAAAATAAGTCGGCAAAAATTGACATAAAAATATTATATACAGAGAGAAATAGACTAACTACTCAAAATATTGACCCTAATACAATAGTTCGTCTCGAATAATGCTATTTACAATGATAGAAGAATAATAACAGATAAATAGTCACAGATAAAATAACAAAGACAGGGGGAGGGGGGCTGAAACTCATCAAGCCGTTATTTTATCGGTTTTTTCTCGGGTCCTCTGCCAAGCTACAATTCATGGTATGGATCCATTATACGGCATTCGATTGAGCATAATTTTGCATCTTGGTAAAATAAATAGTGATTGATTGATTTGAAGAATACCTTATTATGCTTCTAAAAAATACGTCTACCAGAATTGATAACTATCCACATCCTACCATAATTTCAAAAGTGCTCCGTACCATGATTTCAAAAGTGTCCCTACCTATAAATTTCTCGTACTTAGACCAAAATAACCCCTGCTCTACTACTTTATATACCGATCCTGAGCTATGGATACTGCGCATAACAGTAACCTGCATTATATAGAGAGGATAGATAATCCAGGAGACAGAACTTTACATTATCCATCTCTAACTACAAAGTCTAGACTGAATTTTCTGTTGATACAGCTCGGACTCTCCTGCTGACATGAGATAAAATAAATGGAATAGAGTTCAGCAACACTTCCATACCTATTATGGAATTAGATCAAAAATTTTAATAACTTTACAGATATTTTTAAATATTAATTATTATACCCACTATTCCTAAGGCAGAGGTTCAACGATATTGATCGTAGTACTCAGAGGCAATTTATAACTTGCAAAAAAGAGAGATGTATTTCAACTTTCATTATAGATGCTATATGACAATAACCAGGTACTGCATGGTGCTTTTTCTATCTTATTTCTTTGTGTGGACATTGTGTATTCGTATCTTTTCGTTATCTTAAATGTGTAAAGAATTATCTTCAAAAACTATAAAGATTTGCTTGAAATCGTGTAAGCCATCTAATTGAAAACGCCAAGTAAGCCTGAAAAGAGTGAACTTTAGTAAAGGGACATCTCAATTTGCTGTCTTGGTTCTTAAAAGCAGAGGTTCTTTTCAACCCACTATTATGTTCTTGTTAGAAGTTGGAGCTTTCTCCTTAATTACTCTTATTTTTTATTCTTTAATTGACATTTTATTAAATATGCTTTATGTATATATATATATGTTTGAATTCAAAACATGCGTATTTCTCTGCAGGCGCTGGAGGAAGGTTCTAACGGCGAAAGTAATAGTGAAAACGGTGTTCTGATCCGAGCTCGGACAAAGGGTCTTCCTCCAGACGTTCCAGCAATTGCCGTCAAACTGGGCGAAAGGGACATTCTGCGGGAACGCCAGCGATACCAGCAACCGGAAGATCAGTGCCTCTACTACAACTCTCAGCCTCCTACGGCCACCACAGTAAAGCATCGTCATCCGCAACTGCCACCTCTTCCCCCTCCCCCTCCTTTACCAACCACAACTCACCATCCTCATTATGCAACCACTGCCAGGAGTCGGAGAGGGGAAGACAGATACCGAGCTCCACTACCGCCAAAACCCAGCCAAGTTGTTACTCGACAGCCGCAAACGACACCCCTACGACAACAACCCTACCCGTCATCAACTATGGACAGCCTCTCCGAGAAAGTGCATCCTTTTTATACGGCTGAACCGCCGCCTCAAAGACATGTGCAACAGTACCAACCGCATCATCGTCGGACGCGCAGCATGCAGCCAGAAAAAACTAGTCGCACAGACTCGGACAGATACGGGTACTGGGGAGATGATAGGACCACCACGCTACGACGGTCAACGGGTATGCTACGTACAGAGGGTGATGACTACAGAACGGGAGCTCAAATGGGGGGTGAAGTTATCTCTCCACATGGGGGAATGCGTCGCAGCTTCCGGGTTTCTCCCACCATGCAGTATCGAGGCCGGATGCGAAGGTATTACGCGGACGATGGTCGAGGAGGCATCTTGCGAAGACCAACAGTGGTGGACAGTGCATCGGACACGGAAGTACAATCTGTTTCAGGGCGGGATTTTCTAACGTATCCACGTCGAGCATCGCGAGCCGCGAGATATGGCGGTCGCAGTCACTCACTGCCAAGAGCCACAAGAGCCTCCTCTTCGGCTCATGTGGCCGATCACGGACGACATCAGCAACCGTCTGTGGTTCGATTCACTACGAACTCCTCCTCTCACTACTTGCCTTACCCGGATTCTCAGGAAGAGAGCGACGGGGCAGTCTCTGCACCAGAGCTTCCTGCCATCTCCAGGTCTGCATCCAGGAGAAGAGGTAAAAGTCACCAACAGAACAAACAGCAACATACACAAATGCCAAATTCAATCTATACTGATCAGCAAAATAACTCATTTAACCAATGCCACTATCTTGAGACCGATTTCTGTCCCTTCCCTGTACCTCATGATTATGTGAACGTAGACTACGATATATTAAACCCATTATTTCAGGTACAATATAATATCCTAGACCCCAATGTTGAACCCCTAAACCCATTTCTTCGAGACTAACAATTACCATCGAGTGCATAGAATGCTTAATCTAGAGGATATTAATAATCCGAAAGTTATGAATAAGATGAACACTACATTTCTTTTTTTTTCTTTCAAAACACAAGTTTTTTTCACGTATGAAGAAAGTAAAATACGGTAAAAAATCGGTAAAACTATAAAATCCAAGTTTTAATCCTTTCATTTCATAAGAATTGAGCCAAAATGCAAGTAGTAAAGTCTACAGAAAACAGAAAGAACTTGATCTAAAGATTAGTGTCTTAAAATTTTGTGATTAAAAAAGGATAAAAAAAAATGTGAAATTTTAGTTAATTCAAAATAAATGAAGTGTAAATCACAAAATGACTCCAAAAAAGATTACGACAACAACGTACAAAGACTGACCAGGGCTTACCACGACAAGTAAAATTTTGATACGAAATATACGAAATATAAATGAAGAAGGTAAAAAATATATACCATCTGTAAATATTCCATCAGCGGATATTTTTGCAGATGGTATATGTTTTTACCCTCTTCATTTGTATTTCGTATATTCCAACCAGTGTCAAAATTTTACTAGTTATAAAAAATGTTATGGTCAAAATCTAATCCCTGCCTAAAAAATAGAAGAGAAAGCATTTCGCTCTCCTGCCATTAGAAAACATCAGATTTCGAAATAACATGATTTAATATATACATTTTGAGTAAAGTATGATTAAAACATAATGAATAATTTTCAACGATCAATTTTAAAAAGAAACTCATTTAGAAAAATCTTAGTATACTTCTTCCAAAAAATGTTTAATTTCAAAATCTAAATAAGTTTTCTAACTTTTCCTTTATTTTCTCTGTTTACGCTTTCTACAGGTTTTTTTCTCTTTTTTTTTTCTTAAAGAAACACAAAGCCTTAAACATATATAGATAACAGAATTTTCTGTCCCAGGGAAAGAAAATCCCATAACTTAAAGATTTCGATCAAAAGTCTTAAAAAAAATTGTAC
Source organism: Dysdera silvatica (assembly GCA_006491805.2). NCBI lineage: Eukaryota > Metazoa > Arthropoda > Arachnida > Araneae > Dysderidae > Dysdera > Dysdera silvatica. The sequence continues at coordinate 62,698,789 of QLNU02015003.1, forward strand.
TCGTATTTTAAATATGACTATTTAATATAAAATTATATAGAATATATAATATAATATATATAGCACATAATATGTAACATATATATATACCACATAATATACTTAACATATATATATATATAATATGTAACATATATATATATATACCACATAATATGTAACATATATAATATATATAGCACATAATATGTAACATATATATACCACATAATATGTAACATATATATACCACATAATATGTAACATATACACAGCCCATAATATGTAACATGTAATATATAACGTATAATATACAGGGTTAGCATAAATGAATGACCGGATTTTAAAAATTTATATTTTCGAAACTATTACACATAATATAATCAGTGCTACATGAAAATAAAGAAAAGTTTATTTTCTCTAACATCGATCAATTGATGGCAGAGCTCCCTTAGAACGCTGCGATTGAAATTAGAAAGGGCGAAAACGACAAAGAAAAGTTTTTGTATATTAGAGTATTCAAGGGTTTTTTCAAGGTGTAGCATGCATTTCAAACCACATGACCACTGTTCAGCACGCATTTCAACCAGCGTGCATTATAAAATACAGTTTCCGAAAAAAATACTCAATGAACTTGAAGAATGTATCAGTGCGGGCATTAACAACCGTTGACAACGAAAAACTGTAAAATGTCTGGAACAAATTTGATTACAGATTAGATAATTGTCATGTTATGAATGGCACACCCATCAAATATTTGTAATTGAAATAAAAAAATTAGAACATTTTTCTTTATTTTCATGTATCACTGATTATATTATGTTTAGTAGTTTCGCAAATATAATGTTTTAAAATCCGATCCTTCATTTGTACTAAAGCTGTATAATACATAACTATAATAACTTCATCTCCTTGTAGTTAAATTTCAATAAAATTTCGCACCAATAGCTGCAATTTTGACAAGCAAATTTTCTATAGTCAGGGGCTGTGTAAGTATTACGTAGGCACATTTCTAGACATTTTATATTCCCCCCTCTCCTCCTTATAAGAAAAATAAGCAAATCCTTGCCCCTCTCCTTAATGCATAAGTAGGATTTCGGTTATCTAATTTTTTGGTATATGTTTTTGAAATAAGAATGCAACGTGTGATGCAAATTATAATACTTATTTACATTTTTACTCTAATATTGAGCACTTATTAGTAAGTTTGTTATAATATTAAACGCTTATTTATAAATAGAGAGTAATCACAACAAATTATCGCATTTAAAAAAGTTTTAATAAGCTGTTAATTGCTATTTTGGTGGTATTATAAAGTATTTTGTTATATTTTTATTATTAATATTTATTACATTGCAAGCAAATAGCGTGTAATAAAAGTAATCGAATTTGAAAAAATACATTTATTAAAAATAATACATTCATTATAATTTAAAAATGTCAAGGGAAGGGGGAGCCCCCGAGCCAAAACAGGACTGAGAACCACTGGTTTAAATAATTAAATATTTAACTGCGATTACGTTTATTTTAAATCTTCGACTCGCAGTGTGTCAGACATGCTAGTATTGCAGTTCTGTCAGGGCTGTTGTCACTTTGTAACTATGTGCTAGTTTTATTATTTTATTTGCATTACGTTTACATGATTCAGATCTCCTCTCTCCTCGTTAACAGATAAAAAATAAACAAATCTCACCTCCCCCAAAAATGCTTACATAATATTTGAACAGCCCTTTATTGTTTTTATAATCATTGTCCTTTATCTTTCTTATATACAAAATTTAAGGAAAACGTCCGCTTAAAATAATATATATATGTAATAATTATATTTGCATACTAAAAGATTTTTACAGTATTGAACAGCATTTTATTTACGTATACTAAGAAAATTATATGTAAATAAAATAAATAAAAACATGAAAAAATAGCAAAAGCTAAATGTAAAGCAAATTTAAAATCATTAAATTATAAGAATATTAAAATAAGAATATCAATACAAAGTTTATCTTATGTATAGTAATAAATAAAATATAATGTTAAAATTTGTGGGCCTAATAGCTAATAATATATATTTTTTTACAAACTTCCATATATGAAGAAAATTGTAAACAAATGCTAAAATAATATGTGTTGCTAAAAGTGTTATTTTAGAATGCTGTTGTGTATATTTGCTTTGTTTGTGAATCTCATATTCATAGATTACAAGACTTGTTTATAGAATATATACGTGACTAACCGTTAAATACAATATTTAAATAAATGTATGTTTTAAAATGACCAAATTCGTGAAAATCCAGATTTAGAGGCGTGATAATTTGAAAATTATGAAGACTCAAGGAATTTTTAAAAAACATTATAATGTGTGATGTGGCGTTAAAAATAAAAATGTGCATCGATATCTAATAAGAGGGACTTGAGCATTGGCGTACGCAGGGGGGTGTTGATGGGGGTTTTAACCTCCCCATTGCAATGAAATTTTGTATATTTAACATAGGAATATGTGAGTTGTAGCTCTGTAACCCCCCCCCATTGAGCCTATAACCCCCTTATGAATTTTCTGCGTACGCCTATTGACTTGAACTCCCCCTGGTCTCCCTTTTCTACATTACTAATTCAAACCCAGGTCAGTAATAAAGCAATTTAACTATAATCATCAAGTAATTATCGTAAGTAGCTCTTATCGTCAAGAAATTCTAATCCAAAATGTAAGACTGCCTTTATCTTATTCGAAAAAATTTGTTTTAATAACTTTAAAAAAATTGAGCGTAACTTCTAAAATTATCACTTGTAGTGGCATTTTCGATCACTTTCACAAAAAAACTTTTGTTAATTTTTTTTTCATTTTGTGGATTTATAATCAGGATAAAAACTTATTATTTATTTATGCAGAATCGCGTTACATTATGGTATTTTTACACATAGTTTATAAAATAAATATATACATTTTGCAAACTGCAGATTGATATCCGACTGGGAAGCGTTGAATAAAAACTATCGAGTCTGATGGAACATATGCTTCCCGAGAGAGGAAAGATTATTGTAATAATTATATCAAAGAATGGATTAACACAAGAGTAGAATAACACCTTAATATTATTAATACTTCTGGAGAAAATGTTATTTTAGCCAAACTAAAAATAAAACAAAGAAACCTCTTACTGATTAAAAGTATAAATGTCTTATTGTTATTGATGTGTTCCTTTGCGTGTAGTCAGGTGCATATGTATGGGTGAATTTATGATACGTGCATAATTGAGATATATTCATGATTGATTAATGTATGTTCTTTAATTAATTTACGTAAGTTAAGTTACATTTCATTATACCCGATGGTATAAAGGCATCAGAGCCATATTTCTTTGCTTTTCTACCCCAAATTTATTATTTATAAGTGTATATTTTATATTATTTATAGAAATATTATTACTTTATGATTTTTCATCATATCTCTCCTTTAGCTTATCCGAGCTTGTAATTGAGAACAGGGATTTAAAATAGTTATAAAAATTATGATATATAATGATGAATAATTAATAATGGTTCATGGAGTTTTGTTCGATGAGTAAAATCTATTGTGATACATCAATTATGTGCGCTCCATTATTTCCATAGATTTATATTATCTTTTTATAATAAATTCATTGTCGTGGATAATTTCGTGTTGTCACCAAAATGCTCCGAGCGTGCAAATCAAAGCCGGAACCGATTTTTTTTTAATTTACAATTTAATTATGTATAAGATAAATACATAATTTCGTTTACATTTTTTTTTATTTTTATTTTTTTTATTATTATTTTTTTTTTATTCCAAATTATAAAAGTAATTTCCAAGATATTTAATCAATACCATATTTAATATTCTTCGGTTTACAAAAGCAATCAATTATTTTTTAAAAAAACAGCTGAGGTGTTTCACTACAAGAATTAAAATTTGATAAAAAAAACTGTCATGATTTTAGAAAGGTAGATATATTTAGCTAGACATTTCTTAGTAAATGAACTTTAACTTCTACTGTGCTTCAGCCTTATTCTAACTAGCTTTTCCTTAACGAATGGGAACGGGGCCCCAAGCCAGTGGCCCTAAACTGACGATAGTTAATTAGTTGTTTATAATGTGTTAATTTTACTTTATTTCAAAAATTGGGAAATTTCTAAAAGTTAGTGGGAAAGTGGCCCCAAAGAACGATTGTGCCGAGTGATTCCGAATTAAGACGGCCTTGATACTAACCATGCGACCTGCTATATGCTAAACGTGCTTAAAAGCTCTAATAAAAATTTTTAGTAAATTAAAAATTTTCGTAGATGTATTTTACCGCGGGCTTCGAGACCGGTGTTCAGCCCTACAGAAGTGTTAGTGGGAATGCATTATTCTATGGAGTCGCTAACTAAGATTCGGTTCTAAGGGAACTTATAAATGCGTCGCATTTTTTCAGGTTACCATAATCTGGAGCTTGACCCCTAAACAAGTGAGGTCCGGTAAAACTACGGGTCCGGGCGCATCATGACATGGCTCGTCCTTACACCATAAATCATGAAAAACAGAAGTGCTCGCAGTAATTCAATATTGAGCTTAATCCAATACCGTAGTGATTCAAAATTCAAGGGGGGCTCGAGTAATTTTTAAGAAGATCGTATGATGCGGTCTTAATAGAAAATTATGTGTTTTGATATCAAAGTGGGGACTTGAGTACCCTGAGCACCCCCAGTTTCTACGCCACTGGCTTAGTTCCCAATATTTCTATAATAAAGATCTCTTTAATGATATATTATTTTCAAACACACATACGGAGCTAAATCTGCCCCCCAAACTAGTAATTTTAGAGTCAGAAATAAAACGATATTTGTGTAAAATATCACCAAGTATCTCAGTGAATTATATAGCACTGTAGATATTAAAATCTCAATCTTTTCTGTAACTCGCATGCACGTAAAATGTGGTTAATCTTACCAGCTAACTGGTCACTGTAGTCAGGTGGTGGCCGTGCTGGAGGGCTGACGATTTAAGGGGTTCTGGATCCTTAGAAAGATGGGGGTCCGCTGGCCTACGGTAGCTCAGTGTTTACGCATTCGTCCTTCGAACCATTTACCGGGTTTGAGTCCCAGTGTTAACGTGGCACACGAGCCGAAATCTCGTTTTGGTCCCCTGAACGCAGAGGTTCGGATTTCTTGCATGGTAGGTTCCGATCCAGCATAACCTATACTTGCCTTTCGTCGTAAAAGCATGCAACTTTTCTTTAACTATAGTATTAATAACTTGTTAAATTGTATCATTTACACGATTTGTATATAATTCTCTATTGTTGTATGGTAGGAACCTGGTTCCCACCAGGTAGCATGAAATCATTCTTTTCTTTGCGAGCAATTTTCAAAATATACGCCCCAGTGGCTCTGTGTGACGGCCATTTGGCAATTGTGCTAACTCTAGGAAAGGTAATAATATATCATATATATAAAAACAATCTATCATCTAATATCACCACATCATCTGCTATGATGATAAAAAAAATTCCGTGTTAAAATTTTTGAAATCATTTAAATATAAAAATCAGTCTCAAAAATATGAAAAAAAATGGACAGTGAGAGAAAAAAAATTGGCAAAATTTTTGGTTGTATACGTGTTGGGCATAGAAAAATATAACAATATATGTAAAAATCTTAAAATTCACAAAATCGTTTAAAAATTCTAAAATTCGCAGACCTTCACGCCGCTATAAAACTATTGCCTTAGCCGTCACTCTACATGCACAAATTTCGTGGCTACATCTTTTGATGCAGAAATATATATAATGGATTGAAGAAACTGATTTGTTCTTTTTGTCCTTCTACACCGCACGAGGGGAATCAGCCCGTCCCCAAGAGGGAATTTTATGGATTCAAAGGGAGGGAAAGAGCAGATGACTCAAGTTAATATACCCAAACTGCAACAAAACTGTGCTGCTATCCAAAGAAACTCTTAGAAGAGGGGAATAGCATGCTGAGAGAGAGTGAAAAAGTGCATGGGAAAAGAAGGCCGAAATCCAACCACTACTCTAAATAATTTTAAAATGCACGTACAATAATTTTAATGCTGAAAGTACTCGCGGAAATCAGTCACAGCAGCAGCATCTCTAACAGACGTTTTTAATCAAGAAATCCTCCAAACGTTTTTAAGTTCGCCCATCTCCAAAACTGAAAGACTTTAAATTCAGGAAAAAAGGACAAAGAAAGAAAGAAATGCGCACGCAGTTCTTATCATAATATGTTTGTTAAACTGATGACGTTCAAAATTTAAAATACAATAATAACAATAATAAACATCTTATTAATATAGTAATGTGAAGACTGGCGTTACATTTCACCTAAAACCAGTGACATGGCTATAGAATTTGGGACTCAATACAATCCCGGTCGAGGAAGGGCCCCCATACCAGAATCCCACAATTATGCTATCTAAAGAGCCTTGACTTCCAGAGGCCCCACAAGGGCAAGGGCCCCTAATTTAACTGCATTGGTTGCATTACCATCGCTATGCCGCTGCGTACAACACTGCTATGTCGGATCTAATGATTTAAAGTTTAATTCTGAGTCTCTACGTTGTTTAGCAGGTTTCTATATTTATTTTCAGGGTGAACAAAAGATCGGGTTAGGGTTTCTTCAAACCTTTGCGGACCCCGGTGGGGGGAGGGGGTCCGGGTACCACTGATTAAGAACCACTGGTCTAGAAGAATATAATCAATGGAATAATATATACATTTTATTTATGAAAGAATACAAGAAAATATTATATATAACAAAACTTAAACCTAACTTCATATAATATAGTCCTTTCTCATTTCTCAAACCTGTCAGATTTATATAAATTTATATTTTTTAAAATAATTCATAAAAAATTACGTCGCGCTACGTAAACTCCATTATATATTAATGAAAATGCCGTTAAGCGTAATATCTTTCAGTATGATAGTAGTTAGGTCGACCAAACATCGAAAACTGCACTTAATAATGTTGTTAAAATATTTTATGTACGTATTAACTATAATAATTCGTAATTTTAAAGTCTTCGGGCTCTGTGAGGAATTATTGTATTAAACCCATTTAATCAAACATGTTTATTTACTTATCTTAAAATTATATTATGTTATAAGTGGCATAAAAAAAGAAAAACGTATTGTATTTTCAAAAGTTTTCAAAAACATTAAAAATCTGCTGTTTTTTTCCGGAAATTATTATTATTTACGTTAAAAAACTATTTTGCATTACGATGCGCTCTTTTTCAATAGTTTTTTCCAATAAAAAATATTTTGATAATTGAAAATACCTCTGCATTAAATTGGGTAAACTAATTGATTAAAACTCACTGAAAAGTTCACAAAATTTAGGAACAGAATGAACTTTAATTTCCTTCCTATGGTATTTTTTTCTAGAAGAGAAGCGTCATTTTAACGCCAAAGTTGGCGAGAATTCAAATTATACTCTTTTGTGCTCCGAAACCCATAAACTCAAACTTTATTATCCTTTCCTTTAACAAAAAAGTAATATTAAAATATAATGACTAGCGTACGATGCATTGCGTTATGAAAAATTGCTTTATTTCCATTTTTCGACGACGGATATAACACGTAATAAAACGTTAGAATAAATAATACTAAACACAATATGGTGAGGTTTGTGAAAACATACTGTTGATTACTTTTGTTACTCTTTATTAGTAACACAAATTGATTGTATATGTTACTCATTAATCAATGTGTACGGTTATCGTACATACTGACTGTACATTTTAATTTTTATATCCAACATGAATTGACTGTGTGTGCTTTATGTAATGGCAACGTATAATGATTGTCTGAGTGTTACTTTTCATTAGCAACACGTATTGTTACTCTTACGTTACTCTTTATTAGCAATACGTATTAATTGTTACACTTCATTAACAACACGTATTAATTGTTACTCTTTATTAGCAACCCATATTAATTGTTACTCTTCATTAGCAACACATTAATTGTTACTCTTCATTGGAAACACATATTTTTACTCTTTATTAGTAATGGTGCAACAGTCAAAATTATGCTGCGCCGGGACATCGATAGCTATGTGTGTGTGTGTAAGTAAGTAAATGTACCCTTGAGAAATGTCGCAATTTATAATTATCCCATATTAAAATCTGTTTATTTTACTCTCCCCTAATTTTATTCATATACATGCCGTGATATTCTTAAATGAGGTCATTTTGTGATAATATAATGTATCTATAGAATCTACTCTATGACAGTTATTGATAATACTTAGTCGTAAAATGCTGTCAATTTCTGTCAAAATGATGTGATGATGAATATAAGCGCATTATATCCACAGTCACCAATATTTAATGTCACTTCCATTCCAATAACACTAAGGAAGGGAATTCTCGCATCAATAGCCCTGGCTTTCTAACTCTCTTCCTTTCAAACCTAACACTTTCATGTTAAAGTTCCAATTATTAGACCTGTACACGAATTTTTTTTAAAAATTAGTTTTTTTTTCCGAAAACGGGGATTTTATAGAATTGTTTTTCTCTTATAAAGAATTTGTAATAATATTGAAGAATAAATCGTGATGCAACCATGTTAAGTTTGAGTAGCCATGTGCTACCATCATCAGGATGACAATAACGATATATCAATATAAATTTATTTTTATGTTATTCTCAATTATATGCAGATTAATTTATAAATTTAATATTACTGGAGGAACACTATACAACACCTCTTTCTCGAGGAGCATTCTTTACAAAATATATGCTGCGCTAAATCGTAATTTCGTTAGATGATAAAAAATTAATAAACTTTCGTCTGAGGGAAGCACAATCTTAGAAAGAGATAACTTATCCTAAATAATACAAATTACAAGACAATAATGTGGAAAAGACCATTAGGTACTACTTCTCATGGAACTGTTAGTGTTACAAAATTTTGCATTACAACTAACCAAGTACACGATGCAAGACTTAATTATAAATCAAGTACACGATACTTACAGCTCTTACAATTAAAGCTACATTATCAGCTCTTGCAATGGATGCAACATTGTCAACCCTAACAACCATAGTTATATTATCTTATGCTCTTGCAATTGGTACTACATTATTAGCTATTGAAATTGATACGATATTGTCAATAATATTCAATGTTTTCATTGCAAACTACCATCACTCAAAAAAAATCATCATTTACATTATCAGTTCTTGAAATTGGCACATTGTTAGTTATTGCAATTGACGCTATATTGTGAACCCTGGCAACCAACGTTATATTATTTTACGCTTTTGCAATTGGCTCTACATTATTAGCTATTGCAATTGACACGATGTTATCAATTATATTCAATTCTTTCCTTGCAAACTACGACCACTCAAACAATAATCATCATTTACATCATCAGTTCTTGAAATTGGCACTACATTATTAGTTATTGCAATTGATTCGACATTTCCAATCATATCCAATGCTGCCGTTGCAAACTATCATCACTCAACAAAAAACAGTATTTCTAAAGTTCAAATAGAAAACTAACATGAAGAAGACGATGAGTCTTCCAGGACTAAAGATAATAAGAGCAAACCATTTTTCAATATGCGTCTTAAAAACCTTAAGCATTTTCCCAGCCAACTGACAAAATATTCTCTGCAGTTCATCATCTATTTCTTCTTACTTCGCATTGCATAATTTCTTCAGTTCCCATCAAAATATTTCATTGATGTAGTCAAAGAGGCTGGGAGACCCGCTTCGACCTATTTCCGTCCTTTGAAATTAATAGTCTTGGGTTGAACCCTCACAACCCTTCAAGGAAGCTCTGGGGATCTTTCTAAAGCGATTTTATTGATTTCTCTGAGAATAATGGGGAATAACAGAAGAAATTAAATAAGCTGACGGCGCCTTTGAGACACAGCTAATTTCAGAAACATTTTGAATAACAAATTTCTAAAAGCGTCTGTTGTTTTAACCTTGTAAGGTTAGCATTTGCAATTTAATTACATTCATCTGCAAACCACTCAATATCTCATTTAGCTATAATTACTCTTAATCGATACCTTGAAACATTTAATCTATTTTAAAGTTTTATTTATAATAATAGGAGATGCGTTTTTTAAACAATAAATTTACTTGCATTGTATAATATTTTTATTAATTATAAATTATTTTATGCAAAAATTATCTGTGATATTAGATGCAAAAGAAACGGTAAAATTTTATTTCAAAATTTAAATACAGTATATATATAATTTCCTGTAATAGTACTTAATAAAAAATATAATATTAATTTCTGATTGTTTTATTAAGGATTATTAAAATAATTTTATTATGAAAATTATCATCATAAATGTCCTTATCGGCAAATGAAAAATTTAACAAACAAATATTTTAAAGCACATTCGCATTACTTAAAAATCAGCCAATTTTATTACTTATCAATTCCAATGTTTTTTAAAAGTTTTTTAAAGCTTTTTAAAAAGTACCATGAAATTTAGATTTAAAAAAATCTCTGTTCTACTTCTACATATTTAATATTAAAATACATTATTTAAAACACAGAAGATTGAAGAATCTTTCCTTTAAAAACACAATGCAGATTCCTTCATATTATCCTTTGATTTTAAAATTCGAAATTTAGCTTTCTGCTTGTAAGATTAGATGCTAGAAAAAATGCAAAAAAACCCCAAAAAAACCGTTATATTAGGAGTAATATTATAATTGAAAATTTGGCAATGCAGACACAACAATATAGGGTAATTTAATAATGGAGGTGATGAACTAAATTAGTATAATACTTATACTTGATCCCTGTAATTTGTGACTCTCATTTTGATTCATTAATGAAACTGAGCATTTTAAAATATGTTTCCAAACATAATTGATAAAATAGCTCAGTTTTTATTAAATTGATCAAACGTGAAGAATTGTAATTTGTTCATTTTCCCTCAAACAGAAAGAGAGTACGTGTCGGAAATCCTCAGATCCTTTTCTAACGAACAGTTTACTTTTATCTCGTTTCCTATTCTCCTTATATGTCAATCCTTCCCCTTGTATTCCAACTTTATTCCTTCTACATGTCAATTCCTCCTTCCTTCCTTCTAGTAGTCTATCTCTCAATTTACTGCTGTCACAAAGATCAGTTTGACTTCCCTTCAAAATGCATGATAAATGTAGAATAGAATGTCTGTGTTGTATTTAACAGAAATATTTTTGTGTCTCATAAACTCAAATTTACTGACGTCATACACTTGTCTACGTGCACAATCGATTGTGCGTAATCGATTGCCCAATCTATTTATATCACATCGATTAAAAATACTGAAAAATATTCTAGTTTATTTCATGGTATTCTTTAAATGCAAAAATAATTTATCGATAAAATATAATTCAGTAAAAATTTAAAATACTAGGGACGTCCACATTAAGGAGGGCCCAAGTTTCTTTGGCCTCCAAAATATATTTTGGGGCCCGAATCCTCCCTAAATTGATGGATATTGAATAAATATATAGAACATGTATTTGATGGTAAACATCGCAACATAAAACAACGTATCAATCACGTTTTTCTTACAACCGATTGACTCACTTGATCACATACGTGAATTCTTCTAATCAAGGGACATCCAATATTTTCTTAAAGTTGTCTTAAAGACCCCTGAAAAATACTAATCAATAATATAAGAATATCCAACAAATTCTGCTAAATTTAAAGATCTCTTTACGTAGATTTTTTTACTTAAATTAAACAGCTTTGAATTTATGTTTGAAAATGTGTTTTACGGATCATAGAATTCACAATTTTAGTTTAAAATGCAAATATTCTAAATTCTATAACCAGGCTAACTTTTTTATGAAAATTACAGAATAATTTTAAAAGTAGGCCTATGTTCTAATTCGTTCACTAATTTTTTGATGACGAATCTCTTGTGTTTTGTATTTCTCGCTTATTCGAAATGCAAAATACTTTTTGGTATTCATATCTTTAAATAAAAACATAATAATAACTAATTTAGTATACTTTTTAAAAAATTTCAATGAAAAATTATTAAAATTTTTAAAAAAACTAGAATATTTTTCAAACACTTTGGAAGTATCAAGTTGTGGCGTATTTGATAACATAATGGAGAGCTTAAGAGGGCATTTTGTCATTAAGCATGCCATTATTTATGAAATAACCACAAAAAAGAAGTCACTACTTATGACAAGCATCCTATGAGAGCCCTTGCTCATAGGATAACCATGTTTTCTGATAACAAGGGGTTAGAATTGGTTTGGTATAATTAGATTTCTGCCTAATTGTTATTAACAGGCATTTGTAAATTTTTCACATAATTAAAATTGATACACAAACCATGAACGTTACATCCCGAATCTTAATTGATTGACATATGTCAATACAAAAATACTTTTGTAAATATGTGATAAACGTAAATAAATTTTCCTTTTTACTATCATTGTTTCTTCTTTACTTTCTGTGCCTCCTTCTCTTTCTTCCTTCCCTACGTTTCCTATTAGTTCTGACCTTTCCTTCTCAATTTCTGTCTTTTGATTGGCAATTGTCCCAACTTCCTATTCCAATAATTGAAAAAAAAATACAAGGCTAATTTAATCTACAGTGCCTGAAGCAATTGTTTAATGTGCCATTGATAGGCGCACGCCTGTAAATCCTACGGCATAGGCTAAACTAAAAATATATGATCCAAAATTTGAATAGACCACTAGCCTAACTGCTAAAAAATCCACATTTGACTAGAATGCGCCCCTAGAATAATTGCGTTATAGATAAATCTTAAAGATTACGCCCCAAACTTGATGTACGCCTCACGTCTAACAAGAGAACCACTTGGAATGCAACGCGCCATTCTGGTAAGAGTGGCACCATTGGATAAGTCTTGTCATGAGAAATAAAATATCCAACGGAACTAGCTGTCCGAATTAAATCATTCAGGAGCTATGAGGGGATTTATGTAATCAATCCATCATACAATAATTCCATCCATTAAAAAACAAATATTCTTAAAATGTTATTTTGGATAATTTTCACGTTTTTCTACTGTTATTAATATAGCCAATGTTTTGGTGCATATTACAATTAAAGAAATATACTCTTTTATATAGAATGTTATGAATTTGGACTCTCTCTCTCTTATAAATCAGTCACTATGCCACAAATTTGGAGATTAGTAAATAAGTTTTACACCCTGGAATGTTGTGCTCATTTATTCCATTTGGTTGAGCACTTGCTCATTGATGAAAATGCCGTTCAGCGTAAAAATGCTTGAAGCATAGGGATTCTTCACACCAGGCACATTTTATAAATGGCTGGGTTTCACATTTATTACAAGTTTTCTGTGTTAATGTGAAACGTATCTGTTGCACAAATCGAAAGGTGGGGATTTCAATTTGTACTAACGCCTTCTGGAAAGAATATCGGCGCATGTGTTCGAATGCAGGGTCAGAGATTAAGTTGTGAACCAAATGATACAACTTTGGGATAATTTCCCTTGAAATCAAATTCTCTTCGCCACAAATGAGCCGGTGAGTTTTCTAATACTCGATTATACGTGTGATTATGAGTTTATAGTTATGAAAAATCATTTTCATGGAAAACAGTGATTCCAACATCGAGGGGATGAAAGTACTTCTTTGTGCTAACAGGAATAATCACGACTTCTACGTTTTTCCCCCAATTTTGGGTGAATTTTAGGATCTACTTGCACTTCCCACTAGTCCAAGATCAGAAGAGCCTTTTCTTCACCTTCTGAATTTTTTAGTATTGGGAAGTACAATTCAATCAACTTTTTTGTTGTTTTCCCTGAAGTGAAGCAAGTTGTTAGTACGTTAGGATAAGGCAGTTTTTCTATACGTTTTTCACTCTTTCTTAAATAATAAAATGAAAGTTTTGGTTTCCGTAAGGTTTTCCTTAGCCCGCATTTTTAGATCACGATCATGTACTGTGACTTTTAATTTGCGACGATGGTATTGGGATTGTGACGACATGTGATTTTTTTTAGGATCACTAATTTATCGTCATCTTAACCACCCTTTTCCAAATATTCCCTTCATCTGGAAATTGTATGGCGTCCTTTTACTTGTCTTGAAACGTGTTGAGAGGCTCTTACTTTATTTATCTTTGCCATTTTATAAGCTTTAATTGCCTTTCTCATGGCTGTAATTGGTATCTCCTTCATTCGAAAGTCTGCTTTCTTCTCTGAGGGGTTCATATTTTGTGTCTTCTTCTTATAATGCATTATTCTTCACATTGCCTTTAATTGTGACATCGAGAGGGTCTTGAAACTCATAGTCAATAAAATTCTTTACTAACTTGAACAAGTGAGAGCTATTGATTTATTCTTGACTAGAGGCTATATTTATGTAATCGAGATCTCAGTAATAGGGTACAAGGAGACCGCAAAAAAGTTTGCTAATAATTGCTTTGTCGACGATCGCATTGCAGTTAAAAGGCTCACCGACGACACCTTCATTTAGGACCTGACTTTGCATGTCACAGGGATGCGTGCCACATCCCCTGAATCAGAGCACCTGAAACGCAAGCCGCAGGTACTACTATAATTCTCCATGGCTGAACGCTTAAGTAATCTGCCTTCTTAGGCTTTGCCCATGCCCTATTTTCATCCCATAGAATCAGTCGGGAGGTTAGTTCCTGATTCAGTTTAAAACACACATCTTCAGTTAATACACATAGTAAAATGTTAATCAATGCAATAACATTTCAAGGATTTTTTTTTTTTGTTAGTGGAATGATTGTATGATGGATGGATTGTACGAATCACCTTGTAGCTCCTGAGTAGTTGGATTCGGGTGGGTAGTTCCATTGGATTTTTTGTTTCTCATGACAAGACCTATCCAATGGTACCACACTTATCAAAATCAGCGCATTGCATTTCAAGAGATTCCCTTGTAAGTAGTAAAAAATTCAGATTTTTCTAGAATTCGCTTATGGAAACTTTACACCCTTTTGGGTCCATCATTTCCTCATGAACGGACTACCCATGTTCATTTGAACTTTCTCATTACCAGAACAATTATAAACAGCTATTTCCAGCACTCAGCGTTTCAGCTTGGCGTTTGCAAACTTTCTTCGAAAATCCTAATACTTTTTTTAACAATGGCTGAAGCAACGATAAACATAAAGAGCATTTCTTAATTTTTTTAATGTTTGTTTGGTTCAGATGGTGGCCAGAGTCGCCATGTAGGCTATCGCAAACGCCGATTTTCTTCATTATTAATAAGCCTTAAAAACATTAGCAGTATGTTTAGCATCATTCGTGTAGGATACGAGCCAAAACTTTGTGGAAAAATGATTCAGTGCCGCCTTGACAGATGGGCCAGTGGGGAACGGGCTCGGGGCCCTGACCCAATCAAGGGCCCCCAAATTTACAAAAAAAATTATATTCATGATAGATTATATTTTGTCTTATTGCAAAGCTTTAGATATTTAAAAGTTTATGGGGAAAAGGGCCGTAAGGTATGATTAAGGTATGATTAAGAACTCTCTGAATGCGTGAAGATGGCCTTAAGGTTATTAGTATTTAAAACAAGCAACCAATTTCAATAAATACCATTAACAAATACGCTCTTATTTTAATGCACGTTATGGAAAAAACATTCGGCTATTAATTTTATTGGCGGCTTTGGCGGTTTACGCTATGCCGTCAGCGAAAATTAAAGCCAAACCAAACAAAAAGGTTTGGAAGAGCTTCCCATATCATTATTCCCACAACTTCCTTCGAAATATAATTTGCTGAAGATACTGTTTCTTAACGTTCGAACCGACTCATTCAATAAAAAGGGCCGTGGATGGGATTTACGGGCCACCCTGGGCAGCTTAATTAATAGATCGGGGCCACTGGGCAGTTTAATAGATCAGGACCCCTCTCCTCCCCCACCCCGCCCCAACCATTTTTCAAGAATTAAAAACTAACCTATTGTCAAACTCGTGATTACTTCTTAACATCCTCTCTTTTCACCTATACATAGAGTGATACAAATTTTTGATTGAATTTTTTAAAACATTCATTATAAAATATTTATTTTTTACATGTGACGCACTTTGTTTGTATAAAAGCGTTGATATATAAATGTAGTTACTATCGCAAAATTCATTTAAACGAACAGAAATGATGTAATAATATTGCATCATAAACCATCGACTACTTCTCAATTCAATTAGTTTTTAAAAAGGCAAAATTTTTCTATTTCTTATTTGAGAAATTGAAGAAAATTGCATTGTTCAATGAAGTATATGTAAAAAATCATTTATTGGCCAAAAATTAAGTATATATATTGGAATTATATTGTCCCTTTAATCAACAAATCATTTTGCGCAAAAAAGCGCTTAAATCCCTATCATGTATTGGCGAAATTGACAAGTGGTTAAAATCCGAACTACTTGTCAGCTAAAGGAAGACTCGTCCTTCTCAAAAATTTTACATACCTTGTAAGGAAACATGTGAAATAGTAAATGGTACATAGGAGGAAACAGAAAGAAGTAAACAGCCTTTATTAATTTTTAGTAAAATATTAGATGGATTTTTATTTAACGGTACAGTGGAACACTTCTCGTCTTTCTTGCAGCAAAGTCGTTCATAATGTCTTCAACGTTCAATTGTCTAGCAAGTTTAGACTCTATCAACTAAGTACTGAGTCTATTTATTCTTGATTGACCCATTGTAGATAGGGAAGAAATTTATATGATGGTCATTTTGCAGAATGATCTCTCTGCTTCTGCAGCTAGCACTGGAAGATTGCAAAGTAATCGCAGAGCATTACAAACATTCAGACGATTCAGACTATTCAGCTTCAGTCGTTTCAATAGCTGCAATAGCTTTAACTGTATTTTCCCTAAATTAGCATAACGAATGAACTTCAAGTATTGCACTTCGTCAATGGTGTCCACATTTACATCTTCAGTGTATATTTTAAACAAAATTCCTCATATCTCAGCTACAGCATTCTCTTCCAGTTCCAAATAGCTCCATAAACATTTAAATATTTTCGTTGAGTTTTTGACTCTATCAAATAAAATCGCCCAGTTAAACCTAGAGGAATGGAATCAATAAGCACGTAAAAGCGCACTTATTTTAAAATCCCATTCTTCTTGGGACTCGATTATGATGGTTGGAAATCCACAAGGATTTCCATTTATGATTTCTTCATGGAAAAATATTTCTTTTTTCAACGTCATCTTTAAAATGTCCAGGCAGTTAAAAGATCGGCAGCCATAGCATCAACCACAAGTTCAGTCTGTGCCAAAAGAATATCCAACTGACTTCGTAGTTTCTTTAGATCTTCAATCAACCTTGAAATATTTTCAACTTTCACATCAAGCGTTGCATCCGAAGTCCGCAAAATTTTATTTCGGATGTCGATTGCTTTTAATATTTTCGACTATATGATTGCCATGAAAATGCATGCAAATCCTGAAAGTAATTTACCTATTCCCACCAGCGCTGTTTCACATTCTGATGACAAATTTAAGTTTTTTTCATTTATTTATTGCAAACTTTAAGAGAGGCATGTGCTTGGCAAATGATTCGACCCTGTCAATACGGGTTGACAACTTAGTGTCTGACAGTCTCTGTAGTAAGCAGCTAATTGTTGTTGGTATTTTCCAACGTTGTGGACATCTTAAGAAAAAATTTATAAATTTTTTGAATCATCCCAAAAAACGTAATGACAATTAGGTAGCACTTTGTAGCAGCACACCACACAGATTGAGACTATAAATACCACAATTTCAATACAAAGAAAAATGGTTCATTTTTTTATGATTGCTTGTAAGCCTATGTAAATGTCAGCTATGTTAGATCCATTATCATACCTTTGACCCCTACACTCTGTTAGAGGGATGTTTTGTTTCCACATCTCTTCAACAATTCGATTGGTAATGGATTTGTCAGTTGGTTTATTGCTTTCAAGGAAACTCAAAAAACGTTTTACAACTTTATATGAAGTTCAATATTCCAGAACATAATTTAAAATAAATGTTCATTAGTCTGAATGAGATTCACCTGAAGTACCGTCAACTAATAAGGGAAAACATTTCGATTTTTTCCTCTTTTCCAATATGGCTTGCACAATTAAATTACTGCAAAGCTTGATTCATTCTGTAAATCATATGACAGGTAACGGGAACGAATTTTTTCCTTCTTTCTCAGATGTTTTAACTTTGGTGAGATGCTCTTGCATTAATGGATGATAATTATCCAAAACTCAATTATTCTCAAAAAGTTGCCGTTATACGCATCTCCAATTTTGTCATTAGAACCTTTAAATGCTAATCGTCTCTCACCAAGGTATAGAACAACTGTTAAAATCCTTTCAAAACGAACTTTTCAGTATTCCACTTTCTTTGCAATCCCAGAATTCAGCTCAAAATGAATTTCTGATTTTTCCAGTTCTCCCTCCATTAAAAAAAAACATCGTTTGTGATGAACACTCAGTTTATGGGACGCTAATTTGTCATTTGGTTTACACCAAGAATATTCCTTTTTTCCACTCTTCGTTACTTAGTAAAACATAACGCCGGGATTCAGGTATGTTTGACATCCATCCAAATGATCTGCAGGGAAAACACTATAGAGACTTTTTATTCACTTCATACCAACTATTTCCAACTAATTTGTTCTCCATTCGTGCATTTTGAAACAAAGCTGTCATGGGGGGGAAATCTTCATTACCATTATGAGGTAATTTAGATGGTATGTCTGGAGGGTCAGTTTTAATAATCTTGTCCGCAACAGTTGAATCTGGATTACCCTTTGGTTACGCCCCAAGATCTGAACACTTGCGCCAGATTTTAATCTCGACCTTCAGCAATACCTACCTGGATATATGGATTGCCTTTTCTCAGGTCCAAGTCAGTCAATTTCGGTGATGGTGATAGTAACGCAGCTTGCTACGATTCAAAATTTTTAGTTTTACAACTGAACGTACATCCCAATGGTTCTGTAATTTCAATCTGCTGATTAGATTCCGTTTGCATAAAAAAAAATCATCCGCAAGCAATTTAGTTTTAACACCTACATCAAACAGGGTTTTTGTTCTTTTCCAGGTGATTCAAGTTTTTCACGGTGATATCAAAACCTGTCATAATTTAAATGAGAGCTGCTTTTAATCGACAATGGTCTCAAAGTTTTCTGTTCTGGCTGAGAGAAATAAAACAAATTTTAAATTTTAGAATCTTAGAAGGATTTTTTTAGATGTATTTAACGATGACTTAAAAAAAAGGACAAACGAAAAGGTTTTGCATCGAGCTCCCGGGCATTTGCCCCCTCTGTCCACGGCCCTGCAATAATAAGAGCATATCAACTCTGCCAAAAAATGCTTAAAAATATCTACAGGTCGAAGAATCCCAAAAGGTTTTGTATAAATAGAGTGGGCTCATATAGTAAATTTTTAACATCTTTCATTGGTCCATCATGGCCTTTGACGTGACGCTTTTCCCACCGTCTGAATGGACACAATTTTTATAGAGTAGTAACAAGCTAATACATGGGGTGGGGGCAAAATAAAAGGGATGTAACGCTGTTGCATAAGGAAGCTATCAGTTGAAAATTGAGTTCACGCAGGGCTGGCTTTAGATATTTGCAGGCCGTAGACGGAGATAGCAACTGTACTCTCATATGAAGACATTAGGCTAGGCATAGAGTCGTAATATATACATAACGGTACGTAATGAAGATTAGAAAATTATTCCAAAGTTTATAACAAGTGCTGCTTTTAAAGGCTCGACCATTGGCGACCCAAAGACCCTACGAAAGGAAAAAAAGCCAGTAGTAAATAAAAATCTAGACGGGCCTATTTCATCTCACTGTCTACGTCACATATTGCTAAAATCGGCCCTGAGTACATGAGATCTTAGGGGCCATATACATACAAGCATATTTCGAAAATATTGTATATTGGTTTCAATTCACCGTATAAATCACAACGAACTTTCTGTTTCCCAAAAAGAAGGTACTGTCCGTTCACGGACAAGTGGTTCCGATGAAATAGAAAATAACGGGAGGTGATGTCACAAAACGGCCTAGCGATTACAGCAGAAGGAGACCTTAACTACAGAAATTGGTTTTGGCGTAGACAAAAGTTCGCTAAAAACCAGTTCTGAAATTGGGTCCCCCCCCCCGTTGCTGTAATCGGCTAGGCCGTTTGTGACGTCAACTCCCGTTATTTCTAACGGTACCATCGGACTACTTTTCAGGAACGGACAGTATGTTTAAACCATTTCCAGGGATTGCGAACCTACGGCACCAGGCGAGTTTTAAGAGGCACACGGAGTAATTTAAAAAATCCGAGTGCGATTACTAAAATTCAAGAAATATATTTTGTTTTCAGACAAAAACCAATTCTGTTTTCATGCCCGAAATGCTCTTAGATATTTGTAGAAAAATTTTACAAACCCGTGTATTTGTAGTTAGATACACCGACTTCTTAAACCTTGAAATATCCTTGATTCTATTTCCATCCAAAACTTCACTTTTCCCCTGTCTCAACTACTCCACTATCCCTCACGTTTGCTCATCGTAAATTTAGTGTAATGAGCAATTAACAGTGCCAAACAAAACTGCTGTAATAAAGCAAAAAATCGCTGCACCTTGTTTTCATAACCCCTTAAATGAAGAGTGTTATTTCTTCTAACAAATGAACCGCACCGTTTGTGCTTTATATTGTTAAGTTCTTGTAAAACTTTCGTCAAACGTCCAAGAACATTTTCAAGAAAACGTCTTGTTCGGCATGGAATGGCCCTCGCTGCCCTTGTGCCATAAAATCCAACCAACCATTTTAAAAAATGCAATTAGTTTAATGAACTAGAAACATATTAAAGGATCTACCGAAACTGTATTAATAAATAGAAGGTAACATAAACAGTCATAATATGATGAGTGGCACGTGGCATACTTTGATGGGTAGTTCCGTTGCCACACGGAATGAGTCTGCCGTATTGCTTTGGCACAGTGCCTCGCAAACTTCTTCAGGCACTCTTCAGCATTGCTTTGGTACAGTGCCTCAAAAAAGTTCCAACCCCTGCTCTATTCTGTCAAGTAGAAAATGACGTTATTAGTTATCAACGGGCAATATAGGACACAAAATGAACACATGCTATTCGGAAAATGGCATCGATAACTGAAGGGCCCGAGCTGCACGACGCCGATTTTAATGGCAGTGGTCTCATTTGAAAGCGCTCAAAAAATTGTTAGACACGTATTCGAGCGTTTTTCAGCATGGGGCAGGGGGCAAAGAAGGGCAAAATTAGGGGCATTTTCGAAGATTTCAAACGGCTATTTCTCGGTTAAAATGTAGAGATAAAGATAAAGTTTGATGCATTGTATGCGTCTTTCAAATATATAGAATACATGTTTCAGGACTTTTTGGATAAAACAAAACATTAAATGTAATTTTGAAATTCTGAACATCGCCTCTATTATTGATATCCATTAAAAGACTTATTAGCAATTCGGCGAAATCATTGGCGATATTTCCAGAAAGATGTTGAAACCGGTTGCTCTTATCATTATCTCATCTGAACCTGTAAGAGTAGAGTTACATTTTACGGAAAACTCAGTGACTAACATTTGCATTTTTTCTGCATATTCTTGCAGTAAAATTTAACATGTATTACTTGATCAAAATAAAAAATTATCCGATTTTTTTTTATATTTTTGAGAAATCTGTTTTTGTTTTTGTAAGTAACAAATATTCACTTTCGCTAACGTTCTTTGCAACTAAAGTCATAATTGTCAAGACGTTAAAATTTCCTACACAAGTTTTCTGTAACTTAATATCAATCTGAATAAAACGTATAAACGTAGTTCATATCGTTCAAACACACATATACATTAATTAATCATATACAACATGCTCATTCTATAATATAACATGAAAACGAAATTATTTCTGTAGAATAATGCAATCCTTATTTTACTATTCCAAAAAAACCCCGAGCGATACATGATGAAGAAAGTAGTACACTCTAACGCAGTGACGCACCCACGGGGGGGGGAGGAGCGATGGTGCCCAGGATCTAAGGGCCAGGGCTTGGGCTGACCAAACGAAAAAATTATTTTGATTTTGCTCTTGAAAAAAAAAAAAAAAATGTGCAGAATACAACTGCCTTACTAAATTAATATAACAGTTGAAACAAATTTTCGGAGAATTTTTCGGTGTTAACCCCCCCTCCCGCACACATACATACACCTTTGAAAAAATTCTGTGTGCCACTACCCCCCCTCCACTTCAGAAAATCCTGGGTGGCCCATTTTTCTGACGCAAGGTAGTTTTTGGGTCACTACAAATGCAAGTTATTGAACGAAGATTTTACTCTTCGTATGAAAAGACATTAAATGATTATAAACAATAAATTCACGATATTTCCCATGAGCAGTAAGATCTTCGATCATTAATTTGTATCCTTAATGTGTGAATTTACATTTCAACCTCCTTTTATATGTTTCATGCATATTCAATAATACAAACGCAAACAGCCAGCTTTCTAGAAAGATCGCCATTGATTTCACCAAACTGCCAAGAAGTCTTTCGATAAATAGCAGTAATAGAGGCGATATCCAAAATTACAAAATAACATTTAATGATGTTTTATCGGAAAAACCCTGCAGCAAGTATTCGATATATTTTAAAGATGCATATAATGCATCAAAACTTAATTTTTAGCTCTAAATTTTAACCGAGATACAGCCGTTTGAAATCTTCAAAAATGCCCCAAATTTTGCCCTTCTTTGGCACCTGACATCTATATTAAGGCCCATGCTGAAAAACGCTCAAATACGTGTTTAACAATTTTTTGAGAGCTTTCAAATGAGACCACTCCCATTAAAATTGGCGTCGTCCAGCTCGGGCTTCCCTTGTGAGAGCGCAGGCTTGCCTTCCTCGACGCAGGCTTGCCCCAAACCATTATTAACGTAACTGCTTTATAGCCAGCGCAATAGAATGTAGTGTGGTGCATTCCAAAATTCAAAAAAAATCCCAAATCCCAAATATTCTCAGTACTCCCGGTTCTTTTCGGGTTAGATAAATCCAGTCGCCATTGGCGACTAGATTTTTGCGATTGGCGAGGAGGAAATCTTTTTTTGTTTTTCTACTAAGTTCTTAGGTTCTCTAATTGAGGTGGAAGAGTACCGTTCTTGTCTGGCCAGTGCGGATGGTCAAGATTAATCAAGTCTTGATAATAATAATATTATTATCTTATCGATCTTATCAATATCTTATTTAATCTCCAGTATACACAGTGATAAACAACTGATAAGTTCCATAACACGGATACACCTTGATTAAACATGATTAAACATAGACATAACATGATTAAAAATAGGCATAACATGATTAAAAATATGCCTATTTGTTTGGATTTTTTATGGCACATGAGCATCTTGGCTATACTGGGCCATGATTAAAAATAGGCATAACCTGATTAAACATAGACATAACATGATAAAAGATAGACATAACATGATAAAAGATAGACATAACATGATAAAAGATAGACATAACATGATTAAACATAGACATAACACGATTAAACATAGATATAACATGATTAAAGGGAGACATGACATGATTAAACATAGACATAACACGATTAAGCATAGACATAACACGATTAAAGATAAACATAACATGATTAAACATAGACATAGATTTTTCTGGTGGTTGGGTTGAAAATTAAAACAGATGCTCAACTTGTGTGAGCATAAACACGTCAATTAAAATTTTAATAAAAATATTAAAAGGTATATGATTGTTGAAAAATACACGTTAACATTGAAAATGAACAAATAAAATTTTACTACTCCTACAACTATTTAAAATTAAACATCAGCTTTATTGGCTATTGCTTGATTGTTTTTGACATCCGTATAGCAGTATTTCATCTAGAAAAAAATTAGGACAGGGCACACGGACTGACAAGAGGCCATTTTTTTCTGGCCCTCTAAATACACGGATACTCATAATGAACATCCACAGTTACGTCAGTTTACTGCTACTAACTCCTTTAAACGATGTCTTAATTAATTTAGTTACTATTGCTACTTTCTTTATTATTTTTAGTTTTCGTTTGAGGGTAGGCTTTTTTTTTTTTTTTTTTGCGAAGTGGGAGTTAAGTATATGCGAAAGGCGAGGAAAAGTGCGCGTGATTGCGATCTAACGACAGTGTTGCCAGATGGCAAGATTAAAAAATCCCAACTTCATACAAAATAACAAATTATTATAACTATAATTTAGTTAAACATTATCCTATACTATATGACAAGTAAGAGTAATAAAATAGGGATGTAAAACATGCTTAATTTAGTGCTTAAAGACAAACAAATTGATTTTAACAAAAATTTGATCTCAAAAATAGGTGGAACCGCTAACGTTTATCGCAGTAGTCCGTGGTTGAAAGTCTGCAAACCTGGCAACAGTGCTTTGTTTACAAATATTCGTCAGCAATTTCATTTTGCCAAAACCATCAGTGTTATTACAGAAATGAAATGTTGAAGTACAAAATTTTTATAAATCAATAAATTTCGTCACGCGTTTTGGATTCTAACGTGAGAATTTAAATTACTATCGGAAACGCTTCCATACACAAATTTGCCACCACACTCGAAGCAGGTGACCCCATCGCCGTACACCTCTTCTGTCGGTAAAATCTACCCTTGAAGCCGAAAACCGTGGAATTCAAGCAGAACTCGAACAGGCAATATATCTCTTCCGGACTAAGGCTAGTTCTTTCTTCCAGGCTTCCATCATGCCTCAGTCGCTCCAACGCTGCTGATACCGCCAAATTTGTTGGAATACAGGTGAAAAGTGAAACAACACTAAAAGGCACCATAGCATCATCGGGAGCGATTTTTACGTTTCTGATAGAAGAAATAAACTCCTCAGAGGTAGACACCGACCGTTCAGAGGATCCAACAAGAGGAGATAGACCTTCGCAATGTTGAATTACGACGCAACAAAAGCGTGTTGAAAAAGAACGGTTACCCGACTAAATTTATCGCTCGTAACTAATGTGGTGTTAGTGGTGGAAACAGGAATGTAGAGGATGAGACTAGGAAGACATCAGTGGTTTTGCCATATGTGGCGGGTGTCTCAGAAAAGCTGTCTCGAATTCTCAGTTGTGTGAATGTTAAGACCTACTACAAACCTGTCTACACCCTGCGTGATCTATTACTTAAAGTTAAGGATCGCGTCCCTGAGGAGGAAAAATCTGGTGCTATTTACCAAATACCGTGTGGAGACTGTGACAAGGTGTATGTTGGACAGACGGGAAGATCGATACGTCTACGAGGGAAGGAGCATATGCGTGCGGTAGCTAGGGGAGACGATTCAAACCAGTTGGCTGAACATGTCTTCAGGGAGGGTCACGAACCAGATTGGCATTCGATGAAAATATTACATCAGAATGTGACGAATCTGGGGAGTAGACTTTTTCTGGAATCATGGGAAACCTACGGTTTGAGGAGTCGTGCAATAAACATCGCAAAACCTCTACCAGAACCTTACAGGATTTTTGCAAAACCTCGAGTTGGGGGTGTTCATCTGACATCGTCGGGTGCGGGGGCTTTCCCGGCGAGGGTTTCCCCAGCTGGAAATGCTCCGCACCAAATGGCGTCAGATGGGGATTCCCAACATGCGGGTATATAAGCTTAGGACTTTCACGAACTCTTCATTCTGCCTTCACTTGACAAAGGGAGCAGTTGGCTCCCGAAACGTCGTGTTTTTAAACCTTACGCCAGTGTCAAAATAACTGTTTGTTAAAGGCAGACAAGTTGGGGGGCAGGGTGCTAATAGATTCGGCAGGGCGTTGCGCCCTTCTATTTCGCTTTAGGTAAAACACCACGTATAGCTTTTTCCTTGGAATATCATTTATTGATCGCTAAAAACTCGAACAGGCTTTTTCGCTGCTATTTTTTTAGTCGTAGATGTTAAATAAATAAGGTTTTTATCTTCGTTAACATAGATTTCGCCATTTATCGTAAACATTTCTTTAATTATTTTTATTCGCTAAAATTTTTTGGTGACACATGTATTAATTAATTTTTTTTCTGTTACGTCCTTTTGGCTCACGTCCAAGAACGAGGCCCTCCTGTTAATATTAAATGTCCACTTTATTTTTCAGTATCTTTTACAAACAGCGATGTTTTCATTTCTTAAAAGTCAGCTATTTAAATTGAAAATGCCTTTAAGGATACTGATGTAAATGGGAAGTAAAAGCATTTACATAAATAATATTTGTTACAAGATACTAATTATTAATAATATTTATTATGATAGCCGATTACTAGCGATATTTGTTACAAAATACTAGCTATTAATGCTTATTTATACAAATCAAACACTACGCAGATTAAATTAAGAAACAATTTTTATTAACTTTTTTAGGCGTAGTAATATTAACGCCGATGTTATGAGATGGTTAGGTCGGTTGGTAAGAGCACCTGGCCGGATAGCAGAAGGTCGAGGGATTGGGCCCCACCAGACGCAAAAAACATTTCTTTTCTTTACGAACGTTTCACCATCTAACCATGCCATAACATCGGCGTTACTATTACTACGCCTAAAAACGTTGATAAAAATTGTTTCTTATTAAGGTTTATTTCAAAAGAGATACCAATTTTTAATATTTATTTGCAAGATAATAATCATTAATATTTATATATATGTTATAAGGTACAAACTCCTAATATTTATTACACAATACCAGACTTTTTTTAGTATTTTTTAATGAGCCAGATGCTTATTCCAAATTGAAAATTCGAAATGTGTCGGCCCAAAATGACTCAAAGTATTTATGTCCAAATATAATTTTACAAATATAATATATTAAATAAATAATGATATTTGAATGTTAATAAACAAGCAATTTACCTTTTTATTTATATGTTAGTATAAATTTAAATCAGCAGTTTTAAATTTGATTAGTCAGTTTTAAATCACTTTAGTCAGAGTTTAGATTTCAGCATTAGCTTTGACTACTTCAACAGCCTTATTTGGCTATTAGATCGAAGAAACTGATCGGCTGTCTATATTCATAGATTGTTATTGTGGAAAACTAAATTTTTAATGAACGAAATTGAATGGTTATTAGTTGTAGGGCTATATGAAATCGATTTAAATACATAGCTCACTATATTTTAATCGACATTTTAAGACATTTAGGCTTGAAGAAATACCAGATCGTGGAAATTAAAATATCGTGTGTAAATTTTTATACCATAAAATATAGGCAGTAGATTTAAAGCAGATGCTATCACCATGTTCATAATTTACTGACATTTTCATTTTAATGAAAATATGATTAATCCAAGTAATCGCCTCAACTACCCAATTGGTGATTCAGTTCTATAATATTCTTTGATTTTGTGAAATACACATATACTTATGTGCATCTTATTTGATAAAATGCGATAAGCTGCGACAAAAGGAAGAAAAAAGTCCCAATCCTGTTAAGTTCGGTTTCCAGCCTGGAGCGGGACATCTTTTCCACTGCTCTCCGTGTTTTATTCAATAAAAACGCCCAAAGGCTTAAATGCACAACATGTGATTCTGTTTCCCTTCATTTCAGTTGCTAGACCATTGTTGTGCTGACGTACGCAAGGGGATGTTAATGGGGATTGTAACCCCATTGTAATAAAATGTTATATATGTGCATATAAATGTGTGGAGTTCTAGCTCTATAACCCCTCTTTTGAACTTTCTACGTACGTCTCTAAATTATACGTGAAAATTCCGACACCCACGTTTATTAGCTCATACTAGAGCTTTTGTTTTTAGGAGAAAAGGAAACGTAGTCCTCATCTTAGACGAGGACGGCGACTCTTTTTCTCCTAAAATCCAAAACTCTAGTATGAGCTAATAAACGTGGGTGTCGGAATTTTCACTTATAAATTCCCCCATGAAAAAAATACAAAAAAACAACTCGCCCCGGAGGCTTTTCTGTGTTGACCATATTTGGCAATTGTGTTATCCCTGTGAAGGGTAATAGTAGTATCTTACATCTATGAATTATTTCAACATTGTAGATATTTATTGCTGTAATGAAGTAGGTCTCTAGTAGATCTGTGTTTATTTCTAAATAAACTTAGTTTCATCTTCGCAGCGACAGCCAGAAATATTACAAATGGCAATTAATATTTCTTCTAAGTTAGGTCTATCACTTTTAACTAGGTACTACATTTCTTTATTTCTTTTCTGTCCATTAATTTCGAAAGCAGAGAGACTTGCGCGCCTAGAGTTGTCACCTCTGATTGTAATTTTAAATGACTTTGCGTCATAATCAAGAAACTTCATGAGTTTCAATGTTTTCAATGATCAGGACTCGACGAATCGCGGCAAACTGTACTCGCCCATCTCAAAAAAGCAAATTAAAGAACCTAGTAGAAAACGATGTCCTACTCGTTAACTGCAAAAATCTAATCACCATTGGTGTCCGCATTTGTCGAACCCTGGTAATGATAGCAAATATAGGCTTAAGAAAGGGAAGCAAGAAGATACTTTTTGCTTGTTTGGAAGTTCCACGCAATATTATGCGTGGTGATCTATAGTTTGTTCGTGGAAAGTTGATCGATGGTACTGTTAGAATTCCCGGGAGCTGAAGTCACAAACGGGCTAGTTTATTACAGCAGAGGGGAGGACGTCATTTCCGAACTGATTTTTGGCGCAGGCAAACGTTCGCTAAAAACCAATTCTAAAATGTCCCCTCCCCCGCCTCTGCTGTAATGACGTCCTCCCCTCTTCTGTAATAAAGAAATAATATAGCGTTTAATAAAAAATTAGCTATATAGTACTAGCTTTAATATAAAAGATCGTTTGTGTGACGTCAGCTCCCGTCAATTCTAACGATACCATCGGTCAACTTTCCGCAAACGAACTATAAATATTAAGGGAAGTGTTTATTCAATTTATTTACGCTATGGATTAAAAGATCATTCAATTTATTGGTTAATTGTAGTTCAGAAAACACCTATATTTATGTCCCTTATCCTTTCCCCCACCCTTACAGAAATGCACCGCAACTCCAAAATTCAGTAACGAACAAGCACCGCCCATAAAATTGTGGTCTTGCGGTTATGTTCACCGCCTTTGGGTATACTGGTATTCGGTTCATCTTCCAAGTAAGTTCAATTGATTTTAAATGCAGCGTGAGGTAATGTCATCTACCTAACTTGGTGCCTCTGCGACGAACGACTGACGAATACCCACCATCATCTGACGATCTGTCAAACACTGGACGTTTAATTACCAAATTGCTCGACATTGAAAAAAAAAACCGAAAAAAATCAACCTTTTATTGATAATCAACGGAGCGTGCAAGATGAGTTCGCAGAAATAAATAATAGAAGAACGTTTTCTTTTGAAAACATTAATGAAATACTCATTGTAGATTAATGATAACCAATAATAATAATAATAATAGCTGGCATAATAACTTTTATCAGTAATTTTTAGCAGGTTTCAATAGATATTAAACCTGCTATTGCTGTTGGTTTTTCTGTCTGTACGCAATAAAAAGGGCAAGGGTCTTCCGTAAATGCAATAATTATGGTTGTTGTTAATGCTGAAAACCTACCGAGTTACTTGAGAATTAGAGAGTTATGTGAATTAGAGAGTTGCGGATTAGACAGTTTAGAATTAGAGAGTTGCGGATTAATGTTAATTGAAACCCGCTAAATTTAAATATCGACCTTAGGCAATTTTCTTTCACTTGCTTGTTTTCTTTCAATAAGGGATTTTGGCTGAAATCCAGGCTCGACATAAATATTTTGTGATGCCATTACGACTATTAATGAGGTTGTTAGGATCATAAATTGACACCCACGTTTTTAGTTTATACTAGATCTGTTTAGGTATAGGAGAAAAAGAAAACATCGTCCCCGTCTTAGAGTCGAACCATATTCCACCCCGTTGAGCCCAGAGTGTCTTAACCATCTAGACCAACGAGGACAAGAAAAACGCTCTCTTTCTCCGTATATAAAGTTGTAAAATATTATTACTCTTCTCAGGGATAACACAATTGCCAAATAATGGTCAACACACAAAGCCACCGGGGCGAGTTTTTTGTAAGTTTTTAGTGGGGGATTTTTATTATGATAATAAACTGACACCTAGACTTTTTTAAGCTCATAATATAAATTATATAAATATTAATGAGGTTCTTCGGGTGGGAAAAGGACGTATTAAAGCATGTGATTCGTCTATTTGAAAATTCCCAAATGTACCCTTAGATCCGGAGATCTGAATGGCCAGTTCGGCTAAACTAGGGAATAATCAGGATTTTGTTATAGCAAGTGTACCAGTGATTTCTGTTTTTTTCTACAAATCTGCATAATAGGATTTGGTTCCAAGGAAAAAAATCAGGTTCCTCGGAAACCTATAGGTTCTGACGCAGTGTGGTTTTGTTGTCCTTGCGCATTAAAACACATAAAAACAAGTAAATTCCAGTTTTTAAGATTGTTGTTTGTTTGTGTATTTATGACACAAGATCAGTTAAGCTATGATATGACGGGACGCAGGGCCGTAGCTAGGAACGAAAGAAAGGGGGCGTAAAATCAGTTGGAATAACTCATAGGGGGGATAATATATTCGTGACAACGAAGCGCAATCTGGAAGGTTCTGCTAGGGGCGCCATATCATCTAGCTACGTTCCTGCCGGGACCTACTGTTTTCCGAGGAATCCGAACCCCCTTAAAACCTAAGAAACAAACCCCGGACTACCCTGTAAGCCTTTTTTTTTGGGGGGGGGGAACACTGTTGGGGATCAAACCCGTGTTAAAAACACGCTGGCGTTTTTAGGAACTTCCAATTTGTCAACTATTGCGTTGGCCCTGAAAAATATCCAAAAGAGTTAAGGTTAATTCCAATTTACGCACTTCCCATTTCACGCACTTTTTGCAGGATCCGTAGGCGTTCGTAAAATCGGAAGTCCACTTTATGTGCACAATAATGAAAATTAGTTCAGTTGATTTGCTTTGGATATATTGCATGGTCACGATGTTGCGATTTAGGTTAGATGTTTCGGATTAACGAAATTTATTTATTCATATCTTATAGGTCCCGTGAGTCGAGGAGGATTATCACCAAGTGTGTTCACGTCGTCGGAGTATCGGCAATGGATGAGTCGTGCCCCATCAACGTCGGCCATCTACGAAAACTTACGACGGAGGGGTTTGAGCTCCGCCACAGCAGGGGCCGCTGCCACCGCCTATCAGCCAGGCCAACTCTACAGGGTGGCACACAGCGCCGAATCTCTCCTCGACACCTTGCGGCGGGGAATGACTTTCAAAATTTTCTTTCCTCATACCAGTGGCGCATGGAAGAGGGGCTCAAGCCCCCACTGAGCAGCGAGCCATATTGTTTTGTTTAACGCCATATGGCATGATCTGTTATATAGCTGCTAAAGGCCCTCCCCAATTTTTATATTGCTGCATTCCTGCATACTATAGAAGATGAATTGTGATCTAAGTGCAAGAAATTCATGAATTTCTAGTGCAGAAATTCTAAATTATTTGCCAAATATATGGTATATATATATATATATACATATGGGTATATATAAATTTGCTATACACTTTACATGTATCCATTTATGTTAAAAAATCCCGTAACGTCTGTCCTGTTGATCTTCAGAAATATATTAAAAAAATGATTGTTTTCACATCAGCACATTCTTCAATACAGGTATGTCTGATACAGACTGTCATCAAAATGTTAGAACATGCTTTTTAATGGTGAAAAAAAAGTAAAACTTGTCAAAATAAACACACATAATCAACTCAAACATAACACGATTATTTCATTGAAACCCAGAGTTTTAAAGTCTGTCTTACCAATGAAATTGAACCGAGATAATCCATGTTCCAAGAAAGTGAAACTCTGGAATTAACTGCCAGATAATCATAAAATAAAAAACAACTTGAATTTATTCTACGAATAACTAAAGAAATGATTATTCGAGAGAAAGGTGACTTAGAACGAAAAATTGTATGCACAGGTTTTATTATTATTTTTTTGTGTGCGTTCTCGCACTTGGATGATTAGGCTTAAGACGGGCGGTGCCAAGTTCTCAAGTCTACCTTCAGTGTGAAATTTTTTTGTATGTTTCATTCTGGTGCCAGGTTAAAAATTTTCTGACTGTTCGGTCAGGTGTTTA
>QLNU02015003.1:62731036-62794411 GCA_006491805.2 Dysdera silvatica
GATCGTATCTCACCTGATTTCAGAAAATTCCCTTTCTTTCTGTAAGTCATTGTACCTAAATTCCTATACATTCATGGCTAAGATGAAACAACAACAACGTCGTTTCTAAAACGTACAATATATTTATTATACGATACATCAAGGTATGACATTTTAGTTCCAATGAAGAGGTGGCTGGATGAGATTATTATTATTATTATTATTGTATGTGTTCTCGCACTTGGCGGATTAGGCTTAAGACGAGTGGTGCCAAGTTCTCAAGTCTACCTTCAGTGTGAAAATAATTTTGTATGTTTCATTCTGGTGCCAAGTTTAAAAATTTTCTGACTGTTCGGCAGGTGTTTAGTATTGTTGCTTTTTGCATCTGAATATATGTCTTGGCGTCAATTTCAAGTGTCTCCAAGTTCTTTTGGAGTGTGGTTGGTATTATACCTGTTGCTGATAAGACAAGAGGGA
Source organism: Dysdera silvatica (assembly GCA_006491805.2). NCBI lineage: Eukaryota > Metazoa > Arthropoda > Arachnida > Araneae > Dysderidae > Dysdera > Dysdera silvatica. The sequence goes on from QLNU02015003.1 coordinate 62,731,493, forward strand.
TAACGTTTACCTTATCCATGTACCACATGTCTTTAATTTCCTACCTTAAGTCTTGGTATTTAGTCATTTTTGTGGTGTATGTGTTCTGAATGTTATTTGTGTTGGGTATTGCTATGTCTGTGATGTGTGTAGTTTTTCTGGTTTTGTCAATTAGGATTATGTCTGGTCTGTTGTGTGGTGTCGTTTTGTCCCTCATAATAGCCCTATCCCAGTACAATTTGCGTGTTTTGTTCTCTAGTATTGTTTCTGGTTCGTATTTGTAGTAAGGATTCATGTTGGTTATCAGCTTGATTCTGACAGCAAGTTTTTAGTGAATTATTTTTGCCACTTGGTCGTGACGGTATTTGTAGTCTGTTTGAGCAATTATCTTACAACCTGATGTTACATGTTGTAATGTTTCAGATGTTAAGCCACATTGTCTACATTGTTCATTTCTATATTCTTCTTCAGGAAGTATCGCTGGTAGTTTCTTGTTCTTATGACCTGGTCCTGGATTGCCATCAGGAATCCCACCGTTTCCTGTTATAAGGTTCCTTGGGTTAGCCATGTGTTCGAGATTTTTTTGTAGATGTGGTGCTGTTGAAGATCATTATAGTGTCTGCCATGAAGTGCTTTGCCTGCCTGTTCCTTCAGTTTCTTTTCAATGTGTACGGGTAGTACTTCTTTGTCGGCACTGAGACTGTAGGAGGTATCTGTGTCTGCTACTGCTTGCATGAGAGGAGACTGCATGCTCTTGTCAAGGAGGTACTGCCCCACGTTATGGATTTGCTTCTCATGGAGATCTTTCAGGTCGATTTGTCCTCGTCCATCATCCTCTAGAGGGAATAGTTTTTCTTTGGGTTGTTGACGGATGTAGTTGTCTGTATTTTGTTTGTATGGTTCTCATTACCTGTTGTAGATCCTCTAGTTCTATGTTTGACCATTTGATGATTCCAAAAGGAGTATGTTAGTACTGGGAATGCAAAGAAGTTAATTGCTTGTGTGATGTTCTTTCTATTCAGATTTGTTTTCATTATTGTTTTCAGCCTGTCCTTGTATATTTGAGTGAGCTTTGTCTTCACTAGTTTATGTTCTTGTCTTTGGGCCTGCATTATTCCTAGCTATTTATATGTTAATTTATTATTATTATTATTATTATTTTGAGGTTCGGGGCAGGTTATACATTCGTTTATTTTCTCCTAACATAGGAATCATTGAAACGCTTTTTTTCTATATACTTATTATGCACAACGATCACATACTTATTATTATGGATTGGTGTGTATAATCTTATTAATATTACATGATACTTATTGAATAACGTTGAGAATAAATGAATAAGAGCTATTTATATTAATGTTACAAAAAATTAATAATTCTAGGATGAGTATCGAGGTATCTATACAATGCCTCGCCACCTGCACACGCCAAGTGATGATTCACTGCCAGGAAGAGGGAGCAGCATCGGCAGGGAGTACTTGCCGCGGACCATTGCCGCTTCCCTCCCACATCCTACACCGGCCGATGAACCCTCCAGGTACTACTTACCATACATTATACACTGCATACATTATATATACAGGCATGAAATTTTTATATGCGTGTATATACAGGGTGCTTACAAAATTTAGGAAGTAAGAGTGCGGACAATAACTTTTGAAGCAAGACGGATCTTGCACCAAAAGTTAGGTATTGGTATAGTAAAATGACTATGCACTATCAGATGAGATGAACAGCAGCGCCCCTGGTGGCGAATCGATGAAGTTAAATTTTTTTTTCTCGAAAAATAATAAAGATAGAGAAATATTTTCAATTAGGAAGTTGTAGAGCATCCTTCAGTTAGTAAGAAAAGACATATGGCTCACATGCAGCATGTACAGATACTGCCAGAAAAGTGAGGTGTTCCGGAAGTTTCAATACGTAACTTTCGGTTAATGCTTTATAGCGCTTTAGAGGTTGAGTTGAAGTTCTTAAAGGAAAGTAGCCTTGATCTCTCTCCTATAAGTACTTCAACTTTTAAAGCATCAGAAAGCATTAACTGAAAGCGATGTACTGAAACATTCGGAACACCTCACTTTGTGGCAGTACGTGTACATAGTGCATGTAAGCCGTATGTTTTGCTTACTAACTGTAGGATGCTCTACAACTTTCTCATTGAAAATATTTACTTATCTTTATTATTTTTCGAAATAAAATTTTTAACTTCCTCAATTCGCCACCAGGAGCGCTGCTGTTCATCTCGTCTGATAGTACATAGTCATTTTACTTCCCAATATCTAACTTTCTTTGCAATATCTGTCTTGGTTCAAAAGTTATTGGCCGCATCCGGTCTTTCCTAGGAACCCTGTAACCTGCTCTTATATAATAAAGGAATTATTTTAAGCGGTAATTCATTCAATTTTTAATTTCAACAGGTTTCCCTTCCTCAGTCTTGACCCCAGAGAGTTCAACAAGTATAGATCCAGGCTCACTCCAGTCACGACTCCGACATCTATCCGTCGTGAATCACCAGCAATTACACCAAAAGAGGGTTACAGCGGACTCCTTTGGATTCACCTACTGTCTGGCCGAGGCCTTCGGTAAATATCATGACATACGCACGAGCGCGGTTAGCGGAAGGGACAGGGGTGACCCGTTCCCCCAATGTTGGTATTAGGGTTCCATATCCCCCTCCAATTTCAAACAAAATGCCTTCTACTGGTATATTGTCCCCCCCCCACTCCTAGTACTTTTATGCCGTCGGCGCCCATGGGCATACCTCAATGAAATCTTAGTTTCGATTCAAATTACTGACCTCACTTACGATGCGTATAGTCAAAATATTCAGCGTTTTATTTGCGACATTATATGAATTTTTATTATATGAGGGAACAACGCAAGTCATCTCCATAATCTAATTTGGTTATCCATACATTTATGCTATATGATTTCATTATCTTTGCCTCTTTTCCTGAAGTAGACATTTTAACTAATTGGACACATCTGTGGGCCTTCACAATAGAAATGCTGTTTGTTTACTTTGCAGGCTTCCTTTGTTGTTGCCATTTAGAATTCAAAGAAATGCAAACTTAGTAACTAAAGTTTCTAAAATTTGGCAACTTGCCAAGTTGTTTCCTTTTATGTGATGTTTTCTATATATACATAATTTCGACTTCCGTATCTGGCAACATATATTGTATAATTATAATTTCACTTTTTATATTTGGCAACAGTACGTGCAATTGTTTTCCGAATTCTAAAATCAAATCAGTCTTCCGTTTACCATCGAAGTGTGCACACGTAATTCTCGGAGGTTACGTCAGAAAGGCGTGCGAAATTTCCCTAACTTTGTATTTGAATTAATTTATTTTCTGTCGTATGTTAATGAGGTGAGCTAAACATTTAAATTATTATTAAATATTGTTTGCAACTGTATGTAATTACTGCATTTCTTCATTACTTATATCTTCACATCTATAAGCATAAACTTCAAACTTTGAAAGTGAAGTTCTTTATTATCTATCCCATACATTCCTGTTAATATACATACTATCACTGGCGTACGCAAGGGGGAGGTTGTAAACCCTTCCATTGCAATGAAATTTTGTATATTTAGCATAGGAATATGTGAGTTGTAACTTTCTATAAGCCCCCTTATGAACTTTTTGTGTAAGCCTACCCATACTATGCATGTATATCCTATATCCCGGTCTTATATTTAGTCTCCGCTTACACTTCAACAATCAATGCAAAAGTATCAAATGGAATTTTTTAAGATGAATTCGAGTCAATGTTTCATTTTTAGTGTATCATATAAATTTTGTAGTTAAACAAATACCATAACCTTACATTATTTCATCGTTTGGTCGTTTTTCTTTAGGCCGACGACTCATGGCGACCACCATTTCCGTGACCTCTACTGCGTGATTGAATGTGACCACATCCATAAGGCTCGCACGGTTATAAGGACGGGTGAACATAGCTTCGACTGGGACGAGATGTTCGAACTAGATCTTGTTGAAAACCGGGAAACCTCCTTCCTACTATACAGTTGGGATCCACGGTAAATCTCTCTTCATCTTTAATGTATAATCGACATCCAAACGTTGAAATGATCAGTTTTATTTGGATTTAAAGAGACCGTTGCTGTGCTTAAAATTGGGAAGAGATTGATATCGTTGTTACTTCTGCAAACGATATAAAATTTTAAACCGCATTTATAAAATTCCAAATAGTGTACGCTAAAGCACGATATCTATCCCTAAATACTTTTTTTTGACGTTTTTTTCCTGGGAAAAAATGTATGAAATAACCTATTTCTATTCTTTGAGCACTTTGGTGTAATTAATTGAAGGGCGCCTTTATTTTAAGTAAATATATATTACTAATATAATAAACACAAATTATATGAAAACACAAATCATATAAATTATATTTTATAAATTATAAGTACATCTGTCATATTAAGGGCTATTTGAAAGTATATTTTAATCGTTATTTTTCTCTTTAAAACTTGAGCTCAAACTGATGCTTTCAATACTTAACAAATTTACACGTTGGGGGAAAATGTGCTTCGGTTGTCCTGTTTCCATAACCCATGCCCGTATCCAGAGCGGGGGTGGGGGGGATCTTAGTGACAGATCCCCCCCGAAACTAGGGACTTAGCTTCAGCCTTACATGATGTGATTGCACCGATACATGCTGTAAAAAATTTTTAAAACCCCCAAAATTAAATTCTGGCTACGGCCTTGCCATAACCGCTACATCTGGACGCACTGGATTGGACCAAAGCCTCATGAAGATTCTGTTGCAGAATCTAGGAGATTTTGACTGGATTGAATGAACTCTTATCAAAGCTGTTTATATGTAAAAGTGTCATGATTTGGAAATAATATTAATTAATCATTATTATTGTTAATTAATTAATTAATATTAATTAATCATTAATCTCGTTCGAGATATCTCCTAACAAATTCTTGGGTCGTAAGAGAACATGTACAAACCGCTGACAAAGTTGATTTTCATTCCTTGCATACGTAATGCCTTTCACACTTCGAATTCTTCCTCTGGACAATTTGCAACTTGAAGTGTGCAAAGCCTTTACCGAAGGGACTTAATAAACCATGGGTAGAACCCAAGTTTGTAGCCAACCCGGGGCCAGCAGGGACATAGCTCCTGCTGGCCCCGTCTTGGCTACAGACCTGGCTTATGTCCCAGTTGCCCCATCGAACTATTCATATATATATAAAACAATCTCTGGGTGCTTTGTGTCCTACATGCCCTTTGCCTTGCCCAACTTGCCCCTTCATTCTAGCTACAGGCCTGGTAGAATCTTTCCTTTATTGATTCAACCGATCAATGATTTTTCACACGGGGTTAAAATCTTTTAATATGCTTCAGCTTTCTACAAAATTTTCCGATCGCGTGAATGTAAATGATAGGATCTATAGCGTGCTCACCGCCAAAAATATGGTTGCCGTCTGATAGCTAGAAAATTATAACTGCACTAAAGTATTTCATTTTATTTTCGCACTTTTTTTTATCGGTGTTAGTTTTCTCGCTGTCCTAGAGTATATTTGCTTACCATCAATCATCCAGAATAGCTTGCAGTGCGTTGGTGTGCAATTTGAAGCGAACACGAAAGAAATACAATGCAGCTTACTTACACCGAAATAATCGAAAGCGGGGGTTGTTTGCTGAGCTGAAATTCGAATAATTAAAGATATTGATAGCAGTCTATTGGCTATAGGTATTAACAGTCGTTTTGATTGATTACAGATAGAGACAGTAGTGGATTGGTTACAGATATTGGCAGCATTTGATTCATTGAAGATATCGACTGTAGTTGATTGGCAACAGATGTTGACGGTGGGTGCTTCGTTATGGATATTGGCAGTATTTCTAAATCTGAAGTGTGGGCTAAAGAACGACACGTCGAGGACTTCCTTCTCTCTAAGAAAGGGATGGGGAATATGATTAATGAACGTGGGCTCAATCTTACAAGGGTGAAATGCTATCTGAAGCATTAAAAAAATTATACAATGGTTTTGAATTATGAGAGTAAATTAAAAATTTTCCCAATGCACATTAAACAAATATGGCTTGAAGTAGATTCCATGCTTTTCATATATAGTTCGTTCGCGGAAAGTTGACCGATGGTACCATTAGAATTCACGGGAGCTGACGTCACAAACGGGCTAGTTCATTACAGCAGAGGGGAGGACATCATTTCAGAACTGGTTTTTGGCGCATATAAATGTTCCCTAAAATCCAGTTCTGAAATGACGTCCTCCCTCTGCTATAATGAACTAGCCCGTTTGTGACATAAGCTCCCGGGAATTCTAACGGAACCATCGATAAACTTTCCGCGAACGAACTATACTTGATCTTTACCACTTAAAATAAAATACTGATAGCTAATCAAATTCTCTCCAAATTGTATTAGTCAAAATTTTAGTACGCGCAATAGCAAACTCAAACCAATACGACATCCCTATTTACGAAATATAAATTTTCTAAAACATGTTACTTTATTTAATATGTTTAATTTTTCTAAAATTTAAAAAAAAATAAAATTTAAAGAAATTTTAATTTCAATCTAGAGTAATATTGTATTTCCAAGTAATCTCATAGTTCTGTTTTTGAGCTATGAAGTTTTATTTCGCATTAGAATCGATAACAACGTTGCAAAGTTTTAGGTGTTGGATAAGCGTGTCTACGTGAGTCGGAGGGACGTAGCCATGGGCGTCCATATGGGGGAGCAAACGGCGCTTGAACCCCCCTAGCCGTTTAAAAATTTGATTCGCCCGAACCTGCTATGCATTTACTTTCAAAAGTTTTACAGTCACATTTTAAAATAAGGTACTTTTTAGCTCATTACTAATTGTCAAGCAGTATCAATTATTTTTGTAGCGTTTTGGTATCTTGTACATTCACTAAAATTCTTGACAGCTTTGAGAAGAAAGTAATAATTTTTCTCGCCCCCCACCTCCTAGAAGTACTCGCTAATTTTTCTCAGCTCCTCCCCCGCACTAGAAGTACTCGTACGGGCGCCCATAGACGTAGCTCTTCTTCCTCAGTTATCAGCTAAAGTTAATTCTAGGCGCCTACTGAATATTGATATTTCAAGCTACTTTTACTATCTGGCAGGAGCGCCATATGTTGATAGGATATATTTTGGATACCGAGAAATTAAGAACAAAGTTGAAAAACATCGAGACGTTTTACCCAACATCTAAAAATACGCTTCGCACCGTTGTTACTAATTAAATGTATTTCATTTAGTTCTACATTAACGTTTAATACTAAAAAGATTTATTTTACTAAAGTAAAAAGTTAAAATGTTGTTGAAGATAGTTAAGATGCTAAGTTAAAAGCATCTAGTTAAAACGTTGAGGCGAAGGTATTTAAAACCTCAGATTTAAGGTGTTCACGTATTTTTTTTTTTTTGTGCACTATACGTTCCAAGTAGCGTTGTGCCAAATCGTTCAATAACCAACTTACTAAACAAGTCTGCTTACGGTTTCCAAGACAGAGAGCTGGTGCATCTGCCGTTTTGAGGCCTAAGTTAATGGTTGCAAATTGTATTTATTGGCGACATTTTAAAAGCTGCGCCAATGTTTACATGCGTTGGATAATTGCGGATTAGTGACAATTTTTATGCCAAATTAGCGATGGTTGCGTCAAAGCGGAAAACATTTATTGCCAAGGTAAATAATACGGAAAGTGTACAACAAAATGGAGGTGGATGTGTTGGCCAATAATTCTAGGGGCTTTAAGTCTGCTCATTCTCGATAGACGGGCAAAATCATTCTTTGGTTCGTTCGGCGAATGATTTAACATAACTGTCATTCCAAGACCTCAATATGGACGGGAACTACAATCTGGGACGGGACCGACGTGTTGGTCGTTTAGTCGTCAGGTTAAGCCGTCGCGCCGACTTCACGTTACCTTCGAACCACGATTGATTTACACACTCACTCGAACTCATTGGGAGTGGAACACAGACCAGCTGGCCCAAACACGCTGGTCATAGCTTCCAGACCGCACTTATGCACTTGGATATAGAGGTCCAAGAGGCCCATACCAACAAAATTCTGTTAGTAGATTTCCTCCATTTTTTAGAGAGCAAATCTTAGCTCTCGTCTCATCTTTTGTCTCATCTCTTTTGTCGCACATGAGACGCTTTCGAATCTTTATACCGATTCTGCTTGTAAATGCCAATTAGGCTCGGTGGTGAGTTGATGAAAATTTGATTAACTAGTTTTCTGAATTGTATACTTTTATAGTCAATATATTGAGAGACCGAATACTCCCGTATATTACCACGGATTACTCTCGTATATTACTGATTACTCTATTGTGGTGAAAAAGTTGATAATCTATTCTTGATTTAAAAAGTAGTTTAAAAACGTGTTTTCTAGCGAAAAACTAGCTGCGGCTCACCTCTGATTTGGCATACTTTTTTCCCTTTGTTATTCACGTTATTCTAGAACTTTGTTCTTCATGTTATTCTAGAACTTTGTTCTTCATGTTATTGTAGAACTTTGTTCTTCATGTTATTGTAGAACTTTGTTTTTCATGTTATTGTAGAACTTTGTTCTTCATGTTATTGTAGAACTTTGTTACTTACGTTATTATAGGATCTAATTAACGTTATTTTGTATAGTTGCTGTTGTTGTTATGTGTATGGTTTTTAATATGCGATTACGTGTTGCCACCAGGTTTCGCCACAAATTGTGCTACAAAGGAACACTGCATTTACCAGCTATACTACGCGAGTCGCCGGTACACAGTTTAGCTCTCAAAATGGAACCACGAGGTACACTTTACCTGAAACTGCGGTATCGGGATCTCAGGTCTTGTTATCAACGGTTGCCAGCGCCTTCTGATGAAGGTGAGTTCAATGCTCAAATTTTGATCTTGCATTTTATAGCAAACAACAAATGTTAATTAACGGCAATGGCGCAGCCTGACTTCAGACAGTGGACAATCTCCAAACAAATTTGCTCGTTAAATCCTGGTTTCAAAAATATTCGTTCGCTAAAAGCAGTTAAATTGTATTGCGCTTAATCATTATACCAAATAAAATCCATATTTTCCTCACAATATCTGGAAACTGGCCAAATGCGAGCTCGTTATATGTGGGTCATGTTGTATTTTATATCCTCTCCCCTCCCCCCAATTTCCTCTCTGCATCCGCCGCTACTTGATGGATACCAAATTGTATTTCAAGATTTTAAAACATGGCACATCATTGATGACGCGTCATCAATGATGTGTCATGAAAATGAATAATGAGTGTGTCATAAATGTGTAAAAGCAAACGTCGCGACGTTTGCTTTTAATACCGGTATTCCAGGTTTTTGAAGATGATTGTACTTATATTTTTTCTAATTGTTGATTTCGGTATTTTTTCCGTAAACAAACGCGTACATGTACTCTTCCAGATCTCCACTTCTGCTGAAATATATGTAAACAGTTAAATATATGTTAGCGATAAAAAAAATTGAAATTTTGAAGATATAGATGCTGTTTCTTGAAAGTCGAGGTAGTCCGCTAAAACGGCCTTGCGCGCAGACTAGAATAGAATCGTAGCTAGATGTTTGTTTGTTTGTTTTGTGGTTTTACGGCTCAAAGACTACAATGGTCATGCTGCGCCGGGACCTACTGTTTTCCGAGGAATCCGAACCCTGTTTTCCGAGGAATCCGAACCTCTTAAGGCCTAGGGAACCAAACCCCGGACTACAGTGAGCAGTGCGATCTTTATGAGATCTCTGAGTAAGCGTTCTTTTTGCACTGCTGGGAGTCGAACCCGGATTAGCCGCGCACTAGGAGAACGCGTTACCACACTGCGCCACCGCAGGGCCGTAGCTAGATGAACTTGCGCCCCTGGTAGAACCGTCTAGATTGCGCCCCTTAGTCACACACGGGGGCCATATTCTTTAGGGGCCCATTCTATTTTTTCAGCACCACATTGCGTCAGGACCGTAGCTAGATGAACTTGCGCCCCTGGTAGAACCGTCTAGATTGCGCCCCTTAGTCACACACGAGGGCCATATTCTTTAGGGACCCATTCTATTCTTTCAGCCTAGGGCCCATAAAATTCTTAAACCGGCACTGTTCAAAAGTCATTGGTATAATATAATACATTTGTTTTGTATTATTCCAATGATATTATACTAATATTATTATTTAATTTATAATAATAGTTTTATAATAAATATAATGTTAATTAATTTATTATATAATAATCAATAATATTATTATACACTTATACCAATTTATTATTTATTACAGCTGTTTTCTATATTATATACTTTAGTATTTTCTCCAGTTTTTTATTTTAAAAGATATAAATTACTATGCATTTATTATGGCTACAAATATAACTTAATATATACGGCAATTAGACTCATTAAAACTATATTTTTAGTTAAGTCTAAAAGCAAAACGTTTAATACTTTTTACTATCAAAACAATTTATGAAACTCTAAAATATATTGCTATACTATGCTTTTATAAAAAAAAAAGATATCGTTTACAACGACCATCGGTTATAACGACCGAATTTGCACGGTTCCTTGGAGGACGTTATAACCGATTTTTACTGTATATTGTATTTTGCTTAACAACAGTATTTCGACACTGGCATAACATCCAAAAACACAAAGTTTTGGGAGCCAAGTACTCACTTTATCAGATGAGGGCAGAATATACTTAGCTTTTTATATGTGAAGGTGATTATTTCACCCGGCTAGTCAAAAAAATTACACAACACGAAGTTATTGCATTTGATGCTCCTTATGTCGATTATTATTATTATTATGGAACATTTGCCTGTAGAACTATTTGGTACGTCACACGTTTAAAACCCGACGTTGTGGAAGTTTATGTCATTCTATTTACGAACAATTGATGTCAACATAGACATTAAGCTCATATTAATTCTGTATTTTTACTACAGAACATTTTTTTAACATCGTTGAGTTTGAAAATATATATTTCGGAGCTCTCTGATTCCGCCGTCCAATAGGCTAAATAGCGCCCCTGCTCATTTTTCATATACTTTTACACAGAAATCAACTTCTGACATTCTGTAAAAATATTACCTTGCGTTAGATACGGTTATAATTACCTTGCGTCACACAAACGCGTATGGCGTTCTAAACATATCATAAATATAAAAAAATAGTTACACTATTTCATGGATTTAGCATTTCACACATTAAATATTCATGCGTTTTTCACTCAATCTAAATAATGTAACTGTTTTCTTTCATTGTTCAAAGCTTGTGCAATGATTATATATCTCTTGTTTTGAAGATCCACTTTTGTTTGGGTTATTTCTAGGGGTGTTTGGTGTAGAACTGGATACGCTGCTGTTTAGGGAAAACTCTGGACTTGGCGTTCCTTTGCTTGTTAAGCGGTGTACAGAAGAAGTCGAGAAGAGGGGAATGGACATTGTTGGCGTTTATAGGTTGTGTGGATCTGCATTGCGGAAGAAGATCTTGAGAGAAGAATTCGAGCGAAGTGCTATACTTGTGGACTTATCCGTGGAGAGGGTACCAGACATCAACGTCGTCACCAGTAAGATGAGACAGATAGCGTTTTTCCATATTTAAAAAGAATGCGAAGTTTTATGCATCTTCTAATTCAAAATTATCAAAATTATGATAAAACTTGGAATGGCGCAAGATATAATGAAGGTGTAAGCATTTTTCGACAAATTAAACCAGCCGTTTCCATAAGTTAGATCCAACCAACTATGATCTTATTGAAGCAATGGTGGAGGAAACCGAAGCTTTATCAATATAGCTAGTTCTTGTTGATGGAGGTAGCGTGTTTAAGCTACAGAAAAACGTTTATGAGTTAATTAGATTTTGTACGTGTGTCATTCGTTGTTTTGTCATAATATTTTGACAGTGTTTTTTCACGGTGTTTTCGCCTAATATGATACTTTAAGATTAATTTGTAAATTTACTCATATTTTATAAATTTATTCGTATTTCGTAAATTTACTCACAGTTTACAAGTTTTCTTATATTATTAAAAAATTTCATAAAACAAACGCAAACTAGATTATCAAAATCAATATTGCCTGCGTTTAATGTAACTTCAGTTGATTCGTTAACATTCATGTACGTTTTTTAATTAATGTTCTTAATTTTAGTCACTCTAGAATAATTTCCATATGTAAATTTATTAGTGAATATACAATGAATTAAATTTTTAAATTAAAATAAATTTTGAAATGAGTTTTAAACTGAGAATATTGAGTATATATTGCCTCCCTAGCAGAGGTTAGATTGAAGTTTTCCTCCTTCCGAATAAGGAGATTATTCTCGCATAATTTAGATTTAAAAAAATAATAATTTTCTTGTTTATATAAAGCCATGTCTTAACTCGACGCTATTTCGAAGGCCTGATACGGTGAATTAACTGAGATGGGACACTAACTTAACGTAACCCATAGACTTTTACAAGCGCCAAAGTTTACTATAGTCCTATTCCAGCTTAAAGGTCATAATTATAAATATTAAACTACTAGAACACTGATGATGACTCACATGATGTCGCTGTTTCAGGTTTGTTGAAGGACTTTTTAAGGGAACTTCCCGAACCGTTGCTGAGCAAAAGCCTTTACGAGATGTTGGTGGATGGGCTTAGCGTTTGCCTGCCAGAAGACCCAGAAGGAAATGCCAAACTTATGTTCAGTATTCTAGAATGCTTACCCAAAACGAATCTGGTAAGTATTCTTTTGCTATCGCTGTATTACTCCGTTCTATCGTAATTAGTCATTTCTATTAACACAGTAAATTAAAAAAGAATAGCATGCTATTAACTTCCGGTACCATTGATTATTATCTACCAATTGCTATATTCAATAGAACTTCCGTATGTTGAATAATTCTGTAAATCGAAGTTTTGTTATTCCTCGTGGTCATTGCACAGAACTATTTCTTCTTCTCCTTTCACTTTGCCATTTTCCCATGTTTTATATGGGGTTGGTGTTATGCTCTTTTAATCTTCCCTTCCACAATCTTCTATCCAATGCCTCTTCTCTACTCCATCCATACTCTTCCAGATCTTCCGTCACTTTATCCTTCCATCTCAGCCGTGGTCTTCCCCTCTTCCTCTTACCCATTACCACCAGCTTATCCAATACCTTTCCCACATATTCCTCATTTCTCCGCTCCATATGCCCAAGCCATCTTAACCTATGTTCTTGCATTTTTTTCCCTATGGGTCCAACCTTGACCGTACCTCTAATTAGGTTATTCCTTATTTTATCCCTCCTTGTAACACCATTCATCCACCTCAACATTCTCATCTCAGCCACTTCCATCTTCCTTTCATGCGCTCTTGTAATTGGCCAAGTCTCCGCCCCGCATAACATTGCAGGTCTCACCACCGTTTTTTGCAATTTTCCTTTCATCCTACCGCTTACTCTTAATTTAATAAGTCCATAAATTTACATAAAACAATGCTTTTTTATAGTACATTTAGATATATAAGCTGATAATAAAAATTTGCTTTTTCTTATTCTTTAATACTAGGCAAATAATTGTGTATCGAGACAATCTAAAACGAGGAATTTGATTTATGTAATACGTAGCTAACTGATGAAGAGCTTCTAAACAAGCTTTTGCTTTCTGCTCGCCTCCATTTCTTGCCTAATCATATCAATAATATCTGAATCCCTAAAATTCCTCTTAAAACGTTAGAATAATTTATTTTGGGAACAGATGTATCAACAATAACTGTGTACAGGTTGAATAAATTTATTTCTTATTCTTACTCTCTTATCCCATGGCACTCCACTCATCTTTTTCCAATTTAACCATCCACTCTGAATTCTATGTCGTATCTCTGTGGCCAAACTTCCATCTCAGCCTACAAACGATCGAAGATAGGAATACTTAAAATTTTTGAGCTGATGGCAACCTTTCACCTTGTAAATCTTTGTCACTTCCACTTTTTTTCATTCAGTGTCACATAATCCTTTTCTCGCTTGTCCTCAAACCTCTCTCTCTCTCTCTCCTCCAACACTTTCCCCCATTCCTCGGTTTTCCTTTCTACTTTTTCACAGGATGTTTCGCATAGAAGAACTACTTCTTTAATTATACTATAAAAACAACATAATCGCAGTTAAATTTTTTAAAATTGATTTTAACTGTGATTATGTTCTTTTTTTTATAGTTTAATCATTACGCGCGGCGTGTCGTACGTTTTAACGTGTTTCTTTAATATTTAACTATTTCTTCAATTTTTATAACTTATTTATATATACGTCGAAGAAATTCCCATAAAGTGATATTTTTAGATGCGGATTTACGATTTTGCTGCTTGCAATCTCTGTCGTATTTTGCCGCTTAAACGTAACTAGAAGTATAAGAGAGATTTTAGAATTGTCGTCAAATTCTAAATTTGACGCGCCTGACGGTTATTTCGAATTCGTTTTTTCGCATATTTGGCGATTTTTGAGCCCTTATCAAAGCGGCGCCATGGGCAACTCCCCCTTTGCCAATGTCCAGTTACGGCTCTGAACATAGAAATTCTAAATTAATTCAACTGGCCGCCAAAATGTTCAGCCCCACATTTGCAAAATTTCTCTTCGGCAAACCTTTCGTAGAAAATTTACCGCCGTAGGCTTCAGCCCACTTATCCCATTGGTAAATTCGCCACTGGATATTTTAAGGCAAATCGAGATTTTTTGTTTTTGAAACGTTCATCATGATTTTCAATTAGCGAAAAATGTTAGATTGACGAACTATTTCATGGACTTTGTAAGTGTAAACATTGGCGTATGCATGGGGGGTGTTGATGAGGCTTGTAATCCCCTCATTGCGATGAAATTTTATATATATATATACAGTGAAAATCGTTTGTAACGACATCAGTTATAACGACCAACCGCATATAACGACGGAATTTTTACAAGTAGTTTGGTTTGCTATTCTACTCCATACTAAATATATCGGTTATAACGACATCGTATATAACGACGGCGATTTTGTAGTCTCCGTAGATTCTAAGTAGGGAAATTCGTATCGGATATAACGACGTGACTTGACAGTCATAAGTCGGAACAATGTGGGTTAGTTATCAAAATTTAAGCGTTATTCTAATCTTGTTTATTTACAAATGTCCGAGAAATTTTTATTACTGCTAAACCTGAATATTAAAGATAGTGAACTTAAAAAGTGATTTATTAATTGAATATCACGAGGGTCATATTCTTTAGGAGTCCATTTTATTTTTTCAGAGTAGGACCCACAAAACTCTTAAACCGGCACTGTTCGGAAGTCATTAGTATAATATAATAAATATTATTCATTAGATTTGTTTTCTACATTATATACTTTAATGTTTTCTAGAATTTTTTTTAATTTAAAAATAAAAGTGCGTATTTAGTGTATTATAAATATAATTTAATATAAACGGAAATTAAATTCATTATAATTAAATATATTTTTATTTAATTTTGAAACCAAAAAGTTTAATACTTTTTACTATCAAAATAATTTATAAAATTCTAAAAGTGTATTATACTATAGGCTACTATGATTTTAAAAATATATCGTTTATAACGACTATCGGTTATAACGACCGAATTTTCGCGGTCCCTTGAAGGTCGTTATAACCGATTTTCACTATATGTGTGTGTGTGTGTGTGTGTGAGTGATTGAGTATGTACATTGAGACTGTACTCCCCCACTTGTGAAGTTTTTACGTACGCCAATGAGTGTTAATACTTTTATGATGAATCTTCATCGAAATTTATTATATAGCATTAGAAAATGTATTATTACACAAATATAAATTTATATGTATATTATATAAATATGATGATTTTTAAGGTACATTCATCATTTTTTCTCATTAATGCTTTTTTGATCATTTATATGAATGTAACTTGTGCATGGTGTGATTTATATACACTCATTTATAAATTGAAGTGCAGTCATCACGAAATATGTCCCTAAGTGCAATACACAACGTCCTCAAGCCCCGTACCGAATACAAAAGCCTTAGTCAGTGACGAAGAGCAAATAGAAAAGATGACATCCACAAATATAGTATAAATTAATATCAGTACATCATAAATGTGGAACTGTTGTAATGATGGTGTATCCTACCGAATTGTAAAAACAATATATTTGAAACCAGTTGAAATTAATAAATAATTAATAATAAATAAAATAATTAATAATAAATAAGAAAATTACATTTTGCACAACAAAATAGCAAGTTAAATAAATTTATTAAGCTCATTATGGTTAGCTTATTATTAAGCTCAAGAAAGAATGTTTTCCAACAATAACGCAAAAAAGTTAAAAAGAAATAGAATATTTTTAGACAAATTACCTCACCTGTACGGTATTCTGATAATAGACATACACACCAGTTCTCTTCCCCTTATATACACTAGGTTAAGCAGGAGGAGGAGTGTTGATCGAGGTTGCGAAATCCGCATTTCAATGAAATTTTGTATATATGCATATAGATACATGGAGTTGTGGCTCTGTAACCCAAGCTTGGATACAAGAGCGAGGTCACAGGGGTCATGACACCCTCAAATATATTTTTTCACTGTAAAAAATTCCAACTTTCATGATAAATGAAGGGTGTTATTCCAAGACCATGGCAAATTCTGTCCTTGAGCTCCCCCACACCCAAAACGAGAAGCTTCCTGTACCTTCTCCTGCTTTAACCCCTTCCCGTTGTAAAGCTGTTGTCCCTCTTATAAACTCCCTGCGTACACGCTTCATGCTTATATATTGTCACATAGATTACACTTTTAATAAATTAAGATATAAAACAGCAAAACTAGCTTTGATTATATAGTTGGATCCGTTTAAAGCAATCTTAATGATGCCAAACAGAAATATCGTACATGATTAATTGATGTAAATTTACAGTTTAATAGTTGAATAATAATATAAATACAAAAACAAGTACAACACGCTATGCAAAGACATTACACAAGACACAATACCAAACAAACAATACAATCAATAACCCTCCCGATTCCTAATATCCAAGAAGCCCATAAGTTTTTACTTTTTTTAGTGCATTTACAGTGTAAAGAAATGTATTTAAAAAAACACAACATTTGGATTTACAACATTTTTTACATTTTTACAACATTTGTATCCCTATGAACAAATTACAATCGGTTTTAGTTTGTGTTAGAGGATTTCATGGTCTTGAAACTTCTTTTATGATGTACTTTTAATGCATTGTAATATGTTTATTATTATCATTGGCGCCCATATGGGGGAAGGGAGGTTCAAACACCGCCCTGCTAACTGTTTAAAAATTTGATTTTCCAGATTCTGCTATGCATTTATTTTCAAAAGTTTTACAGTCACATTTTAAAATAAGGTACTTTTTAGCTCATTACTAATTGTTAAGCAGTATCAATTATTAAGGTGTCATTACCTCCGCAGGGATAACACAAATGCCAAATATGGTCAACACAAGAAAGCCTCCGGGGCGAGAATTTTTGTGAGTTTCGGGGACGATATTAGACTTTTACACCACGATTACAGTTGAACTAGATGGTAAGACGTTCTTCCCCATCCTGTTCGAATCCAGACAAGAGCGTCTCTTTTCTCCAAATTATATAAGCTCGGCCGAGCTGTAATAAATACGTGGGTGGCAAAAATTATAGTACAGTATCAATTAGTTTTGCAGAATGTTAGTATCATGTACATTCGCTGAGATGTTTAACAGCCTTGAGCAGAAAGTAATGATTTTTATCAGCCCCCCCCACCCCCTCCTAGAAATACACATATGGGCGCCAATGGTTACTATAATTATCAACTGGAAATCAATTAATATTTAGTCTGGAAATCCTGAAAAAAGTAAAGGAAATTTAAAACTGAATTTAATAACCAGAAAACAATGATAATATTACTGATGTCTTCGCCTCCTCCTGGTTTTCGAGAAGAAATTTTCGAAAAGGTCTTACAATTCCTTCTCGGCGCTTTGTTTTTCAGTGTACCGTTTTGTTATTGCTGGATCATCTGAGGTTGGTAGCAAATCGCAGTGACCGCAACAAGATGACTCCTCGAGGTTTGGCCACAGCCTTTGGTCCTGTGCTGATGTGTCACGCTGAGCCTACTGCAACGTCCGACGTCGCACTCGACGTTCGAAAGCCCATTAGTGTTATGACATTTCTTGTCGACATGTGGCCCAGCAAACGAAGTAAGCACATCTTTAATCGTACCATTCAAAACATTAATCACCCTTCAAACCTTTCGTTTATTTACAACCCGAACCTAGACGTAATTTCGTACACAAGCTATGCACTAGTTAACCCCTTCACTTATTCCAAATTTCAAAATCACTACTTTGCGTCAGCAAAGCTAAATTTTGGATATACTTGTGTTACTTATATCACACAGTGAAAAAAAATATCATACTGTGTAAGACATAAGCACATAATGTGACACTAAAGGTGAATGCATACGTTATTTATATGAATGAAAAGTGGTAAATGCTGTGAGCTTTTCTAAAGAAATTCTCTGCCGCCGTCATTTTACTTATGAACAGATAGTTAAGAAGTAACATAAATTCAATTCAGTTTATATCCTGGGCATCATTGAAGTAAAAATAAAAAATACAATACAACATTAACACAGTGAGGACGATGCCAAGGTGGTGATGAGAATAAAGGCACACATGTTCTTGACGAAGTTCTCATCGCCAAGAATGACGAAACGGTACATACAGGTAGACATATGACACTTATTGATTGATGACACTTATTGATTGATGACGCTTATTGATTGATAACACTTATTGATTGATGACACTTATCGATTGATGGTAGATTGATGACATAGTAATAACAAACAGATACATACACATAGACATATGAATGACATAATACATTGATGTGTGACACAATAGTGACAAAAAGGGTAAGTTACATATAGATGGACGTAAAGTCGATAGAACATTACAATATGTTGAAGCAAGAAAAAGCAGCATAAGCACTGAGCGATTTACAAGTGTGTTATTTTTAATAAAATAAGGTGAAATGGGTGGGTGTATCGCTAAGAATTGTTCTAATCATTCGAGGATTAAACATTCATTCATCATTTGTTTGGAAACCTGGCCGCCATGCAAAGCTATGCAATGTAGATTTGTTTTGATTACCTGCATTATAATTTTACATTAATAGAAAACCAAGTTAGAGTTGCAAATTGTATTTATTGGCGACATCTTAAAAGTTGCGCCAATGTTTACATTCGTCGGATAATCGCGGATTGTTGATTATTTTTATGCCAAAATAGCGATCATTGCGCCAAAGCGGAAAACCTTTATCGCCAAGGTAAATGAAACCGGAAGTGTACAAGAAAATGGTGGCTTATGCGTCGGCCTATAATTTTAGGGGCTGCAGCCGAACCCCTTTAAATCCTTGATCCGCAATCAGAAACATTGAAAATAATTATATCTTCGTAAAAAATAGCTTTCTGTACAGAAAAAAAGGAGGAAAAAGCGGCAGCGTTTAGTACGTAAAAGGATATAAAGAAGGTTTCGTTTGGAAACACTGTTTTAATCATCGCCATTTTGAGTTTGTACAAAAGCAAGATTGCCGTAATCCAACTCACCAAGAGTAGGGGTGAGAGTTCGCCATCTTGAATTTGTACAAAAGCAAGATTACAATGATCCAGCTCACCAAGTTTGGGGAATGAGATTTCGCCATCTTGAATTTGTACAAAAGTTTTAACCTCCAGATAAGTTTGTCCACATTTTAAGCCCCAGAAACGGGAAATGTTTTTCGCCATCTTGAAAGAAAATGTAGTTCGACTCAACAGATGCTACGGTAGGATCAGTAAAGATAATCCTGTGTCGTTTATGGGTAATTACTTTACACTCTTTGTTTTCTAGTTTTGATATTAATAATTGATTATAGATCTTAGAAATGTGTTTTCAATATAGTGATAAATGTTTAGCAGCATGTTTCCTAGCAAATCATTAGATGTCTAGCTTTCTATGTCAAGGCCTTGCTTTGCTCTTTTTTTGCTTGTATTTCCATAGTACTAGTCTAGAATAAGGCGATTTTATTTTTTATTTTTTTTTCATACTTTCCAACCTCAAAGCTTTCTAACCTTGGAGTTGAGACCGGGTATCCCTGCGAAATGGAGATAAAGACCAATTTCAAAAAAAAAAGGGGAGGGGCGAAAAAATATGAAACGCATTTTTAAATCAAACAACACTATAAATCTTCGTTTATTGGCATAGTGATACCAAAGCGGATGTTATAAAAAAATAAACTACATTTTTAAATATTCACGTGTTTGTTTGCTTTTTTTTCAGTGTCCTTCAAATTTAAATGTTTATACTTTAAGAATAGAAAATAGACGTATACATATGGATGACGTTTCTCGTATATTATGAAAAATCGATTGTATCGATATATGTTCTGACGTATCGCTAAATTCGAGTTTGTGGATATTTTCTAACACATATCAATATTATGTGATGTCAGCGCCTTTCAGCAGTTCGAATCAACTCTATGATGATATTCTATCATTACTCTTGCATTATTTGATAATATCCAAACTTCTACATAAACGCAAAATGTATCTTTTAATTGTGATAACGCTATCAGACTTGCGTTACATTTATTTTAAAAGTTTCAAAGCATTGAGCATAAACATATCTATCAGAGGGTAAAGGAAAACTGCGACTTGTGCCGTCCTTCCGTATTACTTTTAACGAATTTTTCTCTATACATTAAATGAAATCTTCTGCATCATTATTCAATGAAATTATGTTTAGAGATGTTGGCAGCATTAAATTAATATCGGTTAAAAATTCATAAAGCGCTTACGCGAATTCGTATCTGATTACAAATAAGGGGAAACCGTCGAGCGTTTGGCGTATCGTGAATAATTACTAAACCAGCAATTTTGAAATCCGTATTTCAGCATAGTTGTCTACTTCACTCTGATCAGATTAATCCTTCCTAGTTATTTCAATCCCGGAACGCTTAGTTATATTACAAATAGACTCGATGTCATTCGATGCCCACGTACTACATTGCAGATCCCTTCAACTTTTCATTTGAGATTAAACTGGCTCGCTTTGGCCCTTCTAGACAAACGACAAATACTGCAATCACGTTTATTCATATTCTAGAAAAAAGTATAGAATGATATTTATTTAATTGCCGGTTGAAGCACCCAACTAGCGACTCCTCCTAGTGTTGCTGTCAAAAACTGTCTGTTGACTATTTTGTTGTGATTCTTTTATTTTGCGCTAAAAGATTTCCCTGGCTGCTTTTCTTGAGACCATTCCTTGCATGCCTCCTGCTTTCGATGTCTTATTCGTGGCAAGCAGAAAAGCATGTGCGAACATAATGATGATGATGTTGCAATAATGCTGATTTGCAGGCCCTCGTCTGTGGTACGACGCCGTGTCAGGGGAAGTCTTCCGCATGTAGTGCGAGTTTTCTACTTCACTCCTGAAAATATTCCGAATCGGGAGAGAATACCGCAACAACAACAACCAATGGGAACCCGGCTTCGGTCCAAGGTTGGCCGATTTCATTCAATTTTATATAATAACTATTCATACTTACAGTTAAACCTGCGCCAACTGGTCTACATTTAATTTTTAAATTTCATTTGCAACCACCCTCAAATGCAAACTACTAAATATTATGGTTTAATAACTGACCCGTTATTCAGGTTTTTCTGTATGTACATTATTCTGTCAATGTGATGTGGTGTATAGAAATCTTTGTCCCTCATGTATTTCTTTTTCTTTCTTGTTTTGCAAGTGTTCTTTGTAATTTTTGCACAAAATTCCCTTAATCTAACATTTATCACTTTGATATAATTTCTTTAGCCTAAACAGAGAGGAGTGTGTTGTAGCATGGGTTTAAAAAATTTACTATAATATCTTAAATATCATGTAAACATAAAATCGTAAATTAACACAAAGGCAGTTTTTGTTAGCCGGCCCGTTATTTCGGCAAATACCTTCTACCTTCGTCAGACTACCCTTTTAGTATAAAAAGAGACAGAAACATAACATCGTCATTACTCCTGATGAAGGACTGCTGCTGATGCGTCCGAAAGCTTGAGTGATCTTTTTCATTGCTATTTTACCAGTGTTTAACCTTTTGTATGTAAATTTCCTCCCTGGTACCCTGTATTTTATTTCTATAACCTTTCAGGCTCTCTGGAAAGATTTCTAAGGAAGGCAGAAGGTACCTCTGCCTAAACGATTGTATAATTGTAAAACAACGTACTAACCTACAAAAACGGTGTTTGTTTTATTTTACGATTTAATATTGCGTTGCACAGTACATCGCTCATCCATTCATTTATATGACGTAAACGTTACAAAATTAGGCAAACAAATCACGTAAAATGGTTACCTCAATCTGTACTCATATTAGAAGTACTACAAATGAAGTTAATATATGTGTGTATGATTTATAGAGTTAAGAATATTTTTCTCATTCGAAAATTGTGTTTCAATGTATATCTTTGTCTTTAGAATAAACAGAACTTCCACTTTTGTGCAATTTAAAACCAAATATTTTTTTGAAAATTTATTATATTCGATGTTAATATTTATAAAGAAATTAGAGATGCATATTAAAATAGGGTTATTAGCACAGCCTTGTGTTTCTTCTTCTTCAGCATAGTGTAAGTTTGAGGATATTTAAAACTTCATTCGATTTTTCTTTTGTTTAAATCGGGTATGAAATTACTTATTTAAATGAATGAAAAAAAAGTTTTTTTTAATTTGTTTAATTACTCACCTATTTACATGTAAGAACCTAAAAGTCATTAGGAAACACACGTCACCCTTTATCTCTCTATTGCTTTTTCAATTTGTTAAATATTCTTTTTAGTTCATGCTATTTCCAAAACCAGTATATCACATAAATACTTGAATAATACATGCATTTTCTCTCAAGGATTTAGACAATTTTACTAATTTAAATACTTACTAGTTATACTTGTTTTAATCATCATAAACGGAAGCAAATTTTTAGTTTCCTGTTTGATCTATCCATAAAAAGGATAAAATATTTGATAACATACTTCAGCGAGTAAAGATTCCCCCTCCCACCTCCTTCACACGTCAAGCTTCGTCTTTGAGGAAATTTATAACTAGCAATATTTCCACAGACATCCGCATACAGAAATTAGCATTCAACTATTTTTTAATAGTATGTATTTTAATCATGTGATTGTACTATGTACATACTGCTATTACTATAATATGCTGTTATTAATTATTTATATCATTGATAATTTTAAAAAATCAGGTACATAATACAGAAATTAGGAAAGTGACAAATATATATACTCTGAAGTTATCAGATATATGATAAAATGATATCAGATATGTGATAAAAAGATATGAGATATATCATATAAAATTATGTGGTACATAATATAAAAATATCAGTTGTATAATATAAAAATATCAGATGTATAATATAAGAATATCAGATATATATATATATCTGATATTCTTATATTATAATATAAAAACGTTAGTTATAATTTAAATTAAATATACAGGGTATTCATGAAGGAAGTATACAACTTCAAATTTTATTTGCATCGAAACTACAATAGCTAGAAACTTAATTCTTTCTTTTAATTACGTGGCTGGCAGTCAGTTTTTTTCTGCATAGTTAGAATGTCCCCACGTGACAAACTCAGTGCACATGCGTCAGACCTGTAGCCAGGATGAAGGGGCAACTGAGTCCAGGCCCCTGCTTAGGCTTGGCAACAGGCCTAACGTGCATTCATAGAACGTGACAGACACCGAAAACGATAGTAATGACTTCAGTGCAGTAGAAACCCTTTTGGCGCAGTATAGCCCAGATGCTCTTGCGCCATAAAAAAGCCAAACAAACAAACAAAGCATTAGAAGGCTGCTTATGCCATATGGTTTATGGAGATGGAACCGCGTGATTTCTTTCTTTGAGGATTTATTAAAAACATTGTGTACAAAATAAATGTAACTGCTTCTGACATACTTGAAGAGTGCATTAACGAGTCTTTCCTTAGTGTAACACACGACATTTTGTAGCGTATGTGAAATAGAACTAGACTTTCTTTTCATACTATAGTAGGTATCAACGTAGAGTTCTCAAATTTATTGGAGGGGGAGGCTAAGCACATTTTATGTATGTTTATACATTACAGTACATGTAAAATCGCAATATATTTCAGATTATTGAGGGGCTCAGGCCCCACGGACCCGTCTATGATCGTAGGGAATAACGGAACGCACATAGAGATATTTTAACTATCAAGAAAAAAACTCTAACTGTTGGCCTCGTAATTAAAAAAAAAAATAATTAAGATTCTAGCTGTTGTAATTTCGATGTAAATAAAATTTGAAAGTTATACTTCTTTTATGAACACCCTGTATAATAAAGAAGTCGGGTTGTAGCTTACCAAGTGTTTTAATTTTTTCTAATCAGGTTCGTGGGGAAGCAGCGGCAGCAGTTGTGAAGAAAGTGTCAGCAGCAGTGGTGGTGTCTCGAGCGTCGCGCCGGATTTCCTAGAAACCTTGGTCGAGCCCATTTCAAGTTCTTGACCACTCAACACAGAAAACTCCATGTCTCTCCTTCCTTCCGCCAACAAAGATATAAGAAACTACGTGCCACAAAATGAATAATACATCGCCAAAAATGAAAAAATATCGCCAAGTTCGCGGTTTTTGTATTAGTACCTCATTTCAGACTCTCGATACAAGAAGACTCGAACTCATGAACACGCTAAAGTTTAAAATTTCTAGCAAAAAATTCTTCTCTAAATCATGGAAATTATTTGTCTCTGGAAAACAGAACATAGGTCATAATTTTTCGTGAATGTGAAAGCTAAAAAAAAAAAAATAAATAAGAATCTAAATGTTAATAAGAGATTTCAGAATCCCTCAAATGTAAAAACTAATAGACCGCCTCTTCCTCTGATCCAGGCTGTTGTCTTGACTAAAGGCCCTGGTAAAGGTCAAGTTCATGCGGACTGCACATTTGAAATATAATTATTACGTCTACAAGCTAAAACTGCCACCGTGAAGCCTAGTTGCCCGTATGTCGAAGACGATTACGGGCGGCTACGATTGGTCAGTCTACGTTCTCTCTACCAATGAAATGTCAGAAACGTTGGATCTGCGCTGTTCTTTGTTATTCCATTTCCCCTTTTTCCCCCGCATTTAGCTGCAAACGGTGTCATCGTTGTTTGATATGAACCAATAAAAAAAGTATCGGCCCGTTGGCTTTATTTATTCATTTGTTTTCTCTTTCCGCAATTATCCTCTATTTTTGGGAGAGCAAATACGTAGGAGAAAGGGCAAAGTACTGCGTCGAGAACGTTTTTACTGAGCTTAATCCCATAAAAATTAGCGCGAAATTTTCTAACCTTTTTTACACATTGGCGCAACTAGGAGAGCTCAGGTGAGGGCCTAACCCTCTCTAAAAAAAATTCAACCCACACTTTAAATATGAAAGCTATAAATAAATGCTTTGCCTTACGTATTAGGCTGAGGGAACTTAGTCCCTCCTGATCTCGAAGTTAGCTACGCCAATCAGAGCCATTGCTGAGTCATTGGCCGCCTAGGCGTAAAAGCAATATCCATTTCTTTTTTTAATTTATTGCTTAATTATGAATTTAATGAATACAATGCTTATTTTTATATCTACATACATGTAGTATTATTATACTATTTTAAGCGTTTATTATGCAAAAGAGGTATTTTTATTTTCATAAAACGAAACGATGCTGTATGATGTTGTCTTTAATCTAAAGATAAAAAAAAAAAGCAGAAAAAGTATTTAAATGGTCTGAGGCCGTCTTTGAATATGGCCGCTATAGGTTCAGGAGCAGGGTTACTTTAACATACCCGTCAGGAACGGCCTGGCGCCAATGTTCTTCCATCGAGTTAAAGACGTTATCATGAGCTTGCCAAATTGACCAGATTTGGCGAAATTTTTTTAAAAGAAAAAATAACATTTTCAACGTTAATATATTTTAATTTAAACATTTGACTGTTTTGGATAAACTAGAAAAATCAACATCAGACAACAATTTGGCTTTCAAGTGAAGTAATAACATCCATAACACTGAAGGAAACAATCACAAAGAGATTAAAATATTTACATAACTTATAAGATACATTATAATTTTAGACGATATGAACCTCTCTCAGGTTCGAACGATACCTTATGCTCTTTTTTCAATAATCAAATGTCACTGCACATCAGCGAAAATCGAATCTTAAAATTGATAAATTTGGACTGATCAGTATTTTCAAAGAAATTTAATTTCTCCGTTTTCCATGTCCAGCTTAAACTTTACAGTGCCAAAAATTTTCCACCACGATGTCTTTGTCATTGGCCTGAACTAGTTTTACTGTGCTTAATAGATAATACGCTAATAAAAGCACAATGGGCACGGTTGTAATAATTTAATACAGGTTTAAACGTTTTTCGATGGCTTTTTTCCATCTTCAGGGGAAGCGTTCATAACAGTAAGTATGGAAACTGGTATCCAGTTTCAGATCGCCTGCAGTAGAATATTCGGGTGATTGTGGACAATCTAATAATCATACTGTTAACTGTTGACCTACAAGTATAGTCTTTAGTTCTCCAAAATCCCACATTGTGTCACTGTCGGCCTATAGTCTCCACTTGAACAAGTGCCTCTCACATTTCGGTATCTCTATCCTTATCTGGCACAGTATAGCCCAGATGCTCTTGCGCCATAAAAATCCAAACAAAGAAATTCTACCCTTATCCTATTCAACATCTTCCAAACTGTAATTAAGAAGTGCTTTCACGGCAGCCATTTTCCCCTTCGATGCTATTTCCAGTCTGGTAAGTCCGCCACTCGATTTAGCTTCAGAGCTCTCACTTAGGAAGTACTCAAAGAGTTTAGTTCTGGCCATAACAATATTTCTAAACATGAGTTTACCAGTCCGGGATACGTATCCACTTACTGAACGTCGAAGTTCATATTGTTGTTTTAGTTGCTGGGCATTCGCTGCCAGATCCCTAAAAAACAGCGATGTGCCAATCGTTCGACAGCGGAACTGCTGAACGAGTATGCTTGCATATGATACATAGGCAAAACCATTCGCTGATTCGTTCAGAAAAATATTTGGCACATCTTTACTAAAAAATTGAATAATAGCAGAAGGCATTTTTGTCCAGAACAATTCTGGAATCAGATGGTTACTTCTACGAACAACTGCGTTACTCCATTTCATCTGTACTCCGCTTCGTGCGCATATGAATGATAAATGTGTGTGTCTATGCGCATTTAGTTCGCAAATTTCAACGTGCAGGTCAACGATCAAAAATATGAGAAATTAATAAATAAAAGCAATGCTATTTTAATTATAAGCTTACTTTAAAATGCATTAAATGCACGCTCGCACATACCCATGTTTTTTGTACGCTGTTTAACAAAAGTCTGTCATATGTGTATATGTTTTCAGGCTTGACAACCTTAGAAACCTTTGGGACCCTCCCTATAGGAAGCTTTAAAATAAATATAATGCGAAATTTTAAACTAATATTTTTATACGTGAACTTGCTAACTAAAAAAAAACTATATTTTAATTACATAATAAATATTATTTTATTATAATGCTGAATTACAGTTTTTTATTAATATTATTAGTAAGGTTGAAGTTTTGATGTGGATCTGAGAAAAAAGTATCCTTCGGAAATTACACCGACAGTCAATGAAAACAGCAAATGTGAAGTTAGAAAAAACAATGAAATATACCGTCTTAATGAATATTTAGAGCAATACTAAAATTTTTATCGTACTGAAGCCTTTCTTACCACATTCCTTATCACAAAACCCTTCTATTACCACATTTATTATTACAGAACACTTTTCTCGCCACATTTCATATCATAGAACACTTCTCTTGTCACATTTCTTATCGCGGAATCCTTTTCTTACCACATTTCTTATTACGGAACCCCGCTGTAAACATTTCTTAAAGAAAACCTAATGGTTTGTCATGGGGAAAATTTATAAAATTTGCAGATTTTCTTTAAATGTTTTAAAAATATCTCACAAAACACCCTAGAGGGCGTTAGTGGTACTCTGGATTCCGCAGAGTACACTTTGAGAAACACTGGTGTATATCTTGTGGGAAAAATAAAGAAACGAAAGACAGAAAGATCGGTAACATGAAAAGAATAGAATAGGTTAGATTATTTGAGAAGATTATTATAAAAACCAGCTCAAAAGGAAAAAGACAGGTAAGATACTGCGAAAAAAAAATGGCTGGATGATATAGAAGATCTAAAAAAGACTATGAGTAAAAAAGAAGAGAAAAAAGCTTCAGACAGAAATGAATAGATGGCAATCTTTAAGGAAACTCAAATTCCCCAAAGACTGTAGCTCCAAGCAAAACGAAAATATTAATTGACTTCTAAATATTAAAAAATTATTTAGAAACCCCAGGTCCCCCCAAAATCCATGAAAATTAACTTAAGAAATGCAGAATATAGTCAAGGCCGAAATAGGTAACATACAAAATGTATTAATTGTTAATTTTTATGTTTTTCCCATTCTGCTGTTGACTAGACCTCCATTCACCCCCTGAATATTTTCTTTAAATTGGCGACCCTACCAATAGCTGTTTGAAAATTACAATGTACTTTTATAAAAGTAATTGCGAGAATATAAAGAAAACTATGAGTGTCTGTTTCATCATAAATTATACCTTTTACTTTATGTCGATTGCACAGAAGAATGATTACAAATTCTGATGGTCATGATGACGCTCCGAAGCATTTCAAAACAGACTAAGTCAATGACTGTTCATATATCTTTCCATGACAACATTTCAAATGCGGTTTCATGGCGTTTCATGGCGCAAGGATATGCAAGATCATGCCGCGCAAGAACTTGCTGTAAGTTTTTAAGAAGTCCAGACCTCACTTTTACCAACTGAATCAAACCGCGGATTACGAGTCTGCAGAAAAGAAAAGAAAACTGCGGACACAAAGTTGCAGTTCTCTTTTCAAACCCTTCTTGGTATCAAACTTGAAATATTCGGGCGGTATTCAAACTCTTTACCAACCGCAAGGCTTAACTATGGTAAGATGCATAACATTCTCATCAACCCGAAGTGTGTGGGGTCAGCTGTAAGTATATTTAAGAACTTACCACAAAATCAACAGATCATTAAAATACATATTTACATCAATTTTTGTCGCTCTAAGTCTTTGCAAAGAAAATGTTCCTATTATCCTTACCTCCACTCCTTCACATTGTACCCATATTCCGAAGTTATTAATGAAGTTATTCGTTCCTTCCCTCTACGGTCTAAGGCGCTGCGGCTCAAATGCGATACCCTAGTTCGAATCTAGGTCTGGAACGATGTCCCTTTTTCTCCTATAACCAAAAGCTCTAGTTTGAGCTAAACACGTGGGTGTCGAAATTATTATCTAGAAGTTACTAAAAGTGAAAAATAATTACTATTTACTGTTTTGCTGTTATACAGTAAAAGTTGCTTTTGTTCAATGTGTAGGTTCCTACATTTTGAATTCAGAAAATCTGCTTTTTTTCACAAACGAAAAAGTTAACAAAGGACAAAACGGTTTAATAACTGACGCATAATATTGATGCTGTTAGGTGCATTTTGTCAGTTAAGGAACGTTCAGGTATTGCGTAAGCAATATTTTAACTATTTCAAACCCCTCCCCTGGTAAGCAAAAATGAACATTGGCTAACATAAGAAAATGAACACAGCTACGACCCCCTCCCCCGCAAAGGTACTTGTGTAATGCTTGGACACTCCCTTATGGGTGTCAGATTAATTCCCGTAAGTGCGCACGTTGTCTTTCTTTCTTTCTTTCTTTCTTTCTTTCTTTTTTTTTACCATGGCAAAATAAATCATACGCCCGAAAAATAAACTCAAAGATATGAAACTGTGGAACACTAAAGAAATTAAAGTCGGCTCATAAATTTAAAATCGTAAGTAGGAATTCTGTATTCTATTTTCTCCTGGTGAAAATGGAGTCTTTTCACTAATAGTTAAAAAGTCACTTCAAATATTGGAACAAAATGTTTTATAGCTGGCAATTTATTTATTTATTTATTTTTTTACTATTAACCTTAGGCGTAGAGTTTTCAAATTTAATAGGGGAGAATGGCTTTGACCCCTCAATTGAGTAGTATAACCATTCAAAACTCATGAGGGCTCAAGTGGCTGGATAGAAGATTATGTGATGCAGCCTTAGAGAAAATAATGTGTTTTGATACCCAATGGGGGGCTGATCTCCTCTTTCTTACGTCACTTCCTCAATTATAAAATGCATTTATATAAATCGAACACTACGCAGATTAAATCAAACAACAATATCAATCAACGTTTATTGGCGTAGTGATACCAACGCCGTAAACTGGCAACAATATATATACGTTCGTAAAGAGATTATATATTGTCCTTCGTAGCTCAGTGGGTAGAGCCTCCGCCCGGCAAGTGGAAGGTCGTGGGTTCAGGTCCCACCGAAGGCAGAAATATTTATTTTCTTTCGAACGTTTCACCATCTAATCACGCCATACCATCGGCGTTGGTATCACTACGCCAATAAACGTTGATTGATTGACATTGTTGTTTGATATAAAATATATGTAGTAGAATCCAGATTATCGTAACTTTGTTTAACAGGAAGAGCCTACTGTACTTTTTCTTCTTAAAAAAAGAAAGGGAAAAAAAAGAAAGGAGGGGAGAAAGAAAGAGGACAATACACAAATATTCGATGGAAATAGACATGGAAAAATATTTAGGCCTATTTTATATATTTAGTATCTTTACCGAGGTATATGACTATATTAAAAAAAAAAGTTATAGTGAAAAAATGAATATTGAAGAAATGCAGTAACTCCATTCAGTTGAAATATTATTTATTAATGGTTTAAATGTTCTTAAAATACTTATTTAAGACGCCAGAGGGATAAATAATTAAATACAACGTTAAAGAAATTTAGTACGCCCTCTGGCGGAGCCTTCGCTGTAAGTGTGGATACGTCGATGATAAATTGAAGACGGATTATTATTTTAGAATTTGAAACGCCCTTACAAATACCGCGGCCGAATATAAAAAGTAAAATTGTAATTATACAATGTTTGAAAAATATGAAATAAAAGTAACAGATTTGGCATGGTGTCAATTTTAGAAATTGAACTTTTTAAGTTTATTTTCTTGCTTTTCTAAGTGGCAACAGTTAAGAAAGCCTGCGAAGCGAACATTTATATTGTGGGAGTCCACAATATCTTAATTAACACATACATTTATTTTGTGACTTTTTTCACAATCAATATCGTAATTTAGTAATTTGCAATTCAACATGTTTTTGGATAAACCAAGTTTCTTTGCACATTTGCAGTGAAAACTGAATTTTCCAATTATTTGAAATTTCTCTTATTCAAAATCTGGCCCACCCCACTTTATTTCAGATATTTAAAAAACTTTTTTTATGAAAGAAAATATGTGTCAAAAAATTATCGTAAAATAAAATTGCACTTTTTTTAAATATTGGCAGAACATTGTATTATTCAAATCCTTATTAAAATCTATAGTGTATGTGGGGGGGCGGGGGGGACTTGGAATCCATACTCCCATATGATAAATCTATGACTACAATATTAATCTAAAAGCATGTTTAATTTTACATAGCACTAAACTACTAAAAATATATTGAAAAGCGTCATTAAGTATATATTCAAACAAATTGTTAACTTTTTTTCGGAAATAATTTGATATCTTTGTGTATATCCAATGTATGCAAAGCACATATATATATCTTCATATATGTCCATTATTTATTATTGGTTTTGACTTCTTTTAAAATCGGTGTATAACAGAAAACAAATTTACGCGATTTTGCAGTAAAAGTTAAAAGGGTACCTATTAGTGATTAGATGGACTCAGCCCGAGCCCTAGAGCCCGAAACGGGCCGGGCTCTGTATTTCATATAGTTTTCTGGCTCAGGCTCATTAGATAGATACAACAAAAGCTGAAAAATAAATTTTCCATATCGAAATTCTCTAAAGAACACTTAAAAGAATTGGTAAAATCCAAAATGGAAGTAAAAACAAAATTATATATAAATCTGAACAGGCATTTAAAGACACTGGAGTTTTTTCGGATGAGCCGCATCGAGTAGTGTTAAAAGATAAGGCTATACCTGTGGTTCACCCACCTAGACGTGTACCACAGGCATTACAATCAAGATTGAAGGAAACGTTAGAAAACCTAGAAAAGGATGGAATAGTATCTAAAGTTAATAAGCAACAGACTGGGTACAGACTCTTTTAATAATAGAAAAACCAACTGAGAAGTTACGCTTATATCTAGCTCCCAGAGGTTTAAATAAAATAATAAAAAGCAAACATTATTTAATTCCCTCAGCGGAAGATACATTAAGTATACAGTAAAACCTCTCTACAACAATATTATACGGACCGAGAAAAATTATCTTTGTAGAGGGAGTCATTGTTATAGGGAGGGTTCATTATACAGTAAAACCTCTCTACAACACTATTATACGGACCGAGAAAAATTATCGTTGCAGAGGGATTTATCGTTATATCGGACATCGTTGTAGGGAGGTTTTACTGTATTAGAAGACAAGCATGTATTTTCGGTGCTCGATATAGAAGGTGTACTATTGGATGAAATTAGTACTTGAAATATGTACTTTTAACATTCCTTTTGGAAGATATAAGTTTGATAAGATGCCTTTTGGCATAGCCTCTGCCCCAGAAGTATCAGAAAAGGAATCGGAAACTGTTTGGAGACCCACAAGGCGTAGAAATTTATTTTGATGACATTAACATAGCAGAATCTAGCGAGAGAGAACATGATAAAACAATATTTAAAATTCTTGAAAGAGCAAAGAAACGAAACTTTAAATTTAATCCTGATAAATTTTAATTCAGGTTATCGGAAGTAAAATATACGGGTCAAATTATATCTAGATCAGGCTTAAAAATTGCCCCTGGTCGTCTAAAAGGAATTGTTGGTATGTCAATACCCAAATCCAAAACTGAAGTAGGGAGATTACTATACTCGCGGCAAAGCTAACCTGGTACACTGACAAGGCGCAGAGCAGTATGATTCAGCTAGTCTGATATAGTTCACCCTCTATTACCTTAACAGAGTTATTTTAAATCCAGGCGGCAATTTTAAAATTTATTTAAATTTGGCGCCCAGAGTCTTGGCAATCGCATTTTTCTGCATTCCAAATTAGGCGATGAATAGTCTAATAATGTTGAGGGTTACCTCATTTTTCGCCAATTCGCGAATGAATACTCGTTGCACGGGCGTGAATAGGTCGTCGTAGCCTTAACAGTGTTCCAGGTTAGCTTTGCCGCGAGTATAGACGCAGTTAACCTTGTCAACATTACTTCGCACAAGAACGATTAGGACGCATAGGAGCCAACTTTATGAGGCCCCGAATTTTATTAACAATAAATAAAGAATACAGAACATAATTGAGGGTGAAAACGTAACATAAATGATTTTTTATTGTTATTGCTAGTGTTTTTCCATTTGCTGTAATGACATAATTGGCTTTCGTTTAGCAGGGAACTGGTCTATGTTCTATTACAGCAGCGCTAGCTTGTAGTGTGATAACAATTACCAAGCAATTGAAATTAATGAAGGATTTTTACTTATTGCCTATTTAATTTTTTAATAAAATTATGGAAATCCGGATACAAAGAGACTCTACTCTCTTTAGAGTGTAAACTAAGCCTGGTGATAGGCGCAAGTCTTATCTGATCCCCAATATTTGTTTCAACTTGACGTCCGTGATCAATCACGAATCTCAATCTGAGATTTATTGAAAGTAGGAATGGGTGGTTTAAAGAAAGTTCCAAACCGCTATAGACTTATTTCACTTCGGGAACCTAATTTGAAACCGCGGAACAATAGGCAAACGCCTTTCCTTTCTACTATCCCAGCGGCAACTAGAGTTAAATTTATCGGTTTGTTTATACACCCCACGACTCTTACCATCATATTCCTTTCGCAATTCCTCTCGTACAATTATTTTTGAAAATTAAAAAAAAAATCTAATTCTTGAACAGATTTTCAGGAAATTTTTATGCACTTTCTTAATGTTTTGATCAAGAAATCACAAAATTTATTATTACAGTATTTCGGAAGCCGTCCTCAGTTTCCCTCCCTCCGCATGCCAAATCTTGCCATCCTATTAAGCAAAAGATGGCGGCATTTTACTCCTTTGTGTTTCGTGCTGTACAATTTTATTCAACTCCTGCATTACTAAACCAGGAATTAGATGTTTTGAAACGCATCGCTGTCGACAGGGCTTTTAACCACAATATTATCGATCGGGCGCTGACAAAAATAAGCAGACCTCGCCCCATTACAACTCTCTCCAACCACTCCATAGCTGACTTCTCCGGCTTCATCACTCTCCCGTTTTTTCCAAAACTTAGTTTTATGGTGGCAAAAATTAAAAAAAAATCGCGTCACATTGTCCCCGTGCAATAAAATTTCTACATCCAAAATCAAAGATTGCTGCTCCCTCACCGAACGTTGGGGAGTGTATCAAATATTTTGCCAATGTGGCTTTTCGTACATCAGCCAGACTAAACGTGTCTTGAAACATAGGTTAAAAGAAGATCAAAACTACGTAAAAAAGGCCGAATTCTAAAAGTCTTCCATCGCAATCCACGGTTGGGAAAATAACCACAAATTCAACTTTGACGAACCCACTTTGCTTTGTCAACCGAGGTCTCCACCCGAACTAGATTTTTTAGAAGTGTATTATATTAAAGCCAACTCTTCCACCATAGTTAATGACCATAAAACTACGCCTTTTTTCAGCCGCGCCTGGGCCGCCCTGCTACCAGAGACGGCACCAACAACAGAGCCTAAGAACAGTGACCGCAGCAACGTTTAAAAATAACTGTTCCAAACGTTGGCAACACGTCTCGTGTTCACAGCGTTTATCTCCTGATGAAGACTAGCGGGTAACTTGTTGAAATGCAATTGTGTTCTTCTTTGAGATTTTGTTTAAATTATACGCAATAAATACGTTGAAAATTGCAATTTATTTTTAATTTCGAATTTTGCGTAGTATGTCAACAAACATATTTTCACTTAATTTAGTGTTACGCAAGAAGTAAACCGGGCCCCAAGTTGAAACTCTTTACAGGGAGCCCTGAATTCCACGGGGAGAGCTTGGACTTCGTTAATGTTTGGTTGTCTTTTATTAGTATTATTTTTAAAACACATGGCGTTAAAAATATGTAACATGGTTGTAAAATGTTTTAATGAAGTTAATTAATTCTTAGTACCGTATTCTTTGACAAAACTTAAGGCTTGAAATAATACATAAGGAACATATAATTAATGTTCAAAATGGCTAATGTAAAACAATTCATTTTTAGCGATGAAATAAAATTAATCTATATTTAATGTTAATGAATGAAATTCCTAACATAAATATTGCGTTGAAAACTTTTGTAGAGGTATACCAAAATTTATGATTCCCTTTCCCCATATTGTAGAATTTGTTCGTTTGTTAGATTTATAGCTCTAGAACACCAAGGGTCATATCGCGTAGGGACCCACAGTTTTCCAGAAATCCGAACCTCTTGTAGTTTAGGAAACCAAATCCCTGAGTACAATAAGCAGTTAACAGCTATGAGTTCATGGTGTATATGAGTTCGGTTATAACGAGCATGATGGATGTGAATTAGGTTATAACGAGCATGATGGATATGAGTTCGATCATAACGAGAATGCTCGTCCTCTCCATCATGCGCGTTATAACCGAGTTCATATCCATCATGCCCGTTATAACAAAGTTCATATCCATCATGTTCGTTATAACCGAGTTCATATCCATCATGCTCGTTATAACCGAGCAAGTAACCGGTTCCATAGAAGTAACCGGTTCCGTACAAGTAACCGAACAGGTGACTTGTCGGGCAAACGACCCACTCTCCTGTAAAGAACATTATGTACACAAAATCTGCCGTAGAAATATATTTTGAATATATGTGTTTTTAAAGTCCAAGAATAATTTTCATTGTCATGTAAAATTTCATACAAAACAAAAATTTTAAATGAAATTCTACAACAATCTATTTTGGTAAAAAAAAAGTAATTTTAGAGGGAGGGCCGAGCCCCATTCGCCCCAGGCTGCTTACGGCTCTGTGCTTAAGTAAATTGAAAATCGAGAAATTAATGCAAAAGCAAATGTTTTACTAATTATCAAAATATATAAAAGAGCACACAATATTAGATGCAAACAGCATACAAAATTAAAATTATTAACCAGCACACAATATTAAAATTATTAAACAGCACACAATATTAAAATTATTAAACAGCACACAATATTAAAATTATTAAATAGCACACAATATTAGAATTTCAAACACTTACTTTAAAACATGCAATAATACAATACTATATAGCGCCATAATTATTGAACACAGATAGCGTCCAGGTAAGGGAAATTGTACATATAGAAATGACTTTTAAAAAGCAATTAAAATTATGTTTTACGGTGAAAAGAAGCGTTACTCTTTCCATTACGACAGCAATTTGTAAACGCACACCACGGAATTAAAACAGTTGCAAAATAAACAAAGAAGTAATGAATAATACTAACAAATAATGTATAAAATAAGCAACGAAAAAAGCTAGCAAATATTCAAAATTAAATGAAACTGAAAAACGAAGAAATGCAAATGGAAACGCACGTTTGAGCGGCAAAGCGGAAATAAACAGTCGCACCTAGAATTATAGGCCGGGGCATCAGCCACTAATATTTCTGCATACTTCCAATTTCATTTACCTTGGCGATAAAGGTTTTCCGCTTTGGCGCAACTATCGCTATTTTGGCATAGAAATGATCAACAATCCAACGAATGTAAACCGTTGCCAAAAAGTCCAATTTGCAACCCTAGCTTAGTTTTCGATTAATGTAAAATTATAATACAAATAATCAAAACAAACTTACACTGTGCATGATAGCTGTACATGACGGGCAGGTATCTAAATATACTATGTTTATTCCTCGAATGATTAGAACAATTCTCAGCGGAACACCCACCAATTTCACCTTATTTTATTAAAAATAGTAACTTGTAAACCACTCAACTTTTACACAGCAGTGAATGAGACAACGTAATATGAAGGCACAAAAATGGCAGCTATGCTCCAGCTTCCTTTTTTAGGAGCTTTAGCACCTAAAGCTCCTAGAAAAGAGAGCTGGCGCATAACCGCCATTTTCCTGCCATCGTATCACATGATCCCATTCATTGCTGTGTTGAAGTTGAGCGATTTACAAGCGTGTTATTTTTAATAAAATAAGGTGAAACTGGTAAGTCTTCTGCTACGAATTATTCTAATCATTCGAGGAATAAACATAGAATGTTTGCAGTGCAAGTTTGTTCCGATTATTTGCATTATAATCCGATTATTTACATTAATCGAAAACTAAGCTAGGGTTGCAAATTGTATTTATTGGCGACATCTTAAAATTTGCGCCAATCTTTACTTTCGTCGGGTAATCGCGAAGTGTTCATTATTTTTATGCCAAAATAGCGATCATTGCTCTAAAGTGGAAAACGTTTATCGCCATCGCCGAAGAGTTTTCAAAATTATTGGGAAGTGGGGTGGAAGCATATATTTCGTACATTTATACATTACAGTATATGTAAAATTGCAATTTATTTCAAATTATTGGGGGGGGGGGCTTGGGCCCCACGGGCCCATATAACTCTACGCCTATGTTTATCACCAGGGCAGGACTGGCTACAAGCGCGGTGGGAAAAACGTTGCACGGGGCGCCAACTAGCTTAAAACCTACTGGTATGGATGTATGTAGGAGTATTGTACACTATGTTCATTTTCAAGGATTTTCAGTCAAACTAATGTTTTAGACATTGCTTTTAAAATTTCCGTGTTTTTTTTATTAGCAAGAATCTACCAAACAATCTAATTTCGAAAATCATAAATGCGCCTGGTAACTTCAGTTTGATTGAGATTAGCTTTGGCGACAAATCGTAACATGAGATGAAGTGAAACACTTTGAATCCAAATCTTTGACAAGTTTTTTTCCTTGACTATTTATCTAATGAATAAGATGAATATACACAACACTACAATTTAAATTGCCTTGATAATTCGGAAGAACTCTCCGCGAATAAGTTGTAGTCAAACTCAGTCTCTGTTGACAGAACAGCATGAAACCTTCGAAGAATTCTTGTCCAATTGTTGATGATAGGCAATTTTTAACGATCTTGAGCACAGAGAAGACTCTTTCACAAGAAACTTGAGTGCAAGATAGCGTAAATATGAACTTATACGCCACATGTAGTAAATCATACATCGAACATTTTGATTTTAGTTCATGCAACAATTCAAGAGCGCATTCAAGAGCAATTCAAGAGCAATTCAAGAACTTTCAGCATTTTTGCTTATCGTCGCATATCTTTCTAGTTTCAATCATCTCGTCGAAGTCGTTATAAAAGACTGTTTCCATAGACTCCTCTAAGATGGTTTGTTTACGCC
The DNA here is from genome assembly GCA_006491805.2 of Dysdera silvatica. NCBI lineage: Eukaryota > Metazoa > Arthropoda > Arachnida > Araneae > Dysderidae > Dysdera > Dysdera silvatica. The sequence goes on from QLNU02015003.1 coordinate 62,770,047, forward strand.
ATTGTTGTAGCTTGAGTTCAGAAATAGGATCGTTAAGATCTCCACTCAAGTGAGTCATTTGGGTGACAATCCACTAAATCCTGTTAAAAAGAAACCGAATTAGCATCTGATGCTGAACACAATCAGGACTGTAATCATCAAAGTACACTGCAATCTGAAGTTTATCTTCATCATTTCAATTATGATGTCAAGCCTCTTACCTACGAATTTCTCCTGCATGAATTCGGAGAATCGTCTGTCACTTATGTAAATTTGTTCAAATTCTGCTCTTTTTGAGAAGACTCCTTTGTTCGTTGTTTATATCGAAACAAGCATTCTCTAGTGGGACTCAAGAAGGAAAACCGTAGTGCTTTGTATCAAGCCAAAGAAATCGTTGACGGTCTTACATGATTCATTTGCATCAGTCATCACAAGATTCAAAACATGAGCTTGAAAATGCACCTGTTCCTTCCTGTAGATCTAATTTTCGGGGTAATTTTTCTCTGTTCAGCATAAAATTGTAACCAAAAATCAGGCGGGGATTTATGATGGTGGCGCAGGCTGCCCTCCCCTTTTATTAACAAATAACATAAGCTCTATGGAGAACAAAAGTGAATGTTGGGCCCCTCCTTTTAAAAACTGTTGTCGCAACAGCCAGAAACGAAGGAGCAAAAATTTGGGGGGAGACACCGTGCCTATCGCTCGTGTCTCTTCTTTTAACGAATTTGAGACCATAATTCACTTTCCTATTTTTTTATATATTAGTTTATTATAATTAGTTTAATACTAATTATTAACAAAATGAGTCCGAAAATTTTAATTTGCCGTCAGCAATATTCAGATGTACACCCCCATACGAAAATGACCTCGAATCGGCACTGGCCATATATTTATAATTCGCTGTATCTACTCTAAGTGTATATATATATATATATATCAGGGTTTTTTTTGAAGTTCATAATGGATACAATGGGATTGAGAATTTCTTACTATAGTTCTGCATCACGCATATTAATTAGCCATAAGGAATGTTTCCAAGTTTTGTTCCTTTGTATAGCTATGATTCATAATTTTTTGCAAAAGTCGTTTTCATATTTGTAAAATTATAAAAATGGATCGAAAGGATATAGATTAAATCATTTGAAGCAAAAGCACTAATGTCGTAGACGGGTTTGTGACCCTTCTCCGAAATTAAAGGTCTTTAATGGCACCAACACTCTTCCGGGATTAGTAATATTGCATAATCGAGACAATATTCCCATTTTTAAATGCGTATTTATAGACTAATAGAATCTCTTTAAACTGAATAGTTCCAATTCGCAGAGCAAAACCTTAGATTTTACTGGTGCTTTATGCTCAGAAACACAATACAATAAACACACAAACATCGATAAACTTAAATAATTATTATAGTTACATGTATATATATATGAAGGTTATTGTACATATAGCATAGCTTTGGGGGTTCGTCTAAAGAACTGCGTAAAACAAAACCGATGTCGTTAGGATCAGCATGTGTTTGATTACTATCTGTCAATATACATGGCTTCGAATTGCATAAAGCTTCATCAAGCTTTGCCTCCAAGTAAACGGATGCATATTTTTAAAGTCGTCATTATGTTTTGGTTTCTTCGCAAAAAAATAAAATAATGCTCTTTTTCTTTTTTATTTCCTTCCATCGCAAAGAAAACTGTGGTAGTGTTTCTTGTTATGAAGGGAAGGAAGGTTTTCAAATAGCTGAAATAATACTGATTAGTAGCTGATTATTGATTCTGATATTGACATTGTAAAGGTTACGAAAGGCCTCGAAGAAAGTGAGCATGAATGGTAAAAAAACATTTTCAATTAATCGCCCTTCGGAAATGAGAATTTTTAAACAACTTCTCACACGTCGACATTTTGGAGGGAAATGTATTGGTGTGATGTCGCGGATTTCAGCATGTGGAGTTCCTATGTATCCCTCTCCCCTTTGGGAACTCAAGAAGAAGGGAGTCATGTTTTTTTCTTTAAGGGAAGAAAATGACAATTTAGTCGCAAAACTTTCCAACTCCTCATCCCATCGCGGTTGCGACTCTCCACAACTTGACTAAAAATTAATGTGACAGACCGCATTCCGCATTGCAAATGCATCTGATTTCTTAATCACACCACGTATGGTTAAGGGACTGTCCATCTTACACACTGAAATTAGAATGGGAGGTCAAATTTCACTCTTATCCTTGGAGTAGAAAAAGAGACTCGAGAAAAGGACTGTGCTTTTCAAATGTTTTGTTTTTATTACTTTCTTCCTTCCTGTAGGAAATCGGTGTGTTTCCAATTTTTGACACAACAAGCGGTGTTTGTACACTTAGTAAGTTTCTGTGAAGGTTGCAACTAACCCCGGAGACATTTCAGGCATAATTGTATTTTCCATTCATTTTATAACTGAAACACTTTTTTTAATGCAAATTTTTTCAGCAGTAAAAACTCAATGAGGGTTATAACCCCACTGCATACATCATTATAAGTGCACACCGTTAATGAGGTTTACAAATTATATATATTACACACATATCCTTTAATGATATTTTAATTTTGTATAATTTTTGCATTTACTTTCCTTTATCAAAAAATTATTCAAAGATTTCGTGGGTGGGGGGGACGTGCCCAGTATGCCCTATACTATATTTGCAGCCTTAACTTGCTACATTGACAAGACGTAGAGAAGTATGATTCCAACAGTGTATATAGTTCGCCCCTTACGTTAAAAAATTAATTGAAGATACATTTCGTTCCAACATGTGATTCACATCCTCATTCGTCTAGCGGTCCAAGACACTCCGGGCTAAACGGAGGGACCCTGGTTCGAATCCAGGATGGGGAAAGCGTCTCTTTTTCTCCAAAATTACACAAGCTCTAGTTTGAGCTGTAATTAAAACGTGGGTGGCAGAAATTATTGTATAAGACACATTTCGTACATAAAGCATTAAAAAATGCTCAAATGCATAAAACAGAGGTATATTTGTGCAATGAAAATTTGCTATTTGGGTCATTTTCAGAAAAAGTACAATTTGATGTCCTGTGCTCTTAAACTTTATACCGTTCAAGATATGTAATTTCTGTGAAAACATAAATTTTCTTCATTTTTTTTCCTTATAAGGCACATACCAAATGAATAGTTAAGACTTAAAGAAAATTATATGAAATAAATAATAAAAATTAATTATTGAATATTTCAATGGAAGCCACATTTGTCCTATACCTAGAATTTGATTTTCAGCATGTCATGTTTTCGCTGTACAGTCACCATTTCTATGGCTGTAAGCGATTTCATAGTTTTTCAAATTTAAGTTTTCAGTATTTTTCATTAATAGTCCTGTAAAATAAATTTTAAGTACAAAAATTTAAGACATAAAATTGCCCTACATGTTTAGATCACCGGTCTAACAACTACTATTTTTAGCTTTCGGTTTTGCAAAAATAAACAAATTATGGAAAATTGTACATTTTAGGTTGGCTTCATTAATTGTAAACAATTAGTCGTTGAAATAAGTGACAACATGCAATTCATTCTGTGAAAAAAGAAAAAGTTGCTCGAAGTTCAGGTGGGTTCTCGTATTATGTGTCACTGAACTAACAAGTGTTTTATTCAACATGCACTAATAATTTCACTTCAGTTGGATGATTTGTAATACAACAGCAAATATATAAAATTTAACATCATGAATCATAATCCAACTTTTTAAAATAAGGAATAAAACATTGCAACTTGAGAAATGTCACTGGTCTAACGGTCACTGGCCTAACAGTAACTGGAGATGGATCGTTCGTGACCGAACGGGTCTTTTTGAACTATTCCAAACATTTAATATTTTAATAAATGTTGTTTTAACTGAGTGTAATTACTGCATTTTTTCAATACTATATTTCTGCACCAACAAGTGGAAAATATAGGTAATCCCGCATGCAAAATGATAATAATAAACACAATTCATATTTGTTCATGTAGCTATTATTGGTTCCACCAGAATTTAGTGGAAACAATCATTTTTGCTTGCATTTTAATTCATTTGGATTTTTAGAATTGAAAGAAAAGATTGAAAGGGTGGAGGATTGATCATTTTGCACAAAAACAACTATTCAGGACAAAAAAAAACTTTCTCTTTTATTTCCTCTATAGGTGAAGTTCTTATTATCGATGTTGTTATTGAGAAACTGACTTATCACTTTATCAATTTTTATTTTCCTAAGAAAAGAATTCCAAAAACATTTTACTCAACAATTAATAAATTAAAAAACAACAGTTGTATTCTGGCTGGAGATGCAAACGCATAACATTCTCTTTGGGGAGGTAAATCAATGTGTAGTTCTGATAAAGTTTTAGCATATTGGATTTTAAGCTCAGACACGTTCTGTTTGAATAATGGTGAACCTACATATTTTGCCAGTCCTAATAAATTTTCGAGCATAGATTTAACTTCAAACTCTAATTTCAACTGTATATTCAACTGGAAATTTATAGACAGGTTAACAGTGACCAACCTGTACAAACTTTTTTATAAATGAACAACGAAGAAGTGAAAAGTGCTCTCCAGTGGTCAGAAGGTGTAAAATTGCGAATTTCAAAGCAATTGCTAAAGAAATCAATATTTAGAGTAATCAAGGAAAAACTTTTAATTATGAGGATTTCTGTTCAAATTTCCAAACATGTTTAAAAAAACAGACGATTACGAAAAAATATCATATTTCATCAAAATGCTCCTTAGTGGTCCACTAAATGCAATTTCCCTTTAGCAAAAAAATAAAAAGAAAGAAAGAAAGAAAGGAAAGAAAGAAAAGGAAAGAAAAAAGAAAATCATTAAAAACAGCCAGGAAATCATTGATTGAGTCGGATTGATTTGCTTATAAAAATGGTCTGCAAAGCTTACTGAACAAATTAAGTATGAAAAAGAAATCCTACTGGGAAAGAATTTCACACAATCCAAATGAAAAAGACATTACGTTTAAAATTCTTTGCAGTTTAAAAAGAAATTGGGATATTGTAGATTCAAACGTCTTAGCATTGGATATTGTAGATTAATGAGATTAAAGTTCAAGCTGAAGAGTTTGGAAATTTTTTTCACTTATGTATTTTATCAAACCTATCCCAACGAATTTATCAAATACTGAATTTCAATGGATTGATCAGGATTTTTGTGTCAATGAACTAATAATATGTTTAAAAGGATTAAAGATAAAGTCGGCTGCTGGTCCAGATTCCGTAACAAATTGGATTTTTAAAAACTTATCTTACAACAATCTAACCAAAATTACCAAGTTCTTCAATAATATACGGACAGATAACAACATTCAACCCTTCTGATTGGAAAATATCGTTTATTGTTCCTATCCCTGCTGAATTCATTCTCTCCTAATTTCAGGTATATTTTTCAGCTTGTTATTTCGAATAAATCCTATCTCTTTGCTCTTTTGGACTTTATTTGCAGTGCTTTCTTCTGTCAAGAGTAGTGTCATCTCCTGTATCTTCATTTAAGTGCGTCCTGGGCAGAAAAGCTAAATGCATCTGCCATAACCTGCTCTGGTGAAGTTCATCAGTGCAGGAATGAAACCAAGCAAGAAAGGTGGACGGATTCCTGCATCTCTGGGAATACAGTTCCGGTTGAGCGGACAATTTTTCCAAATCTTCATCTGTGCATACAAAAAAAAAATATATATATATACATCACCGTGTCCTGTTTTTCCATAAAAGTTATTTGACATCACATATTCTGAGAGTTTATTGCATCGTTGGGGGTGCTCTCTTGTCGTCTGCTATGAAATAATCAATGCACTGGCTTCCGCAATGCATGTACGTCATACAGGCATATGCAAGTGGGCGGACTTGACGGGAGTCATAACCTCTCGTTAAGCATGAATATATCGTATAATATACTGTGAATTTTTATATACAAATTGTAGGCCCTCATTTTCTGCGTATGCTGTTGCACATACTGCTAATTATTGTTTATCATTTTGATCGGAAAATTTATCTATTAGCACGTGATGAATTTGAGATCCGTAATAAAAATGACAGATGCCTTTGGTCAATATTCTTATCAACTGTTTAGTGACTTTCTAACTTTGATTGAAAAATTGGCTGCTTTAGTTCTGTAGGAAGAAGGATGAAGTGGGACTGGCTTTTATTGTTGATTTCCTTATTGTTTTGTTTGAATGGTGTGTTTGTTAAATTTACCCTTTATTTTTACAACCAATCAGTTGCAATAAATATTTGAAATACTATTTTTTTAAAACTGTTAAAAAATTACATCTAGTTTTTAAAAATTCTGTAAAACTACAAACGTATCCCCTGTTTTGTTGCCAACTCGTCTCCAAAACTGATGTTATACTCTTAAAATGGAGGGAAAGTTTTGTGGAGTGTTAAAAATGCACATGGTAGTTGTAGTATCGTAGCGCCCATTTGTGCTAGTGATGGTTTGGGAGTTGTAGCGATAGGATGTGCGAATGTTTAAATGTTTTTATTTTTGTAACGGATTGGAATTGATAGTATGTTTCGGATGGAGAGGTTTGAGAAGGTATGGGAAGAAGCGGTTCAAGGAGATATGGGAGGAAAAGATTAGAAGAGGTATGGGGAGAAAGAGGTTAGAGGAGGTATGGAGGGAAAAAGGGGAGATCAGGGGGTATGTGGAGTATCACAATGTCGGCGATGAAAAGCTATTGGACTCGTACTTCGCAAATCCGCGTTGACTAGCTGTTGGACTCGTAATTTGCAGAAGGTATGAGGGGAACGTGGAGCATCACCATGTCGGCACTGAAAAGCTGTTTAATGTGTACTCCTCAGAGTAGGCTATATGCGGAGGTGACATTGCAAAGAGGAAATGATTCCAAAAGCCATAAAAAATCAATGCTTAAAGACAGAAGTTTTTTTGGTTAAAAAAATCTGAAAAGAGTATAATAGGTAGTAAACTCAGTATAACAGGTAATTACTCCTTAAAAAAGTATGGCGGCCGGGAAGCGAGCGCACGATGACGTAATCCGGAAAGGAGGTTGCCGCGACAGGGTTGCCACGTCTTGACGACAAATCGCACAGGGGATATACGTGTAGTTTGGCCAAAAACTCAATTCCAATTTGTAAAAAAAAGTATTGAAATTGAATAAAATGTAAGTGTTTTGTTAGCACATTTACATAGTGTGTAGAAATATATACCTTTTTCTTTTTTGCACAAGTAAATCCAAAAAAATTGGAAGTAGGTAGTGTCTTTATATTCCCAGTAAGGAAGGAAGGGGCAAAGCCCACAAAATGAATAGATCAGAAGGATGTTCGTTACACTGTTGCTATTGCACAAGAATTTTAATTATCAAGACATGTGTAAAAAATGTGTAAAGCAAAACTATTACTATAAAGAAATTAATCCTTCATTTAGCATAAACAGGAACATAGTATTTAGCTATTGACATTATTGTGCAACTAATATGTAGGACATTCAAAGTGTTGTTGGATACAGCTAAACTTACCAAAGAAAATGTAATGTTCTTGCACCATACACTAGCTCGTACTTTCATTGGACTACACCAGCTGGCGGAACAATACAGGACGCATTCATTTTCTGTGAACGTCCTTGAAAGCAGACGAAGTATAGTCATTTGAGCAGTGATAATGGATTTGGACAGAAGTGCATTTCAAGCTATGATTTTGTATGATTTTAAAAAGGGTTTAACACCGGAGAAATGTTTCCAAATGCTGTCAAGTACTTTTCCTGATCCAAACCTTTCTGAGCAACAGTTTTCAACTGCTTCGCGGAATTTAAAAAGGGCAGAATTTTCCTATGTTATAACCCTTGTGCATGAAGACCATCAACCTCAGTAATGTCAGAAAACATTGCTGCTGTGACCAAACTAGTGAAACAAGATCCCCATATCACACACTTCAAAATAACGGAGATCATAAGCATAAGTTCGCGGAGTGTTAACAGCATCCTCCATGATAACCTTGCACTAATGAATTATTGGTTTAGATGGGTCCCGCATTATCTGTCTGAGGAGTAAAAAGACACGTGTGTGGATTGTGCCATTTTGTGTTGGAAAAATTTAGAGTAGGAACGTCATAACGTGTGTCAAGGATACTAACTGGTGACAAAACATAGATTTATTTTTTTGAGCCATAAACGAAACAACAATCATCTGCATGATGCTTTCCAGATGAAACTCATCTGACAAAAGTGAAAAAAGGGATGAAACGCTGGAAAGAAAATGTCAATGGTGAAAATGGGTCATATTGCAACTGTCCTTTAGAAACTCAACAGACAGTCACTGCTAATTGTTATGTTTCAACGTGCTTGCCGAAAAAGTTTTTTGAATGGTGGACAGAACGATGACCAAATTCCGGTACTCGTGGTTTATTGTTGCACCATGACAATGCGTTGGCTCACACTACAGCTTGAACTGTGGATTTTATAAAAGATAAATCAATAGCGATTTTGCCCCATCCACCTTACTCACCTGATCTTGCTCTGTGTGACTTTTTTATTTGCTTATGTGAAAAACTTGCTGTGTAAAACAAGATTTCCAACCCTAAAAACGGCTGTTGAAGCTTATGAAGGACATTTAATGAGCATTTTTAAAGAACAGTGGCAAGATTGATTTAAAACATGATTCTTGAGAATGAAAAAGTGCATACAGTTTTCTGGAGAGTACTTCGAGAAAACGTGACTAAAATTTTTTTAATCACTTGTATAATCTTTGTATATCTAAAAACTTTTTGAACGCCCCTCTTAGTACATGGTATTTCCAGGTTGACTGTGCCATCAGTACTAATAATGCCCCATTCTGTTTAAACTTAATTTTTGCAGTATTATAATATCAAAGGCTATCCCTTGGTCCTTGAAAATTTTAACAATTATGAAATCAGCTTTCAATCAATGTTAATAGTTAATTAGTATATGACACGTTACTCACGCAATTCTAGCCACTATTTCCAAAACTGGCAATCGGCACAAAGTGACTAGCCACCATGTTGTTTACAGCATTTGTGATTTTTCTCAATGCTTCCCTTCCCTTCCCTTCCTCTTCCCCCCCCCCAACCCTAAATAAAAAAAAGATAATCCTCCCCCTTCTCTTCTTCACCTTCTTTCCTCCTCTTTCCCCCTTTCTCTCTTCCCTCCCAACCCTAAAAGAGTAAAAAACAAGTAGGCACACATTTTCATCGGCTTCTTACACTTTGGACACTCGGATGTAATTAACCCCTCTTTCATGGCCCACTCAATCACACTTTTCTTACCTTCCATACTTAATCCATAGACAAATAGAAGATTTAGACAGTCAGACATTTTTCATGCAGCAAACAAAACAGAACTATTACAAACGTGAAGTAAATAGAAAATAACGTATTATATCACTTTTCACTGCATCCTACAGATGTGTGACATCATTCATCTATAATAAAACTTGTGTTGAATTTTATAAAATGCTCCTAACAAAGAAGACCCCCTTAAAAAAATTCACAGCTCTGAAAAATACAGCAGCTCTGCTTCTAATTGTTAAAATGAGAACTGTGGTATTGCATGCTATTATTCTGATTAATGTGTGAATAAATATACTTTCAATGGATTGCATTTGGGTCCAAGACCCTACCCCCCACCTCCCTCTGAAAGTAGACCTAGGTTTTCAAATTTAGCGTCCCTGATTCAGGGCTTAGAAATCTGGTCACCTTACATTAACACTATTTTTTTCAATACGCAGCCAATCCTGGGGACTTAGTGAGGTACTCATTTTTTCCACTTCTCACTGTTGCATGCTTTTCTGGTGCAACAGAACCTGATTCCAGGATTATCTTATATTTTTCTCAAGCATTAGTGTGGGGAGGGGAACACCCTCCTACAAAGCATTCACTAATTCGAGAAAATTACACTACAAAAAACCTGGAGACAACCTCTCCAACGTGACGTAAGGTTACCTACAACTATCCACTTTTGGCTACATTAGAAAAATTTGCCGATGGTGACGTCTAATGCATTTTCACCATTGTTTGATTAAAAAAATTCTAAATTGATGTTTCCTCAGTCTATATTGCCCCAATTACATTTCATTCGTTTCATTACAACTGCACAACAAATATAATTAATGCTTTAATTTACTTTTTATTTATTTTGAAATTAATTATGAATTCTCTTTTTATCTCTATGTTCTTGACTCTGTAGGTTCTGAATCACTTCCTTGTGCACCACGAGATTATGGCCTTGGTTCTGTGGTTTGTGTTTGTAACTCAACGTACTGTGATACATTGGAAGCTGTTATATATCCACCAATTGGAGATGCCATATTATATGAATCCAATAAAGCTGGGAAAAGATTCTTGAAGACCATTCTTAAATTTTCCCCAACTATAAAAGCAGGTATGTAATAAAGCTTTTATTAGTTTATTTCTTTAATGCATCATCGTCAACATACCATACCCAGTTCTTTAATTGGGTGAATTTTCCCACATAATTTTTTGTGCATGTATGTGAATCGCTGGTGTATACAGGAGGAGGAGGAGGAAGTTGATGGGAACTGTAACCCCACCTTGTGATGAAATTCTGTATATGGAGTTATAACTCTGTAACCACTCCCTTACAAACTTTCTACAATCACCTCTGGTGTGAGTGATCTCTCACTCTCTGTTATCTGTCATTTTAACAGCCCTCTTCTGTGAAAACATTTTTGCAGTAGTGGATAACTGTTCCAAGCTCTTCCACAATCAATAACAACAGTTCAATTTATTTGCTTCGAAACTTACGATAAAAATGTATTTAGTGTAACAGTAATTTTAACAGCAAACTATCTTTCTGAAAATTTTTTTGTCTATGTTGAGCTTGCTATTAATCTATCATATATGTATTTTTTTAGACCATATGCAGGATATGGTGGCAAAAGTTTGTACAGATTTAAAAAAAAAATCATAAAAAATGAAGAAATTGGTTTACCGAATTGCAATTTGCACCTTTAGGCTTGTCAAAGTGGTGGATTTTTCTGATACAAGAAAAAAAATGGTGAAAATTCTCACCGGTAGGTGACGCTATTTGGCACCCCGTTAACAAGATACACGTAAAAGATCTATATTTTACAGCAGATATTCATTTCTACTTGAAAATTTAAAACAACTACAAATATTCTATGTGCTCACCCCATATGTAAAAATAGTCTGCAATCAGGTGACAAAAACATTTACACTTGTGTGCAGCATGTCAATGTCGATGGTAGAGATTTCCCAGCATATGGCACTCTTCAATTTGGACAAGATAAATGGACTTTGAACATGCACCCCAGATTTTAGGTACCCCCAGGGCATAGCTAGATATTTTGCCAACCAGGACCAGTGACTGTCATTGCTGTAATTGTTGTGCCTGTCATCGTTTTTTAAAGGATAATTGCCATCCCCCGAACTGTGGTGCATGGAGAGACCTCCCTTTGCCCCCACTAGCTATGCTACTGTGTACCCCCATAACCAAAAATCCACAGGAGTCTGAAGATCTTGGGTGCCCATGCATTATTGAAGAAAACAGCTTATTATTCGCTCTTGATAAAACGTTCTGTCCAAAAACTGCCTTACACACGTTGTGATATGGGTAGGTGCTCCAGCTTGTGTAAATGTAATGGTATCTAGGAGCTGATTTTCAGGCAGATACGGCATAACGTCATCTTGCAGCATTTTTAAACAATGGTCTCCCGTTTCAAAGTCGCCAGCTTTGCATGGTTCCTGGAAAAAATAAGGACAAGGATTACTTTCAGTAATTCTTGTCCTTATTTCTGAATTATTGTCCTTATTGCTGAACCCACACCACACAGTGAGTCTCGGTGCATGCATCGGCGTTTTTACCTATGCATATGCTCAGATCCAGCAGTTATGCGTATTAACGTATCCATGTAAAGAAAAATGGGCCTCATTTGTCGAAAAGTTATTCAAAAGTCAGTGTGAATCATCGTCGTCGATCTTCTGCAAAATCCACGTAGCAAATTCCTTTCACTTTGCAGTATCGTTCGGCTTCAGGTCCTGTCAAGGTCTTAGCTTTTACAGGTATAACTTCAAGACTTTATACACTACTCGAAACACTCTGGTTCATGGTAAATCCATGTTCGTCGAATCCTCCCATATGCTGCATACAATGCTAGGTGACTGTGCTGCAAGGGCATCCATTTCTGTTGCTACCCTCCTGGTATGCTTCAGTTTCTGTAATTGGACCTCGGCATCCCTTAATTTTCTTTACTGATCTAAATTTCCATAATTCTTGTGCTGCTGATTCATCGTTGACATAAAAACATTTCCAAAAGTGCCTTTTTTACCAAAGCACTAATTCAATCCTCACACACTATTACAAAGGCAGAAGTGGATTAGAAGTTAGTTGTCGGTTACAATCCTCTTTTAAACCGATAAAATTTGCATATTTTCAGGAAAATATACTTTGAAGTGCCACCTACTGGTGATAATTTTCACTACTTTTTTTCTTATGTCAGAAAAACTGCACTTTGGTACAACCATTTCTTCATCTTTTATGATTTTTTAAAATCCGTGCGAACTTTCGACACACCCTGTAAATATATACAGTCAAATTCGATTCTAATGACAACTCAGTTACTACATCAGTATTCTGCAGTTTCCTTACTGATTATTTATATACAATTGTGCATCGATCAGTCGTCCCTTGATAAGTGTTGTTGTAACATACTTTGGATATACCGCATGATCCAAATTAAACAGGAAGTGTTTAGACCTCTCTGTAGGGAAAACTACTCTGTGTGATCCAAATTAAACAGGAGGTATTTAGACCTCTCTGTAGAGAAAACTACTCTGTCAATTTCACCCAAATTTCATACACATGCTCCCCTGAGTATGCGGTTTCGATTTCTGAAAGAAAAAATTGAGTTCATATTTCGGCCGCTAGAGGAGGAAATGGCGCTGCGGAGCAGGCAATTTACATATTACTTAACATGCGCAACATCCTCTGCCTATATAAGGAGTCGTGAAGCATTTTTCCACCATACGAGGACTCCGTCATGAAACTTACTTTACCAGATCGCGCGTTACTTGTTAAGCTCTTTTATCAACGAAATAACAATGCTTCTGCTGCATTTAAAGCATTTCGGCAGGTAAAAGGTTTACGCAGACGCACTCTCACAATTACAAATCTTCGAAAAATAATCTTGCATTCCGAAAAGAGCGGAACATTCGCCATTAAACCAGGACGATGCCGCAAACCAACTCGAGTGCAGCAATTTGAAGAGTTGCAACTGCAGTAGTTGAGCAGGAAGCAGCAAGTGCACATGGTAGCAGTAGTGCACGTGCGATATCACGGGAATTGGACATGCCATATACGACAGTGTGGAGAGTTATGAGAAATGTCCTGAAGTTTTATCCATATAAGATAGCCCACACTCAGCAATTGCTTTCTGGTGATAATGACGTGCGGAAAACATTTGCTTTGATGTTCATTGCTCGGATGACAGTGGATGATGAATGGCCTTGGCAGATACTGTGGAGTGATGAGGCCCATTTCCACTTGAATGGCGCTGTAAACACACGTAACTGCCGTATTTGGTCTGACACAAATCCCCACGTTCATCAACAAATTCTGTCGCATGCTCCAAAAGTGACAGTGTGGTGTGACTTCACCTCATCTTTCGTCATTGGTCCTTACTTCTTTGAAGAAAATTCAAGAAGTTTCAGTCAGAAGCAGATCACAAGAACGATTCTTTATGTTTGAACCAGGTCTCCATTACTTCAATCATCTGACCCCATCAACTGGTAAGGTGATTTCTATATGCAATGACATTGTAGTTTTTTTGGTTTTTTTTGAAGAAAAATGAAGTGGAAAATGCAAAAATAATTGCACTCGGATATGACGGAATTGTCCTTAACACAGGAAGCAAAGGCAGTGTTATTCATTTGCTTGAAAACAAGTTTAAAGAACTGCTTCAGTGACTTCCTTGTCCTCTGCACTTCAATGAGCTTCTGCTGAGATATATTTTCGAACATCTTAATGTCAATTTATTTAATTTTAGACATATTATAAAAATTGAAAAGAAATGAAAAAATTGATATTTTCAAAATTTTGGCCTCCTTGCAGTAAAAGATATGATTTTAACATAATGAAATTTTAATAGCACATTACTAACATCTTTATGCAGCTGTTGTGTTCTATTAGAAATCGTATTGCTATTTGTATAATTTAAAAAAAAAAATTGAGTAAAAACCGTGTTTTCTTCGATTTTTCGGAACTTTGGCCCCCTGCGGTGGCAAAAGATATTAACCGATTGACTTAATATTTTGCAAATTTATTTCTTATTACCTAAGGCAACTTTCCCCGCGCTATTATGCTTCGATTATGCATGCTTTGTTTTTTTCTACCTACCCTTAATATATATATATGTCCTACAGCCATCCACTTCTAAGAATACCAGCACTCGTCAGAGCGCTGCTTCACAAAACTTTTCAAAATCTCTACCAAAACCTTACCAGATTTTCAACTAAATCTTGAGTTGAGAGTATGGGCCTATGAGATTCTAACCCCCCCACCAATAGTTTAAGACAAATTGCAATTTTACATGTAATGTGTATATGAAGATAATATGCACTTGCCGTCCCCCCCAGTACTTTTGAAAACTCTAAGGTGATGGTTGAGAGTTACCATGTGGTGTCATTCAGTGGGGAGAGGGAGGGTATTTCTTGACATAAAACTGAGAACTTCCCCCTTCCTCTCTCTCATTATTATTCTTTCATTTGATAAAGGAAGAAGTCTAATATTCAAAAAGTTGTGTTCTCAAGCCTTACATCAGTATCAAACTAATAGATATTCATTTCTTTCTAGGTACCCCTGTTGTGAAAGTGATAAAAACGAAGAAGTATCAGACCATTTTAGGGTTTGGAGGAGCATTTACCGATTCTGCTGGAATTAATATTAACTCACTCCCATTACAGCAGCAAAACGATCTCATCAAAAGTTATTTTTCTCAAGAAGGTATTGGATTTAAAATGAGCATGTTCATGATGAATATAATCTGTAGCATATATGCTATAAACATAATTTATCTATCATAAATATGCATTTTTTTCACTTCCATTGCTAGTTCAATATTACGTTTTAGATTTGGTATATTATGAATTTGTGTAATATGTGATGAGGTTTAAAAGTAAACTGTTCCCAGTAAGGTGTTGCTGTGATGGTTATTGTATTATTTACTTACACTTTAGGCACACACATGACTAAACTATTTGAAATACCTTTTAATAACAAAAGCTAGTAAGTTTATTTTTATATTTCCAATTCATGATGTGAAGAGATTTCGCAAATGTACTCTTCTTTGAGTAACAGTGTCTTATCTAAAGGGTGAATTCTCACGAGGGTTCTGCTTTAATCAGCTACATTTTCTACTTATCTCTTTTTCGAATGGATGGAGAAAAAAAATCATTTGTTTGCTTCAATTTTTATCACAGTTTTTAAAAACATTGCTACATTTTACTTTTGCACATATTTTCGTGTTTAAATAATAATTTTATTATTTGGAAATCAATTAATTTCAAGGTGTTTCCATTGTGATGCCTCAACATTGCCATTCTTTTTCTAGGAACAGCTGAATTTCTGGATTTGCCCTGGTCCTGCAATAGTGCTTTAAATAGGAGTTTGCCATATAACTATAATTATGCAGTACTTCACAATTAAATAAATTGCATCAAATATGTGTTAAATTATTGGCCATACAACTGTGGTATTAATTACAATTATAGTAGCTTTATGTAACATTAATAGCGAATTATATTTTTGTGTAACATAAATAACAAATTATAGTATTTTGTGTAGTGTTAATTGCATATTATAGTATTTGTGTATCATTAATTGCATGTTATTGTAGTTTTGTATTATTTAAATTTTAAATAATCGCAATTTAAAATAATTGCAAATTGTATTTTATTATATTACTTGCAAATTATAGTATTTTATAGCATAAATTACAAATTATAGTATTTTATAGTATTAATTACAAATTATAGTTTTATATAACAGTAATTACAAATTATGGTAATTAAATATGAGGCATTGAAAACAACTGGTATAAATCACGAAAGTGAAGTTTTTGAGTTAAGTCCATGACAGTATTCCCTGGAGTTGCCTGCAACACTTGTACACTACAGTGTACTGGTGACAATAGTGTTATTAATTGCTGCAAGATAGTATCATGTTACTGTTGGTCAAAACGAAACTGGTCATCCAATTTGATGCAAATCCTTTTGTATCCCATTTAAGCAAAAATGGGCTTGTACCATTGTTATTTTCAAAGTCTCCTATAGTAATTACAAATTATGGCATTTATATCATATGAATTACAAATTATAATATTAATTCATAATAATTACGAGTATGTATGTATAACAAATGTATAGTGTATATTTCTCTCACATTATTAATTATTAGATCCGGAAAGGACATAATTTATTAGTTGAAATTCATTTTTGAATATGACTATCATGAGAATTTTTTAATTTGTTCTATGGCATGGGAAAGATTAAGGTTATGTTGTATGAAACACAGTCTTTTTATCTACAGGTGATATGAGATAGCAAGTTATCTCCAAGCCGTAATTATTCTGTCTTCTTTTTTTTTTATTAATAGTAATATAATGACATACAACAAGATGGTTAACCTTTAAAATTCCAGGATAGCTTAGATACATCTGTTGACTAAGAAGTGAAATTTCAAGCCATACTAGCAAGAATAGTTTTAATGGTTTAACAACACTCCTAATGAATCAGATGCCAAACCCTGGAAACACTTGTATGCTACACGTATTGCCATTTATGACTAGACAAAACAGTCACTGTTTATTTCAAGCATGATGAACCAACAAGAAATTTTTTTTGTTCTTTTCAATGGTTTTAAATTGTGCTTTAAAGAAAATATATCATTGAATATATTTCATTTTCAGGCTTGGAATACACGATGGGACGAGTCCCCATGGCTAGTTGCGACTGTTCAACACATCCGTATTCTTATGATGACGTTGACGGAGACATGAATTTAACAAACTTTAAATTAACCACTGAAGATTTAAAACTTAAAGTATATAAACTTATTTTTTAAAACTTACTAAGTATATTTAATGGGTTTTGCTCAATTTGATAATATAAATTAATGAAATTAACCGCGAGTTTGCAATTCATTATGAAAAGAGGTTTCTTGTGATTCTAATTTTTAATTTCCCTGTCTGTCACCCTCGTCAACGTATCAAATTTTATTCTAGTTGAATTCCAAATCTTTGCATCATGAGATTATGATTAATTCTGTATCAGATATTGATTTTTTTACATCGTTTCATTTTATGTTTAATATATTTTTAACATTGTAATTTTAATTTATTTTATTTTCAAAACTATATGTACCGTCTCACCTTGCGTGATGCAGAATGACCGTTATTGTTCTTGTGCTACAAAAATACAACCAACATCAAAATCTTTGCAAATTCAGTTACATAATTGATAACAATATAAAATTAATAAATTAAATATTTTGCATGTAAAGGATTTCTTTTAAAATCTAGAAAGATTATATGCAATTCATGTTCACGAACACTTTATTTTTTTTACATAATTTGTGCATTATTTATTTATATTATAGATTCCTTTCATTAAGCTTGCCCAATTAATGAGTGCACACAAATTATTACTTTTTGCCAGCCCGTGGAGTGCTCCAGGTTGGATGAAGACGAGTGGACAAATGAAAGGTCCTGGAACACTTAAGGGCCAACCAGGGGGGCCATATTACCAAACATGGGCCAATTATTTTGTGAGGTTAGCATCAGAAATATATATCTTTTTTTGTCCATAGATTCCCATTTTATTTACAATATGCTCCATACCACCTTAAAACTTGCATAAAATTATTTTTCTAATCTTCTCATAATAAAATTTGCCCTTTCTGTTGTCTATGATATTGATTCAACAATTATCTTTCCATATATTTAATAAAGACAATTGCTTTACATATGTTTAATAAAGACGAGTATCTTTCCATATACAGTAAAACCTCCATATAACGTACTTCCGTATAGCGAAATTCTCTATATAGCAAAGTTTTGGTAAATCCCCATGGTCGTTACATATGAAAGTGTTTCTATATAACGGAATAAATTTCTATATAACGACCAAAACAAAGTCTAGTGGTCACATAGAGGTCCCTAACACCGTTGGAATACAGTATGCACACTTAAAAACATCTATTTTTAAATGGTTGAATGTCATTTATGACAAACAGTCCTTTACTGTAAAGCGGGATTTTAACTGTGGTATTATATTGTAATACCCTGGTTCATGAATACATCGTTTCCACCTAGCGAATTTTCTATAGAATGGATTTTTTCATGGAACCATCCATTTCGTTATATGGAGGTTCTACTGTATTCAATAAAGACAATTACCTCACATATCTTTAATAAAGAGAATAATTATCTTTCCATATATTTAATAAAGACAATTACCTTACATATCTTTAATAAAGACAATAATTATCTTTCCATGTATTTAACAAATACAATTACCTTACATATCTTTAATAAAAACAATTATCTTTCCAACTATTCAATACTTTTCAGATGAATTCAATTCAACTTCTCACCATAATAGCTCCATAATTAAAATTTTCCATGCTTTTCAAACTTATTGGAGTAGATTTGGTCCCAAAAAAGTCTTAATTATGTGTAAGCAATCTATAGCGTAGTATTTTTTAGAAGTTAATTTAAACAATATTTAAATTACTTGAAATTTCTAAACAATAATACACTTTTTGGGAAAAAAAAAGCACCATGAAAAAATTATCTGCATTTATTGAAATTAAATATACATCCAGTACATACACAGGCAAGGAAACGATAAAAAAATTCAAGGTCATAGGACTCAATCATTGGCTAGGAATTGCATATTGAATGTTCAGATCAATAGTTGGTGAACCCCCCACCCAACTGGCGATGTATGCTTCTATACATCTAAGTAAGGAGTGATAATGGTTCTTAATGCCAACCTGCAACACATTCTGTCAGGTAGTGGCAGATTTCAAAGTAGGGATGCACATGTCTAGGGGCCACACTCATAGGGGGCGGCATCAAATTGCTTAAACATAAAATTGTCCAAACTTGACAACGTTGAAAAATAATTTTTCTTTTTATGACTGCCCTGTTTCCCCCCAATAGCGATGACATATACTGTCTGTTCACGAAAAGAAGTCCAATGGAACAGTTAGAAATAACGGGAGGTGACGTCACAAACGGGCTAGTTCATTACAGTAGAGGAAGACTAAAATTTGTGAACTGGTTTTTGATGAATGTTTGTCGGCACCAAAATCAAGTTCTGAAATTGCAGTCGTCCTCTGCTGTAATCAAAGAGGCTTTTTGGGACGTCACCTCCCATTGTTTCTTTCGCATTTTAACAGTAAGCGACTACTTTAACTTGCCTGCAAATATAAACTACAGAATCGAAAGACAAAGGGCCCTAAAAATTTTGGGCCCTGGGCATTTGCCCAGCGTACCCATTTATAAATCCAGGCTTAACACGCTTTTTATATATACTAATAGTAAATGAATGAATAATGAAAAACTTGACTGATAATGAAAAAATTCATGCAAGGATGCATACGTGTATTTTTCCAAAATACGCGAAATACACACAATAATATCAGGGGCTCCAGAAATCTGCACTAAAAAAATTATTAGGGGTTCAAAACATGTCTCAAATGCACGAAGTCGGATGATAGCAATAATTTCAAGTTGTATTTATTTATTTATTATGATACGTTTATTAGTTTGAATAATTGTATGAAAAATCTCCTTTACATATCAAATGTTAAGAGTATGATATGCGTTTCTTTTTTAACAAATATTCCTTTCTTAGTAAAGGAGGGAGGGGGCGGCAGTACAGGCTGTGCCTAAGGGCGGCAATTTTATAAATCCGCCACTGCTGCCAGGCATTCCTCACTCATTGCTTCCGATCTATAATATTTTACTGTGTTCAAATCTGGCAGCCTACCATATCCCACACCTGTTCAATTGGTGAAAAAGGTTCGATTGGTGACCTTGCTTGCCAAGAAGGAGTATCAACAGCATAAAAGCAGATCACATATATGCAAGCCATATGGGGTTTGGTGTTATCTTGTTAGAATATGGCTCCAGGCTGTTGTGTCATAAAGGGTAGTGCAAACAGTGGTAGAATGTCATCAACATCGTTGAGCTGTTAAAGTTGTATGCAGGGTGATGAGGGTATCTTGCTGTCATATAATATAGCATCCCACACCATCACACTAGGGGTAATGGCTATGTCTGTCTGTAAAATAAGGAGCTGGCCCTGGCACATCCACACATGAATTCAATGGTCGTCTGCTCCAAAACTGAAGCGGAATTCATCGCTGAACACTATGTGATACCAATCTGCTGGCAGCTATGATGATCGGCTATGACACCACTCCAGACAACTCTGTAAATGGTGTGGGGTTAAAGGCAGATATCTTAGAGACCACTGTGAGCATAATCCCATCTGAGCCAAGCATCGCAAGATGGTGGAAGGTGTCACGGGTGGTGTGGAAGAGACTGTAGCACATTGGCTGGCAGACAATGATGCCATTGGGTCTGCTCAGGCCTATCACACAACCAACCGATCTTGCTTTGCATTCCTGAATATTGGCCTTCCAGAGTCTTCATTCTGCCGATGAGTTCCTCGCAGAAACCATTGCTGCCAACACCTTTGCACAGCAGTGTCCGTATGATACAAGTGACAACCTGTTGCTTGGTAGGACAAACCAGCTTGACGTATCCTGACTATATGACCACGTTCGAAGTCATCCAATTGGCTATAAGGTCTTTGACAACGTCGTAATGGCATTATTGGTTGCGTCTCTAGGAAACTGCAACACTGAAAATGAGCAAAAATAAACCATCTGCAATTTTTACCTTTTTCATACGATGCCGGTTACGCTGTAGAAATGCACGCTATGATTGAAGTTAACACTCATTGGCTTTGAAAATTTAATCATTTGCATACTTGGTTTAAAGGAATTTGCATGATGCAAAATTTTAAGATAATCAAATTATAATTTAGGGGTGCTTTTTTTCCCAAAAGAGTGTATATAGACTGTAAGAAACTTCATTTAGCCACATCTTTTTTATGTGACTTTACTTTATGAGGATTTACTGCAAAAAGGTTTTTTCTTTTGATCATTGCAGATTTTTGCAGGAATACGAAAAACAGAATATTTCATTCTGGGGATTAACTGCTCAGAATGAGCCATTAGATGGGTTTATTCCTAACTTTTCCTTCCAAGCCATGGGATTCACAGCACAAATGCAAAGGGATTTCATCAAGTTCAACTTGGGTCCCACCCTCAAAAAAGCTGGGTTTGGCACTAAGAACGTGAAGTTAATGATTATGGATGATCAAAGGTTCTTGCTTCCTAAGTGGGCTGATACAGTAAGTTGCCTTCATTACTGTGCGCTTAGATATGAAAGCTTGTGGTTATTACTATGTTATATGACTGTGTACACTGTGAATCGTCTTCATTACTGTGTTTTCATGTCTGTGCAGTCACGCGGCCGAACAACTTACATCCCAATTATGATGCACACATTGTTTCATCATATTTATAGTCCAATTATCATAAAACTCCAAATACAGTAAACTCTTTCAATTATTTTATTCCAATTAACAACTATTTCTGTTTAACAATGGTATTTTGTGGTCCCAGAAAATGCTTTATAGAAGTACTACCACATTCCAATTAACATCCTTTCAGGTTTAACAACGTTTTTTGCCATCCCCTGAAAATCATTAATGGGAGAGCGTGCATGCATATTTGGATCATACAATTAGTTGCAAATTTTCTTCATTAGAAAAATAACGACCTTGTGTAGAATTCTGAGGGTATAGCAGATGAGGCAGTTGCCTCTAATGAAAGCTTAAGGGAGCACTAAATGAAATAACATGGGATTGTACTGCGTTCTGAGCAGGTATTTGTGTGTTAGAATTGAAGTAATATATAATTAATAATTTAAAACATCGATTCCTAGAAATTAACATCTTTTGGTAGAAGGGGACCATTTTGTACCTTTGCCTCATGCTCGAAAATTTCTGAGTTTAGCCCTGCCCTGAAAGGTTACCTTGTCTTTCTTTCTCTTTAACATTATTATACCCTAGTATCCAAACCTCCTTTATTTCAGACAATCAAAATTCTACTGTACTTTCGTAAGATTAAAAATTCACTTTCTTCAGAATGTAGTTATTGAAAGGTTTTTAATGGAATACGTGAGGTAAATTTTATACTTTGTTATTGCTATTATTTTACCATGTTTTGTCTAATAAACTTTAAAAACAGGTTCTTCCTTTCACATTTTATATATGTTAATGAACTTGAGTGTGTAACGATGTCAGTGTAACACCGAAGGGTGTTACGAACATTATTAGAAACCTTTATTGAATTGTCAAGGACTCTATTTGTACTTCATTACAGGTTTTGTTAGATCCTGTAGCCGCTCAGTATGTTTCTGGTATTGCTTTCCACTGGTATTTGAATTTCATAGCGCCACCCATATTGCTTGATATTGTGCATGACAAATATCCTGATATGTTACTGCTACCTAGCGAAGCTTGCACTGGATCCAATCCCTGGGACTATCCCAAAGTGGCACTGGGAAGTTGGGAACGTGGAGAGAAATATGCTAATGATATCGTTCAGGTATTCTACATAATGAAATTATGAACATCAGTACATATATAAGTTATGTTTACGAAACCTCTAATAAGAAAATAATTCATTGATAATCTGAATTATTATTATTATTCATCTTTATTCATATCAATGTACAACATATTACAATACGTGATTCATGAAACTTTGAATTTGATTAACGTATTACATTTAACTTAATACAAAATTATCTAAAAATAAAAATTAGGAAGCAATTGTACAAAGATATTGGAGACACCGGAAAAAGACCAGTTTAACTGATCTGACTAGTCCAGTGCCCCCCCATAAACATAAAATACCTGTTAACATCAGCACCATGCTATTTATTAATTAAGTAAATGTGTAATTTCAATAAATAAAAAACAGCAAAAAGAGAAATGGCTGAACATCGGTAAGGGGCAGAAAAATTCGAGGAAAAAATAATTTCTCGAACCATGCGCTTAAATTCTGAAAGGGAATGAATGTAAGGGAGGTTATGACCGATATAATTCCAAATTTTTGGACCAATATAGTTCAAAGAGGTTCCACCAATATTGGTACGAGTGTGTGGTATTCTAAACATAGGTATTGATCCAAGATCATATTGTGGAGTAAATGGAACCAAAGGTATTAAGTCCCCAAGATAATTGAAATTAATTCGTTTAAACATTAGAATGGACATTAAATAGCAATATAGTGAAGTTACTGGAATGATATTAAAAGATGAGTAAAATGTCAAAGGATCAGATCGATTAAATCGATTTGGAAAGAAAATTGTAAAAAATCTATTTTGAAGTCGTGATAATCTAACTGTGTTTGTACTCGTAGAAAGACCAAAGATCAAAACCCAAAATTGAATAATGAGGCCACTAACGAATGATAGAGCGTAAGAACAATCCTAGGTGGAAGAGAAGTCCTAAATCGCGTCATCATTCCAATGGTCCTTGAGACCTTTAGGCAAACATTATCATATTGGCGGTTCCAAAGCAGTTCTGCTGTGAAAGTTATACCCAAGAATTTTACCTCATCACAAAATTTTATTACAATACCATCATAAATAATAGGTAAAATTGGAAAATGTCACGTTTTGATCGTGTGAAAACCACAGTTGATGATTTATGTGTATTGATCGTAAGTTTATTAGCTAGAAATCACTCAGTCATATCATAGAGCACATTGTTAGCAATAACAATCAGATCCTCCAAACAGTCACCAACAAAAAGTATCATCTGCAAATAAAATTGTAGAAGGAATACATGAAAGGGATAGTAAATCATTAATGTAAATTAAGAATAGTGTGGGACCCAAAGGAGAACCCTGAGGAATACCAATATTGACCAAGAAAAGTTCAGAGGCACCACCAGTCATTGCAACAAACTGTCTTCGATTTTGAAGGAAAGATGAAAAGAGAGAATGAGTAACACCACGAATACCAATATATTTAAGTTTTTCAAGTAAAATATCATGAGAAACGGAATCAAAAGCTTTAGTTATATCTAAGAAGATTCCAATAGTAAACAGGCGATTATCAAGTGCAGAGGAAATAATATTATGGGCATGTAAAACTGCAGTCTCAATAGAAATCCCAGTACGAAACCCAAATTGATTAGGATGTAGAATATTAAAATGTTCAAGAATTTTAATTAGTCTAGTATTAAGTAATGACTCAAAAACTTTGGCAAA
>QLNU02015003.1:62794511-62810560 GCA_006491805.2 Dysdera silvatica
ACAACAGTAATTAAAAATAATTATGTATATTTAATGCATGTGTTAAACTGGTTTTATTATAATTATCGAATTGCAAGATTTACTCGTAGATTACAATTTCGTTACATCTTAATTTACAACCTAGTTTCAACTTGAATTATTTCATTCAAAGCTGGAGTCATAAGAAAGAGAGGGAGGGATCATGGAGTTGAAGTTCTCCACTCCTGATCAGACAGCAGGACAAATTGTTTCGGTTCACGCCATATAACATGATCTATCATAAATGTACTTGAGGCCCCTGATAATTCTTTAATCGCCACGTACATAATCTAAAGGTGTCAACTTTGGATAACTTTTTAAAAATATTTTGCAGCTACTAACTTCGTTTGCAGCACTATTTCCTGTAACTTACTATAGCGATATTTATAAATATACCGTAGCGATATATATACTTACTGTAGCGAAATATATACCCTGCTACTTGGGTCTTATTTGTTTTACTTTTTATCCCACCTTGACCATTGTTTGTGTACTGATTTACTATTGGGTATTGTTTTCAATGTTGCCATATCAACATTTCCATCCATGTGGCATGATTTCGTTAATAAAAATTGCAAAAATAAAGAATTTAATGTAATGCAAGCATATGTAAATGCAAACATTAAAAGCGACTAAGATTGCATGCAGGACATACATTTTCTGCCGCTTGGAAAGACATTCGGGGCAATGTCGGTAATGCATCAAAAGGGTGATTTAGTTATTGAAATTTTGCAGATTTAAACCAAGAGAAATCATTTTCTTGCTTTTAGGATTTGCTGCATTGGTCTGTAAGCTGGATTGACTGGAATCTGGCTCTAGACGTGCAAGGTGGACCCAGCTGGGTAAAGAACTACTTTGACGCTTCTATCATCGTTAATAAGAGCAGCAACGAATTCTATAAACAGCCCATGTATTATGCTTTAGCACACTTCAGGTATATATCGACAGGCACAATTTTACTAGTGAGAGAACAACCCAAAATTGCACTATAGCATATTAGCTAATATGTGATGAGCACAATTTCTGCAGAATATCAAAGTAACTTGGAACATAAATAAACTAGCAATTGCTGTTACTTAAATATCACTAAGTGTAAAAGTAATATTATTAAAAAGTCTTGGTGTGAAATTTCTTTAATTTATTTTTGTATATTACAACCAACCTTTAATAATTTCAGTAAATTCTTGCCTCGTGGCTCAGTACGGATTGGGTTGGAAGTCGATGCAAGCTATGGGAAACAACTCGACATTGTAGCGTTCCAAACGCCTGGAAGTGCTGTAGTTGTCATTATCGTAAATAGGTATCATAAATTCCTTTTATGTAATTATGTGCAGATATTTATTCCATGAGCATTTATGACAATAATTCTTAGATGCTTATAAAACATTTATAAGAATTCAAAATTACTTTAAAAAAAATATATCCGAGATGGTTAGTATGGTATATAATTTGAAATATTTATTGCAGAAACTCACATTTTAAAGCTTTTTAAGACCATGTTTCTCCAGAAAGCATTTTTTCTAGAACACATTTGTTCAAGAATCATTCTTTTTGGAACATATTTGTTCAAGAATATATTCTTTCTCACAGTGGCGGATTTATTAAATTGCCGCCCTTAGGCACAGTTTGTACTGCCGCCCCCTCCCTCCTTTACAGAGAAAGGAACATTTGTTAAAAAAACGCATATCATACTCTTAACATTTCATGTGTGAAGGCGAGTTTTCATATAATTATTCAAGCTAATAATAGTGGAAAATTATTGCTACGATAATCGCCAACTTCGCGGATTTGAGACACTTTTCGCGAATCCACAACAATTTTAGTATGGACTCCTGGAACCTCTGATAATTTGCCTATATTTTGCGTATTTGGGGAAAATACAGGTACACACAACCATGAATTTTATTTTTGTTATTAGTTTCTCATCATTCATTCGTTTCCTGGTAGTATGTATAAAAGGTGTGTCAAACCTGGATTTATAAATAGGTACTTTAGGCAAGTGTCTAGGATGCAGTTTTTTAAAAAGCTACGAATTCTTTTTTTTCTTGGGTCACATTTAGGTGTAAAGTGTGGGGGAGGGGTCTGGATAAAAAGTTTGAGAACCACTGGACTAATATATTAGTAGCTAATATTTAAAAAAAATATATTTATATATTTACGATTATATAATTTTTTATTTAAAATTAATAATTTATAATAATTTAATTATACTGCACTGTTGTGCTAAAAGCCCATTATCAACATTGGCCATCGTTTCATTTACCTCTAATGAGGCCTGGAAAATGTTTCCGTTCTAGCTTTTCTCAAAGTCACGAAATTAAAATCAACAACTAATGTTACAACTAGATGTATAAAACAGTACTGCATCCTGCTGTGTATAACGTTAGGCTATAAGTTATTCTGATTTCAGTTTGTTGTATATGTAACGGTGTTGATGTTTGTCACTGTTGCATTTATCCGCCTCTCATCGAAAGAGTTCCATCTTGAGTTGTTCATAACCTTGGACGAGGGAACATGTTCTCTTCTTGTAAAGCGTTATATTTTGTGTTGTAACTGTTATATATTGAATGTTATATAAGCTTTTTATGTAACATTTATATCAACTGTTATATATGCTATATATCAAAGATGTGCCGAATCGACATAGTCAACCCTGAAGTTTCTCCGGGCCACAACCTGTGACGCTATTCAGACTTTGAATCTCCCAAATCAAAAAGCCTTCACCGATGGATCATATGAATCATCTAAAAATATAGGAGGAGCTGCGGTCTTCGTCTCATCAAGCAAGCTTATTTACAAGTTTCAACACTAACAGTGCTTCTCTTCAATTAATGCAGTATTAATTGGTCTTTTTGAAGCTGCTAAATTGGTCCTGAATTTTGGTTCAACAGAAACTCGTGTATCTTCTGAAGACTCACAAGCTGCCCTGTTGGGTCTCTTTTCAGACCGTCACCAATGGAATTGCACTCCTATTATTCTGGACATGTTGAACATTTCGTCACAATGCACGCTTGCCCCAAAACCGTTAAACATTATGCTGGATCCTAGAATATGGAGATCACCCTCACAACGATGTGGCTGATCATTTCGCTCGCAGTGCATTGTGTAGCAATCATCAGTGCATAAAACCAACTTATCACAAACTCAGTTTATCTGGCTTTATTAGCAAAGTCAAGCCTTCTCTAACTGCAAACAAAATCTCAACATTCTCTCAATCAATAATGAGACATCATCGAGCGCTTTTTCCTGTTATTGGAAAGCCATTCTTCCTACCAATTGCAACCATGCTACATCTATATAAGAATTCATAGACATAGGCTTTGAATCTTCTATACCAACGATTTTGCTATTCCATATTGGAAAAGTACAATCGCCACTTTGCCTTCAATGTGCTGAAGGTGTAGTTGAAACTGCAGAACATCTCTTTTTACAGTGTAATGCTTTCGCACTGTTGAGAGGAGAACTTTTACATACCTGCTCACAACTTGGCTTTCCTGTTCCGCCGGATTTTAAGGTATTTTATGGGACCCACACCTCCACGCAGACTGTGCGCTGTTCTTCAAGCTGTCTTCCGTTTTCTGTCTGGTGTTGGGCACTACATTTAGTCCTGGACTCTCATCTCCAAAAGAAGATTCTACCTCTTCTTTCTTTCCTCATCTCTTGGACTATGTCACTCACTCTCCTGGAAAGTGCTGCTTGTTCAGCCAACATTTCCAGATTTATTTTTTTGCATACAAAATAACATCGTCAGTTTAAAACAAATGACCTATCTTTACTTCAAAGGCATGTTATAAGAATTTCGGCTTTCTGTTCGATTATTTTACTTTAAAAGACAACACACATACTTAAAATTCTTATTTCCTGAGTATTGAAACCCACAACGCTTGTCATCGCCAAATGTAATTAAATTAATGGTGACTGTTTTTAAAATAATTTGCATGTTTTTATTTTCTCATTCTATGTGCATTTTTATCATGTAATATACAGAGTGATTCAGAAAAGATGGAGGAAAACTTTAAAAGGTGATAGTACACATCAATACAAACAATTTTCATCAAAGAATGCATGACGGTCTAAAATGAAATGCAAATGTGCTAGCGTGTTTTGAAACGACTGCTTCACAAACGTTAAAGCGACATTCCTGTTGTGATTTATTGGGAGAAAAAGAACACCATGCATGCAAATGTAACCTAGGGAAGTAGAAGAAAAAACCGTAAGCAAATCTGCATCGCAGTGAGTAAAAGGCAGCGACGCCAGCCCTGTGAAGTTATTCCAGCATGCAACCGTTCTGACACTTGTAACGTACGGGATAATGGCATGCTTTAGTAATACTGAAAAAGCAGACGTGCATTTCATATACAGAGCTGCAAGCGGAAGTACCACAGAGGCAGCACGAATGTACGGTGAGCGTTTTGCCCAATCCGAAAACATTTGCACTCTTGCATCTGCAGTTATACGAAACAGGATACTTTCTTTCTTTCCGGTCTGATGTAGGTCATACAAGGACTGCCAGAACAGCAGGTGCGGAAGAAGCGATTTTGTGGACAGTGGCAAATCAGCCAACTACAAGCACATGAGCTATGGGCCGTGGCATTGGTGTACCACAATCCACGACATGGCGTGTCCTGAGAGGTGAAAGGTTGCACCCATACCATTTTCAATGAGTCCAAGTATTGACTGAAGAAGATACTTCTCGTTGCGTAGACTTCGCCCACTGGCTCATACAGCACAGTGCAGCATGTCCAGATTTTGTGGCGGCAACTGTTCTTTTCTCTGATGAATGCACTTATGCATATGATGGGGCATGTAATACCCACAATAAACGTGTCTGGGCGTCTGTAAATCCACATGCTCATCAGCGACGCTTCTCCGTCAGTGACCACCTAATAGGATCGTATCTTCTACCGGAACGCCTTGACATGGGCACCTGACATTTCTGCAAGAGGTGCAAACTTTCTGAAGGCTATTCTGACCTCCGGCTGCATATATGGTTCCAGCACGATGGAGCTCCAGCCCCTTTTGGGCGAGAAGTACGGCACTATCTGGACGTTACTTTTCCAAACCGATGGATCGGGCGAAGTGGTCCTGTAGTTTGGCTATCACAATCGCCCAATCTGTCATGTCTTGATTTTTTTTTATGGGGACAGCTGAAGAGTCTGGTGTATGAGACTCCTCTTGATTTTGAAGAGGATCTAATCGCGAGATTTTCGGCTGCTGCTGGGGAGGTTCATGATATCCCTGGAATATTCCAGAATGTTAGCCAATCCCTCCTTCGCCACTGTTCTTCTTGCATCACCATTTGTAGTCTCTCCTTTGAGCAAGTACTGTAAATATTCATTAAAATTGCTTTTTTTTTACCGTATACGTTATTCTTGTGTTTTCTCCTCAGTTTTAGTATATTGTGTCCTGTAATGCTTTTACATTTCATCTTAGACCATAAATTCTTTCATGAAAATTGTTTGCATTGGTGTGTACTCTATAGTCTGTTAAAGTTTTTCTCCATCTTTTCTGAATCACCCTGTATATATATAAAATGTTTTTCCATTAACTCTTTATGTACCGACAGAACATAACAGTTGAAAAAACAAAAAATGCATTAAGTCCTGGTCGATTTATTGGTATATTTAATGAAAATCATTTATCCTCTATTTATGGGTGATATTTTATGAACATTGTTCTATTGATTTAATATAATTTTTACCAAATTATGCAACTCAAAAATTGTGTAACGGTTGGGAACATTTTAAAAATTAGGTAAATAGAGAGCTAAAATGTAAGTGGTTTCAGTTCAGAGGTGTTCACTATTAGGGATGATTAGAGAAAAGAAAGCATTAGAACTGAGAACTGGAAAAGTGTCCGTTAAATAGAGGTATCTGCTATTAAAGGATGTCCACTGAAGAAGTTTTACTGTGTTACAGTAGTAAAAAAAAAGGTAGACACATCCATAAGTACATGCAATAATACCCTGAAGATGAAGTTTTTAAAAAAAAACTATTTTAGAATGTGATCATATAGAATTAATTACATTAGAATGTGATCTAACAAAAATAATAATATATTCTAAGGAATTTCGTGTGACTTAACTCCTAAGGTGTTAATAATAAAATACAAATAAATAACTTTTTATTATCACGAATTTTATAAAAATGAAATGAAACATTGCAGCATTAAATATGTACATACTATTTCATATCAGCCTCATACAAAATACCAGTTTATTAATGGATGCACTTTCCAATTTTAGATTCTGTCCATTAAAACATACGAAAACAGATTCTACTAATAAAATAATATTTTTCTGAATTCATTTTTTAAAATGCTTTCTGAAATTAGCTAGTGGCACTAAAGTAGGCAAAATTGCCAACTTTGGTAGCCCTTACTTGATTTACATAACAGATTGTAGCTTATGGCATTGAAAAATTTCAATTTTCTTAGTAACTGTAGGTTGTGCTTAAACTGAAATTCTTTTGTATCAAATAAACTGTATCATGAGTTAGAGCCATCAAATGGGGTCAAGGGGTTAACCAGGGTATGATCCCCAGTAGTATCGTCAAATGTCTGCCACTTTTCTGCTCATCATTATCTGGGATTCCCTTTGTAGCGGAGCAAAAACAACGTTGGCTTCTTAATCAACACTTTTCCACTAGAATCAAACTATCAGCTACAGAAGCTTATATGCTTTTATTGTCACAGAGATTGCCTTTTCATCTGTAGAACGTAAATTAAATTATCAGAAATGTATGTCACGTTATTTCTAAACTTGTATTCTGATTTTAGGCAAAATGTGGAAGTTCCAATAGTATTAGAGGATGAAGATATTGGATACTTAAGTGCTAGTGTAATGCCTCGTTCAATCCAGAGTTACGCATGGCTGTCGAATAGCGTAAACCTTTTGTAACAAAAAATTATTTGTATATTTTTTTTTCACTAAATTTTTGTTCTGTTGACTACTTCGGGATGAAGAATACCTAAATTCTCATGCACAATTGCTCTTATTGCTAAAAATATAAGCATTGTTTTGTTATATTTTATGTGTAACTTTGTTATATTGGAAAATAAATAATGATGAAAACCATCAATTGAAAAACATCAATTGATATGTGCGTAACTGTTACATTATTATATACTTATTGTGAGCTATAATTGTTTGATATTTATGTGTATGTGTTGGCGTATGTACATAACAGACAATTTCCCTTTCCTTAATGGAAAGTTTGAATTAGTTGGCAACATCCACTGAGCTGTTTATGTCTTGTTGGTTAACGGCAAAAAAAAACAACCAACCAGCTGACTGAAAAAAAAGTTCTGATTAACAGGATATTTCTGTATTAATGAGGTTTTGATTGACGAGACTACTGTATTAATAAAATACATCGCAAAACTAAACGTATGGAAAATCCCCAACATTAGATACCCCACGACAGGTTTCTCATTTGTTCCCATTGGGTATTTCCACGATTCCTTTTGGAGTTCCCACCGGGTTTTTCCATTCTGCGGGACTACTCGGATGAAGGGTTTTCCAGAAATTTCAAGTATAAAAAAGAGACAGAAACATAACATCGTCATTACTCCTGATGAAGGACTGCTGCTGATGCGTCCGAAAGCTTGAGTGATCTTTTTCATTGCTATTTTACCAGTGTTTAACCTTTTGTACATAAATTTCTTCCCTGATATTTTGTATCTTATTTCTATTAAATTAATCCAAACGTTATAACCACAAAAAATCACTTCAGTAACAGAATGTAAACTATTCCCTGAAAAATTGTCTCCTTTTCAACCACATGCCACCTTATTTACAATTCCCCACCCCTTTCACGTTAACTGTCAGATACCCTTCACATTCATAGGCTACAAGTTGAACTTTGTTTCTTGTTGTAAAGATATAATATTTTGCAATAATTCCCTGCTTTCTTTTAAACAAAGAAATTTTACAGTATTCAAAATTATTACAGATACGGTGCTTATTTTTGGATTTATTTTGTAACATGAAAAATATTTGAATTTTTGTTTTCAAAGTTCGAAAAATCAGTGCATTTCACCTTGCTTGGTGCAGAATGACTATTGTCTCCTTGCACCATAATCATTTTTTGTTTGAAGCAATCCTATGTTCTCTTGGCAGGATGTGATGATGCATTGTATGTTGCATCATCATTCCTCTAGTTCCTCTCTCTTTGGCCATTTCTTATGCTGAAGTTGAACTCTTGCAGAGGACCCACATCAATATACATGTCTGCTGTGATTGTTTTCTAGAATTATTGACACAACATGCCCACCATTTCTCTCCTCCTTTATACCACCTATTCTCCCCACAACATTTCTCACATGTCTAACTTTTGCGGGTGAAGGCTGATCTGGGAAGCACCATATCATGGATTAACACTTAGTTTACGGTTCAAACCAGAAAAATTCATCACCAGTTACAATATCCCAGACACTTTTGCTTATCCTATCTTTATATATATATATGATGTCACCATTCCACACAAATCTTCATTTGATCCTCTGTCAATTGATGGGAGATTTAAAGGGAACACTCAGGGTTCGTACTCTCTGGGTAAAAAAAAAAAAAATTTCACGACTTTTCCATGACTGTAAACTAAAAACATTTCGGGGCCGTAGAAACAATTCATGTTCACTTAAAATATAATTTTGACTCCCAGTATTAAATTAAATTCACAAATAAAAATGAAATATTAATTTTGACATGTATTCCACTGCAAAATACACTCTATAAGAAAAAAACGATGCATCAAGGTGTTGTCCGATTGCGATAAAAATTGGTGGATGTGAAGAACATACATAGAAAAAGAAACGATTAAAATTTCAGAACAATTGAATGATTTATTGCAGAGTTTGACCGTTACAAAGGGAGGAAGTCAATAAGGCGTTGGTCCACCTCTGGCCTGGATGCAAGCTGTCACCCGGCGTGGCATAGACTGATAAAGATCCCGGATGGTGTCCTGCGGAATTTCTTGCCAAATTGTCTCCAACTGTCGGGCTAAATCGTCAACATTCCGGGATGGTTGCAATCGCCTTCCCATAGCGTCCCAAATGTGCTCTATGGGAGAGAGATCAGGAGACCTAGCTTGCCAAGGAAGTGCTGGGCAAGCTTGAAGACAATTCATAGCGTAACGTGTGTGTGATCACATGCAGATATGCCAACCTGAGAAAGTAATCAATTAAAAAAAGGCAAGAATTTTCAGTAGTTCTCAGTAAAACCACACTCCTTTATTTCCCACAAAAATATTTTTTATAAGTAAAGCATCTGCATTGTTATAGAGCAGTACGAGTACCCACCCAACCCTTGAAACAACATGCATGTATCCCTGATAATATGACCCAACTGTGTGTGTTCATGCACTTACACAGTGATCATACTCTAATACCATTAGTATCAGGTTCGTAGCAGGAGAAATTACCTTTTGTATCAGTATCATAGCAAGAAAAATGGCTTTCGGTATCGATTTTATAGGAAAAAAAACTTTTGCATACGTTTTGTAGAAGAGAAAAAAACTTTTGCAGTTTTGCAGAAGATAAAACACCACAATTCTATTTCATTTTCATATCAGTTTTGTAGTGCGCAAAAAAATAGTTTAATCAAATGAATGAGCACAATAAAAATAAAAAGTCAAATGTTTCATTGAAAAAGTAAAACTTCATAAATATTAAGTTCTTTGTTTCTTTTTCTGTAATTTTGAAACCTCCTATTTCTCGAGGAGCTAAAATCGTTAAAACATGCAACTTAGCTTCTGTCAAAAACAAAAAAAAAAAGCTTGCTTTCCACTGCAAACATGTTATTTCTTTGGATGGAAATTTGTAGGTGCAAAGTGCGACTAATGACCGCTAAGTTTGTACCCTCCAGTAGGTGGTGTATCAGGGCAAAATTCCTCTATTTTGATGTAAAAATACTAAAAAATTAAAAAACAACAGTCACCAAGGGGCTGTCCGTGAACGATGTTGCACCTAAATGGTTGAGGGGTTCAAAAAAGCTGTGATACTTCGTGACAAGGGGGAGTTAATAAAACTGATATCACAAACACTACAAATTCTAAAACATACTTTTAGATTTTTTAAACAATTCTTTTTAATTGACTCGACAAGTGTTGTCTTGAAAAGAAAAACGCACTAACTTATATAACTTTGGTTCTATGGGACTGTATGAGTTACATCACTAGTTGGAATCGGCTTGAGGGAAGCAATTCCTTATACTGTCATTGAGTTTTATTACAATTAGCTATTTTACAACAGCTATATTATGAGTAATACAGATCATTGCAAGTTGTTTGCGTCTGTGGGAGCCGAAAGTATTGTGCGTTCGCGCAGACCTGACGCCTGATACCGTTAGCAGACGGGTTAGTCCATTGCAGTTTAGGGAAGGGCGTCTTGCCGAAACTGGTTTTTCGCGCGGGAAAAACCAGTTCCTCCAAGACGGCCTTCCCTAAACTGCAATGGACTAACCCGTCTGCTAACGGTATCACGCGCCAACTGAGCGCGAATGCACAGTACGATGTTCACAAGACTATGACGTCATGTTAACATGCCGAATAATCACTTACATTTTCCTAGGATAACAAAGATCCCTTTAGGTGCATTATGTGACCTGTGACAGGGGAGGAGGAGGGGGATGATTGGTAAAGTGTGACATTGTGTGACAGACAGGAGGGAGGGATCAAAAATAGTAAAAAAAAAGTGTGACATCGTTTATGGACAGCCCCTAATTAAACACATTTAAAACGTTCACAATTTTGCCCATAGGTGGCACATGAAGGACCAAATCGCACATCAAAAATCATCACTCAATATTAAAAGAATTTTGACTTAAAAAACGATTTTAAGTTCCAGAAACAGGCACCAGGTGGCGTTTTTTCACAGAATAGGATTATAAATTATGTAAATAAATTAAATATATTGATTAGTTAAATTTACTACTGAATTAATAAATAAGCCTATGTCTGTAGGTAAAAAAAAGCCAAAGGGGGAAATATTCCAAAATGTATGTCGCAAAATCGCGCGCTATTTTTTAAAGTATTCTGTGGAAATTCTTCTGAACTTTTAATGAAATGCTGCGAGTAAAAAGTTATTCAAAATATGGTAAAACTGCGAGTTCACATAAAAATTTAAAAACTTTCGATGCTTTGTAAAACAGCCATTCCTTACTACATATCATGATACACTTGCAGATAAATTTTTGTCAGACGATCCCCCACTCCCAACCTCAGCTGTTCCATAATCAGGGCTGCGTTTTATTTCGTTGTTTTGATCCAGATTCAAAGCAATTTGCACACATAAAGTTAGACCTAAAAAATAACAGAAGCAAGAGGACAAGTCGGAAGCGTCGCATCCAAACACGGAAGACGCGGGCCATCTGCAAAGTGTTTTTTTTTTAACTAAAAGACCATAAAAAATATGAAATTTGGAGGGGCCAGTAGAAAATTGATTGTGAGGATCTTATATAAGGTTTTCTGTAGTTTTCTTGATATCAACCGTAAAATCGTAAGGTGTAGTTAAAATCCGTACAAGTTGGAATCTCTGGACATGGTAACGCGCTGGGTGAGGTAGGCCACAAGCAGAGGCTGATTCCACTTCAAACCAAGAGCACACAAATACTCCCTCCTTCCCGCGTTTTGGGAGTTACATGGTCACATGCATTAGAAGACACTCTTGTATCGCAAAATGATGATTCGATTTCGCCCATGGGATTTTCACCACAGGCAGCATTTTTAATGTAGAACTTTAGAGTTTTAGGTTAAATTGCTTCCAAACAAATATTTCGTGACTTTACCATGACTTCCATATTTTTTTTTTTTTTTTTAATTCCATGACCTTCCCAGGCCTGGAAAATGCAAAATAGAATTCCATGAGTTTCCATGACCCGTATGAACCCCGAACATTGCACTGAGGAAAAACATTTTGATGCAGTAGCGAATTCAAGGTCCTGGAAATGATGTTTAGGGTCCTCGCAATTTCCTTATGCATAATTCGTGGACCTTTTGCGAGAGATTAAAAATTTTCAGCCTTCGATTCTGTAGTTGATGTACTCGGCCTTTTACATTTTGTGTCAGCTTCTAATGACCTTTTCCACCATTTAAACCCAGTGTAGCAAGTAAAAATGGTGGCACATCAAGGAACAATATTTGGAAATACTGGGGACAAACTTTGAAAATGCCCCTCTGCTTTTAACCCTTTAGAAAAACCATAAAAAATAACATATCAAGCTTTTCTGTTCAACAATATTGCGAGTAACCTTGACTCTTTCTCCCCGGTACAGAATATTATGCGGTCGCTCTGTTAAGTACTGCCATCACATATTGTCTTTTAAGGACATATGCTATACTATAATACAAAAACCTAAGAGCTTGATAATTTTTCCAACAAATACCTAAAAACTTTTTGAACATTCTACGTAATAAAAAAAAAAGCCAAGACAGCCACTGGTGAAATTTTTTATTAACATTTCTTTGGGTTTTGTATGGCTACAGATGCAATGTGGTCTACGTTACGTAACATATAGGAAAATAAAGGTAAGGTTGCACAGATTCAATTTTTACACATGGAAGACAATGTTACCCCAAGCAGGTATGCTGCTTCAACTTTTTTTTTTGTAAAATCCTAAACAGACATGAAATCACAGTGTATTATGAATACTGGGTACTACAGGGCTAACTGAAGTCAACAACACATCAGTATTAATACATAATAACTTGCCCCCAAAACAATCCAAAGTAATAAAGTTATTAAGATATGATACATCCAGTTACTAGTGGTTAATAAAAGTTCTCTGGATCTATTTATTATAAAAATCTTGAGTAATAGATCAAAGAATAGAAATTTCATAAATATAGTCGAA
The DNA here is from genome assembly GCA_006491805.2 of Dysdera silvatica. Lineage (NCBI taxonomy): Eukaryota > Metazoa > Arthropoda > Arachnida > Araneae > Dysderidae > Dysdera > Dysdera silvatica. The sequence goes on from QLNU02015003.1 coordinate 62,807,377, forward strand.
AAAGTTATGGAACTGTTCTTTGTTCTGTTGCTAAGTAAGCTATCATTAAGAAGCTAAAAAATTAAATTATTACAGTGCAATTGTGGATCAAGACAATTTAGTACAATAAGGATATCAACCAAGATTTCATACTCCAGATTTATGTCTCAGTGATTTTGACCACAGCTTTCAGGCTCATCAACCAATAAGCTTGTACACGAATGTACCATAATTTGTAGATCATGTTAAAACATTGGTCTATCAATTACACTTGTTAAGCCATTGGTCTACAAATTATATTTGTTAAGCCGTTGGTCTACAAATTATCCTTGTTATGCCATTGGTCTCATCCAGAATGGCCCACAGCAGTGGGCCATTCTGGATGAGACCAATGGCTTAACAAGGATGGCCCACAACAGTCTTGAGATATCAAATACACACAAATGCTCCGCATTTTATTGTGAATGCGCTCCAAAATATTTGATACACTGAAAACTGAAAGACAACTGTTGGCATGATTCTGTACAACCCTTCTCGCCACCCCTCAGCAGGCTAGCGCATGTAGCTTTTTGGAAGTAGGGAGTTGTATCTGGTAATTCGTGGGAGCAACAGCTCTCATGCTTGGAATAAAATGTTAATTGTCAAATCTCTGTATCTTGAATTGTAGCGACTTTACTTACAAGACTATTGTGTCTTTTAAGGAATAAGGCTATATTGTTGTTTACAGTACAAGACTATTTTGTCTTTTATAGAAAATTCAAAAATTACAGTCCATTACATAGATTAAGGAAAAGTGCCCGTCATTATCACCAGCGAAATAAGAGGATACCCGAAAGGACATCCCATGAAACATTACAACAACGAGTCATGTTTGATCCTATTTTTTACTTTCCAAAATATCGATTTTAGAAAAATAGGAGCAATATTTGAGCCAAAAGAGGAGATTATATATTTTTCGAAAACCGCAAACAATTGTATGAATGTATATAAAAATTAAAATTTCGATTCCCGCTTTTTCTTCCAACGTTGGGTTTAGACGAATCAATTCAATGTGAGCTTTCCAAAAATGCATATTTTAGAACAATAGGAACTTTTTTTTGGAAAAAAAATGGGACATTTTATTTTTTTCGAAAAACGCAAAAACTTGCATGCAAAAGTATGGAAAATTTTCAAAAATTTATTTTGCCTCATTTTCTTCCAATGTCGGATTCATACGAACCAGCTTATTGTGAGTGTTCCAAAAATATCGATTTCAGAACGATAGGACCATTATTTGGCCCAAAACGGGCCTTTTAAATTTTTTCGAAAATCGAAAAAAATTGCATATGAAAGTATGGAAAATTTTCGAAAATTTATTTTGCCTCAATTTGTTCCAAAGTTGGGTGTATACGAACCAGCTTATTGTGAGTGTTCCAAAAATATCGATTTCAGAACGATAGGAGCATTATTTGGCCCAAAACGGGACATTTAATTTTTTCTTAAATCAGACCCACACTTCACGCCAAATTCGCACAACAGTACCCACACCTGGACATCAGTATAGAAAGGATAACAACCCAACGCAGGAACATAATAACCAGAAATCTCTTAGCAGAGCCCATACTACAAAGGTTAAGAGATGAAGTCGCCAATGACCTGGCAAACACGTCAACCAGTGTGGCCAACCCTGAAGCACCAGCTATTGGCGCAAGAGAACCGCTCCAACCAAGCATAGAAGAAGAAGAGAGGAGGGACGTGGAGAAAATGGAAGAAGGTTTCCAATGTGCCCTGGCGGAATATGAAGGCTCGGATGCCACAACAAGGCCAAGAATACCACGTCAACCGGCATCTTGGAAACTGTGCAAAGCAACCAAGATCCTCAATGAACATACTCTACCACTACACCTACAGAACCACAACTCCCTACAGGAAATACACACCGCCATATACTGTGCAGCAGTAGCGGCATCACGCGCCAATGGGTACGAAGTAAGGAACGAAGGCCGAAGTAACAGAGGAAACAAAGCCCAACCACCATGGCAAGTGAGACTGCAAAAAAGAATAGAAGAGCTCCGCAGCAGCATAGGGCGAATAACCCAGTACATGCAGGGAAATAGGGGTAAGAAATTAGTGAGGAAAGTGAAGATGGCCCTTAAGAGAAATAGGATTCATACAAGACACGAAGAGCCCAATAAACACATCAGCGAATATCTGGATACCCTCAAACAAAAACTGGGTGTATACGCCAGAAGACTCCGAAGATACAAAGACTATACCAACAGAAAACAACAGAACATGCAATTTTAAGAAAACCAGAAGGCCATCTACAGGAAGCTTCGAGAGACACCAGCGAACCAAGACAAATACGAAGCCCCAAAGCCAGCAGAAATAGAGACCTTCTGGAAGACACTATGGTCCAATGAAGTACAGCACAAAAGCGCCCCCTGGATTCAGCAAGAAATGGAGGCTACGAGAGGAATAGAGGAGATGGAGTATACGGGCATCACGATAGAGGAACTCCAGCAGGTAATCCAACGTACGCACAACTGGAAAGCCCCGGGTATTGACGGCATACACAACTTCTGGTACAAGAAATTTACCAGCGCCCATGGCCCATTAGCCAAGGAACTTACGGCGATAATTGAAGACCCCAGCAAAATGCCTGAATTCCTCTGCAAGGGAATAACTTACCTCCTACCGAAGGACCAGGATACCAGTAACCCAGCGAAATACCGACCCATTACGTGCCTTAACACCCTGTACAAGATACTCACGGGGTGCATCTCTGAAAAAATAAGCCGGCACAGCGAAAGCAACAACTTAATGACGGAAGAACAAAAGGGATGCCAGAAAGGGACTCTGGGATGTAAAGAGCAGCTTACCATCGACTCAGTTATCCTGGAACAAGCAAGAAAACAAAAGCGAAAACTCAACACCGCATACATAGACTACAAGAAGGCTTTCGACTCTGTTCCACACTCGTGGCTCCTTGAAATACTCAGCATATACAAAGTGCATCCCTCAATCATCCGATTCCTACAGAGCAGCATGAAACAATGGAGAACCCGGTTACAGCTAAACACGCCAGACAGTAAAATAGAATCGGCCGAGATCCCCATCCGCCGCGGAATCTTTCAAGGAGACGCACTAAGCCCCCAGTGGTTCTGCTTGGCGTTAAACCCCTTGTCAAGGATGCTGAACGCAAGTAAATACGGATACATGCTGA
>QLNU02015003.1:62820885-62870200 GCA_006491805.2 Dysdera silvatica
CTAAATTGATGTTTCCTCAGTCTATATTGCCCCAATTACATTTCATTCGTTTCATTACAACTGCACAACAAATATAATTAATGCTTTAATTTACTTTTTATTTATTTTGAAATTAATTATGAATTCTCTTTTTATCTCTATGTTCTTGACTCTGTAGGTTCTGAATCACTTCCTTGTGCACCACGAGATTATGGCCATGGTTCTGTGGTTTGCGTTTGTAACTCAACGTACTGTGATACATTGGAAGCTGTTATATATCCACCAATTGGAGATGCCATATTATATGAATCCAATAAAGCTGGGAAAAGATTCTCGAAGACCATTCTTAAATTTTCCCCAACTATAAAAGCAGGTATGTAATAAAGCTTTTATTAGTTTATTTCTTTAATGCATCATCGTCAACATACCATACCCAGGTCTTTAATTGGGTGAATTTTCCCACATAATTTTTTGTGCATGTATGTGAATCGCTGGTGTATACAGGAGGAGGAGGAAGTTGATGGGAACTGTAACCCCACCTTGTGATGAAATTCTGTATATGGAGTTATAACTCTGTAACCACTCCCTTACAAACTTTCTACAATCACCTCTGGTGTGAGTGATCTCTCACTCTCTGTTATCTGTCATTTTAACAGCCCTCTTCTGTGAAAACATTTTTGCAGTAGTGGATAACTGTTCCAAGCTCTTCCACAATCAATAACAACAGTTCAATTTATTTGCTTCGAAACTTACGATAAAAATGTATTTAGTGTAACAGTAATTTTAACAGCAAACTATCTTTCTGAAATTTTTTTTGTCTATGTTGAGCTTGCTATTAATCTATCATATATGTATTTTTTTAGACCATATGCAGGATATGGTGGCAAAAGTTTGTACAGATTTTAAAAAAAAATCATAAAAAATGAAGAAATTGGTTTACCGAATTGCAGTTTGCACCTTTAGGCTTGTCAAAGTGGTGGATTTTTCTGATACAAGAAAAAAAATGGTGAAAATTCTCACCGGTAGGTGACGCTATTTGGCACCCCGTTAACAAGATACACGTAAAAGATCTATATTTTACAGCAGATATTCATTTCTACTTGAAAATTTAAAACAACTACAAATATTCTATGTGCTCACCCCATATGTAAAAATAGTCTGCAATCAGGTGACAAAAACATTTACACTTGCGTGCAGCATGTCAATGTCGATAGTAGAGATTTCCCAGCATATGGCACTCTTCAATTTGGACAAGATAAATGGACTTTGAACATGCACCCCAGATTTTAGGTACCCCCAGGGCATAGCTAGATATTTTGCCAACCGGGGCAATTGACTATCATTGCTGTAATTGTTGTGCCTGTCATTGTTTTTTAAATGATAATTGCCATCCCCCGAATTGTGGTGCATGGAGAGACCTTCCTTTGCCCCCCACTAGCTAGGCTACTGTGCACCTCCATAACCAAAAATCCATAGGAGTCTGAAGACCTTGGGTGCCCATGCATTATTGAAGAAAACAGGTTATTATTCGCTCTTGATAAAACGTTCTGTCCAAAAACTGCCTTACATGCGTTGTGATATGGGTAGGGTAGGTGCTCCAGCTTGTGTAAATGTAATGGTATCTTGGAGCTGATTTTCAGGCAGATATGACACAACGTTAACATTGCAGCATTTTTAAACAATGGTCTCCAGTTTCAAAGTCGCCAGTTTTGCATGGTTCCTGGAAGAAATAAGGAATTTCTGAATTATTGTCCTTATTGCTGAACCCACACCATACAGTGAGTCTTGGTGCATGCAACGACGTTTCTACATATGCATATTCTCAGATCAAGCAGTTATGCATATTAACGGATCCATGTAAAGAAAAATGGGCCTCATTTGTCCAAAAGTTATTCAAAAGTCAGTGTGAATCATCGTCGATCTTCTGCAAAGTCCACTCAGCAAATTCCTTTCACTTTGCAATATCGTTCGGCTTCAGGTCCTGTCAAGGTCTTAGCTTTTACAGGTATAACTTCAAGACTTTATACACGACTCGAAACACAATTTTGCTAATTTTTTTTAAAATTATACAAACATAGCAATACAATTTCTATTAGAATGCAGCAGCTGCATCAAGATGTTAGTAATGTGTCATTAAAATTATATTATGAGGAAATCATATCTTTTACCATCACAAGGGGGCCAAAATTTCGAAAAAATTACAAAAATGTAAATTTTTCGTTTCTTTTCAATTCTAATGATTTTTGTAATTTATCCAGATTTTTGAGAACTATTTCTAATAGACTCGGAAAGGCACTTTCCATTATCATTAATTTTGCATAGATGGTTTGTCATGATCAGTGTCATGTCAGTAGAATACTGAAAACATCTAGCTACTGCTGTACAATTACCTGCAGCTAAGCGTCATTATATTTTGTCGCCGATAAGGGGCAGACTTCCAAAATGGTGATTATTCTTTTATTTGGTTCAGTTTCTTACGCAACGGCAGTAAGATTCGACAGGTGTTGTTTTCTCGTATAAGAATCATTAAATTTTGGTAGAATTACAGTTTTTAGAATTACGTTTTGCAGTATAAATGGAAAATGGAAACACCCAAGAAATCAAATAAGTTGATAACTCGTTCTACTTTCACGTGTCCATTATTTGAAACCCCAAAAGAATGAACAGATTTCGAATTACCAATGCATGAAGATATATTGCCCTATTGTTTCCAAGAAAGATGTAATCTTGCACTGGAGGTCAGCAATCAAGAACCAAAGTTCTCCATGATTGCCAAAAACGTAGTTGAAAAAATTGAAAATGTTTACAATGAATCATCTAGTCCAACCGTTTCGCATAACCAAGTCACAGCAGTATTAAATAAATACCATGAAAATTATCGAAACCTGATGAAGTCTTACAAAAGAGACAAGGATAAATCGAAGTACCAGAGAAAAATTAATAATTTGGTGGATAGGGCCAGAAAGTCTCTATATGATATAGCCGCATGTAAATGCAAAGATTTTAACAACTGTAATTGTTAGAAACGAAATAAGGTTCCAGAAAGAGACTGTACATTTTTGCTTGATCAATGAATGATGAGACTGGGTTATATTGGTTAGATACTGTTGTACTTGTTGTCAGTTGGATACTGAATGTACTGCAGATATACAAAAGAGAATGCAAAGGAAAAACCGTCCAAGACAACGGATGATTCTAACATTAGAACAAATATCTGAAAATACCACCATGTATGTGGATGATTCTTCAATGGATGAATCGGCCGAAGTAATTGAAAGCAAAGTTACATCTGATGGAAGTGAGAGTGGTGGCCGGCAGCGAGATTTAAGTGAAACTGTGTGAAGCCAGTTCACCAAAACTCAAAATTATGGCAAATTTCTTTCTTATTTACTGAATGAGGTAAAAACCAGTTTCTTGACAAGTATAGGCCGTAAATTAATGTGTTTTGGTGAATTAGCTTCACACAGCTTCACTGGAATCTCGCCACTGGAAAGTGATGATTATAAACAAAGTGAAAGGGTTTCCAAATCTCCAAATATGTAGCTGAACCTTGCAACAACTTCAGTGTTAAGCGATAGATATGGTTTATCTGTCGGGGCTACTGCCACATTAGGATCAATAGTACTTCTGGACGTAGGTATCAAACGAAAATGATACATCAAAAGTTGTAGATAAGGCTAAAATCCAAAGAGAAAAACAGAAAATTAGATCTCAAATAATCAAAACATTTGATATTACAAGTTTGGACACTCCACTTGTGCTATACTTTGATATCCTTAAAGATAGAACTCTCTGTCAGGTTAAAGATGAAGCAAAATTTCATTGTAGCGAGATCAAGGAAGAACGTATCTCTTTGATACTTGAACCAGGTCTCCATTATTTCAATCATCTGACCCCATCAACTGGTAAGGTGATTTTTATATGCAATGACATTGCAGATTTTTTTTTTTTTTAAGAAAAATGAAGTGGAAAACGCAAAAATAATTGCACTCGGATATGATGGAATTGTCCTTAACACAGGAAGCAAAGGCAGTATTATTCATTTGCTTGAAAACAAGTTTAAAAAACTGCCTCAGTGACTTCCTTGTCCTTTGCACTTCAATAAGCTTCTGCTGAGATATATTTTCGAACATCTTAATGTAAATTTATTTAATTTTAGACATATTATAAAAATTGAAAAGAAATGAAAAAATTGACATTTTCAAAATTTTGGCCTCCTTGCGTCAGTAAAAGATATGATTTTAGCATAATGAAATTTTAATAGCACATTACTAACATCTTTATGAAGCTGTTGCATTCTATTAGAAATTGTATTGCTATTTGTATAATTTTTAAAAAAATTTAGTAAAAACCGTGTTTTCTGCGATTTTTTGGAACTTTGGCCCCCTTCGGTGGCAAAAGATATTAACCGATTGACTTAATATTTTGCAAATTTATTTCTTATTACCTAAGGCAACTTTCCCGTGCTATTGTGCTTCGATTATGCATGCTTTGTTTTTTTTCTACCTACCCCTAATATATATATATATATATATGTCCTACAGCCGTCCACTTCTAAGAATACCAGCACTCGTCAGAGCGCCGCTTCACGAAACTTTTCAAAATCTCTACCAAAACCTTACCAGATTTTCAACTAAATCTTGAGTTGAGAGTATGGGCTTAGAGTTATATGGGCCTATGGGATTCTAAGCCTTCCCCCTCTCCCACCAATAATTTAAGGCAAATTGCAATTTTACATGTAATGTGTATATGAAGATAATATGCACTTGCCGTCCCCCCCAGTACTTTTGAAAACTCTAAGGTGATGGTTGAGAGTTACCATGTGGTGTCATTCAGTGGGGAGAGGGAGGGTATTTCTTGACATAAAACTGAGAACTTCCCCCTTCCTCTCTCTCATTATTATTCTTTCATTTGATAAAGGAAGAAGTCTAATATTCAAAAAGTTGTGTTCTCAAGCCTTACATCAGTATCAAACTAATAGATAATCATTTCTTTCTAGGTACCCCTGTTGTGAAAGTGATAAAAACGAAGAAGTATCAGACCATTTTAGGGTTTGGAGGATCATTTACCGATTCTGCTGGAATTAATATTAACTCACTCCCATTACAGCAGCAAAACGATCTCATCAAAAGTTATTTTTCTCAAGAAGGTATTGGATTTAAAATGAACATTTTCATGATGAATATAATCTGTAGCATATATGCTATAAACATAATTTATCTATCATAAATATGCATTTTTTTTCACTTCCATTGCTAGTTCAATATTACGTTTTAGATTTGGTATATTATGAATTTGTGTAATATGTGATGAGGTTTAAAAGTAAACTGTTCCCAGTAAGGTGTTGCTGTGATGGTTATTGTATTATTTACTTACACTTTAGGCACACACATGACTAAACTATTTGAAATACCTTTTAATAACAAAAGCTAGTAAGTTTATTTTTATATTTCCAATTCATGATGTGAAGAGATTTCGCAAATGTACTCTTCTTTGAGTAACAGTGTCTTATCTAAAGGGTGAATTCTCACGAGGGTTCTGCTTTAATCAGCTACATTTTCTACTTATCTCTTTTTCGAATGGATGGAGAAAAAAAATCATTTGTTTGCTTCAATTTTTATCACAGTTTTTAAAAACATTGCTACATTTTACTTTTGCACATATTTTCGTGTTTAAATAATAATTTTATTATTTGGAAATCAATTAATTTCAAGGTGTTTCCATTGTGATGCCTCAACATTGCCATTCTTTTTCTAGGAACAGCTGAATTTCTGGATTTGCCCTGGTCCTGCAATAGTGCTTTAAATAGGAGTTTGCCATATAACTATAATTATGCAGTACTTCACAATTAAATAAATTGCATCAAATATGTGTTAAATTATTGGCCATACAACTGTGGTATTAATTACAAATTATAGTAGCTTTATGTAACATTAATGGCAAATTATATTTTTGTGTAACATAAATAACAAATTATAGTATTTTGTGCAGTGTTAATTGCATATTATAGTATTTGTGTATCATTAATTGCATGTTATTGTAGTTTTGTATTATTTAAATTTTAAATAATCGCAATTTAAAATAATTGCAAATTGTATTTTATTATATTACTTGCAAATTATAGTATTTTATAGCATAAATTACAAATTATAGTATTTTATAGTATTAATTAGAAATTATAGTTTTATATAACAGTAATTACAAATTATGGTATTTAAATATGAGGCACTGAAAACAACTGGTATAAATCACGAAAGTGAAGTTTTTGAGTTAAGTCCATGGAAGTACCCTCTGGGGTTGCCTTGTTGCCTGCAACACTGGTACACTACAGTGTACTGGTGACAATAGTGTGATTAATTGCTGCAGGATAGTATCACGTTACTGTTGGTCAAAACGAAACTGGTCGTCTAATTTGATGCAAATCCTTTTGTATCCCATTTTAAGCAAAAATGGGCTTGTACCATTGTTATTTTCAAGGCCTCCTATAGTAATTACAAATTATGGCATTTATATCATATGAATTACAAATTATAATATTAATCCATAATAATTACGAGTATGCATGTATAACAAATGTATGGTGTATATTTCTCTCACATTATTAATTATTAGATCCGGGAAGGACATAATTTATTAGTTGAAATTCATTTTTGAATCACTACTATCATGAGGATTTTTTTAATTTGTTCTATGGCATGGGAAAGGTTAAGGTTATGTTGTATGAAACACAATCTTTTTATCTGCAGGTGATATGAGATAGCAAGTTATCTCCAAGCCATAATTATTCTGTCTTCTTTTTTTTTTATTAATAGTAATATAATGACATACAGGCCTGCACAAAAGTTTAGACACAACACAAATTTGAGTATAACAAAATACTATTAAAACTGAAGAAGTAGGAACTTTAATATTACGAAGTATGAACACATGTAATATGCAAATTAAAAATTTGAGAACAGAAATCACATCAGTAGCGAACTTGCTGCAATATATAACTTAAAATAAGTAAAATATGTGGCACAAAAGTTTAGGCACAAACATAAATTTTAGCACTTGCATAAGGAAATGAACAATTTTAATAATCAATGTAGCCACCATTACTTCGTATTAGATTAAATACGCGGTCGTTCATTGAAAGCACAAGATTTTGAAAGGTTTCTGGTTCAAAATTAAACCACGCTTCTTCTATAGCCTTTTTAAGTTCTAAAACGGACGGATATTGCTTTCCATTGGCATACACAACATTCGTTAGTATGCCCCATACATTTTCGATGGGATTACAGTCAGGACTAAGAGCAGGCCAATCGAGAACTGTAATATTTTTAGCGCTCATCCATTCTTTTGTTGACCTGGATGTGTGGATGGACGCATTATCTTGTTGGAAAACCCAGTTTCGTCCACATAAAAGTTCGCCAAAAGGTAATAGGTGACTTTCAAGAGTTGCCTGGTATGCCTTGGAATCTTGTTTTCCATTCAAAAACGCCAAAGAAGTCTGTCCATTGAAGCTAAAGGCTCCCCAAACCATGACTGAACCTCCTCCTTGACGTCTGCTGAACCGACTTAAGGGGCGTTTTCGAAGATCGTGCCAGTAGTGCGAAAGGCCATCGGGACCATCTAAGTTCCACTTTTTTTCATCACTAAATAACACCTGCAGCCATTCGTCACTGTATGATATGTGCTGCCTTGCCCATTGTAGTCGTGCTTGTTTATGATGTAATTGCAAGCAGGGCTTGCGGCGCATTTTTGCATATCTCAAATGCCTGCATTCTACAATCCTTCTACGTATGGTTTCTCTTGACACTCGCATTGCTAACGTGTTTTTTATTTGATTTGCAGACAGGCTTTCATTTGAAGCCAATCTTCGTATTTGTCTATCATCCCGAATGCTGGTCACTCGAGGCCTCCCAGATCGTGATTTTGGTTGATACTGATCACCCCGGGATAACACTCGATAAATGCCTCGCTTTGAACGGTTCAATGCAACAGAAATTTGAGTAACAGATTTACCTTTAGTTTTCAGCCTCCAAATCTTCAAAATCTCGTCATTCGTAAATTGCTTTGACTTCGGCATCGTTCTAAGCATTCTAAATTATTTCAGGCCTTATATAACAACTCTGGGAAACGCCCCTTCGATCACTTGGGAACTTCGCGCCGTTAATTTGCATAAATCTGACATATGTGCCTAAACATTTGTGGCATGCAGATTCCAATATTACGGTGTTGGGATATTTTGTTTCAGTACTTTTGGTAATCTTTTAAGTTGCACAATTTATTATTGGTTCTAGGATTATTTAGATACAATATCGGCGAAGTTCAATGCAAATTCTCGCTTTTATTTATAATTTGCCTCTGTGTCTAAACTTTTGTGCAGGCCTGTACAACAAGATGGTTAACCTTTAAAATTCCAGGATAGCTTAGATACATCTGTTGGCTAAGAAGTGAAATTTCAAGCCATACTAGCAAGGATAGTTTTAATGGTTTAACAACACTCCTAATGAATCAGATGCCAAACCCCGGAAACACTTGTATGCTACACGTATTGCCATTTATGACTAGACAAAACAGTCACTGTTTATTTCAAGCATGATGAACCAACAAGAAATTTTTTTTTGTTCTTTTCAACGGTTTTAAACTGTGCTTTAAAGAAAATATATCGTTGAATATATTTCATTTTCAGGCTTGGAATACACGATGGGACGAGTCCCCATGGCTAGTTGCGACAGTTCAACACATCCTTATTCTTATGACGACGTTGACGGAGACATGAATTTAACAAACTTTAAGTTAACCACTGAAGATTTCAAACTTAAAGTATATAAACTTATTTTTTAAAACTTACTAAGTATATTTAATGAGTTTTGCTCAATTTGATAATATAAATTAACAAAATTAACCGCGAGTTTGCAATTCATTATGGAAAGAGGTTTCTTGTGATTCTAATTTTTAGTTTCCCTGTCTGCCACCCTCGTTAATGTATCAATTTTTACTCTAGTTGAATTCCAAATCTTTGCATCATGAGATTATGATTAATTCTTTATCAGATATTGATTTTTTTCAGTCTTATCTGATTTTATTACATCGTTTCATTTTATGTTTAATATATTTTTAACATTGTAATTTTAATTTATTTTATTTCCAAAACTATATGTACGGTCTCACCTGGCTTGATGCAGAATGACCGTTATTGTTCTTGCGCTACAAAAATACAACCAACATCAAAATCTTTGCAAATTCAGTTACATAATTTATAACAATATAAAATTAATAAATTAAATATTTTGCATGTATAGGATTTCTTTTAAAACCTAGAAAGATGTGCAATTCATGTTCATGAGCACTTTATTTTTTTTTACATAATTTGGGCATTATTTACTTATATTATAGATTCCTTTCATTAAGCTTGCCCAATTAATGAGTGCACATAAATTATTACTCGTTGCCAGCCCGTGGAGTGCTCCAGGTTGGATGAAGACGAGTGGAAAAACGAAAGGTCGTGGAACACTTAAGGGCCAACCGGGGGGGCCATATTACCAAACATGGGCCAACTATTTTGTGAGGTTAGCATCAGAAATATATCTGTCTTTTTTTTTGTCCATAGATTCCCATTTTATTTACAATATGCTCCATACCACCTTAAAACTTGCATAAAATTATTTTTCTAATCTTCTCATAATAAAATTTGCCCTTTCTGTTGTCTATGATATTGATTCAACAATTATCTTTCCATATATTTAATAAAGACAATTGCTTTACATATGTTTAATAAAGACGAGTATCTTTCCATATACAGTAAAACCTCCATATAACGTACTTCCGTATAGCGAAATTCTCTATATAGCAAAGTTTTGGTAAATCCCCATGGTCGTTACATATGAAAGTGTTTCTATATAACGGAATAAATTTCTATATAACGACCAAAACAAAGTCTAGTGGTCACATAGAGGTCCCTAACACCGTTGGAATACAGTATGCACACTTAAAAACATCTATTTTTAAATGGTTGAATGTCATTTATGACAAACAGTCCTTTACTGTAAAGCGGGATTTTAACTGTGGTATTATATTGTAATACCCTGGTTCATGAATACATCGTTTCCACCTAGCGAATTTTCTATAGAATGGATTTTTTCATGGAACCATCCATTTCGTTATATGGAGGTTCTACTGTATTCAATAAAGACAATTACCTCACATATCTTTAATAAAGAGAATAATTATCTTTCCATATATTTAATAAAGACAATTACCTTACATATCTTTAATAAAGACAATAATTATCTTTCCATGTATTTAACAAATACAATTACCTTACATATCTTTAATAAAAACAATTATCTTTCCAACTATTCAATACTTTTCAGATGAATTCAATTCAACTTCTCACCATAATAGCTCCATAATTAAAATTTTCCATGCTTTTCAAACTTATTGGAGTAGATTTGGTCCCAAAAAAGTCTTAATTATGTGTAAGCAATCTATAGCGTAGTATTTTTTAGAAGTTAATTTAAACAATATTTAAATTACTTGAAATTTCTAAACAATAATACACTTTTTGGGAAAAAAAAAGCACCATGAAAAAATTATCTGCATTTATTGAAATTAAATATACATCCAGTACATACACAGGCAAGGAAACGATAAAAAAATTCAAGGTCATAGGACTCAATCATTGGCTAGGAATTGCATATTGAATGTTCAGATCAATAGTTGGTGAACCCCCCACCCAACTGGCGATGTATGCTTCTATACATCTAAGTAAGGAGTGATAATGGTTCTTAATGCCAACCTGCAACACATTCTGTCAGGTAGTGGCAGATTTCAAAGTAGGGATGCACATGTCTAGGGGCCACACTCATAGGGGGCGGGATCAAAGTGCTTAAACATAGAATTGTCCAAACTCGACAACGCTGAAAAATAATTTTTCTTTTTATGACTGCCCTGTTTCCCCCCAATAGCGATGACATATACTGTCTGTTCACGAAAAGAAGTCCAATGGAACAGTTAGAAATAACGGGAGGTGACGTCACAAACGGGCTAGTTCATTACAGTAGAGGAAGACTAAAATTTGTGAACTGGTTTTTGATGAATGTTTGTCGGCACCAAAATCAAGTTCTGAAATTGCAGTCGTCCTCTGCTGTAATCAAAGAGGCTTTTTGGGACGTCACCTCCCATTGTTTCTTTCGCATTTTAACAGTAAGCGACTACTTTAACTTGCCTGCAAATATAAACTACAGAATCGAAAGACAAAGGGCCCTAAAAATTTTGGGCCCTGGGCATTTGCCCAGCGTACCCATTTATAAATCCAGGCTTAACACGCTTTTTATATATACTAATAGTAAATGAATGAATAATGAAAAACTTGACTGATAATGAAAAAATTCATGCAAGGATGCATACGTGTATTTTTCCAAAATACGCGAAATACACACAATAATATCAGGGGCTCCAGAAATCTGCACTAAAAAAATTATTAGGGGTTCAAAACATGTCTCAAATGCACGAAGTCGGATGATAGCAATAATTTCAAGTTGTATTTATTTATTTATTATGATACGTTTATTAGTTTGAATAATTGTATGAAAAATCTCCTTTACATATCAAATGTTAAGAGTATGATATGCGTTTCTTTTTTAACAAATATTCCTTTCTTAGTAAAGGAGGGAGGGGGCGGCAGTACAGGCTGTGCCTAAGGGCGGCAATTTTATAAATCCGCCACTGCTGCCAGGCATTCCTCACTCATTGCTTCCGATCTATAATATTTTACTGTGTTCAAATCTGGCAGCCTACCATATCCCACACCTGTTCAATTGGTGAAAAAGGTTCGATTGGTGACCTTGCTTGCCAAGAAGGAGTATCAACAGCATAAAAGCAGATCACATATATGCAAGCCATATGGGGTTTGGTGTTACCTTGTTAGAATATGGCTCCAGGCTGTTGTGTCATAAAGGGTAGTGCAAACAGTGGTAGAATGTCATCAACATCGTTGAGCTGTTAAAGTTGTATGCAGGGTGATGAGGGTATCTTGCTGTCATATAATATAGCATCCCACACCATCACACTAGGAGTAATGGCTATGTCTGTCTGTAAAATAAGGAGCTGGCCCTGGCACATCCACACATGAATTCAATGGTCGTCTGCTCCAAAACTGAAGCGGAATTCATCGCTGAACACTATGTGATACCAATCTGCTGGCAGCTATGATGATCGGCTATGACACCACTCCAGACAACTCTGTAAATGGTGTGGGGTTAAAGGCAGATATCTTAGAGACCACTGTGAGCATAATCCCATCTGAGCCAAGCATCGCAAGATGGTAGAAGGTGTCACGGGTGGTGTGGAAGAGACTGTAGCACATTGGCTGGCAGACAATGATGCCATTGGGTCTGCTCAGGCCTATCACACAACCAACCGATCTTGCTTTGCATTCCTGAATATTGGCCTTCCAGAGTCTTCATTCTGCCGATGAGTTCCTCGCAGAAACCATTGCTGCCAACACCTTTGCACAGCAGTGTCCGTATGATACAAGTGACAACCTGTTGCTTGGTAGGACAAACCAGCTTGACGTATCCTGACTATATGACCACGTTCGAAGTCATCCAATTGGTTATAAGGTCCTCGTCAACGTCGTAACGGCATTATTGGTTGCGTCTCTAGGAAACTGCAACACTGAAAATGAGCAAAAATAAATCATCCACAATTTTTACCTGTTTTATATGATGCCGGTTATGCTGTAGAAATGCAATCTATAATCGAAGTTAACAGTCATTGGCTTTGAAAATTTAATCATTTGCATACTTGGTTTAAAGGAATTTGCATGATGCAAAATTTTAAGATAATCAAATTATAATTTAGGGGTGCTTTTTTTCCCAAAAGAGTGTATATAGACTGTAAGAAACTTCATTTAGCCACATCTTTTTTATGTGACTTTACTTTATTTAAAGATTTACTGCAAAAAGGTTTTTCTTTCGATCATTGCAGATTTTTGCAGGAATATGAAAAACAGAATATTTCATTCTGGGGATTAACTGCTCAGAATGAGCCAATAAATGGGCTTATTCCTATGTTTTACTTCCAAGCCACAGGATTCACGGCACAAATGCAAAGAGATTTCATCAAGTTCAACTTGGGTCCCACCCTCAAAAAAGCTGGGTTTGGCACTAAGAACGTGAAGTTGATAATTATGGATGATCAAAGGTTCTTGCTTCCTTTGTGGGCTGGTATAGTAAGTTGCCTTTATTACTGTGCGCTTAGATATGAAAGCTTGTGGTTATTACTATGTTATATGACTGTGTACATGGTAAATCGTCTTCATTACTGTGTTTTCATGTCTGTGCAGTCACGCGAGCGAACAACTTACATCCCAATTATGATGCACACATTGTTTCTTCATCATATTTATAGTCCAATTATCATAAAATTCCAAATACAGTCAACTCTTTCAATTATTTTATTCCAATTAACAACTATTTCTGTTTAACAATGGTATTTTGTGGTCCCAGAAAATGCTTTATAGAAGTACTATCACATTCCAATTAACATCCTTTCAGGTTTAACAACGTTTTTTTTTGCCATCCCCTGAAAATCATTAATGGGAGAGCATACATATTTGGATCATAAAATTAGTTGCAAATTTCCTTCATGAGAAAAATAACGACCTTGTGTAGAATACTGAGCCTTTCTGAGGGTATAGCAGATGAAGCAGTTGCCTCTAATTAAAGCTTAAGGGAGCACTAAATGAAATAACATGGGATTGTACTGCATTCTGGGCAGGTATTTGTGTGTTAGAATTGAAGTAATATATAATTAATAATTTAAAACATCGATTCCTAGAAATTAACAGCTTTTGGTAGAAGGGGACCATTTTGTACCTTTGCCTCATGCTCGAAAATTTCTGAGTTTTCTGAGCTCGAGAATTTCTGAGCCCTGACCTGAAAGGTTACCTTGTCTTTCTTTCTCTTTAACCTTATTATACCCTAGTATCCAAACCTCCTTTATTTCAGACAATCAAAATTCTACTGTACTTTTGTAAGATTAAAAATTCACTTTCTTCAGAATGTAGTTATTGAAAGGTTTTTAATGGAATACCTGAGGTAAATTTTGTATTTTGTTATTGCTATTATTTTACCATGTTTTGTCTAATAAACTTTAAAAACAGGTTCTTCCTTTCACATTTTATATATGTTAATGAACTTGAGTGTGTAACGATGTCAGTGTAACACCGAAGGGTGTTACAAACATTATTAGAAACCTTTATTGAATTGTCAAGGACTTTATTTGTACTTCATTACAGGTTTTGTCAGATCCTGTAGCCGCTCAGTATGTTTCCGGTATTGCTTTCCACTGGTATTTGAAATTCCTAGCACCACCCATAGTGTTTGATATTGTGCATGACAAATATCCTGATATGTTACTGCTACTTACCGAAGCCTGCACTGGATCCAATCCCTGGGACTATCCCAAAGTGGCACTTGGAAGTTGGAAACGTGGAGAGAAATATGCTAATGATATCGTTCAGGTATTCTACCTTAATGAAATTATGAACATCAGTGCATATATGTATGTTATGATTACGAAACCTATAATAAGAAAATAATTCATTGATAATCTGAAATATTGTAACTAGAGGTAGCTCATTCCTCCCCTCCCCTAGAAAAATTGTAACCATCTCTGAAAAAACAAAAGTTACAAATGACTGCTATATGCTATGCATTAGGTTAAGTGTTCTAGCTGCACCTTCATAGAACTACCGAAAGGACTTATGATTTTTAGAATCCACTACTAGGAAAGCTGCACAAACAAAACGTAAGGTCTGTTAAGCTTCCTTAGACTTCTCAATATTGTCTGTTGAGCTCTATTAAAACTTTTTTAAACTACCCTTTAAACTTCATTAGAGTAACCCATTCAGCTCAAACCTCGTTTTTTTTCATCTGAACTTTCTTCCAAGCCATCTGCAGAATCGAGTTTTTTTGGGGGGGTTTTCTGGAAAGGGGATCACACCTAAAACTTAGACACACTGTTTGAAATTGACTAAGACCAGCCATCGAAATCCCTTATGGCATTATTAGGAACATCCATAAATTTTTCAAGGGGGGGGGGCGTTTTTTACCATAATAGTCATCTGTGTGCCTTTGATATCAGTAGTGTGTATGAATATAATTGCTGTTATAAGGTGTCTATAATTTATACAACAGTAATTAAAAATAATTATGTATATTTAATGCATGTGTTAAACTGGTTTTATTATAATTATCGAATTGCAAGATTTACTCGTAGATTACAATTTCGTTACATCTTAATTTACAACCTAGTTTCAACTTGAATTATTTCATTCAAAGCTGGAGTCATAAGAAAGAGAGGGAGGGATCATGGAGTTGAAGTTCTCCACTCCTGATCAGACAGCAGGACAAATTGTTTCGGTTCACGCCATATAACATGATCTATCATAAATGTACTTGAGGCCCCTGATAATTCTTTAATCGCCACGTACATAATCTAAAGGTGTCAACTTTGGATAACTTTTTAAAAATATTTTGCAGCTACTAACTTCGTTTGCAGCACTATTTCCTGTAACTTACTATAGCGATATTTATAAATATACCGTAGCGATATATATACTTACTATAGCGAAATATATACCCTGCTACTTGGGTCTTATTTGTTTTACTTTTTATCCCACCTTGACCATTGTTTGTGTACTGATTTACTATTGGGTATTGTTTTCAATGTTGCCATATCAACATTTCCATCCATGTGGCATGATTTCGTTAATAAAAATTGCAAAAATAAAGAATTTAATGTAATGCAAGCATATGTAAATGCAAACATTAAAAGCGACTAAGATTGCATGCAGGACATACATTTTCTGCCGCTTGGAAAGACATTCGGGGCAATGTCGGTAATGCATCAAAAGGGTGATTTAGTTATTGAAATTTTGCAGATTTAAACCAAGAGAAATCATTTTCTTGCTTTTAGGATTTGCTGCATTGGTCTGTAAGCTGGATTGACTGGAATCTGGCTCTAGACGTGCAAGGTGGACCCAGCTGGGTAAAGAACTACTTTGACGCTTCTATCATCGTTAATAAGAGCAGCAACGAATTCTATAAACAGCCCATGTATTATGCTTTAGCACACTTCAGGTATATATCGACAGGCACAATTTTACTAGTGAGAGAACAACCCAAAATTGCACTATAGCATATTAGCTAATATGTGATGAGCACAATTTCTGCAGAATATCAAAGTAACTTGGAACATAAATAAACTAGCAATTGCTGTTACTTAAATATCACTAAGTGTAAAAGTAATATTATTAAAAAGTCTTGGTGTGAAATTTCTTTAATTTATTTTTGTATATTACAACCAACCTTTAATAATTTCAGTAAATTCTTGCCTCGTGGCTCAGTACGGATTGGGTTGGAAGTCGATGCAAGCTATGGGAAACAACTCGACATTGTAGCGTTCCAAACGCCTGGAAGTGCTGTAGTTGTCATTATCGTAAATAGGTATCATAAATTCCTTTTATGTAATTATGTGCAGATATTTATTCCATGAGCATTTATGACAATAATTCTTAGATGCTTATAAAACATTTATAAGAATTCAAAATTACTTTAAAAAAAATATATCCGAGATGGTTAGTATGGTATATAATTTGAAATATTTATTGCAGAAACTCACATTTTAAAGCTTTTTAAGACCATGTTTCTCCAGAAAGCATTTTTTCTAGAACACATTTGTTCAAGAATCATTCTTTTTGGAACATATTTGTTCAAGAATATATTCTTTCTCACAGTGGCGGATTTATTAAATTGCCGCCCTTAGGCACAGTTTGTACTGCCGCCCCCTCCCTCCTTTACAGAGAAAGGAACATTTGTTAAAAAAACGCATATCATACTCTTAACATTTCATATGTGAAGGTGATTTTTCATATAATTATTCAAGCTAATAATAGTGGAAAATTATTGCTACGATAATCGCCAACTTCGTGGATTTGAGCCACTTTTGAATCCACAATAATTTTAGTATGGATTCCTGGAACCTCTGATGTTTTTGCGTATATTTTGCGTATTTGGGGAAAATACACGTACGCACAAGCATTAATTTTATTTTTGTTATTAGTTTCTCATCATTCATTCGTTTCCTGCTAGTATATATAAAAGGTGTGTCAAACCTGGATTTATAAATAGGTACTTTAGGCAAGTGTCTAGGCTGCAGTTTTTTAAAAAGCTACAAATTCTTTTTTTTCTTGGGTCACATTTTGGGCGTAAAGTGTGGGGGGGTTCTGGATAAAAAGTTTAAAGGAAAGGTTTAAAGTTCTGGACTAAAAGTTAAAGAAGAAAACCACTTGACTAATATATCAATAGCTAATATTTAAAAAAAATATATTTATATATTTACGATTATATAATTTTTTATTTAAAAATAATAATTTATAATAATTTAATTATACTGCACTGTTGTGCTAAAAGCCCATTATCAACATTGGCCATCGTTTCATTTACCTCTAATGAGGCCTGGAAAATGTTTCCGTTCTAGCTTTTCTCAAAGTCACGAAATTAAAATCAACAACTAATGTTACAACTAGATGTATAAAACAGTACTGCATCCTGCTGTGTATAACGTTAGGCTATAAGTTATTCTGATTTCAGTTTGTTGTATATGTAACGGTGTTGATGTTTGTCACTGTTGCATTTATCCGCCTCTCATCGAAAGAGTTCCATCTTGAGTTGTTCATAACCTTGGACGAGGGAACATGTTCTCTTCTTGTAAAGCGTTATATTTTGTGTTGTAACTGTTATATATTGAATGTTATATAAGCTTTTTATGTAACATTTATATCAACTGTTATATATGCTATATATCAAAGATGTGCCGAATCGACATAGTCAACCCTGAAGTTTCTCCGGGCCACAACCTGTGACGCTATTCAGACTTTGAATCTCCCAAATCAAAAAGCCTTCACCGATGGATCATATGAATCATCTAAAAATATAGGAGGAGCTGCGGTCTTCGTCTCATCAAGCAAGCTTATTTACAAGTTTCAACACTAACAGTGCTTCTCTTCAATTAATGCAGTATTAATTGGTCTTTTTGAAGCTGCTAAATTGGTCCTGAATTTTGGTTCAACAGAAACTCGTGTATCTTCTGAAGACTCACAAGCTGCCCTGTTGGGTCTCTTTTCAGACCGTCACCAATGGAATTGCACTCCTATTATTCTGGACATGTTGAACATTTCGTCACAATGCACGCTTGCCCCAAAACCGTTAAACATTATGCTGGATCCTAGAATATGGAGATCACCCTCACAACGATGTGGCTGATCATTTCGCTCGCAGTGCATTGTGTAGCAATCATCAGTGCATAAAACCAACTTATCACAAACTCAGTTTATCTGGCTTTATTAGCAAAGTCAAGCCTTCTCTAACTGCAAACAAAATCTCAACATTCTCTCAATCAATAATGAGACATCATCGAGCGCTTTTTCCTGTTATTGGAAAGCCATTCTTCCTACCAATTGCAACCATGCTACATCTATATAAGAATTCATAGACATAGGCTTTGAATCTTCTATACCAACGATTTTGCTATTCCATATTGGAAAAGTACAATCGCCACTTTGCCTTCAATGTGCTGAAGGTGTAGTTGAAACTGCAGAACATCTCTTTTTACAGTGTAATGCTTTCGCACTGTTGAGAGGAGAACTTTTACATACCTGCTCACAACTTGGCTTTCCTGTTCCGCCGGATTTTAAGGTATTTTATGGGACCCACACCTCCACGCAGACTGTGCGCTGTTCTTCAAGCTGTCTTCCGTTTTCTGTCTGGTGTTGGGCACTACATTTAGTCCTGGACTCTCATCTCCAAAAGAAGATTCTACCTCTTCTTTCTTTCCTCATCTCTTGGACTATGTCACTCACTCTCCTGGAAAGTGCTGCTTGTTCAGCCAACATTTCCAGATTTATTTTTTTGCATACAAAATAACATCGTCAGTTTAAAACAAATGACCTATCTTTACTTCAAAGGCATGTTATAAGAATTTCGGCTTTCTGTTCGATTATTTTACTTTAAAAGACAACACACATACTTAAAATTCTTATTTCCTGAGTATTGAAACCCACAACGCTTGTCATCGCCAAATGTAATTAAATTAATGGTGACTGTTTTTAAAATAATTTGCATGTTTTTATTTTCTCATTCTATGTGCATTTTTATCATGTAATATACAGAGTGATTCAGAAAAGATGGAGGAAAACTTTAAAAGGTGATAGTACACATCAATACAAACAATTTTCATCAAAGAATGCATGACGGTCTAAAATGAAATGCAAATGTGCTAGCGTGTTTTGAAACGACTGCTTCACAAACGTTAAAGCGACATTCCTGTTGTGATTTATTGGGAGAAAAAGAACACCATGCATGCAAATGTAACCTAGGGAAGTAGAAGAAAAAACCGTAAGCAAATCTGCATCGCAGTGAGTAAAAGGCAGCGACGCCAGCCCTGTGAAGTTATTCCAGCATGCAACCGTTCTGACACTTGTAACGTACGGGATAATGGCATGCTTTAGTAATACTGAAAAAGCAGACGTGCATTTCATATACAGAGCTGCAAGCGGAAGTACCACAGAGGCAGCACGAATGTACGGTGAGCGTTTTGCCCAATCCGAAAACATTTGCACTCTTGCATCTGCAGTTATACGAAACAGGATACTTTCTTTCTTTCCGGTCTGATGTAGGTCATACAAGGACTGCCAGAACAGCAGGTGCGGAAGAAGCGATTTTGTGGACAGTGGCAAATCAGCCAACTACAAGCACATGAGCTATGGGCCGTGGCATTGGTGTACCACAATCCACGACATGGCGTGTCCTGAGAGGTGAAAGGTTGCACCCATACCATTTTCAATGAGTCCAAGTATTGACTGAAGAAGATACTTCTCGTTGCGTAGACTTCGCCCACTGGCTCATACAGCACAGTGCAGCATGTCCAGATTTTGTGGCGGCAACTGTTCTTTTCTCTGATGAATGCACTTATGCATATGATGGGGCATGTAATACCCACAATAAACGTGTCTGGGCGTCTGTAAATCCACATGCTCATCAGCGACGCTTCTCCATCAGTGTTTGGGCGGGAATCATCAGCGACCACCTAATAGGACCGTATCTTCTACCGGAACGCCTTGACATGGGCACCTGACGTTTCTGCAAGAGGTGCTGCCAAATTTTCTGAAGGATATTCTGACCTTCGGCCGCGTATATGGTTCCAGCACGATGGAGCTCCAGCCCCTTTTGGGCGAGAAGTACGACACTATCTGGACGTTACTTTTCCAAACCGATGGATCGGGCAAAGTGATCCTGTAGTTTGGCTACCACAATCACCCAATCTGTCATGTCTTGATTTCTTTTTATGGGGACAGCTGAAGAGTCTGGTGTATGAGACTCCTCTTGATTTTGAAGAGGATCTAATCGCGAGATTTTCGGCTGCTGCTGGGGAGGTTCATGATATGCCTGGAATATTCCAGAATGTTCGCCAATCCCTCCTTCGCCACTGTTCTTCTTGCATCACCATTTGTAGTCTCTCCTTTGAGCAAGTACTGTAAATATTCATTAAAATTGCTTTTTTTTTACCGTATACGTTATTCTTGTGTTTTCTCCTCAGTTTTAGTATATTGTGTCCTGTAATGCTTTTACATTTCATCTTAGACCATAAATTCTTTCATGAAAATTGTTTGCATTGGTGTGTACTCTATAGTCTGTTAAAGTTTTTCTCCATCTTTTCTGAATCACCCTGTATATATATAAAATGTTTTTCCATTAACTCTTTATGTACCGACAGAACATAACAGTTGAAAAAACAAAAAATGCATTAAGTCCTGGTCGATTTATTGGTATATTTAATGAAAATCATTTATCCTCTATTTATGGGTGATATTTTATGAACATTGTTCTATTGATTTAATATAATTTTTACCAAATTATGCAACTCAAAAATTGTGTAACGGTTGGGAACATTTTAAAAATTAGGTAAATAGAGAGCTAAAATGTAAGTGGTTTCAGTTCAGAGGTGTTCACTATTAGGGATGATTAGAGAAAAGAAAGCATTAGAACTGAGAACTGGAAAAGTGTCCGTTAAATAGAGGTATCTGCTATTAAAGGATGTCCACTGAAGAAGTTTTACTGTGTTACAGTAGTAAAAAAAAAGGTAGACACATCCATAAGTACATGCAATAATACCCTGAAGATGAAGTTTTTAAAAAAAAACTATTTTAGAATGTGATCATATAGAATTAATTACATTAGAATGTGATCTAACAAAAATAATAATATATTCTAAGGAATTTCGTGTGACTTAACTCCTAAGGTGTTAATAATAAAATACAAATAAATAACTTTTTATTATCACGAATTTTATAAAAATGAAATGAAACATTGCAGCATTAAATATGTACATACTATTTCATATCAGCCTCATACAAAATACCAGTTTATTAATGGATGCACTTTCCAATTTTAGATTCTGTCCATTAAAACATACGAAAACAGATTCTACTAATAAAATAATATTTTTCTGAATTCATTTTTTAAAATGCTTTCTGAAATTAGCTAGTGGCACTAAAGTAGGCAAAATTGCCAACTTTGGTAGCCCTTACTTGATTTACATAACAGATTGTAGCTTATGGCATTGAAAAATTTCAATTTTCTTAGTAACTGTAGGTTGTGCTTAAACTGAAATTCTTTTGTATCAAATAAACTGTATCATGAGTTAGAGCCATCAAATGGGGTCAAGGGGTTAACCAGGGTATGATCCCCAGTAGTATCGTCAAATGTCTGCCACTTTTCTGCTCATCATTATCTGGGATTCCCTTTGTAGCGGAGCAAAAACAACGTTGGCTTCTTAATCAACACTTTTCCACTAGAATCAAACTATCAGCTACAGAAGCTTATATGCTTTTATTGTCACAGAGATTGCCTTTTCATCTGTAGAACGTAAATTAAATTATCAGAAATGTATGTCACGTTATTTCTAAACTTGTATTCTGATTTTAGGCAAAATGTGGAAGTTCCAATAGTATTAGAGGATGAAGATATTGGATACTTAAGTGCTAGTGTAATGCCTCGTTCAATCCAGAGTTACGCATGGCTGTCGAATAGCGTAAACCTTTTGTAACAAAAAATTATTTGTATATTTTTTTTCACTAAATTTTTGTTCTGTTGACTACTTCGGGATGAAGAATACCTAAATTCTCATGCACAATTGCTCTTATTGCTAAAAATATAAGCATTGTTTTGTTATATTTTATGTGTAACTTTGTTATATTGGAAAATAAATAATGATGAAAACATCAATTGATATGTGTGTAACTGTTACATTATTATATACTTATTGTGAGC
Organism: Dysdera silvatica; assembly: GCA_006491805.2. Classification (NCBI taxonomy): domain Eukaryota; kingdom Metazoa; phylum Arthropoda; class Arachnida; order Araneae; family Dysderidae; genus Dysdera; species Dysdera silvatica. The sequence goes on from QLNU02015003.1 coordinate 62,843,250, forward strand.
TATAATTGTTTGATATTTATGTGTATGTGTTGGCGTATGTACATAAAAGACAATTTCCCTTTCCTTAATGGAAAATTTGAATTAGTTGGCAACATCCACTGAGCTGTTTATGTCTTGTTGGTTAACGGCCATTAAAAAAAAAAACCAAAAAAAACCAACCAGCTGACTGAAAAAAAAGTTCGGATTAACAGGATATTTCTGTATTAATGAGGTTCTGATTGACGACACTACTGTATTAATAAAATACATCTGTATTAATAAAATACATCGCAAAACTAAACGTTTGGAAAATCCCCAACATTAGATACCCCACAGTACAGGTTTCTCATTCGTTCCCATTGGGTATTTCCACGATTCCTTTTGGAGTTCCCACTGGGGTTTTCCATTCTGCCAGACTGAACCTTTTGTACGTAAATTTCTTCCCTGATATTTTGTATCTTATTTCTATTAAATTAATCCAAACATGTTATAACCACAAAAAATCACTTCAGTAACAGTATGTAAACTATTCCCTGAAAAATTGTCTCCTTTTCAACCACATGCCACCTTATTTACAATTCCCCACCCATTTCACGTTAACTGTCAGACACCCTTCACATTCATAGGCTACAAGTTGAACTTTGTTTCTTGTTGTAAAGATATAATATTTTGCAATAATTCCCTGCTTTCTTTTAAACAAAGAAATTTTACAGTATTCAAAATTATTACAGATACGGTGCTTATTTTTGGATTTATTTTGTAACATGAAAAATATTTGAATTTTTGTTTTCAAAGTTCGAAAAATCAGTGCATTTCACCTTGCTTGGTGCAGAATGACTATTGTCTCCTTGCACCATAATCATTTTTTGTTTGAAGCAATCCTATGTTCTCTTGGCAGGATGTGATGATGCATCATCATTCCTCTAGTTCCTCTCTCTTTGGCCATTTCTTATGCTGAAGTTGAACTCTTGTAGAGGACCCACATCAATATACATGTCTGCTGTGATTGTTTTCTAGAATTATTGGCACAACATGCCCACCATTTCTCTCCTCCTTTATACCACCTATTCTCCCCACAACATTTCTCACATGTCTAACTTCTGTGGGTGAAGGCTGACCTTGAAAACACTATATCATGGATTAACACTTAGTTTACGGTTCAAACCAGAAAAATTCATCACCAGTTACAATATCCCAGACACTTTTGCTTATCCTATCTTTATATATATATATATATATATATATATATATATATATATATATATATGATGTCACCATTCCACACAAATCTTCATTTGATCCTCTGTCAATTGATGGGAGATTTAAAGGGAACACTCAGGGTTCGTACTCTCTGGGTAAAAAAAAAAAAAATTTCACGACTTTTCCATGACTGTAAACTAAAAACATTTCGGGGCCGTAGAAACAATTCATGTTCACTTAAAATATAATTTTGACTCCCAGTATTAAATTAAATTCACAAATAAAAATGAAATATTAATTTTGACATGTATTCCACTGCAAAATACACTCTATAAAAAAACCCCGATGCATCAAGGTGTTGTCCGATTGCGATAAAAATTGGTGGATGTGAAGAACATACATAGAAAAAGAAACGATTAAAATTTCAGAACAATTGAATGATTTATTGCAGAGTTTGACCGTTACAAAGGGAGGAAGTCAATAAGGCGTTGGTCCACCTCTGGCCTGGATGCAAGCTGTCACCCGGCGTGGCATAGACTGATAAAGATCCCGGATGGTGTCCTGCGGAATTTCTTGCCAAATTGTCTCCAACTGTCGGGCTAAATCGTCAACATTCCGGGATGGTTGCAATCGCCTTCCCATAGCGTCCCAAATGTGCTCTATGGGAGAGAGATCAGGAGACCTAGATTGCCAAGGAAGTTTTGGGCAAGCTTGAAGACAATTCATAGCGTAACGTGTGTGTGATCACATGCAGATATGCCAACCTGAGAAAGTAATCAATTAAAAAAAGGCAAGAATTTTCAGTAGTTCTCAGTAAAACCACACTCCTTTATTTCCCACAAAAATATTTTTTATAAGTAAAGCATCTGCATTGTTATAGAGCAGTACGAGTACCCACCCAACCCTTGAAACAACATGCATGTATCCCTGATAATATGACCCAACTGTGTGTGTTCATGCACTTACACAGTGATCATACTCTAATACCATTAGTATCAGGTTCGTAGCAGGAGAAATTACCTTTTGTATCAGTATCATAGCAAGAAAAATGGCTTTCGGTATCGATTTTATAGGAAAAAAAACTTTTGCATACGTTTTGTAGAAGAGAAAAAAACTTTTGCAGTTTTGCAGAAGATAAAACACCACAATTCTATTTCATTTTCATATCAGTTTTGTAGTGCGCAAAAAAATAGTTTAATCAAATGAATGAGCACAATAAAAATAAAAAGTCAAATGTTTCATTGAAAAAGTAAAACTTCATAAATATTAAGTTCTTTGTTTCTTTTTCTGTAATTTTGAAACCTCCTATTTCTCGAGGAGCTAAAATCGTTAAAACATGCAACTTAGCTTCTGTCAAAAACAAAAAAAAAAAGCTTGCTTTCCACTGCAAACATGTTATTTCTTTGGATGGAAATTTGTAGGTGCAAAGTGCGACTAATGACCGCTAAGTTTGTACCCTCCAGTAGGTGGTGTATCAGGGCAAAATTCCTCTATTTTGATGTAAAAATACTAAAAAATTAAAAAACAACAGTCACCAAGGGGCTGTCCGTGAACGATGTTGCACCTAAATGGTTGAGGGGTTCAAAAAAGCTGTGATACTTCGTGACAAGGGGGAGTTAATAAAACTGATATCACAAACACTACAAATTCTAAAACATACTTTTAGATTTTTTAAACAATTCTTTTTAATTGACTCGACAAGTGTTGTCTTGAAAAGAAAAACGCACTAACTTATATAACTTTGGTTCTATGGGACTGTATGAGTTACATCACTAGTTGGAATCAGCTTGAGGGAAGCAATTCCTTATACTGTCATTGAGTTTTATTACAATTAGCTATTTTACAACAGCTATATTATGAGTAATACAGATCATTGCAAGTTGTTTGCGTCTGTGGGAGCCGAAAGTATTGTGCGTTCGCGCAGACCTGACGCCTGATACCGTTAGCAGACGGGTTAGTCCATTGCAGTTTAGGGAAGGGCGTCTTGCCGAAACTGGTTTTTCGCGCGGGAAAAACCAGTTCCTCCAAGACGGCCTTCCCTAAACTGCAATGGACTAACCCGTCTGCTAACGGTATCACGCGCCAACTGAGCGCGAATGCACAGTACGATGTTCACAAGACTATGACGTCATGTTAACATGCCGAATAATCACTTACATTTTCCTAGGATAACAAAGATCCCTTTAGGTGCATTATGTGACAGGGGAGGAGGAGGGGGATGATTCGTAAAGTGTGACATTGTGTGACAGACAGGAGGGAGGGATCAAAAATAGTAAAAAAAAAGTGTGACATCGTTTATGGACAGCCCCTAATTAAGCACGTTTAAAAAGTTCATAATTTTGCCGATAGGTGGCACATGAAGGACCAAATCGCACATCAAAAATCATCACTCAATATTAAAAGAATTTTGACTTAAAAAACGATTTTAAGTTCCAGAAACAGGCACCAGGTGGCGTTTTTTCACAGAATAGGATTATAAATTATGTAAATAAATTAAATATATTGATTAGTTAAATTTACTATTGAATTAATAAATAAGCCTATGTCTGTAGGTAAAAAAAAGCCAAAGGGGGAAATATTCCAAAATGTATGTCGCAAAATCGCACGTTATTTTTTAAAGTATTCTGTGGAAATTCTTCTGAACTTTTAATGAAATGCTGCGAGTAAAAAGTTATTCAAAATATGGTAAAACTGCGAGTTCACATAAAAATTTAAAAACTTTCGATGCTTTGTAAAACAGCCATTCCTTACTACATATCATGATACACTTGCAGATAAATTTTTGTCAGACGATCCCCCACTCCCAACCTCAGCTGTTCCATAATCAGGGCTGCGTTTTATTTCGTTGTTTTGATCCAGATTCAAAGCAATTTGCACACATAAAGTTAGACCTAAAAAATAACAGAAGCAAGAGGACAAGTCGGAAGCGTCGCATCCAAACACGGAAGACGCGGGCCATCTGCAAAGTGTTTTTTTTTTAACTAAAAGACCATAAAAAATATGAAATTTGGAGGGGCCAGTAGAAAATTGATTGTGAGGATCTTATATAAGGTTTTCTGTAGTTTTCTTGATATCAACCGTAAAATCGTAAGGTGTAGTTAAAATCCGTACAAGTTGGAATCTCTGGACATGGTAACGCGCTGGGTGACGTAGGCCACAAGCAGAGGCTGATTCCACTTCAAACCAAGAGCACACAAATACTCCCTCCTTCCCGCGTTTTGGGAGTTACATGGTCACATGCATTAGAAGACACTCTTGTATCGCAAAATGATGATTCGATTTCGCCCATGGGATTTTCACCACAGGCAGCATTTTTAATGTAGAACTTTAGAGTTTTAGGTTAAATTGCTTCCAAACAAATATTTCGTGACTTTACCATGACTTCCATATTTTTTTTTTTTTTTTTAATTCCATGACCTTCCCAGGCCTGGAAAATGCAAAATAGAATTCCATGAGTTTCCATGACCCGTATGAACCCCGAACATTGCACTGAGGAAAAACATTTTGATGCAGTAGCGAATTCAAGGTCCTGGAAATGATGTTTAGGGTCCTCGCAATTTCCTTATGCATAATTCGTGGACCTTTTGCGAGAGATTAAAAATTTTCAGCCTTCGATTCTGTAGTTGATGTACTCGGCCTTTTACATTTTGTGTCAGCTTCTAATGACCTTTTCCACCATTTAAACCCAGTGTAGCAAGTAAAAATGGTGGCACATCAAGGAACAATATTTGGAAATACTGGGGACAAACTTTGAAAATGCCCCTCTGCTTTTAACCCTTTAGAAAAACCATAAAAAATAACATATCAAGCTTTTCTGTTCAACAATATTGCGAGTAACCTTGACTCTTTCTCCCCGGTACAGAATATTATGCGGTCGCTCTGTTAAGTACTGCCATCACATATTGTCTTTTAAGGACATATGCTATACTATAATACAAAAACCTAAGAGCTTGATAATTTTTCCAACAAATACCTAAAAACTTTTTGAACATTCTACGTAATAAAAAAAAAAGCCAAGACAGCCACTGGTGAAATTTTTTATTAACATTTCTTTGGGTTTTGTATGGCTACAGATGCAATGTGGTCTACGTTACGTAACATATAGGAAAATAAAGGTAAGGTTGCACAGATTCAATTTTTACACATGGAAGACAATGTTACCCCAAGCAGGTATGCTGCTTCAACTTTTTTTTTTGTAAAATCCTAAACAGACATGAAATCACAGTGTATTATGAATACTGGGTACTACAGGGCTAACTGAAGTCAACAACACATCAGTATTAATACATAATAACTTGCCCCCAAAACAATCCAAAGTAATAAAGTTATTAAGATATGATACATCCAGTTACTAGTGGTTAATAAAAGTTCTCTGGATCTATTTATTATAAAAATCTTGAGTAATAGATCAAAGAATAGAAATTTCATAAATATAGTCGAAAAAGTTATGGAACTGTTCTTTGTTCTGTTGCTAAGTAAGCTATCATTAAGAAGCTAAAAAATTAAATTATTACAGTGCAATTGTGGATCAAGACAATTTAGTACAATAAGGATATCAACCAAGATTTCATACTCCAGATTTATGTCTCAGTGATTTTGACCACAGCTTTCAGGCTCATCAACCAATAAGCTTGTACACGAATGTACCATAATTTGTAGATCATGTTAAAACATTGGTCTATCAATTATACTTGTTAAGCCATTGGTCTACAAATTATACTTGTTAAGCCATTGGTCTCATCCAGAATGGCCCACTGCTGTGGGCCATTCTGGATGAGACCAATGGCTTAACAAGGATGGCCCACAACAGTCTTGAGATATCAAATACACACAAATGCTCCGCATTTTATTGTGAATGCGCTCCAAAATATTTGATACACTGAAAACTGAAAGACAACTGTTGGCATGATTCTGTACAACCCTTCTCGCCACCCCTCAGCAGGCTAGCGCATGTAGCTTTTTGGAAGTAGGGAGTTGTATCTGGTAATTCGTGGGAGCAACAGCTCTCATGCTTGGAATAAAATGTTAATTGTCAAATCTCTGTATCTTGAATTGTAGCAACTTTACTTACAAGACTATTGTGTCTTTTAAGGAATAAGGCTATATTGTTGTTTACAGTACAAGACTATTTTGTCTTTTACGGAAAACTCAAAAGTTACAATCCATTATAGGTTCAGGAAAAGTGTGTCATTCTCACTAGCGAAATAAGAGGATACCCGAGAGGACATCCCATGAAACATTACAACAACGAGTCATGTTTGATCCTATTTTTTACTTTCCAAAATTGCTCGATGAGATATCCATAACCGGGCCAACAGCTTTCTATCTTCTGAAGTACGTTGATACATAATGCTTACTAAAAATTAAACCCAGCCCAGTAAACCCAAAAGCCATGACAGTACTCACAGGACAATTAGAGGTAGACAAAAATGAATGAAAGATCCACTCATCAATAGAAATAGAATACTAATTGAATGTGTACAATCCGGTGTACTGAATGAAAGGCTTGTGCATAGGGAACAATATGCTAGTCAATTCACTGCCATTTTTCAAAAGTTTGATTTTTTGCTGAAACAGTCCCTTAATAGAACGGATTTTATATAATTTGTTTGCACTAAAATTCACGAAGTAGTTCTTGACAGAACTAACTTTATATGAACACTTCACATATAATTCTGACAACGATCAATATATTCCTCATTGGAATTTTTATACAAGAAATAATGATTTCTTGTAAAGCAATAGTGAACGAAAAACGCAAGAATGAGCAGAAAGCAAAGAATTATATAACTAAAAAACAATAATATAGAATTATCCTGTAAAGACTAATACGAACCTTAATAAAAATTGAAAAACATACTGAAAAAAAGTTTATCTCAAAGCTTGATTACTGCATTGTTCAAAACAGGGCAAATAACTCAATGTGACTTCTGATTCATAATAAATTGCACACTGCCAGACTTACCAATGGCTGAACCCCATATCTAGAAAGAGCAAAAACTGTAATTTTAACTTTTAAGCCATTGGAGTGGGGTTTTCCCTACAGTGTAGAACTACTGGGTTAATGAGAAATTTTTATCATTAAAATCATTTTTACATTATTTATCATACTCTTCTATATATCTATCAACTCATTAACTCTTCTATAAAAACTTCTTAGTTATTCTTCAAAGTATTCAGGCAGGATGGGATTTCACTTCCTGAAAATTGATTCTTTCTATTTCAATAACTCTGTAATGGGCAAAACAGATGGAAATTTGATCGGGTATGAGCAGGAGAATATAGGGTAATGTGGATAAGAATTTCCTAGCTGAATGTGTTTAATTTCGATATCGTTGAAGTGTGTTTGAAGTACTGCCTAATTACCAAGTACGCCCACCTGCAAGGCTTGGCCTTAGGGCTCCCAAATCAATTTTTTTTAAGTGATTTGTTTTTAGAAATTGCTTTCGATTGTTTACTTTTGATCACTTTCTAAAAAAATTTTAGATAAAAGCTATTTTTTGTGGCTATTTTGGAGAATTCACCCCAAATTTGAGTAGTTTAAATCTGCCACCATGCATAAGCCCCCCACCCACACACACACCTTCCGGTACTTTGCCTAAAACCCCACTTGTCGTCATCAGGCTCCGGTTTGGAGAACGAAATTACGTTCTCTTTGTTAAAGAATCAATTATTATTCAATAAAGAATTATTTAAAACAAATTACACACAAACGCAGTTTAATTTGTTTTAAATATTATTTTTGCGCAGTGTATCGCTCATATTTCTCTCATGAAAGAATTATTTGTTAAAGAAATTATTTAACTATATTTCTTTAACACTTATAAATAAAAAACCTTTGATTCTCACAATGCAAAGACAGCTGTGGTCATGCTGCAATAGGGACTACAGTCTTCGGAGGAATCACTGTCATCTAGGGCAGCGGTCGCCAACCGGTGGTCCGCGAGAAAATTTTGGTGGTCTGCAGAAAAATTTGGACATACGCCATTTTTAATGTTTGATTAATAATAAAACAAAAATAATATTCTAAGAAATTCTCATATTCTGAATGACAATTTTTGCCTTTATATTGCATTTCATGAATTCAGTGCAATATAAAGGCAATTTTTGCCTTTATATTGCATTAAATTCATGAAATGCAGTCCGCAAGATTTAAAATTATGTATTTAGTAGTTCCTTGAGGTCCGAAAGGTTGGCAACCGCTGGTCTAGAGAACCAAACACTGACTATAACAGGTTGAAAGATGGAACACACACATTCTAAAATACCCTTGGAAACAAGCCTAGGTTAATGACACAAACAGACGAACGTGTTACCTCTATGGAAGGATGGACCCAGAAAATATTTAGGGAGGAGGTCATGCCACAAAGCTTGAAAACTAATACAGACCTGTAGTAAGTGAATTTTTTTTTTTACTTAGGAAGGGGAGCACATGCTCCCCCTTCCCCTAATCTGCTCTTGGCTCTATGACACCATAGGACAAAAACATAAATTGATAAAGGATGCAGCAGTTTCCAGATATGATTTATCCTGACAGCATATGCAAGAAGTTCGTAAGGGAAAGGGAGGTCAGGGAGTTACAACTCCATATATATGGAGTTGTAGAATACTATACAACATGGAATAGCAATAGGTGATTATGGCCCATAAATCAACCCTCCCCCATGCTTCATCACCAAGCTAAATAAAACTACATTTTCTTTCCGTTTTGTTATGTTATTTATTTCACTCGATTTTCTCTAACTTTGTATAATTTTCAAAGGATTTTTAATCTTTAACCTAGATTAAGATAAAGTCATACAAGACAAGACAAGAAAATTACTCTTTGCAGAGGCAGTGAATGGCTTTATACCATGCTACTGGAAACATTTAGCAATATTAAATTTGGTTTAATGGGTATTGCTAAATTATAAGCACAGCCAATTGTGCAATAAGAAGGCCAAACTCCTTTCACTTACGAGTAGTGGTTCCCCGAACATTTTGGCTGGCAGAGTCCTTTTTACGAAAAAAATTGGCAGTGGAGCCCAACGCATTCTTTAGGTAGGGCCTATATTTAAGTTAATATCATGTGCATGGTGTGGAAACTAAGATAATTATGTAGTAATCGTAATGTGATAAATAGTTTTCCAAAAATTAAGGTCATCCATTTACTGTTTTACTGAACAAGTGAATTAATTTTTCTGAAAGTGTTCTTTCATTTTCTGCGAGGAGCCCCTAGACAAGCATGGTGGAGCCCTTGGGGGTCCTCGGAACACAGTTTGAGAACCTCTGATCAAGAGAATTCCTAAACTAGGACCCTAGACTATGGATCCCTAATGAAAAACTGCCAAACTGAGGGAACCGGTTGAAATCAAATCTGGTTATTTATGAAGTATTCAAGCACAGTATCTCAAAGGGTTCCTCTATAAACTAATTTTGCCACTGAATCATTAAGCTTCAATAAATGACCAGCCTGTAGAACAAAAGCTACCACAGTTTCATTTCTTCTATGGCACGGAGACAGCTAAAAGTCAGAGTGTGTGAACATCGTTATCTAAATCATTTTTTTTTATAAAACTACATGAAAACATTTGCATCCGCTTTCAACTAGTTTAACTTACAAAACATAACTGCTATGCTTTCACCTAGTCTACAACTGATGGTTATAACTGCTACGATTACATTTAGCATTACATTAATCTGTAAATAATAACCTATTAAACTCAGATTCAAAGGGCACACATTTCCATCACAACCACGCACAAGACTCTTCCATTTGAACAATGTTATCTATTCCTTACGAGAGAAAACTTTACTTCTATCAACCCCCTCACCAAAAAAAATTCAAAATTTCACACTGCAATAACCATTTTACTCAGTAAACCATCACATTTGGTAGAAACGTGCATCATAACATCTGGAGTATGAAATCCTGATAATATGTGTACATAAAAATCATTTTTAAAAATGAAAAGGTTTTATGGGACTGAAGTTTAAACAATACCTTGGCATTACATGTCTCCATACTGAATTATTCCTTATTATTTAAACAAAACATACATTTCACAAACTATTTTGTATCGCAAAAAATTTTCATTTTATATTCTAATACTTTTAACACTGTACTTACATTTCAACCTAACCATAAAATTTAAATACATTTTATAGCTAAAATACAGCAAAAATTATGCCGATTTTAATGTTTTAATGACTGCATTTTATAATACGAGGACACAATAATGCTGGAACTAGCACTCACAGCATTCAAGTACAGCAGCAGAAGGATCCAAACCCATGTTGATGAGAGAACCAAACCAGTAGAAAGTCTGATCAAAATCGGTAATCAAATGAGAGTTTTTATTAACGTTGAGAACCGATTTGTCTCTGTGCAACAATAGAGACTTTATTTTAACTTAATAACAACGGTCCCTTTTTTCTAGCATTTGATTGCAATGCATTCTTACATTTGCAAAAAAGCTAATGTTTCTATGTTCATCAGGGATAGAAAATATCACTCACAAGGGAATCCCTTTCACTGTTCACTGCACTTTGATATCAGACCTATGGAAGATGATAGTATTTGACTTCCTGATCACAAATATGTAATCATTTGTCTGCTAAAATGATATGACAATTTTTTATGAATATTTGAAGTCCAAAAATTACATTTTTTCGCCAGGTTTGATATTTTGTAATCGCACTGTATGTGAGCAAAAACAGGTTTGAAGTCTGTAAAATTATAAAGATGTATATCATATATCTCAAAGTGCAGTGAACAGCAAAAGGGGTTCCCTTGTCAGTATAGTCTCTAAACCCCAATCAAGCTCATACCGATAATTAAACTTGAAGTAGCAAGCCCAAAGCTGTAATGGTTGCTGTCAAAATTCTGATATTACTGATGTACACTTATATCATGGTTGAGTTTTATGACACAAAACTGGCAAGGGCCACTCTACACCAAACAAGGTGAGGTTGTACATAGAGTTACAGTATCTCTCTTCTTAAACAACCAATTTTCTAATACCGCTAATGCAAATTTTGGCTGAAGGTCAGCCTAGCTAACGTATTTAATGCCGATAAGAGAATTTTTTTTAAAAAATAGTTGGCCAACGATTAAAATCAAAATTTTCCAAATTAGGCCAGTATGAATGAATTTATCTCCCTACCCCCAGAAAGGGTCATTTTCTGTAAGTGCTTAATTGCTACAAATCTGACTTTTCTAAATTGATACCTCCAGTACATTGCAAATTCATTAGATCGGTAACTGATATAAAAAATAAAATAACTACTTACGTTACCTTTATGCTCCTGGCATTTGATAAATATAAAGATGGATTTTGAAATTCAACATATATTCTCAGATGTTTCACACATTGCTGCTGTTTCATTTCAGACACTGGTCCTAATATGCTAATAACTCATATACTGATGCTCTGATGACCCAGACATGTTTGGAATTAATGCCAAGGTAGTTGAGATACTATTAACTTAAGACAAAGGCACTGCATGTAATTTTTGGAAAAAGGATAGTGACAAGCTAAGAAGAGAAAACTATTTTAAAATGCGGTTAGTGGTCCGTGATAGGAGAATCACTTGAAAACCCTAGGCACTTAACAAGTGATTTACAATCCTCCATTCAAAATTCATCTAATAGTCTAATCTAGCAGAAGTATGTAACTGTTTGCAATTTAGCGTGGAAATAATTAAAGAAAGTCATGAAAGTGCAATACTTGTTCTGACTTGTGAACTACTTACAACAGGTTGGTTAAAGAAAGTTCTGAAACTAAAAGTGTAGTTTGTTGACATCACAAACCATAAGTAAAAAACATATTGAGCGCAGCCAATAATTCTTAGTGCAGATTACTGGCATTGAGCAATCACTCTTAGAATGTTGAATACAAAACCTTAGCTAATATATTTGTTTTGTGAATACTACATTCACAATGCAGCGAGTGGTTCTCAAATTTGTTTGAAGTTTGTGAACCTTGCCCAAAATTGCTTCGATTTTTTTTTAACCTTTCAAAACTATTCAATTGATTATCTGAGATAGTATTGATGATTTCACGTAACCCCCATATCATCATACATTGACAAACGTCCAAATTAGCCAATGGACCCACTTCATTAAGCCCACACAAAACTATATTTCAAATTAGTGAATCAGTTTGATTCGGATTCAACTATACATCATGCATAATCGAGAATCATGTGCAATTCACACACATATGCATAATATGTTAGACATTTTGTGTAAAATCAGGTAAGCATAATATAAGGAAAATATATATAGAGAGAATACTGAAAGTTATCTACGAATGGTGAAAGCTGTTGGCAACTATTGGTAAGAAACTTTAACATGTGTATAACTTATTACTGAAAATACCAAGTTATCAATAACACTAAGATAATAAAAAAAAGTTACATTACAGTAATCTCTCTCCCATTGATGACGTTCAAGGGATACAGAGAAAACGTTAAACAGAAAAGACTTTAATGGGAGTGTATGTACTTTGAAATACACTTTTAAACAGAAATAGTCGTTAATTAGAATAGTTGGTTGGTTGTATTTTCATGGCGCAAGGACAAGGGCCATTCGGTGCCAGACAAGGTACGACCATATATACTATTTTAAGAATAAAATATGATTAGAATGACATCATTGAGAGAGAATACTGTATTACAAACAGTATATATCGTCATTGTAGCTCAGTCATAAAGACCTCGATTGTAGTGGCAAATAGGATATTACATGAAAATTCTGAAGTCCCTTCATGGACTATTTGAATATATTTACCTATTATACTGTTAAAATTCATGGATTATATGTATATACTTGTCCGTTATACAGTCAAAATTCATGGATTTGAATATATTTATCCATTATACTGTCAAAATTCATGGATTATATGTATATATTTATATGTTATACAGTCAAAATTCATGGATTATATGCATGTATTTATTTATCCATTATACAGTCAAAATCAATGGATTTGAATATATTTATCCATTATACTGTCAAAATTTCAGTGATCACTTCAATGTTCTTATAATCAAGAGTTTGATCGCATATGTACATATACCCACATAGATTTACTCTAAACTTAAAATTTAATTAAAATATTATGAGTAACAAAAGGAATATTAAAAATTTATAATATGGGGGAAAAGAAGCAATTCATTATTGAAAAATTACATACAAAAATGTGCATAAAACTGCATACATTGGCAAAATAAATGTAATTGTTTAACGTACATTAAAATTTATATTAAATAATAGTATATTAATACATATTTAATAACGAATGGCAACACATTAAAATGTGCTAAGATTATATCATCTAAGCATTAAATATTGTTTGACATATAATGTAACCCTTTTTATGTCAGTGTAATTTATTAATACCTGGTTAATTTTAATAATGAAATAATATAATCTAATTTGTATTATATATATATATACACAGTGGAAATCATTCATAATCACCTTCAAGAAATTGTGCAAATTTGACCATAATCAGCAATAATTATTTCAAATCGTATGTAGCATTGTAACATGCTTCTACGCTTATATTCATTATAACCTTATTTCTAAATGTATTAACCTTTTTTATTCTAAATTTGCTCATGGAATTGGTGTTTTACAATTGAGAATAATTCCAATTTAAGAACTCTTACAATAGTGCAAAAGAAACTTACTCAAGTGGTTTTTTGGTTTTTTTTTTAATTATGCATAGCACAATGCCCAACTTTTTTGCAATTCTGAATATTTTACCTTTTGAATCATGTTTAAAACAACTCTGGTTATGTTCAAAATAATAAATATTTTGTTTATTTAAGAACATTTATTATTATACAATAATTTTTGACACCCACGTTTAACGTGTTGGCTCACATGTTGACCATTATTTAAGATTTATTATGTCGATCTGCACATATTTCACAAGAATTGGGGAAAATGCTACTATAGGGAACTCCTTAACCCATTCGCTACCAGGGTCTCCTGGGGAAAAACGTCCACCACAGCCCAAGAAGTTTTAGAACTTAATAATTCTGTTTAAAACACAACACATTTAAATATGCTTTAGTAAATAGACAAAAAACGTCTGTCACATATATGTGATGTAGGGCTCTGGTAAGAAACGGCTGTCACATGTATGTGATGGTTGGTAGCGAACGAGTTAACTAAAACAAATATTAAATTGTCTCTTTCTCTAGTATTTCTCTTTACATTGCTGTGATCATTCGCTGTACTCCTCATTCACACACTGTATATGTACTCATTGTAAGAGATATGTTTAATATGTAAATGACTAGGAAATCAAACAAATTTTGAATAATTCCATTACTGAATGCAGTTAATCCTTGCAATCGGAGCTTTTATAAATGATTTCCACTCTATGCATATATCTACCCTTTAGTTTGCATTTATATATTGGTAAATGCAATAATGAGAACATTCAACCTCCTCAAAACATTATTAAGCCTAAAGGAGCTACGGAACAATTTTAAAAGTACCACAACAAGAAGAGTAGCAAGCAATGTTTCCTAAAAATCATATGAAATTACTGCATAAACAGTTGTTTCAACACTGGCATAATGTTTAAAAAACACGACGTTTCACGAAACAATTGCTCAGGGTTTAAACACACGACGTTTCGGGAGCCAACTGCTCCCTTTGTCAAGTGAAGGCAGAATTCTGCCTTCACTTGACAAATGGAGCAGTTAGCTCGTACAACGTCGTAGTTTTAAACCTTACACTAGGGTCTAAATAACTGTTTGTTACGGAATCTCCTGGTGAAACTCTGCATTGTTTCGTTACCATATGAAGTATCCATAAAATTTCACCTCAAAATCTAAATTACACAAGTTACCCTGATTCGGTGATGAATTATATGAATGATTTTAAAATGGTATATGGGAAAACCAGTAGCACAACTCAACACAACAATATGTCAGATGCACTTCTTAATATTTAAAGTGAAATCATTTATTGCCTTGAAGTTTCGTATGCTGCTAATGGGAATTACATATAAGTTTACTACAGTAGTGAGTAGCTGGTGTAAAATTTTACTTAATTAAATCAAAATGCTTGTAATTATTACTGCAGTTGACTCTCATTAATGCAGCACATACTTATGATGAATTTCTCATTCATGCAGTCGAATTCTCTCTCCTCCTTCTGAGATGTATGGACATGCCTTCTTCTCGTTTGTGGATTTCCATTGGTACAGGCAAAAACCTGCGGCTCTTAACTGTCTGCATTAATGGGGGTCCACATAACCAAGTCATTTTAGAATAAATTTATTGATAATATGGGTTAATACTGATATAATGGGATAGGTAAATTCGGGACATATTATAATGAAATGAGAAATCGGACAAAATATGTTTATGAAAGAAAAGTTAAAATGACAAAAAAATGTAAGTAAATGTGCTTTTGTTTGAACAAATATAACAATTGATTTGAAAAAAAAAAAAAAAATACATTACAACACAATTTATCCTTTAAAAGAAGTCAACAATGGCATAAACATAATAAAGTAAATAAAATTTCAAACAATTTGCGGCAAAAATGTAGTGTCCAATAGGATTTGGTATCAAAATATGTGCAGATAGGGGAGTGACTGTTCACAGAAGTGTCATGGTTAGGAAAGGGGTGGGGGGGGGATGAATAAGAATAGAAAGACCGTGGAAAGGAACAAAAGAGCATTTAGTAGCAAAATCAGCGACATTCTGGCAAACATAAAAACATACTATTTAAAACTCAACTTAAGTAGTAAGCACTTAATTTCAAATGGAATAAATCATCCTACTGAAAAATTTTAACTTGCTAAAAGACTTCTAAAACATAAATCATGATAGAAATAAAATACAGGGTACCAGGGAGGAAATTACATAAAAAGGTTAAACACTGGTAAAATAGCAATGAAAAAGATCACTCAAGCTTTCGGACGCATCAGCAGCAGTCCTTCATCAGGAGTAATGACGATGTTATGTTTCTGTCTCTTTTTTATACTTGAAATTTCTGGAAAACCCTTCATCAGAGTAGTCCCGCAGAATGGGAAAACCCAATGAGAACCAATGGGAGGCCTCCAATAGAATCATGGAAGAACCCCAATAGGGACCAATGAGAAACCCACACTGCGGGTTACCTAATTTGGGGATGTCTCATACATTTCAGAGTAAGAGTTGTTTATAAGTTTCTGGAAGTGGTTGTGATGTATTAATGGCTTTCCCGTGTAGTTTGTAAGTTTCCCAAGATTCTAAGAAGAGTCTACTATTCTTGTTTGTGATGTGACGGTGTAGTATTTTTGTTGAGTCCCAGTCGGGTTCGTGTCAACACGCTCTCTCTGATGAAGGGTTTTCCATAAATTTCAAGTATAAAAAGAGACAGAAACATAACATCGTCATTACTCCTGATGAAGGACTGCTGCTGACGCGTCCGAAAGCTTGGGTGATCTTTTTCATTGCTATTTTACCAGTGTTTAACCTTTTTATGTAATTAATCATGATCATTCCATTTAAAAACAGGAACAGAATTGTTAGCTTTCGGGTGATTTATTTGCATGTTGTGGTGTGTATATGTTGTAAATATTTACGCATGACTTCTTTATTAAAAAAAAAGTGATTTAACATAAGGTTAAAAACTTGCATAAGCTCTAATGTGTCATCTAATAAACTTAAAAATTAAAGTTGATTCGCTAGTCGAATTTTTATGGCACAAGGACGTGAAAATAAAATTCTCTTTCATTTATGGGTGAAAATTTATGAAAATACTTCAAGAACTGCTTGTTGAAGATGAAAATCATCGATTACGATATCTTAGTAATTCAAAACTAATCGGACATTCTTTAATTAGCAAAAAACAGAACAATTGAACATGATACTATTCCAGACTATAACATCTTTCTGACCATTCGAACTTTCCCTTGGACTGCACTTTTAAAATTATTTCCGTGACATCTATTAGAAGTAAATTATGCATTCCATGATGTTCTACCAACAATGAACTAATTAAAATAAGCTGCAATGAGTTTATCGAACTGATGGCATACTTATAAGGAATTTAGAATGAAGCATCATATGACATGCTTTTCTCATAGCTCTACATCATGCTATTACAGTATCAAGAACTACACCGACTGTGATTAAAGCAGTTTTAAACAGATATAGAAATTTGTTCACTGAGAATGGAAACAGCAATGTTAGGATGTGCTGAATGCTTGTTCATCAAGGCCATATAAACAGACGTTAATTGCTTTTTTTAATATACTTCTTGCACGGGTATAAAATATCCATGCACTCAAAAATGGCGAATCAAACAAACAACACAAAATCACGGAAGTACATTGGATTTAGGCTTTGTCAGTCTGGTACAATGGCTACTTTACTATTAAAGGGAATATAATATGGTTACAGTATTTTTAATTCATATCTCAGAAATTATGGACATAAAACGGACTGCTGGATTTTGTAATTTTAAGCCATAGTTTGAAACAACATATACAGTTCCAATGTTACTTTCGTTAAACGTTATTCTTTCCCAATTAGAGAAAGCGCATTTATTTCCCAATTAGTTTATATTACTTTTTCCAACGTTCTTTTGTTCTTAAGCTTCATTTACGAACTCCTGACAAAATAACTTACTTTTCTGCCCTTATCCCACATACACACACTTCCCACCCTGATTAGCTTAAGTGTTCGGGTTGTGTTAATTGAGACACAAGATACAGGTTCTGACAAAAATTGCAAGTGGGCTGTAACTGTGTTTTGGCAATTATGACAACAATAAGCTGTTCTTAGATACAAATGAGACCCTGCGAAGTATCATGCTTTCCAAAAAAACACTGCTCTGAAATGGAAGTATGGGATACAGAGAAACATACTAAATAATATTTAGCCAAGAATATCTGAACTCTAATGATACAGCAAATTATTGTGAAACAGTATTATGATGGATACATTGTACAGCACTGTCTTTAAAATTGGTGGGGGTTCAAATTTATATCTTTCAAGCTGCAGGATCAATTATGCAAATAAATTAGACAATCATTTGTTATTGGAATGGTCAATGAGCACACATGATGCTTATGTTAGAAATCTACTGCAACAGCTAAAATTGTAAGGTGCCTGTCACACAAAAGTTGTTCGGCAACAATCATAAAGCTTATGAGGAAATTCTGACTACCTTGTGTCAAGTAAACTAACATTTCTGGTGAACAATGTTCACATGCATAGTGTATGATTATACAACGTGTCCCTGTTACTAACCGATCAAATGAAAAAGGTAGAAACTACGGTTCGTTTTAGCGAAGACAAAAAAAAAAACCAGTCAATAATTATGCCATTTTTCACATTTCACTCATTATATATATATATATATATAAAGGCTACTTTCAAAAATACATTATGCTATAATCAATAATTACACTCATTTTATACATACCAATAAGTAACAAGGACATCATTAAGATCTAAATCATTTACAAAGTTTTTAAATTTTAGCACACAATGCGTATTATCATTCTCTTGGTTACCAAAACATTTTTGAAAGTACCTCCTATATAATTTAAGTACCTCTTGGGCCTATCAAAGTATTCCTGATATCTGTCTATGAGCACTTTGAATGTCTGTACCAGAACTCTACTTGACACATATCAACGAACCACCCGATATGCATCAAAGTATCACTTCAGCATCTGTTAAAGTAGTGACTCCCAGACCTTTTTAAATGGCAATCCATCTAGCTTTAATTGACATGAGGAAAAAGATATTATCTGAGTAAACATTTTTTTTTTATTCCTATATAATATACATGTAAGTGTAATATTTGTATGCAATTTCAAAACTTTTTCACTACGACAATCCGATTACAATACACAGTTCCAAAATCACTGCATCACGAACTGTGGGAAGACATTGCGCTTTAGAAAACTAGCTCAGCCAGTATTGAAAAGGAGAGAACACAGGCAATAATATTGTGTAATGTTATAAATACGCATGTTTATATGTATTATACCTATTTATTGTAAACATATCACACATTTGTAAAATTTATACTTTTATTAAAAAACAAACATGTTGAGCTTCTTTCTTTTAAACTACCCCAATACGCCTGCCTGCAATTCACTGTTTTAAAGGGATTGTAGCTTTGCAAAGTAACTTAGCTATTGCACATAGGCAGTAGATTATCTATTATGAGCGTATGATATATTACACAGAAAAACACAGTGTTTGTCTTGCTATAAAATAGTGTGATGTTATCTATAACACTGATACAAAATACTGATCTAAACTCATTATTTTGCAAATTGCACAACTAAGGAATCCTATTGTACTTTCGCGCACAAAGTGCTACATTTCGAGCGATGTTAAAGCAATCTGAACCTGGAATTATAAACATTGCATTAATACATCATATGCTACTTTTGCATATTAAAACTGATTTTGACACAAGAAATCTATTTCACCATGGGATTTGCTGACGTAACTTTTCTATCTCAGAAACACAAACTTACTACACACCATACTTCTATTAGAAATCACAAGCCTGGTATGAACCATACTATCAAAATGTCCCTTGTGGCATTCATTGAAAGGGTTTTACTAACTTCAAATAAGATATAATGGCTGACTGCTATAACGGGGAAGTAATTTAAAAATTCGGATTAAAAATGTACCTTTGTAAAATTCAATGGCTCATTCCTGAATCATTGGTGCATTGATATGCACCATCATTATTGGCATTAGCGCATTATCATCATACTTAAGTGAAACATGCTATCTTGTGAAAGTCTTGCGACTTTCACGAAGAATCGAGTAATCAAAATAATTTGGTGATTACAACAAGAAGCTAATTTTTTTCAGAAATGCAATTGTCAATTCAGGTTTTAAAACACATTCAAAATCATGTTCGCAACACATCAAAATTTGGCATGTCAAATGAAAAAACAATTACAACAAAAACTGACTAATTGTACACACTGTACATTGGAAAGATTTCACTGAAATCAGAACATCTGCAATTCACTACTACTTTTTGCCAATAAACAGTCATCTATCCCACAATCACACACCATTCGCTCAAAATGAAATTACGTACTGACTACTACCTTTCTTGACTAGAATAGTGTTGTACCGTAATGGATGACCTCAATAGATTAACAAACCAAAAAGTGTAAAAATAAATTAATCTGGGCATCTCGAGGAATTCTGCTGCCTATGGCAGAAGGGGCGTTGGACGGATAATGGTCTCCGAGTATAACGTTTGGAATCTGTCAATTTCCAGCATCGGTAATTGTCAGTATACTATCATGAGGATGACTCCCAGTAGCACGCCCCCGCCGACGCAGACTACAGCTGCTATGGCAACAATGTAACAAGCAAGGCTACTTTTCTTTCTGGAAATGTCATCTGTCTGCAAGAAAAAAAAAAAATTCACATTGGTATAAAGAAAACTATCCACATTTTCAAAATAAATACAGAAGAATTTGAATTACCTAGATCTCAATTGTTTCTACAGAACAATGTTCTTCAAAGTACTGTTGGTTGGATGGTTGTATTTTTATGGTGCAAAGGTCATTCTGCATCAAGCAAGGAAAAAGTATGGTCTGTAGATGCCTATAAAGCATTCTTTAAAAGCTTCAAAAACGTTCAGAAGAAAAAATATTGGAATAATATATTTCCTACTATGCCTCAAAAGAGAGACTAATATAATTTTGAAAAATTATATTCTAACAGGTGTCTAAGTATACAGTAGTGAGTACAATAGTGAATATGGTAATAGTGATGTTGCTTCAGGGTGGATGGTGATTGACTTGTTTTTATGTATACTTTCATTTTATATATATTCAATATGGCCTTGAGATGCCGTTTTAATGTAGGAGTTATAAATAGTTTATTTTTAAACTTGGAGAGAAGAGGGTAAAGAAGAGTTTTATTGTATTTACAGCACTGTGATGCCATAGTGGTACAGGGTTTTAGTATTTTTAAAGATTATGTATGTGTGTATGCATACATGCAAATAGTAATACTTGCAATATCAAATACTCTTTAATTTGCCCATATGTAGAATTTGTTTATTTAAATAATTATCAAATTGCCAATACGAATTGTTTAAAAGACCCCAAGATCTTGGAAAAAAACTAAAACCAAAAAAAAAAAGTCAGGCTTTTCTTGGAAAAAACCTGCCCATAATGCTGCACCTTTCATGCAAATTTCGCATTTATTACAAACCAGGAGAAAAGGTGGAAAGTGTTTAAACTATTTAGACTCAAACCTGGATTTCTGTACAATAAACAAGTACATTATAACTAAGCTACAGTAGGACCGAGTTGGTGGTTGGTTATGTTTTTATGGCGCAAGGACAACAATGCTCATTCTGTGCCAAGAAAGGCAAAAGTACGACTGAGTCATGACAGTTAGGCCCAGTGAGAATAAAAGATGCAAAGATAGATTATAGATCAAAGCATATATATATACCCACAGGCATATTGCACATCATACTTACACAGGCATCTGGGGCAGCACACATATCGGAAACAGAAACAGTACTGTTGGATATGTCATCTAAACCCGAAACTGAAATGAATAAGGTTTTAATTATTATAAGTTACAATTACAGTCATGACAACAAGTGAATCATCATGATTTTTAAATAATAATTATAAAGACTAGCATTTGATATTTGAAAAGTATATGACATTTCCACGCTAACACTGCCTATTATGCTTAAATGCCTTTTTGTAAGCAGTTTCTTAAATATTTTGTGAATTATACATTTGTGTTTATTTCTTTTTATGTAGTTAAATTCTTTACTTCTCTGAAATTAGTGGAGAAAATGACATTTCAAATGAAATAAGACTACGTTTAACATGCTCATATACTTAAAAAAATGCCTCCCATCGTTAATATCGTTGTCATTCAGTTTAAAACCTATGTAGGTGCTAGGAGAAAATATTGTCACCCTTACGCCAATGACCTGTGAAAAATAATTGGCTCTTTTGCAATACGATAAACGTTAGCCTACAACGTGAAAAATATAATTAAATGAAAAGAGCCCAAAATGCACACACATTATGGCATGAGGGCGATAATGGTGCTCCATGAAGAGTCTTTCTCCCAACAATTACTCTGGAACCCCAAAAGTTTCAGAACTGCTGCTTGTAAGAGTACATAAATTCCAGCAGCTAGTGGCTAAACTTTAGTGACACCAATTCACCAAAATACATTAATACATTAAATTACGTATTTACTCAGTCAGTGAAACCAGTTTTTTGGTGAGTATAGATCATAATGCAACTTATTTTAGTGAATTAGTCTAGTTCTGCCTCACTAAAATAGCACCACAAGCTGCCACTGATAAATTCACGAGTACTGTGAGTAGAATTATGAAGGAAGTCTGTGTCACAGTCTACAGCTATTTAATTGGGGTGGGGAATTCGAGTGAGAAAATTGACAACAAAGCCCTTTACAAAACAAAAACATCGTCAGCGAGGGAGATGGATTGGCGAAATCGAAAGTGAAACATTTTTTGAGCAAAGTTTGTTCTGCCAGACGCAAATATCACGAGCGCTCAGACGGAAAAGCGAGCTAAAAAGTAAAAAACGAAAGGGGTGTAAAAAAAGGAAGGACGGGGGAAATAGGGGGGAACCTAAAAATCGATCAACGGGTCAACAAACGGGAATTTGCGTGATTTTCTCATCTCCCCTCAACGGGTTTAGTGACGTATTTGTGCACGGGTTCAGGGCCAGTCACGTCGGAAACCTTGTTGCTTTTTAACCCCACGTGTCCCCGCGGAGTAGGGTAAAGGGAAAAACACGGGGAGGGGAGAGGGACAAAATAAATTAAAAAAAAATACATCGGTTGCATGACTTTCCCCCTTTCGTGTTTCCTCGTATATATATATATATATATATTCTGGGATAATAATCACTGTCAGGGTTGTTGTTTTTCTAAGTTATCGTACATTTGCATAATTTGGCGACGGAATGTGATGAATTGGCGTCGCCAAAAGCCAAGGCATAACGCGCATGTCTGGACGAATTAATTAATTTGGATATTGGGATGTAAATTAATCGTTCTGTGAATTGATTAAATACCTTCTTTCATTTAATTAGCGGGACGCATAATCCTCAATCTCTATCAAAGCGGGACGCATAATCCTCAATCTCTATCAAAGTGGGACGCAATGTTCTGTCCCGCGAATTCTGTTCTTTTCTCTGGAAACAATATTCAAATATAACATAATATATATATAATATAATATAACAAAATTCTAAGCTAAATTGTTTTTTGAATTTTAAACCCAAATTACACTTTTAACACATTTTAAACCAAAATACACGAAGGTATTGGCTACCTTGGCTTAAATTACTACAAACTTGGCGGGATGTCATTTGCTTAGTATTTTTTATTGTTACTTGACGTTTCGATCCTTATTATGCAGGATATCTTCACAGGAAAGCTCAAAATATGAAAATACAGGTAGGGTGGAATTATAAAACTGTTTTCAAGACCCAGGGTGGAAAAATAAATATTCTGAAGCCTTTTTTCGAACATCGTGGGTTTAGGTTGTGTTAAAAAAAAGACAGAAAGACACTTCTGGAGCCCCTGTTAGCGCCGCGTCTTAATCCTGCGGTATACAAAGACAAGAAACTTTGAACGCAAATCTTTCACCTATAATCAGTCAGGGCGCAAAGCCGCCGAGTGTGTAAGAGGCGCCTTTGTGCAAACTTAAGATTTCAGCGCCCCCATTAAATGGAATTTGTAAATTGAAATGACATTAATTTCAAGAAAATTTTACTTCTTTAATATACAAATACAATATATGCCACGCACCTTAAATTCGAGCTTGCGTACCATTCATTCATGTACTCGTGGCATGTCAAGAGAACGCCGCTAATTCGTTGTTTACTGTTCATTTTTTTTATCGCCCCACTCTTTATTTTAAGTTGTGCAATTTTTTCAGCGAAGTTTTACTTCATAAATTGCATAAAAATTTATTGCTATTTACCGTCTTAATGGATTTAATTAATTATGCATTTAATAATTGATCTGAATGCATTGTATAAAAATTTATAATTCGTCGTCTTGAAATGGCGCCCCTCCCGATCAGGTGTCGTTGTGCGGGGCGCAACTTGCACACCCGCACGCGGCGGCCCTGTCAGGACCGTTCGTGTCGCCCTTACTAATTTAATATTATTTAATTACGAATTTAATATGCACAGCATTTACTTCTAAATACATGCATACATACATACATACATACACACACTCTCTCTCTCTCTCTATATATATCATCATCATCATATTCAACCATTATCTATCCACTGCTGGATGAAGGTCTCTCCAAATGCTTTCCACACAAGTCTATCCTGGGCCATTCGTTTCCACGTCACCCCAACCTGTTTTCTTATTTCATCCACCCATCTAGTTTGAGGACGTTTTCTAGGTCTTCGGTGGTCTCTTGGAATCCAGTTCAGAATTTCTGTTGTCCATCGTTGATCAGTTCTTCTTGCAATATGCCCAGCCCATCGCCATTTCAGCCCTTTTACTTTAACAATGATGTCCTCTACTCTAGTTTGCTCTCTCACCCAAGTGTTCCTTTTTCGATCTCTCCTAGTTATTCCAAGCATGCACCTCTCCATGCTCCTTTGCGTTGTCTGTAACTTTCGTATTGCTCCAACTGTTAGACTCCATGTCTCTGATCCATAAGAGAGGACTATATATAATAATAGAGGACTATGTATATAAATTTTGAGCAGATGAAATCTTTCCTCATTAAACATTTTTACCCTTTTATGGAACGTTGTTTTATCCTTCAAAAAATAAACAGGACTTTAATAATATACGAGGACTTACGGAAAAAAATGCATATTTATGAATATTAAACTTTCCAAATACAGTAAAACTTCCATAACGGACGCTCCCGAATAGCGGACACTTTTCCAGTTTAACTACTTGTCATACCCCAATACTCCCGAATAGCGGACAGATTTTTCAATCCCGAGGTGTCCGCTGCTCAGAGGTTTTATTGTGTTGATTTCGAAGCTTTTAAAATGTTGTTTATTTAAGTTTAGGTAAACAAATGATGAATATTGCACGCATGCGCAAAAAGGGTTCCACAAATATTTCCACGCCAAGAAATCGCAACCAAAATTTAATTTACATTCCGCAGCGATGAAGTCCTCGTTGACAAGCATCCGCTAAATAACACAACATCCAGTAACCCTCTAATTTGGGATGCTTAAAAAATATTAAGCTTCAAACCAGCAACCCTATCGGTACAGTGACCCTCATTCTTCAGTATCCGCCCCCGTAGGGCCCCCCCACCATTCAAACAATTTTATCCCTTTTTCTATCTGCGTATTTTCACCCTCTCAAAGCCCTCCTATTCCCGCTTTACTCCTTTCCATTCTTACTCACCCCTCTTTTGCCATTGGTCGCTTCAACCACCAATCAGAAAGCTGCTTCCCCGTTTCGGTTCCGTTTTAGCCGGTTGGCTGCCCATCCGAATATTTTTTATTCAAATTTAAAACAAAAAAATTGAGGAAGATTGGACGCACCGATTGGGAGGGGAAAAATACTTCCCTTTTCCCTACACTTAGGGATTTTCAAGATAAAATCCCTATGGTCATTACATGCTCAGGGTGCGCGCGATGTTTCTTATTAAATTACCTAAAAGTAATAATAAAATTAATTGGAATTATTAAATCTATTGTGCCTAATTAAAGGTGTTTTTTAATAACTGTGGTCCTGTTTTTTTTTGGTTATATACATATATAAATATAAATTATTTATAATTTACAAAAGGATTCTGCATTTGTACCGAAGATTTTTTTTTTATGAAATTTTAATATTTTTTAAATATAATGTCAGTGGTTATTACTAATAGAACATTGGGAGCATTTAATTTACACAGCAGCCTGTTCATGAAATCTAAATATCGTTTATTTGAATATTTTAGGCTTTACAATTTATACACATATATACTAATCATTAAAATAAATAAATTAGTCACCATATAAATAAATAGTCACTATTATTATAATAGCGCATTCTCGTATCTTGTACATTCACTAAAATTCTCGACAGCTTTGAGAAGGAGGTAATAATTTTTCTCAGCTTTCCCTCCTCTAGAAATACTCGTATGGGAACCCATAATGCCAACATAGACATTAAACATAGCTATGCTGTATTGTATATTTATGAACAGAACATCTTTTTCAACATCGTGGAATTTGGAAAAATCTATTTTAGACTGCTGCCCGGCCCACAACAGGTGTAGCTTCTAGGCATCTGCCCTATATACTTAGTCGGCAATCCGGCCCTGCAAGTAATTTCTGCTCTAGTCTTCGTTCTGTGCGCATGGTTTCAATCGGGTGTTATGCCTACAAACTTAGACGTTCAGAAGTTTGTAGACATAACACCCGATTACACGAAGATGTCTACAAACTTCTGAACGTCTGGAATATACTGCCGGAGGGTCACATACAGAAGTAGAGGATTCCATTAAAGAAACAAAATAACTTCGTACGTTGAAACGATAATCTTTTACTTGCATGTATATTGTGCAGTATATTGGGCTTAGAGGAACATATCCTAACTATCGCGTTATTTCTTACAAAAAAAGTGCGCATAAATCATATTATATACAAGTTATGATGTTCACATACATGACTAAAGACAAGAATAAACAAACAAAAGAAGATGTGCACAAAATTTTTTGAAAAACACATTTATGTAGTTATTACTCGTGTGCATTTATATATGTGCAAAAAAACTTTATA
>QLNU02015003.1:62880225-62906507 GCA_006491805.2 Dysdera silvatica
TCACATTCAAACTGAAACCTGCAAATTAGAAATAAAGACTCCGTAAGCAATCCCTCCTTTACCCGATCCGTACTTCTTATATTCAAATAATATTCGCGATTACCGAGTTTAGTATGTAATATTAGGTTGTTGGCAGTACAACCTCTGGACAAAAGTATGGAATACTTGTATTTTTTATTTAATTTTACAAAAGAGAGCCAGTTTTAATCCCGTTGAATTGACTGTTTTCAATCAAACAAAATGCATTATGGGCGTAGATTAATTAGGCATAAATTCACACAAATTTACTTTCAAAACGTTTATTTAATCAAAAGTTACATCCAAATCCCTGAAGCTGTACAGGACTAAAAATATTGAATACATTAAACCTTGGGTCAAAAGTATGGAATAAAAGAAGAAAACTACAAAACTAACCATTTCATCGCGATTTTACCCCTCATACTGTGTGGTAACGTCATTCATCGTCATGACGTGTTTACGGATATGTAAGTTACAGCTGCGCAAATCAACACCAGGGCCACGATACTTTCATTACAGCGGCACTCACAGGATGATTAACGAAAGTTACGAAAGTTCTGATTATTGATAAGTTCAATAAGGAAGAAACTTAAAAAAAAAATTGCTATTAGCCTTAGTTGTTCCAAAGAAACTGTTTCTAAAATTATAGCAAAATTTAAACGACTGAAGGTGTCAGAAACCAAGGTGGAAGTGGGCGGCTAAGAAAAACGATTGAGTGAGATGATAGAAATTTGATGAAAGTTGTCAAAAAAAACCAGAGATTTTCTTCGCCAAGAGAGATTAATTCAGCTTGGAAGAATAAAGGGGCCGATATTTCTGATAAGATTGCGAGGAGGAGTCTGAAAGTAAAAGGTTACAGGTTTCGTAAAGTTCAAACAAAAGCATATATAGTGTAACAGACAAGAAGAAGAAGAATAGGGTTAATCTTACATGGGCGAAAAAACAAGAATTGGTCCATAAGTGATTGGAATCATGTTCACAGATGAGTTGAGGATTTGTCTCGGGTATGGAGATAACTGTGGACACAGTTATTTCCATACGGAATCATCTCCATACCTGTACACGTTTACAAGCATAGTAATGAAAGATTTCATCAAAACTGTCTTTGAGGATCATCAAAATTTCCAAAAGGCATGATTTGGGGCTCATTAACAGCGAAAGATGTAGGTGAGATGGCTATCCTAAACCGTAGTGTAAACGCTGATACATATTTGGATATTTTGAACCATTTTGTGACGAAAACTACAGAAGAACACTTTGGTGATGATGACTACATACACCAATATGATAACGCATCATGTCACATGGCCAAAATAATCAAAGCTTACTATGCAGAAAGGGTATTACATGTTTAAACTGGCCTACCAATAGTTCCGACATCAATCTGACAGGAAATATTTGGCTCACATTAAAAAAATATAAGCAAGAAGAAACCAACGACCATTGATGAATTTAAAGGCAGCTGTTCAAGAAAGTTGGAGGGAAATCGATCCCTGTGAATGCGAAAGGCTTGTTTTATCATTACCAAAGAGAATTATGAAGTAATTAAAGCAAAAAGAGGGCCTAAGAAATACTGAGTGTTATTATTCCACACTTTTGATCCAAGATTTAATGTATTCCATACTTTTGTCCCTGCACAGCTTCTGGAATTTTGATGCAACTTTTGATTAAATGAACTTTTGAAAATGAAACTTGTCTTAAATTTGTATGTAATTAATTCATGCCTATAATGCATTTTGTTTGATTGATAATAGACAATCAAAACGGAATTAAAACAAGTCCTCTTTTGTAAAAGTAAATAAAAAAATGCAAGTATTCCATACTTTTATCTAGGAGTCGTAGTAGTCCATGATTTGTACGATTAGCTGTTTATCACCATTAGGGTTTGTTGTTTGTTCACTCTTAAAATGGATTCGAAACGTAAAATCGAATATGCTGGTAATAAATCTACAAAACAAAGGTTTGCAATTACTTTAGAAGAAAAATTTAAAATAATTCGTTTGTATGAAGACGGGAAAATTATATCAACTATAGTTCGGGATATAAATTGAACTATTTCGACAGGGAATACGATAGTGAAGATAAAGTTACAAATAAATAATATATAGATATTAATAATAATACATATTACACTTTCTTACGAAGTTACATTTCAGAAGTTTATAAATTCGAATTACGTAAAATTCAAGTTAAATAAAGTTTTATGGAATACATTACTTGAGTAATTCGGGGAATGACGGCAGGGTTTCTATGGAAGTCTAAATGCGGCCAACAACTTTTGAACGAAGACTTTCTTGCAATGGAAGTTAGATATCGGTATAGTAAAATGACTATGCACTATCAGATGAGATGAACAGCAGCTCCCCTGGTGGCGAATTGAGGAAGTTAAAAATTTTATTTCTAAAAACAATGAAGCTAGGTAAATATTTTCAATTGGAAGGTTGCACAGCATCTTTTAGTTAGTGAGAAAAGACATACAGTTTATATTTAATATGTACACGTACTTCTAAAAAGTGAGATGTTCCGAAAGTTTCCATGCATCATTTTCAATCGATGCTTTCTGGTGTTTTAGAAGTTGAATTGAAGTTCTTATAGGAGAAAGACCAGAGTTTCTTTCCTATGAGAACTTCAATTCAACTTCTAAAACACCAGAAAATATCAATTAAAAATGATGCATTGAAACTTTCGGAACACCTCACTTTTTGGCAGTACGTGTACACGTTGAATAGAAGCCGTATGTCAGGGATCTTCAACCTTTTTCAGTCCAAGGGCCAATTTTTCTTATTCTTGTTGGCTCGCGGGCCGCACTACTGTACCGGTAATATTAAAACTAAACAAAGGCGGATTTGGGGGTGTAGGGGGTGATTCACCTAGATTCGCTTTTGTTGCCGTTTTTTTAGATCTCTATATCATCCCCCCTGGAAATATTTTCTGGATCCGCCGCTGGAATTGAATATATATATATATATATATATATATATATATTACAATGTAAAATTACTCATGGAAGCAAAACACATTTACAATACTTTTAGTTATTAATATATAAAGCGAAATCAAACCTTTTAGTGAGATTTATAGCACTGTTTATTTTTAACAAGCCTGTCATATCTTATTTTT
This sequence comes from Dysdera silvatica, assembly GCA_006491805.2. NCBI lineage: Eukaryota > Metazoa > Arthropoda > Arachnida > Araneae > Dysderidae > Dysdera > Dysdera silvatica. Next base: position 62,883,364 of record QLNU02015003.1, read on the forward strand.
GACGTTGCAACCCTAAGAGTGTTTTTAAGCTGGACGTCAGTTATCCTGGTCTTAATTTTTGATTTTACTAACTTCATCTTGAAAAGAGTTGTTCGCAGACGTGTATGTTCCCGAATAGTGATATCGTTTTCAGAGCATGCAGTCGGATGGTTGGGAAGATGTTCTTATCGATGTATTTAGAATAGAATTCAATGAGTCATAAGTTGAATTTTATTTTAAAATAACTGTTGCACTGCAAATCAATAAAACTATCTTTAATATCGATATACGCAAGAAAATTAAAGTAAAACACGATTGAGGGAAGACCGTGTGTTTAGTTTTCTATGGTTTTAAAATATTTATTGCTGAATGTGAACAGAATAAAATAAAATACATAGACTTAAGATTCACAGGGAGCAAGAGTGTATTTTTGTGTGAAACAATTTGTCTTTTTTTTTATGAGACACGAACATGTCGGCGGGCCGCGGGATGAAGGAAGACCCCTGCTGTATGTCTTTTATTACTAACTAAAGGTTGCTCTAAAACTTTTTAATCAAAAAAACATCCCCATCTTAATTATTTTCGAAATGAAATTTTTAACTTCCTCAATTCGCCACCAATGGCCCTGCTGCATACCTAATTCGATAGTGTATATACCAACCATGCTGATTCATATCATATGTATATGAAATGTAAATGGAAAGCTAAACTGAAACTAAAATTTAAAAGTGCAATAAAAAAAAATAGAGAAATCCCAGCAATTAAATTTACTAGTTTAATTAATTACTCCTTTAATTAATTTGGTTTTGAACTTCATTGATTTTTTTTGCTTTTTAAGTTTTATAAATAAGGGTCACTGAATTCGTGAAGTTGAAGAACTTTACAATTTCAATGCAAGAATAATGACACGGCAATTTATTGAAACTATTTGCGTTTTATTCCCTTCCGAATAAGGATGTAATACTACTATATTCATACTACTAATGTTGTTGAATTGTTGAATTACGACGCAACAAAAGCGTGTTGAAAAAGAACGGTTACCCGACTAAATTTATCGCTCGTAACTAATGTGGTGTTAGTGGTGGAAACAGGAATGTAGAGGATGAGACTAGGAAGACATCAGTGGTTTTGCCATATGTGGCGGGTGTCTCAGAAAAGCTGTCTCGAATTCTCCGTAGAGTTGTAAAAAACTCGGGAATTTTGGACACATTGGAAACTTTGGGCATAGAAACCAAAATAGCTAGAATAAAGGAGGTATGTCCCGTCCACACCTTTCTTCCTATTGGTTGATTGTGTCGAATCGACCAATAGGAAGAAAGGTAAGGACGGGACTACCTCCTTTATTCTAGCTATTTTGGTTTCTTCCCATCAAAGTTTCCAATGTGTCCAAAATTCCCGTTTTTTTACAACTCTAATTCTCGGTCGTGTGAATGTTAAGACCTACTACAAACCTGTCTACACCCTGCGTGATCTATTACTTAAAGTTAAGGATCGCGTCCCTGAGGAGGAAAAATCTGGTGCTATTTACCAAATACCGTGTGGAGACTGTGACAAGGTGTATGTTGGACAGACGGGAAGATCGATACGTCTACGAGGGAAGGAGCATATGCGTGCGGTAGCTAGGGGAGACGATTCAAACCAGTTGGCTGAACATGTCTTCAGGGAGGGTCACGAACCAGATTGGCATTCGATGAAAATATTACATCAGAATGTGACGAATCTGGGGAGTAGACTTTTTCTGGAATCATGGGAAACCTACGGTTTGAGGAGTCGTGCAATAAACATCGCAAAACCTCTACCAGAACCTTACAGGATTTTTGCAAAACCTCGAGTTGGGGGTGATCATCTGACATCGTCGGGTGCGGGGGATTTCCCGGCGAGGGTTTCCCCGATTGGGGTTTCCCCAGCTGGAACTGCTCCGCACCAGATGACTTCAGATGGGGATTCCCAACATGCGGGTATATAAGCTTAGGACTTTCACGAACTCTTCATTCTGCCTTCACTTGACAAAGGGAGCAGTTGGCTCCCGAAACGTCGTGTTTTTAAACCTTACGCCAGTGTCGAAATAACTGTTTGTTATGGAATCTCCTGGTGAAACTCTGTATTGTTTCGTTATGTTTTAACACTCTCTGCCGCGTTCGGCTATTCGCAAAAGAACAACAAATGAACCAAGTTCTTAGACTGTGCTTATCTTACTTCATAACTAAATAATTCGTCTACTCGTTGTTTCCCCGATTTTCCTCTCTTCTCTCTCACTAAGAGGTATATGCGATTGATGCCAGGGCAACTCCGTAAGAGCTTTTCAAGCAATACCTGCAATCCAATTAAAAGTATACAGTTAATTAATTTGAATTATTAAAATCATAATTATATAACTAAAAATGCAATGTCGTCGATTGCAATTGATTTCAAATTGTACAGTGTATTTAAGTTTACAAATAAATTTGACACCCACTTTCAAAGCTCATAATAGAACTTTTTTTTGGCATATTAGAAAAAGAGACGCTTTCCCCATCCTGGATTCGAACCAGGGTCCCTCCGTTTAGCCCGGAGTGTCTTGGACCGCTAGACGAATGAGGACAGGTAATAACGCTCTCTTTCTCCGTATGTAAAGGTGTTAAGGTATTATTATCCTTTTCAATTCTAGAATAATTGCCAAATAATGGTCAACACACAAAGCCACCGGGCGAGTTTTTTGTGAGTTTTTTCGTGGAGGAATTTTATTACTAATAAATTTGACACCCACGTTTAAAGCTCATACTGGAGGTTTCTTTTGGTACAGGAGAAAAAGACGGCGTCTCTTTTTCTCCTACCAAAAAAAAGCTCTAGTATGAGCTTTAAACGTGGGTGTCAAATTTATTAGTAATAAAAAATCCCCCACAAAAAACTTGCCATGGTGGCTTTGTGTGTTGACCATTATTTGACAATTGTGTTATCCTGGAGAAGGGTAATAATATCTTACAATGTATTTAAGATTATATCTGTTTTCTGACATTTATTTCCCTTGATCGCATTATGACTCATCCGTGCAGGCTGCTGAGCGTAAACACCTTACCTTAACAACCACCCATGCCATCTGTGAAAAGAACCCAAGCGATCTTAAACGCTACGATGATGACTACTAGGTACTATATTCAAAATGAAATGCATTTCCGTCGTCCAAACAAAGGAGATCTTCAGGGGGGAAAAGGGGAGATCCTTTATATACTGAGTAAAATTGAACTTGAAACACTAAGAAAGGAGACCTGCAATTCCCTTAAAACTGACGGATAAGACCAGTATGGCAGGAAATACTAAGGTATTGTAGTTCTGGAGCAAAAGAGTGCATTGTACAGGTATGTCGGGGGGGCGGACTGGGTCCTCTCAAAGGGCGCATACCTTGGATTATCAGAGGGCCTTGCCCATTAATGGGCGCTAGTCCTATCATTCGTAAGGGCGCACCGGCCCGAGGAACGGTCGTCCGGCGGCCCTGTTCGTCCTTGTGTATGCTAACTCGCTCACGGACCGAGGAACTGAATGGTTTTGTTCACTTATCGCAAACGAGAAGATCCAATCAGTGATTCGGTCATGAACGCTTTGGCTTACCGAAAATTTATTGTGTTAACAAATTGCTTACATTACCATATTTCTAACATAATCACCAGTTAACATCTTTAATCTCAAAATCCAGAATATCGATATCACATCAAAACTATCACATGGCAGAATGTATCACCATAATTATAACACGGTTAAATAAAATTTGCTTATTATTTACTCGTATGGAATAGCCCCTCCTTTGTTGGCGATGCATTTCACCATTCGTTACGGCATTGAATCCTATAGATGTCATATAGCGTTTTGGAATATTGCACGCTATGCTTACTCAACCTGTCGAAAAAGATTTGCTGTTGTTCTCGGTGGTTGTGTCTGGGCTTGCAGACGACGTCTGACAGATGATGCAGACTGACGTCTCAGACATTTTCTATTGCAGATAAATCTGGGGATCTGATAAACCAGAATGGTATGTTGATATTTCGTAGATGATTGGCTGTGGTGACCGAAGTTCGGATTCTTCGTTAAACTGTAGGTCCAGTTTGCCAACCCGTTTGGCCAACATTCTGCGCTTAAGGCCATTTCCTTTGTATTTCTTTCACCGTACTACGTGTATGTGTGAAAACAGAGAGACCTCCATCCTGCTGTGGATTGAAAATAGCTGTCGATGATAATGATGACCTCGTAGATAGTTAAGACATTTGCCGTATACGAACAGGTGCTATCGAGCTGAAATGTTTTGTTCACACCAGTTATGAAGATAGGTGAAATAGGTTCCGAGATGTCATCAATATACCAGCGAGCTGTTAAACTGTTCGAAATTCACATCAGACCGAACCAATTATCATAGCTAATCGATCGCCAATTCATTAAGCCAATGCTCGAGCTACGTGTCGTTTGACACAGTTGAAAATATTGTCTCGTTCCCTACATCGCCTCCATATGCATTTCCAGCCATCTTCGGAACCTTAGCAAATCCTTCCTTAAGAACGACTTGACGTCACTCTGCATCCCAGATTACTTGGGAATGGCACCAGTCGATGGTGGGTTGAGGGAAGCGGTAAGCAGTGCAATGGATAAAGCGTATGTGACTTTTGGTTTTTACAGTGTCTTGGAGTCTGCTAAACTAAATTTAATTCCCGCAACAGGGTTCGTTGTTATGTGTGTGCGCGCGCGTGCGTGCGAATACAATGTGGTTTGAAAGTCACGTTACGTGGCCTGGTCCATCTTAACTGATCCTTCCTTAGTGGTTACGCAGTTTTCCCTCACTTGGGCCATCATCTCCACATCTTCCCCTACTAATCGTTAAACTTTTGTTGTTTTTTAGTTTCATTTTAAGCCTGTTTTTTCTCTTGTCTCTCAAATTTTCAGAAGTCGACAATAAAGGATCGGCGGAGGCGTAGAACTCTGTCACATCCATTGATGATGTTTTATGACTTACCTGGAATCCCGACTTCGCTCTCAGAGCAACAGAGAAGCAAATCCCATAAAAAAAGATTGGACTAAGATGATGTGGTTATTTCAGCATTTTCCTAACCTCCTGTCAACAAATTGTCGAATTGTCATCGATTGTATATTCGTGAGATCAAGAACAAACACTTTGCAATAGCTCGTTTGAGATAAGATAAACTTTATTCAGGAGAATCACACAGATTACAAACACTTTAGTACAATTCTGAACATAAAATGATTCACCTGGGCAGCAATGGGTAAAGATTATTATATCTAACAGAGCCCATGCTGCCCCAGGTAGTGATATGTCGTTGTATAAAATAGAAAAGTGTTAACCTAAAAGGTGTTTATAAAGAAATTTTTTTAAACGGAGAGAGTGAGTTTATTGATTGTAAGGAAGTAGGAAGGGAGTTCCCTACTCTGGGACCATAACAGCCCATTCACACCAGCCCCCGATTAGTTCTAGAAAATTCGGGTATGTAATTGCCTGCTGTTCTTGTGAGATATGTGTGGTTGGGTAAGTGAAGATGAATGATTTTAGGATGCCGTGAAGATTTAATGGCATTGAACAAAAATGTGGGGGGCTTTAAAATAGAGAAGTTCATCAATTAAGAGAATGCGAAAACACTTCGCAATTTCCAAAACATGAGGGCTAGAACTTTGGGAAGGAAGAAGGCTGGGGTATCTTTTTGAAGTGATGTTAGACGATGTAAATTTGATTTCGAAGTATGACCCCAAATCAGTAGGCAATAATACAAATTAGGGAAGATTAAAGAATAATATAGACTTAGTAAGATTGAAATAGGTAAATAAAAGCTAATGTTTCTAATTATACCAATATTTCTACTTAGTTTGCAACAAACCATATGAATATGCGAATCCTATTTTCGATTGACCTGTAGGGTAATACCAAGGAAATTAGTTTCCATAGAAAAAGGAATAGAATTATTGTTTATAATAAGGTTGAGGTCATCCAAAATAATATTTTTTTTGTTAGTGAAAAGCAAATATTTTGTCTTTATGGTGTTTAATTTTAAGAAGTTAGTATTAAAGAAGTTAGCAAAATATACGATATCGCTATTGACTCGTTGAATTAAAGTATCAATTTTGAAATCATTAGAAAAGATCGTGTCATCTGCAAAACAAAGCCGTTTGAAAAGCACAGGTAAGAAAAATATGTCGTTTAGATAAAAATTAAATAATAAAGTTCCAAGAATGGACCCTGTGGAACACCGCATCGTATAATGGGAAGCGGAGAACGGTTACTATTCAAATGCACAAATTGTTGTCTATTGATTAAATAATTTCGAAATAAATTATTACAGAGACCACGAACGCCGTTTAGTTCCAATTTGAAAAGAAATCTTTCATGATTGATGGTGTCGAAGGCCCTGGAAATATCAAAGAAAACACCGACTACTGATTTTTTTTATTCTAAGGATGAATATATAAAGTCGGTAGTTGCTATTAATGCATGTTTAGTTGATCTGCCTATAATAAAACGAAATTGGTTATTGTGCACAATATTGTTGTTTTCTAAGAAGCTTTATAATCTATTATAAAGAAGAGTCTCAAAGATTTTAGCAAAGACGGTAAGTACTGAAATAGGCCTATAGTTAGAGATTTCAGTTCTTGAACCTTTTTTAAATATCGGAGTAATAACTGAAATTTTGAAGTCATTACGAATAATTCCACTGGTGAAGATTAGGTTATAAATATGCGTAAGTGGAGATTTAATGAACTCCGCGTCGAACTTTGCAGCTATTGGACGAATACCACCATGTCCAGGGCCTCGGAACAAATTAATTTCTCCCAGGATCTTATTTATTTCAAGATTAGTAATAGGCGACAAGAATATGGAGTCACCAATTGAGTAATCATAACAATCATTTTTGAGATTCAATATATTAGAATGATTATTATTTAAGCTATAGGGAAAATCAATAAAATAATTATTGAATGCAGAGAGCTTTTGTGTATCAGTTGTTAAGATTTGATTGTCATCATTAAGGCCACCTATTGGGTTTTGGAATTGTTTTTCTGGCCAAATAATTCATTTAATTTAGACCAAGTTTTTTTTGGGTGGAATTAGTAAAAAATTTAATTAAATAAGAGCGTTTGGCAAATTTTAGCTTTTTGTTTAATTTATTTCTGAAAATGTAGAAGGCAGAAAGGTTATTCATTGATCTGTTTTTTAAAAAGATAAAATATAATTACTTTTTTATCCTAATTTCACGTAGAAGTAAATTGGTTATCCATGGCTTTCTAATTTTCCCATTCTTGGACATCGTTTAAAAGTGGAAACAGTCATTGTAGAGGGAATTAAAAGTTTGAAAAAATTATTATAAGCTTCATTAGAATTGTTTAGATTAAAAACGGGTGACCAGTCAACTCCAGAAAGAAACGATTTAAAAAGTTTCAGGTTATTTTCAGAAAAATCACGAAACAAAAATTTGTGTTCGAAATTTTTCAGATGAAAGTCTTGAATATTAATAATTAAAAAAATTAGAAAGTGATCACTAATATGATAGGTAAGTACACCAGAATTTTTAAAATGAATGTTAGTAATGTAAAGATCAATTAATGTTTGGGAGTTAATTGTAATTCTGGTGGGTAATTTAATTTTAATGTCGAATCCGTTTGAATAGATCAAATCTATGAAATTTTTTGGTATGCCCGTCGTGTTTTATATTAATATCAATATTAAGATCGCCCATTGTAATTAGTTTTAATTTAAATGAGTGAACACAATCGAAATAGACGCTGTATAAAATTTAAAAAGTCTTCGACATTTGCATTAGGTGGTCTGTAGATGGATGCAATATAAATCCCGTTGGTCTGAATGGTAACGAATTCAATTTTTGGGTAGATGACACATCATTGTGCAATGGTATTGTAATAAACTCTGATGTGAAAATATTGTAACTATAGTAAATACTATCGAAGAGACTCTAAAATAACTAATTAAATCGTACCTGAAATTAAATAATCGCGTCTGGGCTCTTTGGATTTTTCTCCACAAATTAATTTGTTTAATAATGAGGTATATATCAAATTCTTTTATACACACTAAATGGATTAATTTGAATTTTCATTTTTTCCCAAAGAAAAACTGTGGTATTCGTTGGATAATTCTACCCCCCCCTCCACTTTCTTCACTGGCAGTACTCTTCTGAAGTATATCATTTCTATAATCCACAATATATGTTCGTTCTCACATAGTCTTCATTACTGATTTTCTTAAAAGCGTTACTTTGATTAAAAATTTGTTGTTTGATTAAAAATTTGTTGTTTGATTAAAAATGAGTTGAAAAATTTGACCCTATTCATTTAACACACCCTAGAGATCTAATTGAATCAAATTCATAGTTTTTTATTCCACCTGTGTTACTATTTTAGCTTAACACAGAACCTTATCCACTTTTGTATCATCTTCTCAAATGAGGCCCAATTATCGTGTATTAACATGAATATGTTCTAATCGTCGGCTCACGGAAATGCTGTTTAAATCAGTTAAAGAACTATTTAACGTTTTTATATTCCAAATATTTCAGAAAGTAACAAACTTCAACAGAATCGTAAAACAATTTTTGGAAGAGAATCCCGTAACAAGCTTCGGCTTTATATTCTCTTGCAATTCTAACCCAAATCATAAACGTAAAATGTAAAAAGATTTCTTCTATGTTTTTTCTCAAAGCGCTGATGGTATGTACCTCACGAAAATGTATACAAAATTGGGTTAAATAAACATTATTATTATCCGTAGACTTAGAATGTAAAATATTTAAACATTTCCTTCTTTATATTCCAAAGTCTTAATAATTATGCAAATTAAACAAAGCAATCCAGATACCACTAGAAAAATCAACTACTTTCAGTAATAACTTAAAATAAATATAAGAAGTACTTACTTTGCCTACAAAGCCCGTAGCTCCAGTAATAAGGACCGATTTTCCTTGATAAAATTTCTGAATTGGCGTTGGGCTTTCCATTTCCTCTTGTGACATTGTAATATTTCACAGTTTCTACAAGAAAAGCAATGAATTGCTGTAAAACCCTTCAGTCGCTGACATACACCAATATTTTAGGATGCTGTTTAAAAGCACTTTGTCCCTATACCGATAAATTTCGGCCAGCCCTTAGTTGTTGTAATGTCTATCAGGTTTTTTTAAATTACGTATCGTGCATAAAGTATAAAAAGACTTTATGGAAGTTTGCTATGTCTGTATGTGCTTAATTCAATATTTCAACATCAACTTACCCTGCGAATTATGTACGATTTGTGGTTCTCAGTCGTTGTATCGTTGTGAAATTATTTTGTGGTACTAACATCCTAATGTGGTTACAACGAAAAATATTCTAAAAAATAAATTTCATGATCAATAACCCTTCCATACTTACGCATCTTAGACCCGCCTGTTTATACACCCAGAAGAACATCGCGTGACTCACTCAACACTGAATAATATTTTCAACATTAAAAAATAAAATAAAAAAGACAGGAAAGCAATTGATATTTAAACTTTATTTTACTATCAAGAGAAGATCCATTAAATCAGTGGTTTCAAACCTATGGGTTCGGACTAACGCATGGGTTTTAGGGGCTTCAGCCCAGGGGCCTCTGTCAGCTAGAGGGCCCCAAGAGACGTTTTCTCTTGTAGGCGATCCTTTTGAATTATTTTACTGAGGGCCTCACGATACCAGTAGCCTATGGGCCTCAAAAATTTTAATCCGCCACTGTCGCGAACTGATTTATTGGGGGTTGCCGCAACTATTTTTAGTTGCAATTATTTTTATAAGGAATTTCATACTGTTTCCAACGCTTTTATATTTCAACATGGCTAACTGCAATATTCTACTAACGGTTGTTAATTTTATATCTATAATATATATTAATATAAAATATTTAGTAATATATATTTTATATTTAATGTGTTTTCTTTACTCTGTTAAAAATGCTTTTATTATGCAAAAGTGGAGATGGCGGACAGGGGAAGGGGGGCGCAGGCTATTTGGTTACAATGAAGGGGGATCGCTGATTACTTGGCGTCAATAAAAGAGGTCGCTACTTGTAAAAGATTAAGAAACACTATAAATACTGTGTTAGTAAAGTAGTGTTTATTAACGATATCCAGGCTAGGAGTTATTTAAAAATTAAGGGGAATCAAGCAAGTTTCGAAAAAGGTCATACGTTTTTGCGTTAAAGTGAAAAATGTGCTTTGATATTCCATGGGATGGGTTTGGGCGCCTGATCCTCATTTCTATGCCATTGATAATGTCTAATTAAAATTCAATTGAAACTTGCATGTTTAAAAAATACAGTAATAATTACGTTTGTTACCAGGGGTTCAAAGGAACTGAAAAGCGACGAAATGTACGTCTGATTAAATTTATATACGATATTCGACTTTGGTATTTGGATAACAAAAAATTGTTGCTAATTCCAAGAAGTCCGTCACGTTCCCCGAAGGCAACTGCTTGGTGTGGACCATATCTTGGGAACGACTACAATTGGTACCTTAGTAGGATTGTGATTACGATTACCTTAGTAGGATTACGATTACCTTAGTGGTATTATGATTACGATTACCTTAGTAGGATTGTGATTACGATTATCTTAGTAGGATTGGGATTACGATTACAATTAGCTAAGTATCAAAATTTAAATTATGAGTTTGATTACGATTACCTTAGTAGGAATATGATTACGATTACAATTACCTAAGTATCAAAATTTGGATCATTATTTTGATTACGATTACAGTCAATTTTCATTTTTCGATCTACGATTATGAATATACACAAAAAAGCATGATTACAATTACGATTACAGATTATCATCACAATTACAGATTTTAATCACGATTACTTGCAAGCAATCAGAAATAATTCGTTCGATTACAATTATAATCATAGCGATTATGATTACGACTACCTAAGAATTTCAAAAAATGATTACTATCACTATCATATGAAATTTAAAAATGTGATTATGATTATATTGCAGATTACAGCTACTTCAAAACATTCAATTACAATTACAGATGTGAGTACGCGAAAATGTAATCTATTATAATCACTCGATTACGATTATTCGGAGTCTGGTGTGGGTGGATATACAACTGCATTTAACTTTAGAAACCATTTATTTACGAGTTAACAGTAACAGATCTCGAATTCGTTTTATCAATGGACATCGATATCAAGGTGTGTTAGTAAGCTTCGTAATTCTAAGGCCGAAGCAACCACGTTGCTTTGTGAGCAAAATTTTCGTGTAAAATGGCATGTTACTCGACATTCTTTTACTAAAAATACTAAAATAAACTTTACAATAATTTTAAATGTGCGAGTACTTTATGTAATCGCTTGTATCACACTTTGTAGTTTATATCAAATACTAAATGTGGAAAAACATGACAAAATTGAAGTAAAACTTTATTAGAAAATGCATTTTATAATTTAGAAATCCAACCACTAAGAAGTTCTAGAGCACTAACGTTGTTTACATTAGACCTCTTCATCTGTGAGTTTGTCATTTTTTAGAGAAGTTTATAGAAAAAGTGGAAGAAAGAGAGAAGTACTTGCGAGCTCAGAGATTTGGGAGAAATTAGTTTTGGAAAAGAGAGAGAGAGAGAGGGGGAGGGAGAGAAAGTGTAAAGGTGAAGAGTGATTTGAGCGTGACAACAGAATTTATAATTTAGAAAAAAAAATGAAATGGCAGAAAGTGTACTTGCATACCATTACTTGCGTTTTCATTTCGGGAATTAAAAATGAAATCTCGAAAAGGGAAAGGTCATATGTGCTAAGTATCAGCTGAACAAACACGCAAAATCGATTTAAAGCAACTTCTACGATAGCTTAATCCAAACTCGTATAATTACAGATAAGCGAAGAGAACTATGTCACGCTTCATGGATTCCATTAAGCCGACGGTTTTTCTCAGATAAACGGACGGGGAAAAAGTGTGTGTAAAAAAAGTATAAAAATAAAAAGCCAAAAATTGGAATTGAAAAGTAAATGGCAAAAAGTAATATCGTTTAAATATTTTGTAATTAATTAAAAAAATATTCTCCAGAGCACTTCCTTATAATATCGAATTCATCTTTTGTTATACCAGCTCTCTTGTTTCATTAGCAACTCCCCAAAAATTTTAAGAATAGCGTCACACAGTGGAAACTTATAGTTAACTACATCTCAGTCACTTCTCCAAATAGTTGAGAAAGATTCCTCAGGATTTAGAATTAGGTTCACGATTTCTTTATTTCTATGTCGGTACTTTTTCTTAACTATAGCAATATATATGCATGATTCGCTTATGACAGTAATGTATTTTTATATATTGAAATAAAAGTTCAATTTTTTCAACCAATAAAGAAATCAAACAAAATGCCTACTTCTTTAAAAATGAAACACGATTATTATATTAAATATTTGATTTAAATAATTTAAACCTTTGTCATCCTTCTACATTGTATAAATAAATAAAACATATATACATGTCGGATGCTCCCATATAACTGGAAGGTCCCGAGATCATAGCTCGGTGTTATCATCCTCTTTACTCTTTTATTTATTTGTTATTTCCAAATTTATATAACGTTCAACTAAGAATTACAGCTGCAATTTGCGCGAGTTCGCATGATATAATGCGTATAATACTGTCGTTTCCTTGTCGTCACAAATAAAAAGTAATTTATTTGATATAAAATTCAATATATATATATATAGCAAAATTGTAGTATGATTGTGACATGTAGTACTTTCTAATGTAATATACATGAATACACATATCTAAATGTATATTAACTTGGACAAAGTTAAAGTTGTAAAGTAATATCACACAAGGTAGTAAACCCAAGTAAATTTAAGTAGTAGAAACATCTCAGAATAAAAATTGACATGTAGTAGTAAAAGGTGAAGAGGAGTAAAAGATTAAACAATACCAAGAATTTTGTTCTTCATCAGGGACCGCACAAAATCCCTGTTATTGGTTTGCTTTTTCTGACTACAATAATTGAGATTTGTGATCAATACTGAATAAACCAGCATTGACCAAAAATTAGCTAAAAACAGTATAAACCCAGAATATAATTAGTTTAACAATATTTTAGTAATTTAGAAGGGTCTCTTTATTAATACTGAGAACAATCTCAATTGTTGTAAGTGGCCCAAAAGCAAACTTACAACAAGTAGATAGAGGTATTGAAAGTGATTAAAGTGTAAAGGTTCAATTAACATGAATAGAGAAGATGATGAAGTGAGAAAATTCATTAATTATACCAAAAATTGTAAAAAGTTTTACATGAATATGTCACACTCAAGATAAACACTTAATTATTAACTAGTAAAAATATATAAGTTTAAGTTTAAATAAACTTATATATTCAAAATAAACAAATTGTTTCTTTGCACTCATAATAGACACAGATGTGTGCAATCAAAATAAAGACATATATATGCGCATATGCATAAACATGCACACCCTTACATATATACATATACATACCCATATATATACACATATACGTATACACACATATATATATATATACACACACACATATATACACACACATATATATATACTATATACACACACATATATATATATATGGCCTGCAAAAGGGTTGCTGGTATCTAACTGGAAGGAGACCCACACGCTGAACGTATGTGACGATGTGTGGAACCGGCCAGGCCAGTAACCTAGTGTCCTACCCCGCCTTCAAGTGGTGCAGGCTGAGCTTTCTATTTATGTGGCAAATTAATATTTGCTACACGGATAGAAAGGCGGAAGGGGAGGGCTAATTCACCAACCCGTCTAGCCAGCGTGGTGAAATTATGGCTAATTCCTCCATTATGTTGACACACCAGAAACCATGGCCCCTAGTCTCCAGGTGCTGGAGTGCTCCTGATCAAGGCAGCGGTCAGTGTGGCATGAAAGCAGGGGGTGCTAAGAATCACTGGAATGGCCCAGGCTGCCGTTTGTTATTGACCTTGGCTACGTTTAATGGACGATCCCTTGCTTCTGAAGCAAAACTTCAGGAATTGGAAGAGGAACTAGACAAGATCAAATGGGACATTGTAGGACTCAGTGAAATTAGAAGAAAAGGTGAAGAGTTGGTGGAACTGAAAAGCGGACATTTGTTTTACTATAGAGGAACGGAAACTGGAAGAACAAGTGGTGTTGGCTTCTTAATCAACAAAAGAATTAAAGACTGTCTTCTGGAAGTTGAAAGTACATCAGATCGAGCAGCGAGGCTTGTTGTTCAACTAACCCAGCGATACCAACTTCAAATAGTACAGGTATATGCACCAACATCAAGCCATACCGACGAAGAGGTTGAAGAATTTTATGAAGAAATCAAAGAGTTACACACCAAAGGGAAACAACATATCAAGCTCATCATGGGGGATTTCAATGCAAGAATTGGACAACAGGAACAAGGAGAGACATCGGTTGGTAAATACGGATATGGGGAAAGGAATGAACGTGGCGATCAACTCATCGAATTTGCAGAAGCTGAAAACCTTAGCATCATGAATTCATTTTTTAAGAAGAAACCGCAAAGAAAATGGACATGGAAACACCCAAATGGGGGAACTAGTGAAATTGACTATATCCTGGCAAACAAGAAATCAATTATTGAAGATTGCAGTGTACTGAACAGATTTAATACTGGAAGTGATCATCGAATGGTGAGATGTAAAGTGCACTTAAATACTAAATTAGAACGACAGAAGCTCATTAGGAAACAAGTAAGTAAGAGGGTGGATCTAATGAAACTGAAAGTAAATACCGAGGCATTCAAGTTGGAATTAAAAAATCGCTTTTCTGCACTGGAAGGACTTATTGATGAAAGTGATATCTCAGAAGCAAATGAAAACATTGTTAAGACAATAGTTGAAACTGCTGGGGAAATTGGTGGTGTAACCTGTAAAAAGCACAATAGCAAATTATCTGAGAAGACGAAACAGCTCATGAAAAGGCGAAGAGATATGAAGGTGGACAATCGAAATACCAGTTCCAGGATTGAGTACATAGAACTTTGTAAAACTCTGCGCAAAAGCATGAAAGAAGACATAAGAAAATTCAACTGTGAGCTAGTAAGGAAAGCCATTGAAAATAACAAGAGCCTTAGGGTTGTTAAAGGAAGTTTATCTGTTGGGAAGAAACACATCATTGCATTAAAAGGAGAGGATGGCACCGTAACAAGAAATAGGGAAGAAATACTTAGAAGAGTTGAAGAATTCTACAAAAATCTATACGAAAGTAACAGTGAATTAAACGAAGACATTGAAATAGTCGAAGGAACAGCTCCTAAAATCTTAAAAGAAGAAGTTTCATTTGCAATAAAAAATATGAAGAAAGGAAGAGCCCCTGGTGATGATGGTATTACATTAGATATCCTAAAAGAAGCTGGAGAATATGTAGAAGACATACTTGCAAAATTCTTTACCAAATGTCTTAACAGCGGTAACATACCAAACCAATGGGATTCTGCAACAGTAATTCTTTTGCATAAAAAAGGTGATAAAGAGGATTTGAAAAATTACCGACCAATTAGCTTGTTACCTGCTATTTATAAAATCTTCACAAAAGTTCTAACACATCGCCTGCAGAAAAAATTAGATGCAGCTCAACCAAGAGAACAAGCTGGATTTCGAAGTGGATTCAGTACAGTGGACCATATTCAAGTATTAAGAGAATTAATTGAAAGAACACATGAATATGAACTTCCATTGTGTGTTGCATTTATTGACTATGAGAAGGCCTTTGACTCTATAAAAACATCAGCAGTCATCAACTCTT
Organism: Dysdera silvatica; assembly: GCA_006491805.2. NCBI lineage: Eukaryota > Metazoa > Arthropoda > Arachnida > Araneae > Dysderidae > Dysdera > Dysdera silvatica. The sequence continues at coordinate 62,899,139 of QLNU02015003.1, forward strand.
TAAGATCAACAGACATTGAGGATGTGTACATTGACATGGTGAAACGTGTGTATAAAAATGCAAGTGCAAAATTTCGGTTACATAAAGATACCAAAACTATCAAACTTGGCAAAGGGGTGAGGCAGGGAGATACCATTTCTCATGTCATGATTCCATTTCTTCAGTTATGAAGGATGCCCTTCCCTTCACTGCAATGAAACAAGCCGTCTGTGACGTCAGCTCTCTTGAATTCCAACGGTAGTACTCGCCAATTTTCCGCGAACGGACTATACCTTTCAAGTGGTGGGCGATTTGATTCCGATCAATATTTTAGGCAAGTGTCCAGCAAGCACGGATACAGAAATCTTTTAAGTGGGGGGGGGATTTGCTTCCGATTTCCATTTTTACCCAAGTGTCCGGTACTTTAGATTTCATTTTCCATGTTATAATCCCAGCTCAAGGGAGAGGGGCGATCGCACCTCCCCACTTTGGATCCACCAGTGGTGTTCGGTACTTTTCATTTCATTTTTCAGGATATAATCCCGGCTCAAGTGGGTGGGGGGGGGGGGCGATCGCTCATCGCCCCATTTGTATCAGCCTTTGATATGTACCGGAGCAAAAAGAATTCAATTAAAGACACCAGGAATTTTAAAAAGTGGACATATACACAAGCTCACCTATATAAATATTTCACAGTATAGCATTATATGTAGGAAGCCAAAAAAAAACAAAAAACATACTTACAGTCACGTTTGCATTAGATAGTTGATTAATGAGTGAGCAAAATTGGGCAGTACGAGGATTGGGAAGGGTGGCCTCTGAAAGCAGCTCTGTAACTCCAAAGGTAGTTAGTGAACTAGTCTCCAACGTGGCACAAACCCCAATGAAATCACTTGGGATTGCTTAAAAATTTTGAACTATTACGATCACGGAAGTTATCTATATTTAATCTCTGTTTCGAAAAACATTGTTTGTCGAATGAAAGCTGCTTGTGAGTTAAAGTCTAGAACAAAAGAAAAAAATTGTATATTATGTATGTACGTATCAAGTTATTAGGAAGCTATTTGATCTAAATCCATTATCTGGGCATTACAGCTGCTTGTATGCATACAAATCTTCACCTGTCTATATTACAAAATGCAGTATGATAGATACTAAAATATCGTTTCAGTTGGCCGAATTGACGCTTTTTACGCAAATTGTTTTGAATTTAAAAATACCTTACTCACCCCATCCCGGCACACTGATGGCTAAAAATTTTAGAACCATGTTTCAAGTGTATAAAGTAAATGCTATTTTTGTCCTCATTAAAGTTGGTTCATATTCGCTGGTGTAGCAATTAAAAAAGCATGGAGGGTAATAGTGATGGACCAAACTGTTATTTTTGAATAACCTGTTCCAACGTTCCTGTTCCAATCACGTAACAGGTTCCAATCACCGGTGACTGGAACGTAAGCGTTGCTTCACAGGATATGGAAAGTGAGGAACTTAAAGATAACACATTTCAACGCTCAATCCGCAACAATACGTCGCCGCAACTCCATAAAAATAATAAATCCTTTGGAAAAAATGCACACATACGAAATACAAAACTAATGCTTTAAAATACTGAATTTTAGATATTTTAAAAAATACACGATTTTAAAAATCAAAGAAAGTTTAAAAAACTAATTCTAAGTAATGAAATACAGCAAAAAATATTGACACTGCTGTAAATTAATTGGTAAAACATACTGGAAGGTTACAATGTGGAACTAATTAACCAGGATAATTATAAACAAAATGTGTATCCTCAACTGACGTAGTTATACACGTGTATTCCGAATGAATACCTGTACAGGTATTTATTCAGAATTTTTCATGTGTAAAGCTCAGTAATGTAAAAATATTAATACTTGTACTAATTAATATACATGGATAAAAAATCTATTCCATTAATGAAATAAATAAACAAATTAACAAATAATGCTGCGTTGGTCTCCGCTTGTTCGAACTTACTTCAGTTGTAGAACTTTGTTCAGAAGATCTGTTGATGTCGGTCTCAATCTGAGGTATGATAGAACTGGATGGTGGGAGCACCACACATTCATGGGAGTGGGAAGACGTGGATGATGAATGTGTGGATAAATCTATGCTTGGATGCTTCCTTGTAATATGTTTTTTTAAGTTCGTTATGGAAGATTTGTAACTCAATTTTTGTGCACACAAATCGCACGCAGCACTTTTTTCCTCCTTGTCATTTATTGTAAAAAAGGGACCACAAGTAACTGGAAGCTTTTCGATTAATTATGCTTAAAAATTGCAACTAAATGCGACTTCTCGTAATATCAGACGTGACACAGGGAATCAGCGCCTGAGCCCTGACGTCAACTTGACTGACTATGCCGGATGTTATGGTAACAACCCGTTATCTCAACGCGTTTCCTGTGTGAAGAAAGTGAGGAATATGTTCCTAGAACGGTGATTTTTAAACGTTACTTCAAGTAACTCCTGTTCCTAGTCACCGGTGACTGAAATAACAGCTGTTTCAAAGGAGCATACTGTTCCTGGAACAGTGATCACTCGATAACAGGTGATTTTTAACAGTTACCTTAAATAACTTCCATCTCTAGAGGGTAGGGGGCGCTCAAGTAAATTTAAAGAAGGTCATTAGAGAAAATTTGCGACATTAGAGAAAATGTGTTTTGGTATCAAATGGGGGCATCGACTACTAATCCCCCCCCCCTTTACCACACCACTGTTCATACTAAATGCTGTACTTTAGGGAATAAAAGATTTCAAAGACAATATCAAAGATCTTTAATTCTATGGAAGTAAAAATTAACCAATATTTTCGCTTTAAATAATAACTGTGATGTGAAAATTAGCTATATATACAAATAAAAAGTAAACACTTCACATTCACGCCCAGGCAAATTCAAAAACACAAAGAACACAAATCACCGTGATCGAATTCAGAATTTCGTTTAGTGATGAAAATAAACGTTAGGTGATGAAATATAATTCCGCAGATGTTTTTCTGTCAGCAGGGACGGACTGGGTCCTTATAAAGGGCCCGAGTCTATTGGTCTATAAGCCAAACGAGCTAGGATATCCAGAGTGCGCCTATTTGCTTTATACAGGGTGTTCCAAAAACATCGAGTCAAAAGTATATAGCCGTGATGCTTGTGCAGAATGAACCATAATGGCCCTTTACATGGGGGGTCGGAAATGAATATCCACGGAGTTATGCATACTTTTATTTCGCAGAGGCGGGATCTATAATGACCAATGGCGCTTACAAACCAAGAAGTTGTCTCCCCCGAAAATTTCAACTCCGGCGCGGGGTTGCTACATTGCATCCTCAAACAGGTTTCCAGGCGTGTTGGCATTTTTTGTGGTTGCTGAGATTGGCGACCTGATTTAATAATTGGCGCAATTTCATAAAGATTTTAGGGCTCCTACGTAGGGCTGGCAGTTTCCCCCAGTGATGCCCTACTATATGTGATATGTGATACGGTGATGCCCTACTATATGTGATATGTGATACGGTGATGCCCTACTCCTATGGAGATGGGGGGGTGGGGGCAAGATCCGTGGGAGCCCTCTTGGTTCTAAACAAGAAGTTTAGTTTGAAAAATAAATATCTCGAGACTCGCAACACCGATTAAAGAAGTTTACATAAGGAGCGTTTCAATTTTTGCTACGAAGGGCAGGGCAGGCCATAGGGGGAAGGGTGAATTGCACAGGGACCCGGTGCGGCCAAGGGCGCCCAGTACTAAAAGGAATAAACCCTCCGCCCAGCATGCGTTAACAAGATCCGTATACGGACGCCTTACCAACTGCGCTACTGGAACGCACCCCCCCCCAGTTTAAAATTACTTTGCGCACTTTCATACAAATCGACACCCTCCCCACCTCTGGGATTCATACTAGATCCGTCAATGCCCTCCACCTGCCAATCATAAACTTTTATGCTCCGAAGATTCTTTTATTTTCGTTCATGTTTTACCGTCGAAGAAATCAAAAGTCTGTCCTGCAGGTAAATAATAAATAGCTTGATAATAAAAGTTAGTATCGAAAAATTACCCTTGATCCAGTAACGTACCCAGAAAATTCCTAAAAGGGGTTGGTTCGAATGAGAAGGTTTACCTCTATATCATAATTTCCCGTAAACCTATTCAGGGGCAGACTGGGCTGCCGGCCAAACGTCCCATAGTCCGGTGTACCCTCATGGGCGATAGGACTTGTGTCCTCATGGGCTATAGGACTCGCGCCCTCCTATAATCCAAGGTATGCGCCCTTTGAGAGAACCCAGTCCGCCCCTGCACCTAGTGTTAATATTCTCCCAATTGCGGGAGATTATGGCCCACATGAATCCCACTTCCGTACGCTTATGTCTTGATCGATTCTGAATAATGACGACTATAGGCGCCAGCATGGTGGCCGGGTCGCAGGACTTGTATTTCCATTTACCATGGAAAAAATTTAATAGGGAATGTTCAAGTATTATGTAAGCATCCTTGGGGAGGGGTTGCTGTTGTGCTTATTTTCCTATGTTAGTTTATTTCCAATGTTAATTTTGCTAATTTTTGCTTACCTGGGGGGGGGAATAAAATGGCCAAAAAGTCAATGGTTTGATTCTTAAATAGCTTGCCAAAAATTCGCCATTCGCGCCAAAAATTGGCGACGGCAAAACTTAGGAAACTAAATTCAAGGGGCGAGCCAAACTTTCAAATACAATTTTCATTGGCTCGAAATTGTTAACTCCCACAGCCCAGATGCAATCAATTGGACAAATTATACATTGGTCATTATAGGTGTAAATTCCTTTTTTTTTATCCAATCATGCTTTGTTATTTGTTTATAGCCATAACTCCGTGGTTATTTATTTCCGACCCCCCATGTAAAGGGTCGCTATGGTCCATTTTGCACAAGGATCATGGCTATATACTTTTGATCCGGTGTTTTCGGAACACCCTGTACAATGTTAAGATTCTGAAGCCGAGACCAAAGTGCCAACACTATTTCCGGTTAGCTATTTACCAGCCTATTTGGCTATTTTTCATCTAAAGTACCGAATTTTTTTTCTTCGTCTATATCTTATATTTTAGTATTATCTGTATCTTTTTACCGAAATAATGGGTATTTCAATCTACTGACACATCTTTATATAACTTTACCGGTATTAGTTTTATCATGGCAATCAATACCGCGAAAAAAGAGTCTCTTACAAACAGTTGAGCAAGTTTTACCTGGCTTTTACGCTATTTCTTAAACTAGTAAAGCTTGCGGATGACAAATCCTCTGAGTGGCAAAATGTTGATTTTTAATCGTTTTTTACATGCTTTCCTCGGCCAACCGAGTATAATTCATGTTTTTATAATAATAAAATCCCATCACGGTGGTAAAATTTTGTGCTGCGTACAATTGTACGTAACGATATATAAAAGGCAGCGTAATTTCTTTTCATAGGTAATTTCATTTTTTATATTGACAGGATGATACTCAAATTATGAATGCTGCCAAAAATGAGACGTCAATTTAATAGTGAAAAAGATAAATGATTGCATTTAAAACAGGTTAAAAAAATTACTCACTCTAGGTGGTTAATGTTTGAACATGTTTAATTTAAGGAAACATGGGATTTTATTATAAAAAAAATATTAAAATTATTAAAAGATTAGAATTAAAATTACTGGGAAAAAAATGCATTTATGGAAGGATTCTGTTAAACGACATTTAACGAGTTTTACTTTTAATCTAGCAATGGTTTAAAATAAATATCCACAGAAAGAAAGAGTAATTCTGATAAAACACTTGGATAAATATTAAAAAAGTCTCAATTTCCTCCATAATCCCAACTACAAAAGAAAACATCCAAAGAAATTTTAAAAAAAATTCATAAAAACAGCATTTAAACTTATATACAAACGTGGCTAATTTGTGTAATATTTTGCATAAAAATCATTTGATATACACTACTAGTGTATATTAAAAACTCTCTGGTATAAACCTTGGTTTTGCTCCTTTTTGCCACATATATGAGTCACGCTCCCCTCAATGTTGTCTTCACCGCAGTGTTGCCATGCGCTCATCCTAGTTCATTGCATAGGCCACTAGAATGTTCCCGACTACCGCCCATGAGGGCGACTGGTCCCGGGGACGATGGGTCGGCTGCCCGGTCCGCCCCTGTCTGTTAGTACATATTTTGCTGTATTTTTACTGCATATGGTTTTATTTATGAGCGGGTACCAGACAACAGACAGTGCATCAAGGAAGAAACTGTATGAATATATAATATAGCAAAACGCCGTCCCGTTAGATGAAAGTCTAAATCTTCTGTAACGACGTGGAAAATGTTGGTATAATTGGATTGGTTTATAAATGCAAGTACCAATTTAAAAGAACTGTAATATACGGTATGCCGAGGACGGTGGAAGTTTCCTGGACAGTAATGTTACTGGCGATAAAACGCAGATACTGCATTTCATGCCGGAACCAAAGCAGCAGAGCATAGCGTGGAAACATCTGGGTTCGCCTGCGACAAAAAAATTCCGTTCAGTGCCATCTGTTGGGAAAGTGATGTTAACGGTCTTCTGGGATCGCCCTGAACCGATCCTGCTGGATTTCATGCCACAAGGTGCAACCATCAATGCCGACAGTTATTGTTCCACACTGTCACGTCTGACATCATGCGAAAGCGCTGAGGGATCCTCAATGTGGACAACATGGTTATCCTCCACAACAATGCGAGGCCACATGTGACAATCAGAACCGCCGACAAGCTCCGGTCATTTCACTGGGAGAGTCTGGACCACCCACCATACAGTCCGGACCTCGCCCCTAGTGATTTCCACGTTTTCGGTCCGCTGAAGAAGTTCCTGGCAGGACAGCGATTCACGTGCAACGATGAAGCCAAGACAGCAGTCCGACGGTGGTTCCACAGTCAGCCGGACGAATTCTACCACAGGGGCATCTCAAATTTAGTGCTGCGATGGGACAAATGTCTGAACCGGTGTGGGGACTATGTGGAAAAATAGTGTAAGGTACGTAGAATAGTACGTATATTTGTAATTACCTGTATGTACCTTATTTTGGCTAATAAAAAATAGGAGCAAAGACTTTCTGATTCGCCCTCGTATAACGATAGATTCTGGAATTCGCTTCCTTTGGGTTCGCGGTCCATAAATGGTGTGATTGTTTAAAGGCAGTCTGATTCTCTACCTATTGTCATTTTTGTTTTGTTCGTACGTTTTTCTCTTTAAACTTGCTTTTATACCCAACTTGTTAATATTATCGCTAAGTTGCCGTTTTCGGTGGTGATGAGAACTTGTCAGACCTTTAGTTTCCTTTTGTCTACATTCCCTGCATCTATGCATGTTTTTAACTTTACTATTTTAAGGTTTAC
>QLNU02015003.1:62906607-62917397 GCA_006491805.2 Dysdera silvatica
GTCGTTGATAATGAGCGTAGAGGGCCAAAAATTTCCTTGAGCTTGCGAAATTAAAATATAGAAACTATAGTTGTAACGTTATTAAAAACATTCCGTTTGAAAGTTGAAATAATAACACGTCAATGAAAACGCTGCCATGCAGAAAAGAGAGCTATATAGTACAATCTAACAAAAGGTATAATTACATCAAATAAATGACAAAGTGCATTTTTTTTATTTCGCACTAAATACACTACGCCGAAAAATATAACCGCATTCCTTAGATTAAAAAAAAAAGAAAAGAAAGAGAAAATATTTTAAACTTTGAACGACGTTACCCGTTATAAAATTTTTGTTTGAAATTGGGGGGGGGGACATGGAACCCTGACACCATTGCGGGGGATGGGATAAAATGGGATAGAAATTAAATTAGTGATTTTGCAATCTTTTGAAAAGATGCAGATTGGTTAATGGTCAGCATTGGCAATAAATACACAAGATTTTGATCAGTTGTTTATTACAATCCTAAAGTTACAACTATGTCAAAATAACATTCGCTGAAACATATATTCGAGACAATAATCTCAGTGAAATTATCAGATACTGGAACATCAGCAAGGGCCGCTATCTTCATTATAAGAATACAGGCAAAAGACAGCCTTCCGAATCAGCATTACCAGAGCAATTGAAAGCTACAAAAGTATGTAAGCTCATTAATTATAAAAACGTGCAACATCTGAACTATTTAACTATTTAGAATTTGAGTATTTAACTATTAATAACCTGGATTGACTAATCCAGACACCAACATCCCGATTGAACAAAGCCAGAACACTTTACTCTCAAACTGGAACTCGCATAATACAAAGGCAAGTAGAAGTTTGCTCGAACGGTTAAAGCGCAACATCAATACAGAAAGCCCTAGAACGTGTAATAATACTTTGACCCCAAGAACTTGTAATAATATTTTGACCCCTAGAACTTGTAGTAATACTTTGACCCCAAGAACTAAGTCTAATGTTCAATAGTTAGAGAATCAGCCAGTGATGCCAGATTGGGCTACAAGTATGGTATTGGGCGATGTTTTAAGTGCCCTCGCTACAAACATTTCGAATTGGGCGACACGCTACTTTTTGGGCTACTTTTAGTTACCTTCAGGCTATAAATCTGTAAAACATACTACTCTATTTTTTTTTTTCATATATAAAATCACAAAATATTATTAGTATCTGTGGTCACAGGAAATAACTGGTGAAGTATAAAATCGCAATTTTTTGGGGCGGCACTTTTTTGCCTTAGAACTTTTTCTGTATATAAAGTTTTTGAAAAAAAAAATGTATTTGGCTGACATGAATGTGACTCGAATAACATTCTAAATTTTATGGTTTAAAGAATAATTAATTTGCTGAGACTGTGTGCACTGAAATCACAGTGCACTTATTTCTGCCATTTTTTGACTTAACCACTTACTCCCTGTGGCTACAGATATAATACAATAAAAATTTTGTTTGTTGATGTAATGATCACATGGCGTTAGCATGGGAAAGTGAGACTTGTAGGTCTTCTTTGTGAAAAGGGTCGAGAGGAAACAGTCCGGATGTGGGCGGATAAAATTGCAATAACTCTGGTCTGCAAGGTCCAGATTGACATTACAGAATATTTATGGGAAACATGTATGGAACGGGGAGAAGGGTCACATCGGCCAATCAGGTGTGACCACGGTCTTAAGACTGACCAATTATATCATAGTGGAGAAAGAGTTGGTTGCGTACAGTGGGTAAGAGAGGGCAGATCGAACGAGGCAGAGGAGTAGGAAGGACACACGTGTGTGTGATTTCCGTGCCTGACTAATACGTTGGAACTTAGGGGGTGTGCCTATAGTTGCCTTGTCTGTGATGTCAAGGTATATACTAATCACCTTCAATAAATAGTGTTAGAGCGTTTTTTCGTTCTTGATCTACCTCACTCTTCATCATCGACCTTCTAGTTTTCTACCTAGAAAACAGGAATACAGAACCCGCCTCACGAAGAGACGTAGATTGCTCAGTTACGAGCCGAGCTGGTAGCAGCACAACGACTACCTGCACACACGCTAAGTGTGATCGCACATATATTCCTGCCCATGACAGCTGAACATTTCTATTCGCAGTGAACGATAGTTTTACTAAAACTTAACATGTTCGATACTCGTTCAATTCACATAAGACCTCTGTGGTTCAATTATTGTTTTGGTACTTTTAATCACAGAGATCTTATATGTACTCAAATGGACGTCATATGACTTCGAAACTCGTTTAACATTGCAGTTCCGTGCAAACCTTCGAGCATATATACGCTATATAGGCTTGAAGGTGCAGACCGTGGAATCACATTAGGGAGGTCAATTTTTCTATTTTCCTGTGTTACAGTACGTAATTATAATCAAGTCGGATACAATGGGGGGAAGGGAGGTCACAGGGGTCATGACCCCCAAAATATATTTTTTCACTGTAAAAAATTCCAACTTTCATGATAAATGAAGGGTGTTATTCCAAGACCATGGCAAATTTTGTCCTTGACCCCGCTTCCCCCAAAATGAAAGTCTGTATCCGCTCTTGATTATAATGGTGCGTGCTTGTTCAAGTTCGGATTGTACACTTCATGATACTGTGGAAAATCGTTAACGTGGCAGTACTTTCCACAGTTAAACTAATGATTTTAGTTTAACTTGCATTCCATTCAATTTTCGTTTTATTTTTCGTTCAGGATTACACGTGCCCTGCGGTGGCGCAGTGTGGTAACGCGTTCTCCAAGTGCGCCGCTAATCCGGGTTCCCCCGTGCAATAAAGAACGCTTACTCAGAGATCTCATAAAAAGATCGCACTGCTCACTGTAGTCCGGGGTTTGGTTCCCTAGGCCATAAGAGGTTCGGATTCCTCGGAAAACAGTAGGTCCCGGCGCAGCATGACCATTGTAGTCTTTGAGCCGTAAAACCAAAAAGAATGCGAATCAGGATTACACGTATATAAATGATTATGTTAACCTGCTTATAGCATATCTGTTAGGCTCAAACATCGAAAACACTAAATGGGCGAAAAAAAAGACCACAACGCATTGTGGCCGTTTCAAAAATGCCAAATCCAAGGGTTAAAAAAATCTCCAGACATGCCAGGGGCGTATCGGGGAAGACCCGAAGCCCTATCCTTTTTTGTAAGTTGAAATTGGAGATACGACTACAATATTCCGTATTCATAGATTGTACGTCAGGTTACTTGAAATGTTGCATATCAGGGACGTATCGGAGGGAACCGGAGCCCCCATCCTTTTCCTAGGCTGCTATTGGAGATACTACGAGTTGCAAAATAATTCATTTTTATGTTTGGGCTACAAATAGTTCAAATCCGCTACTTTTGGAGCACAGTTTGCTATTTTTTAATCTTTAGATCTGGCAACACCGTCGATGTGTGCTTTTCGGCTCGCCATATGTAGTTACAAAGAAGGTACAGCGAAAATCGGTTATAACGACCTTCAAGGGACCGCGAAAATTCGGTCGCTATAAACGATATCTTTTTAAAATCATAGTAGCCTATAGTATAATGTACTCTAGAGTTTTATAAATTATTTTGATAGTAAAAAGTATTAAACTTTTTGGTTTCAAAATTAAATAAAAATATATTTAATTATAATGAATTTAATTTCCGTTTATATTAAATTATATTTATAGCCATACTAAATAAGTAGTATTTTTTAGTTTTTTAAATTGAAAAAATTCTAGAAAACACTATATTATTATATTATATTTAATAGACTTCAGAACAGTGCCGGTTTAAGTGTTTTGTGGGCTTTACACTGAAAAAATAAAATGGGCCCCCTAAAGAATATGACCCTCGTGATATTCAATTAATAAATCACTGTTTTTTAAGTTCACTATCTTTAATATTCAGGTTTAGCAGTAATAAAAATTTCTCGGACATTTGTAAATAAACAAGATTAGAATAACACTTAAATTTTGATAACTAATTTTAAATTTTAATAACTAACCTACGTGGTTCTGCTTTATGACTGTCAAGTCGCGTCGTTATATCCGATACGAATTTCCCTACTTAGAATCTACGTAGACTACAAAATCGCCGTCGTTATAGCAGGTTTCGTCGTTATATACGATGTCGTTATAACCGATATATTTAGTATGGAGTAGAATAGCAAACCAAACTTCTTGTAAAAATTCCGTCATTATATGCGGTTGGTCGTTATAACCGGCGTCGTTGTAAACGATTTTCACTGTACTATTATATATGAAATTTATATACTATTGTATAAGATGCAACATTATATACTATTGTATAAGGTGCAACATTATATACTATTGTATAAGATGCAACATTATATACTATTATATAAGATGCAACATTATATACTATTATATAAGATATTATATACTATATACAACATTATATATATTGTATAAGATGCAACATTATATACTATTATATAAGATGCAACATTATATACTATTATATAAGATATAAACATATACTATTATATAAAAGTACAATAAAGATTCCTTTACAATAAGATAAAAGCATAATAAGGTAAAGGGAAAATAAGGATTCCGTGACTTACGTCTACCCAGACCTGTAACCAGGCAGAAGGAGTAACTGGGGATAAGGAAAGGGGGATCTGGGGCACAGGGCATTCTGGGATTGCTCTATATATATATAAATAGATCGATGAGGCAACTGAGGCCATACCTCTGCTTGTCCCGTCTTGGCTACAAGCCTGCATCTATGGCAATAAAGTTTATCTTTATGAATAACTTATTTACGCTTAAATCCAAATTTTAAATGTTTAAAGGAAATCTATATGGAATTTAAACCTAATAGCGAGCGTATGGGATTTAAATACAATAGTAAAGAGATGGGGATTTATAGATAGGATATGCATAGGTATTCAGGTAATGTAGACGTGAGGAATTTTGGTAAGCTAGGGTAAAAATTTGTGTAGGACGAGAGACTATGGATTTAAATAGGACAAAAGCCTAGGAATTTCTATAGTATAGACGTAGAAATTTGGAAGGAACTAACTTTTGCCCTATATTGCGACTCACCCTCAGCACCAGGGGGCGCCCCACGGGGGCCAACTCCAAAATTTCAAATAGCAACCCCCCATCGAGTAATACCTTTTTATGGAGGTCTCGTTAAGAAAAAGATAATGACGTTTACAATATGGCGCTACGAAGCCCATAGCTCCAACGACGTGTCCGTAAATTTCAAAATCGACCTTTATTCTCCTGGCTTTTGCTCACTCTATTTGTCGTAGACAAATACGAAAATTGTAGAATGTAAAGCAATGTGTGTTCTATCGCATATAACGTCATAGCGCCATACTGTAAATGTCATCATTTTTTTCTTGACGAGACCTTCAAAACAAGGTATTACTCGATGGGGGTTGCCATTTGAAATTTTGGAGTTACCTCCCCCGTAGGACGCCCCTGGTGCTGGGGATAAATCGTTATACAGGGCAAAAATTAGCTCCTTTTCAACAAGCAACTTTCCCAAAAGGACGTTTATCTGCCTGAACCCACTAAAAAATTAACAGTGGGGGGACTGACTTTTGAATCACCCCGTATATATATATATAAATTATATAATATCATATATCTCAACATTTATTTATTAAATTACGGTAGTATAAAATAAATAACAATAAATAAATAACTACTTAAAAACACGATCCAACGAAGTACACAACTTCACTTAACTTCTCACCATAACTCAGGGCGCGTTTCACAATAGACTCCTCTCAACCAATGAGTCTATTGCGTTAACGCGAATTGCGCGTTCTAGGAAAACACTTCCATTGGTTTTCTATTGTTTGAGTCAGTCCTCGACGTTTTTCATTGTTGCGCTGTAAAATATGCGTATCTAGAAAAACGCGCCTTCAGCGCTTGATCACCGCAAAGGCGTCCAAAGCCGGGGCTTTGGGACTAGATTCTATTCTGCGCATATGCGTGGACCACGCACATGCGCAGAAGGATTGTTCACCGTGCAGTTCCCCCTCGAGTCTAATCCCAAAGGCCAGGCTTTTGTTAAAGGGAAAATAGCATTGTTGTTAATTTTAACTTACGGCACCACTTGTTATGGTGAGAATACTTTCTGAATTATTATAATAAATTAGTTAAATTATTGATTTCTTTCATTGCGTTGTGTTATTTGTATATATGCAGAATAATAAACAGAATAATTATTTCCCATAACCGAAAATAGCATAATACTAAAAAGGAGAATATAACTCCAGGTTCTATACAAGCAGACAGGAAAACTAAGGTAGAAATAAGTTGCAATTTTATTAGTCTAAATAACATATTCTAGTAAATTTTTCATACTGGGGGTTGGCCGTATCAATTAATCACAACCTTAGGGAGTTAATATCCCACCAATTTTGGTTCTTACATAATCATTTCTCTTTCACTACATCTAAATATAGATGGTAAACATCACAACAAAATAACTTAGATAACAATCAATTTCTTGATTACTTCACACTGGGTATGGAACACCCAGGAAAATTTTATTTGCTTATTGCATGCAACATATTTAGAGATCAATATTTTTAAAATATCCTTTTCTTTTCATAAGAAAAAAGGTTATAAATAGTATTGATGTGTTTAAAATTAAGACGACGATTTTAGGTTATAAACGTTTTTTAAATCATCGATGCAACTTCGAATAAATATTAGAAAAAAACATGAATATAGCGTAGAAATGAATAATAAGAAATAATAATAATAGAATAATAAACATTGACGTTGAGAGACCAATGTTTCTCAAATATAATTTTTTAACAAAAAAAATATAACCAATAAGATTTTGTCACTGGTCTGACGTATACGGAAAATTTCCAAAACGTTTCGAGAATTATTGTTTCCTTTTTCAACACCTTCGCTTGATAAAGAAGTCAGTAATTCTCGCAAAGTAACACTTCGCTTGATAAAGAACGTATTTGTTCTCAAAACTTTGCGGAGTCTTTGCTTATGCGTTAGATCAATGACAAAATGTTATTACGTGTGGTAAGTTTTGGTCATTCGTCATATTCTTTGTTAAAAGAGTTGAAAAATAACTTTAGGTTAAAAAAAATCTCTATTTTAAAAACAGCTTTTTCTTAAAAAAAATAAGGGTAGAAAACAGCTTTATTATTAATTAAGGCAACAATGATTTTAGGTTACAAGTATTTTTTTAACCATTGATGTAACATCGTTATTCGATGAATCATTGATATAATATCGTAACATCTTTACAAACCGATGTTTCTCAAACAGCGATGATGCTTACTTCTTCAATGTTACGCTATCAATGCTCATTCGTAGTTTGAATACTGAAAAAAATGAAGTAGATATAAAAATGCAGATTCTTCCAAAACGATATGTATCAACGCAGCACACAGACTAATAGGAACTCCATGGTAGTTAGGTCAAAACCAGAAGGGGCAAAATGTAACCGCTCCACTAAACACACGCGTAGTCGTCCAAAAAGGTCAAAACATCTCGTGAGGAGGAAGGGAGTAATAATCTAGAAGGGGAAAGTCCTTTTTCTAAGAGATTCTAATCCGAGATGGTGATGATGGCAAAAAACGGACAAGAAGGAAATCATACAGGGGGCGAAGACCAAACACGCCTGATCAACAGGGCGACGAAAAGATGAATCCATATTGATTGAAAGCTTTTTGATGTTCGCCTAGAAGAGCATCCCAAGTGTAAATTGAGAGCTCTCTGTATATGTAATAATTTTTGCTGTAACTGCGCCAGTAGGAGGAAATTGGTGATCCCACCGCAGCAGCAAGGCGCTTCGGAAGCGCCATGCCTTCCCCCACCACATGGCACCAGGGTGGAGGTGCGGTGAGGCACGGGTTGCACGGTGGTGCGTTTTTTTTTTGTTTTTTTTTAACACAATTTTTTTTTTCTTTTTCTAAACTTTTTTTTTAACTTTTCATTTTTTAATCGAAAGTTTTTAATTTTTATTTTTTTCAATCGCGAAGTGTTTTTTTAAATCGACAGTTCTCTAATTTTTACTTTTATATTTATTTAATTTTTAGTTATTTTGGAAATCTTTCGCTACATGCCAGAGTTTGTTTTACATCTTCACTTCCCATCAGGTTAATGTCAAAATTTATCCAATAGGGAGATGAACACAGGGATTTATATACACACACACACCCTAACACCCCTCCAGATTTTTGATACACCCCCTTAATGAAATCTAAACACACATTGTGTTCAATGGAAATAACTTAATGGAATCTAATCCACACCCCCCTGAAAATTTTGAACACCCCCAATTTATAAATCCCGGATAACCCCCTGGGTGAACATGAAACCCCTTTTATTTACAGGCCTGACAAATATACATATAATCATAAGAGGATTCAGAAAAAAAACAGGGGTCACAGATCCTTCTATGTGGCGATTGAATACAGACCACTTCATCATATTCCATAATTTTGCATAATAAATCAGTTGCTTCTAGTTTTTCTTCAGCCTACCTGGGAGGAGGGGCTCAAACCCATCTCTGGATTCACCAATGCATATAATAAAAAACATTTTTCTGTCGCACTATTGTTGTCAAAAATAGTTTTGTCATTCCGTTTTGGAATCTTTCCTTTTTTTTTTCTTTTGTTTTGAGACAAATTTCAGTGATTACTTTTTTTTTAAGAGATTGTGCCCCTGATGAGAATATTATTGACGTAGATGGTTCATAATAAGAAGTAGGAGTAGACATAGGGGCTTAGTAATGTCCTATGGGGCGAGATTTTAAAAGTAGACTCACCTGCCCACTAACACCGGGCGGATGAGCGACTTCAAGTTCATTTTCGTCAATATCTACTTCATCTGGAAGTCAATAGTTCTCGACATATGACAGTTGACAAATAGCTTAATGATCCTTCGAATTAATTGATAATTTTAAATCACTCAAAGAATTAAAATAATCCAAAGCTTCTTCAACTGTTCGAAATATTTTTTCCATTTTATTGACAACCCGAAAGAACAAGATAAAATTCTGAACCGAAATGAAATTCAATCCGTATGGAAAGAAAACTTAAGCGTTTAAAAGAAAGCAAGGTGGTTGTCCAGAGCCTGAGCCGTTGGTCGCAAGGAGTCAAGGTTGTCGTCCGATGCCTGAGCCGTTGGTCGCAAGGAGTCAAGGTGGTCTGCGTGAGCCCCAAAGAGAGCCTGTGAAGCTGCCGATGCCCGAGTTGTCGTTTTTGAAACACTAGCTCAGCGAGGAAGGATTCAGCTGCTGAACTGAGTGAGTCATTTTGCTATTTTTCTTAGAATGAATGAGGTTGCAATTGAAATTTGTGTTGAGCTACGCTTTTGTGTTTTAAGTGTTGGGAAAATTAGTGAAAGTTGGTACTTACACGCATCCATTTTTGACTATTGTTACTTATATGTTAATAGAAATTAGGGTCATTTTCTGCTTGGTAAACGGAGAATATAATTAATCGAGATTGTGTTAGCTAAGTTTCCTGAAGTTGGTTGTTAAATTCAGAATTCAATTAAGTTTAGGAAATCATTACTGTAATATTGTAGGTGTAATTAGCTATCTGTCAGTCTATAACAAAACAATAGTTCCTTCCCCGATTGGGCTTTCGCTTTCTTTTTGGTTTTACGGCTCAAAGACTACAGTGGTCATGCTGCGCCGGGACCTACTGTTTTCCGAGGAATCCGAACCTCTTAAGGCCTAGGGAACCAAACCCCGGACTACAGTGAGCAGTGCGATCTTTATGAGATCTCTGAGTAAGCGTTCTTTTTGCACTGCTGGGAGTCGAACCCGGATTAGCCGCGCAATAGGAGAACGCGTTACCACACTGCGCCACCGCAGGGCCCCCGATTGGGCATTGCGCGTCATGATTGCATTGTACTAAATCACAGGCATTGTAAGATTACTAGTTTGGCATAATTAAAATATTTGTTTGTTTTTTAAAAAAAAGGTCTCTTTCATGTTTTGGCGCCGATTCATACCTTACATATTTCCACGAATAACGGTAAGTCTGTTTTCTAAGTTGAGAGACACAAATTAATCACCAAAGTGAATTGACCATATTAATTCGCCATATAGGGTTCGGGAAGTCTGCACTACAATCAGAAGTGGCCAATATTCCACTTATGGAATATCGAAATTTAAATGTTCCTCGCGTGCTATTTAATCAAATTATTTCATTTTTTACTGATTTCCTATTCTTCTATCTTTTTTAAATTTTAAAAAAATTATTACAAATAAATTTGACACCAACGTATTAGTAGCTCAATCTAGAGCTATTTTTGGTTTTGGAAAAAAAAAAGAGACGCCGTCCTCATCCTGGATTCGAACCAGGGTCCCCGCTTTGAGCCCGCGGTGTCTTGACCTACTAGACGAATGAGAACAAGAACAAACGCATTTTTCTTCGTATATGAGGATGTAAGATATTATTACCCTTCACAGGGATAACACAATTGCCAAATAATGGTCAACACAGAAAAGCCTCCTGGGCGAGATTTTTGTGCGTTTTGCGTGGGGGATTTTTTATTACAAATAAATTTGACACCCACGTATTAGTAGCTCAAACTAGAGCTATTTTTGTTTAGGAGAAAAAGAGACGCCTTCCTTATCCTGTATTCGAACCAGGGTCCCCGCTTTGAGCCCGCGGTGTCTTGACCAAGGTCAAACTCACAAAAATCTCGCCCCGGTGGCTTTGTGTGTTGACCATATTTGGCAATTGTGTTATCCCTGTGAAGGGTAATAATATCTTACAACTTAAAAGAAATTGACAGTTAACATTTCCAAGAGGAAGTGAAA
>QLNU02015003.1:62917497-62991566 GCA_006491805.2 Dysdera silvatica
AATGTTTTATTTGTTATCTATTTAAACCATTGGGATTATTTTAAATAAAATTTTTAGGAGAAGAGGAGAAACACTTTCTTTTAAGAGTGAGAACCAAACCAAAGAAAATGTGGATAAGGATGGAGCCCACCTGGCTCCCCGAAGCCCGAATATTTTGTATAAGTTGGTGTTCCTTTTTCGAACCATTATCTAATTGAATATCTTCTCGTTTTTAGGTTTGAGTTATTTTTCCTCAAGGAAAGCAACTGCTTTTACAACCTAAATTAGGACGCTTGTGTACTTCCGTTTTTTCATAACGAAATTTCTTTCATTTTTCTATATACTTTATATATATATATATATGTATGTTTGTGTGTGTGTGCGTGTGTACGTGAAATCAGAGAATTGATAAATGTAAGCTTTTCGATAATTTTTAAAAGTACAATGTATAATGCAAATGCCTCAAAACATACTATATATAATAATTTGACATGTTCTATAAATCAAAATTTTAAGTAATTCAGATAAAAATTTACTCAATTATTCTATAAAGCACTATTTAATTAAACGCCAAAGGTGTTCGATGATTCATCATAGTTAAAGCTAATGGTGTAGTTCTCCAGAAAATTGGCTACATTTGTGATGACACAAAGCAGTGAGAATTCGAAGCGGAATAATATTTCAAGCATATTTCCTCTAAAAACAAGGAATAGTTGATACTAATGACTAGTCTGTCATGATGGAAGCACTTCCCTGTGATGATGAAAAATAACTTGTTCGAACCCTTAATCTTTCCATGACAGTAAACAGAAACTTCCAAATACGAAACTTTCTGTTTTTCAACTTCATTGGAAAGAAATGACGCCGAAGTTCCATTTTAATGATATATTTTTAAGAGTATCTTTCATATTGATACTCAGTTTCAAGGGCAAATGTTGTCAAGAATCATTTGTAAGAGAATATTTCATACTTTTTGCTTTATATTAGCTCAAAGATGATAATAATTAGTTAATTTATTGGATAATTGATGAGATACACGAAGACAATTCATATATGCGATATGTAAACGACAAGGAATATTTAAGGAAAGCAAAAGGTGTAATTCTATGTAAGTTTATTAAATCTGTGATTAAATAATTGACGCTGTATTTGAGAGGGGATTGATTATTTCATTAATTGGACAGTATTTATCTGTAGAAAATGTGCTCGGAGGGAAATAATTATATATAATATCATGATGCTAAATAATGTACTTATTATAAGAGAGATAATTATTATATCAATTACTCGTTATTTCTTCCATAACTGTAGCGTCGAAAAGAAACAAAATCGTAAAAATTCTGTCATTGAATTGTAAAAAGTTAATGCATGAATTATTAATTATTTAATAATGGGATTATGAATTAGTGTTAATTGAGATAAAATATAATTGATAAAGCTTTGTCTGAGAGCAAACTTGCATTGATCATCGTGTATTTAATACGTATAAAATCATTGCAAAATAACTAAATTTTAATTATTTCATATGCGCATTTTGTTTTTCATAATCATGATGAAGTCAACTTCATAACAATAGATCATAAAATGTCCATCAATTTAGCAATGGCATAAAATGTATTACATGTTTTAATGCTCAAAAGGCTTTAACTTTTCTGTTTGCGTCAACCTAGATCGAATTATTTCAAAAATAAGATAGTTACCTACTTTCGCAAATGCCATGAAGATAATAACGAGATTTCGTCACATTTTGTTCCTTCTCCGTCCTCATTCCTGTCAGTTTACTTCGGCTGTGGATGAAATGCCTTCAAGACGTAGAACGAAGTCGTTGCTAGGATACAGTTTATCTGCTTCCCGGTATGCTTAACAAATAACTGTCAAGAACTAGATCTTGGCCCCGTGTTTCATCCCTGGAAAAAGCAGTATTGCGAAGAGAAAGAAAATACATTCTTAAGTAAACTTAGCAGTAAGACGAAACTTCGTGACCTTTGGAAAATCCTTATGACGATGAACAAACTTTTATCGGAAGCATGTGTTATAATTATTCTGAGAACAGCCAGTCTTCTAGCGATGTGGGATTTCCTCAAAATTTTGAAACGGAAAATTTTCCATCACTTCAATTTCTAAATAACTAGTGTAAATGTAACGTGATATTTATTAAATAACATTTGTTTTATATTCTATACAACAATGTAAACTACGATCCCCGGCTTCATGTTTACCCCTACCTCAGAAAGAAAGAAACATCAGTCCTCAGAAAATTTTCGAATAATAATAATATTGATTAAACTCGTTATTGTTACTTCTTAGTAAATATTACTTTAACCTGTTACTACATAACAGTTCAGTAAGAGAGTCAGGAGTTAATATTTGATATGATAATGGTATCGATAAGTTATATTTGACACATTTAAAAATATTACTTCAACGAATACGAAAATAATTTTCATGCTTGCCGTTTTCACAATGACCCGCGTAAGCTCCAAACCTTGGCGAACGAGGTTCGGAATCCTCCGAAACTTTAGGTCTTGGCGTTGCATGACCTCCGTCGTCCTTTGCACCATAAAGCACAAACAAGATGCTGAATTGGCTAATACCTCGTTAATCCAATGGCTGTGACCAAGGGCTGATCCAATTATTGTTTTTCAAGGGAGGCTCAAAACTCGATAATCAATTTAGACCGAGTTTCGTGGTAGAGTGGAGGTCTCAAAGCTTGAAAATCAATATAAACCGGAATTGATCAAGTAATGTAAGCAAAAATGTATTCTTCTCATGGGGAGGAGCGCGCCCCCGCCCCACACCAATCCTGGATCCGCGCTGAGCTTTGACAGTGGCTTTTTATCATTTTGTTTTTCTTTATAACGCTGGATAATGTTACCGTCTTTTTTAAGCTTTTTGAGCGACTAAAGACAGACAGACTCGCATATATTGATATTATATTACTAGAGTTGTGTATTTTGGATCGATTTGATAAACATGATATTATTGGAGGATTTTTATTAATAAAAAATAGAAAAGTTCGAGTCACTAAACGATTTTTTTCTATTTATTTATTTTAATTCATACGATTAACTAATATAATGTTGGCTAATTTTAGGAAAAAAAGTCGCTGAACAAAAAATTTTTATTTTGATGTTCTTCACCTGTTATACATACTTGGCAGTTCCCAAGTCTTTTCCGGTGTGGTAAAAATGGCAGCTTTATGTTTATTTTCAATACATGGTAACACAAATCATGATCAGAACAGGGAATTCGGGATTAGGCCAATCACTTCATTTATGCATTAAATTTTTTATTGCCGTAATCGCCTACGCAGCAACAACATGGACGTAACCAGTAGTCAGGTTCTACAGCCAAACTCACTCTTTCGGACGGGGAGATTTCGCCAAATATGGCTTATTTTCACGTATTTTACCACCACTGGTGTACGCAGCGGGGGTCGATGATGTTGTAGTCTCCCCATTGCAATGAAATTTTGCATATTTAGCATAGGAATATGTAAATTGTAGCTCTGCAACCCCATTGAATTTATAGCCCCTATTATGAAATTTCTTCGTACGCGTATGTTTACCACTCCTCTTATTTTGACAGCAGACTTCAGGACCACCCTGTATAAACGGCGAGCTTATGGCTTGGTGCGCCTATTTTCAAAATTTCCTTCTTTTGGAGCCTTAAAACTCGAGTCTTCTTAATAGACAGAACAGAGTCCTCTTAACAGATAGAACAGAGTCCTCTTAACAGATAGAACAGAGTCCTCTTAATAGAGGAATTTTAATTTTCCTAATCGTGTATGTTAATAAATTATTAAAACGATGATTCATTTATCATTTATTAAATAATGAATAATATTAATTTAGTGACTATTTTGCTTCCTCCTTTTAGTGTATGTCTGATGAAACGTACATATGATAAGTGATAACAAGAACACGACAAACGATCGTAAAGATATGATAATTGATAACTTTAAATAAGGAAACAATCTTTGTTATCCACTTAATTTTATAATAAATTTTATGGCCACTACATCAATTATACCACTTTAAGAGAAACTATATGATTTAATGGAACTTTGACAGTTTTCATAACATCAGTTACTAGTAACTAAAAGAAGTCTATCCTGATGAGTTCCTAATCCAGTACGTTTGTCATTATATTTTCAATTTTTATACATGTCAACTTTTAACACATTTAAATATATGAAAATTCTATAAAACACAGAAATTAGAAATTGTGTTTTTTTTTTCCAAAAGATAAAAAAAGGTTTATGTCAAGTGTAACGGCATAATTCATTCTTTTTATTCCAATGCCAGAGGCTATAAACCAACAAATGGACTGAAAACATATCGCTTTTCATGAAAAACGTTTTCAATAATAAAATAAAAAAGTGCGAAGCTTGGCTTACTCTCTGTGACTTGCACAATAAATGTATTTTTCCATTGCATAGAATGCAAAATCAATATGCATTCCGACTTCGGGAACTGAAAATTTTTCAAACTGGGTCATAGAAATCATTTGTATTCTTGAAATGTATTTCAAAATAAAGGAATTGCTCCCAAAAGCTCAAAACATGCAAGGTTATTTAATGTGCAACGACGCTCTTGGCATTGTCGGCAAATGGGTCAGATGGGGAAGAAAGAAATGTATGGAGGAATATATATATTCACGAAGATTTTCACGGCGTCCATTAATATACATTATGGAAATTTGCGGGATTTTCCGGTGCATCTGTTTATTTAAAACACATATTTTTTTTTTCCGCCGAGCAACCAAGCGAAGTCTTGCATTTTTACAGAGGGAAACTTGGTCGACTGTTGCTTCTGAGGATGCTCCGCATAACACGGAGTGAAACGTTAAGTGTTTTTAATAAACAGACGTTGCGGAATATCCCGCAAAGCTCTATAATGTATATGTTGAGGAATAATCTTTAAAGCAAGCAACCCATCAAATCCACCATTTTGTAATACTCTTTAAGTGAATAAACGGCAGTTTATCCACTTAAAGATTAATTATAAATCTTATTATAACTATCAAATTATTAATAAATAACAATGAGTCAATTCCATGTATAGTTCACTGAAGTGCGTAAACGTTCATTACTATGGGCAAAAGCTATTTGGTTTTCGTTAAGGTGTTCATGGGGAGAAAATTTGATTTAGCTAAATTTATTAAATATTTTTAAATGATTGCGTTTGTTAATAACCACAATAATAAAAACAGGTAACCCATAATAATATAAAATTAATAACACCAACTTATTATGGTGTTTTTTGCGATAAACTTCGTGATTTAAATTTTTAATATTACAGATTTAATGATTAAAGTTTAATTGACATTGCGTTGTGATAATAATAACCCAAATAATAAACAGAATAATTATTACCCATAACCCAAAATAGTATAATACTAAAAGGATTAACACCAGGTTCATTATAAACAGACAGGAAACTCAGGTACAAATAAGTTGCAATTTTATTAGTCTAATATGCTAGATATTGCATTTTTTTTTTCATTTCATATTTACTCGCAGTGCCGCTTAAAATTTAACGTTTGGAAGGGTTAACATAATTATAGCTGAACAATTAGTTATAATATTCCCATTAACACAGGATATGCAATTCAAATAACGAACATACTTAATTTTCCACCAGCTATAGATCATGCTGGGGTATACCACCTAGGGTAACCGGTCATAAAAATTTTACATTTTTTCAATTATCGTTATTACATAATTATCCCTACTCAGTATTTAAACTTGATGAACAAGGTAAATATCAAAACAACATAACAATTAAAACAATCAATTTCTTGATTTCCTCTAAAACTGGGATAGCGCCCAGGAAAAATTTATTTACTTCTTACATTATAGGTTTAAGGGGGGAAAGGAGGCACTTATAATTACTAGTTAATGAAAAGAAAGAAAGGGATATTACTCACATGGTTTCTGTTACTCCATCATAGTTGGCGAGGAGGATGCCCTAATGAGGAGACGCAACCTAGGCGATGATGGCTGTGTCCAGAATTTTTTTGGCGTTCTCTTTACATCGTTATCATTATCGATACCCACTTCTCTCTTACTCTCTGACTAAAAAATGCTCAGGATTGACTTCTTATTGAAAATGGTTGTGTCTGCTGATTGGCCAACTGATTGCTGACGTAACAATCTCCTAGCATCCAATTGGCCCGATTTAACCCCTCGATTTACCCCTCTGAGGGAGCGAGGGTCTGCTTTTCGTTAAACTTTAAGCTGTCCTTCTAAACAGCTTTTACCCATAAACTTGTGAATTTGTGATACGTTCTTGGTGTTTTTTCCAAGAACTGGATATCGTTACTGAGGTCTTGATGCCAGATGTGCTTTTTGGGTGACTCAGCGATCTTTGTGGGTGGTTTGTCTATTTACGCCGAGTGAGTCCTACAGCTTCTCCCTCGACCAGGGATTTCGTGGAAGCTGTTAGGACTTGTATGTTCGCAGGTCCTGAGATGCGTTCGAAGTTATTGTTTGAAGGGTCGAAGTTGAAGAAAGGGCCAGCGTTCCTATGGTAACGCTTAGTCGTTGAGAGAGAAAATGGTGCAAGCTGGTATGGACTGTTTATACGAATGTGAGGAATGTTTAGGTTATATTGTAACGGCCTTATGGCCCAGCTGCATCTTGCAAATGGTGAGAATGGGGGGATTAACGAGGGTAACATGCTTGAGAAAAAAAAGAAAAAGAACCTTACACTTTTAAGGGTTTAAGAGGGTAAATGGGGACTTTTTAGAATTAATCTCATAATATTGTACAACATGTATATCAACACTTTCAATTAATATAACTTAAACTTACGAGAAATTTTATGAAAATGATATAGAACTTGAAATTAATTTGCAAGTAGCAATTTCACGAATATGAGAATGAATTACACAAATCAATCAAATTATAAATATGATAAAACCTATACTGGTCATTGATGATTGAAGAGACAGTTAGTCCTCTGTAGTTCATAGATAGTTAAATTTCATTTGGCTCCTTCTGATGATTAAAAATTGTTCTGTTATATTCTGTTGCACTGGCTTCAGGATGAAAAGGCTAAGTTGACGCCACGGAGTTGACCATAGGGGAACATTAGATGGAGAGCATTAATTGATATGACGTGATGAATGGAATACGATGGTGTAATGTCATCAAAGGACTGGTGGTGCACAGTTATCGCGGAAAAATCTCATCTGAAAAGATTAAAAGCAAGAGCGGCAGAATCTCGAAATAACACAACACTTAATACATTTAACATATATATACACAATGGTGTGAGAGAGAGAGAGAGTGTGTGATGTTTCTTTCTTTTTTTTGTATTTCTTTTTTTTTATTTTTAATTTAATAGTCTACTTATGCGCTTATGAGTGTTTAATTTTGATTAGTCATTTTAAAAGAGAATTTTGAATTTTCACCTTAACAAATATTTTATGTATTCGGGGGAAAAAAAATTGATTGTCGCAAGACAAGAAATTTTTTTTTTTTTCAGAGTAGAAGTGGGAATAATAAGTTAAGCCAAAAAAGATAGCAGAACGAATGAGAGTTGTTAAATGTTATGTGCCTCCTCCTGTTGATTTAATTTTAAATTTGGTTGTTGTTGTTGTTGTTGTTTTTTTATAGTTGTTTTCAATAGCATTATGACAACAATCAAGCAATTATTTTACATGATCATGAATTCTTCATGCATAAACACCATTATCCTTATTATTTAGGATTAGTGTAAATATTCAGGTTAACATAACCTGTTGACAATTTCCCAGTTTTAGTATATGTACATTTTTTCTTAAAATACATTTTTATAATACAAAAAATATTATTTCTTATCTTGACTCCTATTTTGTTCAAATAGTGAACAAGTTAGTGTCTTTAGTTCATTTTTTTTTTTTTAGAACTGGCAAAAACAATCTTTAGTAATTAGGGGTTAGTAGTTATTTAATTACCCTGTAGGTATTTTGTAAAAACATTTGTAACATTAGCAGCTTTTAGTGTTATTCTGCCAAATATTTGGGAGTAGTTTATTTTTGATAGAATTTGTGAGGGTCTGAATTTTGCCTGCAAAATATCAGACCAAGTATTTTGTTTGAATGACCACCATGAATTCAGCATGTTGTGTTTGCTAATGTTTGTGATATCATGGCAGTTTTGGTATTAAAGTTTGTGAAGCTTTTAGCCACTGCATGAACAATTTGGTCATGACCTAAAAAGGTACCATACGTACCTCAAGCTGCCAGGTGATTTTCTCTTTTCTTAATCAGAGCTGGACAGTTGAGATCCAAGTGTAAATATGTAAAGGTAATGATGTGTATATGTAAATTTAAGCCAAAAGGGTGATTAATTGCTTTTATATGAAAACCAGCAGTACAATATGTAATCAGCTTAGAGGTTTCATAAGCTTTATCACAAAATGAAATTTCAGTGTTTGTGTGTGTGTTTTGAATTCACCCTGGTCATATGGTGTCTAAAAGGAAAAATATTTTAAATAAATCTGGTAACAATTATTTAAATTTGGCGAAGAACCTTCAAATCATAACAACATGTTTAGACCCAGTCATCATTCTTCAAGGGAACTATGCCTAAGAGTTTGGAAGAATGAATTCTTGAAGTAAAAAAAATATTTATTTATACCCACAGAATAATTATGTGATGTATGAGAATATAAATTTTTATAATTATTTAATTGCTTGCTAAATAGCAATTACAATTGATTTTAAGCAAACGTGTAAGAGAAAATCAGCAAATTTGTTAAGTATGGAGATATATTTTACTTTAACAATGATGATTATTTATTTTATTGTCTTGTTGTTTATGTTCAGTTATTCCTCTAATAGGACTTTTGTTTACTGAACAAATGGTTAAAAAAAATGCTTTATTTCTGCTAAGATGAGATATTTATGTATCTCCATTATTTACACATATTCACAACAAATTACATTTCATGATCACACTGTATATGCCTATAGCATACAAGTGCCAAAAAGGTCAATTTCTTTGCCTTCAATCAACAAGAAATACACATTTTTGTATTTCTACATTGAATTTGCCCATATAGATTAACCGAGCAATGTATATTTTTATCTTGTAAACACAATTAACATGTTTACCATTTTACTTTCAATTTATCAGTAGTGATAAATTGAGTAATTTACCAATTGAGGTATGTAACCTCTGTAACCCGAAGAGAAAAAAATATTTAATTTACCCAACACATTTTCAGTGAAAATATCATGTTTTTACATGTAAACAACTTTTTTAAACACCTTAAATTAGCCATTTTGCTAATTTTTATTTGTTAAATAATCTTATGTTTGGTATAAAACACCCATTATGAATAGTTTATGCATACATTTCTATTTGGTTATGAAGTATATGTAAACTTTTCATATATTTTCAATTCAACACTTCTCATAGTTGTTTTCGTGTTTTATTTTGCAAGGATTTGTTTACTTTCTCACTCCTGTTTATATTAATCTCACTTTTATATTTGCTCACTATAGATTTGACATTTTTATTGAAATGCTGGACTAATTTGTGATAATTGAATGTAAATACCATAAAAATTGAAATTATTTTTAACGAGAACAGTAAACCCGAATAAAGATTTTCGTGAAATACCTGAGTTGATCATGGTGTGTTTACACAAAATTAATTTTTACTTGACTTTTTGTTATTAAATTAAGTAACATGTAGGCACTAAAATGAAAATAATATGAGTTTAGTTAATTGTTTTAAGTTTTTAGATGATTTTGAAGTTGTAATTTAGTGTTAAGGTTGGTAAATGACCAGTATAATACCAGTATCATGCAAGTTTATGGTGGAATTAGGTTTTACACAGGAACTCATGAATTTTTTTGTGTGTTTGGTATGTTTTGGTTACTTTAGGACATTGCAGCTTTTTATTTTCACAAGTTTGTGAGGCTTGGAAAACAGCTGAATGAAGGAAAAGTGTATCCTAAATGATGATTTCCTAAATTGCCAGTTAAGTTTTATTTTCTTTAACCAGAGCTGGACAATAGGCATCATTGTGTAAAGATGTGTACAAAAATTGCTGTGTGTAGCAATTTGTATGTGTTTTTGTAAAATGTGTAGCCGAAAAGGTGATAGGCCTGCATTATGAGAATAAAATGTAGCGAATCGCTTAATGAATCATTCATATATAATTAGCGTGCTACTTTTATCTCCAGCTTTCCAATCACAAAAACAATTTATATGCCATGTCAGTGTATGTTACAATTCATGAAGTTCCCTAGTTTTATAATAAATTTGCATTATTTTAAAGTAAATATTATTTATAGTTTAATTTTTCCAAAATTTTCCTGGTTTACGATGAACTTCTGCAGTGAACATCATACCACCAAAAGAAATTTTGGCATTTTTTCCTTAGAATTATATTATTTTATGGTTTGTTTACATTTACATACCTACACAATACCTACTTAAAATTTATATATAACTTTTTTGTTTTTGCCAGTTATTTTTAAGCCTAATTTTTGAAACTCGTGAAATTGTGAAATTTTTGTACAGGACTGTAGTAAGGACAAGTAAAAACTTTTATTACCTTTACATACGTTTTCCCATATTCACTCTTCAGTTTTTCATTTGTTTCTACTTAAACATTGTTTTTAGTGAGCAGAAAGTAAATTTATAATTACAAAATGCATAGTTTGTTAGGTTCAGGGTCAAACTTTCATTTTCAAACATTCGTTTACCAAGTCTTCCTTATTTTGCTTCAATTTTCTACCTTACTCTTCCCATAGTTTAGTTACTGACAATTTGTCAAAGCTTGGAGTCGGGGTTTATTTCTTCCAGAGCAATCCAACTAGCAAATGTCATAACTTTATTCTCATTCTTCAACAACATATAATGTCTGAGAGGAACTTTTACTTCTCTCGACAAATTCAAATATGTAAAATCTTTCTTCATATTCTTCCTCTTATTTTGAAACAACAATTTTTTTATGTGTCTACACACCATATGAGAGCAATACCTTTCTCAAAACTTATCTCGAAGCCTTATATTTTTATCAACAACCCTGAATTACTAAGCAAAACTTTTATGCATTTTATTTATTCAAAATGTCTTCACTTCCTAAAGTATATTAGTCCTTAATATATCAGTTTTTAAGTTATTTCATTGTAAACACTAAATCAGGAGTGAGATTTATCGATTACGCAAACATATAATTTTCAACTTTATTGCAAGCGTACCCTTTGCAATGGTTAAAATGCATATCATTTTCAGTTACTTTAACCACGAGTAAACATTAATTTAATTTTCAGTATGAAAATATATAATTCTAATTTAGTGTTACTTATGCACACTTAAATTTGTGTATATGTTCGTGGCGTGTTGTGTACTGACAAGAAATTTGTGATAACTTTCCCTAAAAATCGGGATTTAAAGAAAAAAAAATATTGGACATGTGTAAAATGAACTAAATGTACATAATTTGAAAATATAACATCTTTAAAACTAGTCATTCAAACTGAACTTAATCTTTAAAAACACAATTATGACATTTGAAAGGCAGTAATTAATAAACCATTTATATCAATTTTTTAGAAATTTTTTTAAACCAGATTGTCCCATGTCTGCTTATATACCCTACAGCTTTAAACTGTATGGTCGCGGC
Source organism: Dysdera silvatica (assembly GCA_006491805.2). NCBI lineage: Eukaryota > Metazoa > Arthropoda > Arachnida > Araneae > Dysderidae > Dysdera > Dysdera silvatica. Next base: position 62,929,110 of record QLNU02015003.1, read on the forward strand.
AACCACTTGTTATGGTGGAATTAATTGAGTTTTTTAATAATTTTTATGGTAGAATAGGTATTATTACTTGCCGAGAATAATTTACGATTTGCGTTGAGTTAATATATATATATAAGCTATAATAATAAACAGAATAATTATTACCCATAACCCAAAATAGTATAATACCAAATATTTAACACCAGGTTATTTAAAACAAACATGAGAACAAAACTTGGTTTAAAAGTTGTTTTTTTTTTATTAATTTAAACAACATAATTTAGTAATTTTTCAATACTGGGAGTTGGGCCTTCACAGTGCCATTTAAAATTTAGTGTATGACAAATTAACATATTATCAATTATCACTATTCAACTTTCTACTGAAATACTAGTTAAACATCAAAACACATATAATATTTATACAATCAATTTCTTGACATGTTAACACTGGGGACATAAAGCCCAGGAAAAATTTATTTACTTCTTATATTAAGGTTTAAGGGGGGGAAGAGGAGGCACTTATCATTACTAGTTAATGAAAGGAAAGAAAAGGTTATTACTCGCATTTTACTTTATGGTTGTGGGGGGGGGGGCGTCTCATCGCCTTTCTTTGGCTGGGGTCTCGGCCCTTAAACTTTCAGTATCATAGTCGGCGAGGATGGCAGTGACCAGCAAGTTTTTAGGCTTTCTCATTACATCTTTAGTGAACCAACTTCTCTCCCACTCTCTGCATAAAAATGCCCGTGCTTGACTTCTTATCGAGCAGAATCGTGGAAGGTGATTGGTCACTGAATGCTGACGTAACCATCTCCTAGCATCCAATTGGCTGATTTAACCCCTCGATTTACCCCTCTGTGGGGGCGAGGGTCTGCTTTTCGTTAACTTTTAAGCTGTCCCTTTTAAGACAGCTTTTACCCATAACTGTGAATTTGTGATACGTTCCAAGAACAGGATATCGTTTCGGAGGTCTTGATGCCAGCTGTGCTTTTGGGTGACTCAGAGATCTTTGTGGGTGTGGGTGGTTTGACTGTTTTTCGCCGAAGGAGTCCTACAACTTCTCCCTCGACCAGGGATTTCGTGGAAGTTGTTAGGACTTTCTGTTCGCAGGCCTTCGAGAAACGTTCAAGTTATAGCCTGAAGGGTCGAAGTTGAAGAAAGGGGGCTAGGATTTATATGGTATGTTTAGTTGTTGAGGGAGAGATGGTGGGATTTGGTATGGACTGCGGCAGATACAAGGGAAATGTTTAGGTTAAATTAGCTAGGGGGCTTATTTCGCAGCTGCGTCTTGCAAGTGGTGAAAATAGGAGGTCAAAAGGGTAACCTTACTGAGAAGCAAAAGAAAAAAGGAGAAAGAAGAAGTTTATGCATTTAAGGGTTTAAGAGGGTAAATGGGGAATTTTTAGAAATATAATCGCTTAACATTGTACAACATGTATCAGTACTTTCAATTATTATTATTTCAAGTTTTGAACATTTTTAGAATTTGACATTAATTTGCAAGTACCAATGATATAAAAATGATAGGGACAACGACATTAACATATAGAATGAATTTAACAAATCAATCAATTTATAAATATGATAAAACTTATACTAGTCCTTGATGATAGTTGTTTTTTTTTAAAGTCCGATTGTAGTGGATACTCCAATGAATTCATTGTTCTTTTATCAAAGTTCATTTGTTGCCTTGTTGATGTTTCACTGTTACACTGGACTCGGGTTGTAGAGATTAAGTTTCTGCCAAGGAGTTGACCATAGGGGAACAATAATTGATATGGACGTCATCAATGGAAAAGCGTAATGTCATCAAAGGATTAAGGTAAAGTTATCTGGAGTTGCGTTCTTTTTCTGAAAAATTAAAAAAAAACAAGAGCGGCAAAACAAAACACAACACTTAATGACAATTACACATATATATATACAATGGTGAGAGAGAGAGAGAGAGTGTGTGTGCCGTTTCTTTTCTTTTCTTTATATATTTTTTTTATTTAATTTAATAGTCTACTTATGTGCTTATGAGTGTTTAATTTTGATTAGGCTTTTTAAAAAGAGAATTTTGAATTTTCACCTTAACACTTTGGACGCCATTGAGGTGATGAGGCCCTGCGGCCCTTGAAGACGCGTTTTCATAGATGCGCATATTTCGCGGCGGAACAATGAAAAACATCGAAAACTGACTCAAACAATAGAAAACCAAAGGAAGTGTTTTCTTAGAACGCGCAAAAAGTTTCCATTGGTTTTTATTGTTTGAGTTTCATCTCGGCGTTTTATATTGTTGCGCCGCCACATATGCGCATCTAGGAAAACGCGCCTAAAGGTCTCAGTTTTTGCACATTTCATTACGATAAACCTCATAATCCGGTAAATTCTCATTGTTAAGCATAAAATTTACAGTTCTACTTTAAGTACAGTAGTACTTTAAGTAGCGTAGTACTTCAAGCATAAAAGCATAAAATTACAGCACTACTGAGAAATCTAATAATAATATTTGATACAATATTAATGAACTCGATCAAATACTGATAAAAATCTTCAAAATTCATATATTTTCTTTGGAAATAGCTGTTTTTTGTTTTGTTTTGTTTTTTAGACAGCACGTACAAGCCCATATTGTTGCTTCAGGTGATTTGGTTGATATGGCGAAAACATTCAAGAAAGTGGAGGTATATTTCAAAGAAACTTTTTCTCGTGTTACGCTGTCAGATTGACGCAACATAATAATGAATACCATTGTGCACGATCAGGCCCGTAGCTAGACGCTTGTTACAGGGGTTGGGTCCTCTGGAAGTTACAGAAGGGCTTAGAAAGTTATAGAAGGGCTTAAAATTCTTTAATATTTTAATGTATTTTATTAATATATTTAATAATACTAAATATCTAAGTAGACTAATATATTTAACATTAATAAATAAATTTCTTAACTTAAATTTTGCATTAAAAACTTATAAATTTTAGTATACCTCTCTATAATTTCTCTTATCCTTGTTATAAAATATATGAAGACTCAAACCTATGTAAAAAAAATTACATACACAAGATCTACCGTAGAAAGTTGTTTCGAATACATTTTTAACGTCAAAGAACAATTTCCATTGTTATGTACAATTTCGTACAAAATAAAAAATTTAAAATAAAATTCTACAATATTTGATTTTGAGAAAAAATATTTTCCAGGGGGGATTTCTACATCCAGAGGGTCTCAGTCCCCCCTAGACCAAGTCTGGTTACGGCTCTGTAAAAGGTATGTCCAAAAAGTTCACGGACTGGGGCCAGAAATAAAAAAAATACAAAGAAAAAAGTAGAAAAAATGTATTAATGCTTTTCAAAATAATCCCACTCCTGCATCTATGCACCTGCGCGACCGCTTCTTTCAGTCAACGAAACAGTTTTGACATTCTGTTTTGTTAATCTCTAATAAAATCGACTTCGATTTTTCTGTTACGTCATTTCTGGCGTCAAACCTCCTTCTTTTTAATCACATTTTTAATTTAGGGAAATGGAAAACGTTGCACGGAGTCATACCAGGAGAATAAGATGCTTGTATGAGGATTTGAGTTCTACTTTTGGCTAAAAAGGTTAATAAGGAGAGGTCACAACGAGACCTCGAATTATCAAGGTGTAGGATCCAGTCATTCCTTTTCCGCTTTTCAGGTCTTTTTTTACGAATACTATCCCTTAATCTGCGTAAAATAGCCAAATACACTTCCCGGTTTACAATAGTAACTTCCGGTAGATGTTTATCCAATCCTTGGTTGTCAATAAATGCTTCGAGCAAAACATTGTTCTTCGACTTGGACAGATGAGGTTTCTGGATCTTGGCTCGTTTAGTTCCTTCCATTCCAGTGATTGGCTTTTTATTTCTAGGTCATTGCCATAGACCCATGTCTCATCACCTGTAATGACCTTCTGCATCCACAGTGGATAATTTTTGGTCATATCTAGCATGTTAAATGCTTGTTTCAAGGCGTTTCGACTTCTGGTCAGAACGAAGCAATATCGGGACAAATTTGGCTGGTGACTTTCTCACTCCCAAGTCATCCCTGATAATTGTTGCGTATAATAATTTGAATGTACCATCTCTTCTTCAATTTCCTTTAATTTTATTCTACTGTTTCCTTTAGTTAAGCAAGAAATTTGCATCACTTCACCTGCAGTTCTTTTTTGAACTGACCGTCTCGATCGTTCCTCATATTCCACTGAAGTTTCTCCGTTTTTAAAGAGATAGAACGATTCAAATACGGCTGTTCTTTTAATACTTGATTCAACAAATGCTATATGTAACATTTCTAATGCCTTGGTTTTACTTAGTTTAAAACAAAATTCTATATAAATTCTCTCTTCGCGAAATTCATCCATGGTAAAATCGAAGCACACCTCGCAAGTAATGTTTTTAAAATAAATTTTAGTAAATAACGCATGTGCACGTGCCGCGTAAATTGGTATCACCGTGTTGCTAAATCTTTATTCTATATTATACCGTCAAAAATTATTTTATAGAAATTTTAAATTTTACTTCTGGCCCCAGTCTGGGAACTTTTTGCACACACCTTGTACTTCACTGATGGTAGTCATTCATGACTTAAACGATATAATGCTTAAACGTTAATAAATGGAGGAGAGATAAGGCAAAAGTCACGGGTGCTCCGCTGAAATTCACCCATCAACCTACTTATAGGCGTACGCAGGAAGTTCGTAAAGGCAGGGTTATAGGCCCAATGAGGGGGGGGTTTACAGAGCTACAACTCATATATTCCTATGTTAAATATACAAAATTTCATTGCAATGGGGGTTACAACCCCCATCAACACCCCCTGCGTACGCCAATGAACCTACTCGTATATCATTAAAATGGGATTATTCAAAAAAAAAAAGTTGAATTGTGAAAAGTTATTGAAATTAAACCCACTGCCATCGCTTTCAGAACGGAAGAGGATCATAATCCTGAAAGTCCTGTTATCCGACTTCTAATTTCCGGAATTTTTTGCAAATTGCTCGTTTGCTTATTCGCTTGCTTTATTAGGCGCAATTTTCGTAATTTCAATTTACGCAATGAATAAATAATTTTATTAACTCACGATAATATAAATATTCATATTCCTAAGCACAGTTATTCATTTTGCAGGCTTTTGTTTACGTATCAACTGGGGCTGTTCACAAAGAAGCAGACTTTACTGTCCCGGAACATGTTGCTAAGAAATATGTTAGTCCATATCAACTTATTGATGCTTTGAAGTAAGTATGTTTCTTAAACCAATTATTAAAAATGCAAGAAAGGGTACACGTATGCGTTTAACTTTGTGTAATGTATTTCTTACATAAAGTCTGTACACACACATATGTGATTTGAAACAGTTTTCTATATTTAAACGGTTTTACTTTACAATTTAGGGTACATTGAATTCCCTAACATCCAATAGATTCTTTTCTGTGCATGGGCGCCTTCAGAACTATATGTAGGAGGGTACGTCCAGGAAAAATTCCAATTGAATAACGTCGTTCGACTACAGTTTCTTATCGATTCAGTCCTTTTATTTTTTTTCCTTTTTTCATAAGCCAAGGTGGTGCAAGTGTACCCCTTACACCCCCTTGGGGCGCCCATATTTCTATGCAAACCTCCAATAGTTTCTCTTCTGTGTAGCATCTGGTGCGAATATGAAGCCCCGACGACGAGTATTGCGTCTTTTAGTGACCCTTTGTTATTAGGGCATATGTAATTATATGCAATAAATAGAAATGATATCAGGTAAGTAGAGGTGTCCGTCATGTGGATTTTACTGTATATAATTAGCCTGGATAACGGACACTCCGGAATAGATGCCACCTCTCTTTAGCAGACATTATTCCAATTCCCAATTTCAGCACTTTAAATCTCCTAAAAAAAAGACAGAGCTGGCGCAATCCGCCATTTTGATGTCATCGTATCACGTGATCTCATTCACTGCTGTGTTAAAGTTGAGTGATTTACAAGTGTATTGTTTTTAATTCAGGGTGAAGTGAGTGCGCATGCCACTGTAAATTGCTCAAATTACTTGAGGAATAAATATAATACGTCTAGATTTGCAACAGATCCCGTAAAATGAAGAAAATCGATTAATTAATTTAAGTTTTAATTTTCGATTAATTAATTAATTAATTTTCAAACTGTAAACTTTATGTTATGAAACCGGAAGTGCACAGCAAAATGGCTGCTGATGCTTCGTCCTAGAATTCTAGGGACTCTACAGTACTTTCTAAACCCTAATACTCCTGAATAAAGAACAGATTCTCAAGCGCCGAAAGGTCCGTCATTCAGACCATAATTGCTAACTAGGAGAGTTCCTTTAAATAACTTTTTCATTCTCTCATAGCGATAAGAACATATGAACGATGGATGACATTGACTGCTTGCTCAGCCCTGCGGAGACGCGGTAATAATTCATTTTTTGCTACCATGCAGATCATCCAGGTTCGATTCCAGCAGGCTTGCCAATTCTTCCACAAATCCATAGTTCAACGTTTGATTCTCCTAGTCGAAAGAGGTCCGGAGTCCTCGGAAAATTGTAGGTCTTTGCACAGCATGGTCTTAGATGCCCTTGGACAATCAATGGAACAGAAGATTTTTTGTTTAACGGGTGTTTAGAACTCTCGTTTATTCTTCAGCTTGCTTAGGTCGTCTAAGGTCTGTTTAGGTCGTCTAAAGTCTCCTTAGGTCGTCCAAGGGCTCCTTAGATGGTCAAAGGTCTCTCTAGGTCATGTGTCTTCTGCCTTTCGTCGCTAGATAATGCATGATAGGATCTTTCCTATTGTCCTTTTACCGTGTTACCATTAATACGTGACAGCATGAATGTGGTGCAAATATATAAAGAATAGAATTACATGTGGAAAGTGTAGTATTTAAAAATATTCATCCACGAGAATTAAATTGACTTAACATTGTATTATTTATTGCGGTTAAAGTTAAATTGTGTGGCCAATTTTTTTTTTAATTTTGAGAAAGATAAGTTTTTCTATCCGCAACATATTATACTTATGTGAAAGAATAAATAAAATACTCTTATATACATGTAGGTACTTAGTTAGGGCTTAAAAGAGATTTGAATTAAATATTTGCATATCTAGTTAATTCTAAACAGCTCATGGTATGGAAAATTGACTACGCAACGTTTAACTTTCCCAGTTGTTGGTTGTACAGGGTGTTCATAAAGGAAGTACAGAGCTTCGAATTTTGTTTGGGTAGAAATTATAATAGCTTCGCCGTCAATTCTCTTTTTAATCACGTGTATAACAGTTGAAGTTTTTTCTACATAGTTAGAATGTCTCTATGTGATGAAAAGTGTACATGCATCCAAAAACTGCAACAGATACCGAAAACAACAGTGATGGCATCAACACAGGAGAAAGCTGCTTGTGCAATATGGTGTATGGAGTCGAAATCACTAATCAACTGCAACGAAATTTCAGAAACGTGTATAAGAGAACAACATTTTTTTAAAATAAATGCAGTTTCTAATGATATGCTTAAAGAGTGCATTAACCTCGGAGTAATACCCAATATTTTGCAGGAAACGTGGATGGAACTATACTTTCGTTTGCACACTATCGTAGGGAACAACAGAACGCACGTGGAGACATTCTAATTATGTTAAAAAAATAAACTTTACCATCATCCACGTAATTAAAAAAAAAGGGAATTAAGTTTCTTGATTTAAGTTTTTGATTTAAGTTCCGATGAAAATTAAATTTGAAGTTGTATACTTCTTTTTTGAACACCATGTATCAAAGCCGAATTGCCGTTTTTATGGGCCCAAGGCGCAGAGGGATAGAATAGACCCCTAAAAAATACGGCCCACGCGCAGTGGCGTAGTTATAAAATTTGGGCCCCAATGCAATCGCTGGTAGAGGGCAACCCCCCACCCCGCTCTAAAATCCCACAATTATTCTATCTAAGAAGCCTTGACTTCCAAAGGCCCCTCCCCAAGGGTACAGGTCCCAACACAACTGCACTAGTTGCATTGGCATAGTTAGGCCACTGCCCACGCGATGTTCAGTCGATAACTCATGAGTTCTTATTCAAAGTTCATTATCTTTAATATTCAGGTGTATTAATAATGAAAATTTCTGAGGCATCCGTAGATACATAAAGTTAAAATAACGTCTAAACTTTGATAATATAAGGACCCAGTGAGGGCTTCAAAATTGCAAGGCTCTAGGCCTGGGCCTACTTGACTCATACGTAAATCCGGCATTACCCTGTATAGTATCGTGAACAGTTATTCACGATATGACAGTGGGAAGCGATAAAATGGAAATGAATACAGAAATAAAATTCATGTTAAAGGAATCTTGGATAAAAATGACCGTTGGATGCTGGAGGATGAATCAGGCTTGGGTATAGGGACTAGGATGGTGGTGAAGGTCAGCTTGCGGTCCAGACATGCCATATCAAGTGCATTGTTGTTTGGTGAGCGATAAATAACATCCACAGAAACTGTATTCAGGGGGGAATAAGTATTTATGTCCAGAAAGAGTGATTCACAGGAATCAATTGGGCCGACGTTTTTAATTTTGTAATTAACCGTTTTATGCACGTAAATGGCTACACCCCCGTGAGAGCTGTCTGGTCTGGAGACGTGTTCTAGACGGTAATTATCTAGATTTAAATATTTAGCGTCGATTTGAGAAAGAGTTCTGGTTTCGGTTAATGCAATAATTTTGAAAGGAATTTTTGAAGTCATGAGCAACTCCGAAATTAGATCTAAGTTTTTAAGGAGACTACGGATATTGATGTGCAGGACGCTTAGGTCGTCCCTGCAATTAGCTAATATGCTTTGCAAATCGCCCGCACAGTGATAGTGACAATTAATAGATAAGGGAGAAAGAAACCGAGAAGCCATAGCGAAGGAAGGAGAAAAGAAGCGCGCGATAAAGGTAAAAACAAGAAAGCCATCTTTTAAATCCGGAAGCACCCCACACGGATCATTGACGCCGGATAGATGGGTCCGAAGGCTGGTCGACAATGTTGAAATGTTTAAGATTACGGCACGTTATTTGGAGAATGGTACTTCCGTCCGTGTATCGGCTGAGGATTTTTCCATTAGAAGTCCACAGGTGTTTCCAGCCATGTGTACGTTTTGCTTCGAGGGCGGCTCCGAATAGCTGTTTCCGTCTTTGGGTTAATTGAACTGTGCAATGAGCGTGAAAGCCTTCATATATTGTAGTTACAGCTTCTGATACATAGAATATAGCAGACGCAGTTCATTATTGTGCCCCAACGTTTATTTGTATGCGATACGATCATGCCGGCCTTTCAATAGTAAGATTACATTAAAGATTGTTATTGTTTTCAAGTAGCCTTATGTCTATCTTAGCGCCTGGTTATTCACTGGTTGTTTACAGGTAAAACGCCAGCTAATAGTATAATCGTTTATACCACAGTCGTTTAATGACTAGAGTGAACTAGTCATTCGCGATAACAGTGACTGCTCTAAACGTTACAAGCTAGCTTTTAAATTTTATACTAATTGATCACTTTTTCGTTTCATTTCTAGGTGGATGGACGACAAAACTATCCAAGCTATAATTCCTGGCTTAACAAAGGGTGAAATCATGACTTACGTGTTAATGAAAGCTCTGACGGAGAATATAATAGAAGATAAGCACGGGCATTTGCCTACGGCAATAGTGCGGCCAGTACAAGTGTTTCCAACCTATAAAGATCCGTTTCCAGTAAACAACCAGTTGCAAATAATAATAATAATATTTTACTTCATGGCCAGGAGGGACCCGAGTTCGAATCTACGTTGAGGACATTGTCTCTTTTCCTTCTATAGATAAAAGCTCAACTTTGACCTCAAACATGGGTATCGAAAATTATTAAGTATAATAAATTTCCACGAAAAATCCCCAAAAAAGCTCGCCCCGGTGGCTTTGTGTGTTGACCATTATTTGGCAATTATGTTAGCCCTGAGAAGGGTAATAATATCGTACATTCTATATTAATTTTAAAAAGGCCAATTCGAAATTAATATGTGCTATTAATTTTCGCTGCTTTATATTTTGTGCTGTAATTTTATAATTTTTGAGACTAAACTTCTTATAATAGGGATGGTGCGACACGATACAAGGTCTTCAAGGACTCTGCCTGGCGGTAAATGTGTTTTATAACAGTTTTGGCATTTTTATTATACCTGTTAAACAACCTGTTAAATAACTGTTAATGCAAGCCTGTTAAGTAACTGTTATGTCAAGTTCTGAAGCTTTATGGAATGTACATGAAAAACTGTAAAGTTATTTTTCAAAACTGGATTTTATTCTTCAAAATAGGTATCATCAATATTACGGTCAATTTTTTTTCTGCGAACAAAATTTTCTTATTACGGTTTCCAATTATTTCTATTGTTTTTATTGCAATTTCTAAAGCTATTCTCCACAATCTCTCATTAACGCACTAACTATTTATACAGGTTTTGATAAAGAAATGATCACGAAGTAACAGCAAACAAATAAATAAAATAAGAGAATTAGTACCGAAACACTTTCTCCAAGTATTGGCGTACGCAGAGGGGGAGTTGATGGGGTCATAGTTCCCATTACAATACAATATTTTTTTATATACATACGAATGCGTTAAGTTGTAGCTCTTTCACCCTCTCCTAATAATGTTTCTACTTTCGCTAATATGTGAAAGCAAAAATCTCTCTCTCTCCAAACTGAGATGAATTTATGATGATGCTTGTACTGTTGGTCGATACATTGGTAAAAACGTTAAAGTAACACATGCGCATTAACAGTTCTTTCTCTCCATAAAAGTATCCAGAGGTTCGAATTGAAGACTTGTGAAAATGAGAGGGACTTGTTTTACTATTGCTAAAATAATAAGCTTAGCAATTGACAGCGGCACCTCAATTACACTCCAATGGATACTACTCGGTGGCCTGATCATTATTATTTGCCATTATTGGACTATCAGCATGTTTCTGTCGGCAGGGATGGCAGCAGGTTGTGGAGGGGTTGCCATCTATGTTGCTTCTACATTAAGATATATTCCCATTGCCAACTGGACCGGAGTTTTTTCGGCCATTGAGATAGTGACTGTCTCCGTTAATAACATCTTCGTTTCTGTTGTATATCGTCCGTCCAGTGGTGGTATTGGAGGTTTTGTTCACTATCTTGGCGATCTTTTTGCATTCATATCGGGTAATGGCCTTAAATTAATCCTACTTGCTGACCTTAATATTGATCTTAACATTTATAGCACTACTAAGGTGACACTTCCCGAAACCAACACACTCCAGAAGCCCTCAAGACTCCGGTAAAAGTTGAACTGATCAACATATGTTCGAATTCTTGCATGTCACGAAAGATGGTCCCCTAACATCATTCCTTTTAAGATTCCATAGACTTCATATAGTAGAGTCTAGCAAATTCTCCTATCGACAAACCACGCCATTAGTAACCGTAAGAAGTAAGAAAAAAAAATTTCATCCCGTCAATTTCTCGACAAAGCGTTTCATGTATTTGGGTTCCCTCTGTCTAGCAGGGCTGTTCTGAAGAAAATTATTGAGAGTATGCAGTGTTGTCTTAATTAAAGAGTATTGAAATTGCGGGGTTACTGGACTTGGTGACCTCACAGCGCCGAGCTGACTGTCATTTGACTGGTCGTCTATCGTCTATCCAAGCGCAAGGTCGTATCGGGTCGAAAGTCCCGAGCGCAAAATTTCAATACTGGACTAGTGAAAAGTAGTGCTATTGGGTTTTAGTGGGCGCAATATATAACTGTCCTCTGACGCTGGCAACATGCGTTACGCCGCTGGTTGCCATTTTCATAATTTTTTCATTCCTCTCCTGTTTTTTACGCAGGATATTATTTTGAGGCTTGGGGGTTCAGGGGGAGGGGGTTCCTCATTTCCTCACTTATTTTTATTTAAGTTTGCAAATGACTAGGAAAAAAAAGGCTGAACTTGGTTGAAAATGGCCCAAAAACCAGCAAATACAAAAACTTTCTTGAGACCTTGAGAGTATGCGGTGCGTACCCTGTATTTTTCAAAATTTCTTGAGAGTACGCGGCTCATACCACACCTACCCTTTGGAGACAGCCCTGGCTATCAGGACCATGGGCGCCCATGTGTGTATTTATATGGGCGAGCTAAAAAAAATACCACCTCCTTCTTAAGGCTGTCAGACATTTCGGTGAATGTATAAGATACTAAAATGCTACAAAAGTAATTGATATCGTTTGACAATTAGTAATGAGCTAAAAAGTACCTTATTTTAAAATGTGACTGTAAAACTTTTGAAACTAAATGCATAGCAGAATTAGGCAAATAAAATTTTTAAATGGGGGGGTCGAGCTTCTTTCTGCCCCCATATGGGCGCCCATGATCAGTGCTAGTCAATCAAAGCCCAGCTAACGCTTAAATGGATACACGAATTTGAAACAGAAGCACAACAAGCGTCTAAAAGGGTGAGTTTTGCAAAACGTATTCTTTTCGCAAGTTATAAATTAAATTAAATGTGAAAAAACTAGACATTCTTGGATTTTTGAATGTGAATATTTTGCATTTTATCATTCAATGTTTCAGTTTGCTTGCAGTTATATAAGTGTTGAAAAAATCCAGTAATTCATCCAGTTGAAAATCATATTTATTAATACTTTAAATATTTAGGTTAATTCAATAATAGACGCCAATAAATAAATTAATTCACTGGAACACATAGCTAACGAAATTTAGTACGCCGTTTTGGCGGAGCCTCCGAGAATGACGTGTGCATACTTCGATGGTAAACGGAAGACTGATTTGATTTTAGAATTCGGAAAACAATTACACACAATCTTGCCAAATATAGAAAGTGAAAATATAATTATACAATATCTGAAAAATATGAAATAAAAGCACACGATTTGGCATGGTGCCAATTTTAGAAATTGAACCTTTTTAGTTTGTTTTTTCTTTCGTTTCTAAGTAGCAACAGTTAAGAAAGCCTGCGAAGCGAACATTTATATTGTGGGAGTCCACATGCTATATATGTTATTTAGAAAACGGAGCTATAATTTTGTGTTAATTGTTTAAAGAAGTTTTAAATATTTAAAACGCAAGAACAGCTTTCAATTACATGAAGAGATGAAAACTATAAAGGTAAAAGTAATAATTTTTTGCTAAACTGAATTAAGTAAAAAATTAAGATCTTAAAAAGCTATCTATCGGTTTTATAAGGCTACTTTAAAATGTTATAAAATTCATTTATATCCATCATCGTGGAGTTCTCAAAATTATTGGTGGGGCTCAAATACATTTTATGTACGTTTGTACATTACAATATATGTAAAATTGCAATTTATTTCAGATTGCAGGGCTCGGGCCCATGTAACTCTATACCTATGCTTAAATCAAAATATGTTCACCCCCTCATATAATCTAAAATTTTCACTACCTCCTAATAGGTGTTATCATTGGCAACACATCAACACGGACCAAATTTGTGAAGCCTTCAATAATTATTTTATTAATTACCCTTTTACTTTGTCATCCAACTGTAATATTATTAATAATATTTCACTGAACTGCCACGACTATAACATCTTCAATTCATTTTACTTCACAGAAGTTACCCGATGAAATTCGGAAACTGGTTAATAAGCTTTCCAAGAAAAAAGGTCCTGGTCATGATGATATTCATCCCATTGCAGTAAAGTTCCCGATTAACGAAATACTCTTGCCGATCACTCACGTTTATGATCTCATATTTGAAACTCGTGTTGTTCCACCTGACTTTAAACTAGCCAAAGTTATCCCCATTTTTAAAAAGGGTTCAAAAAATGAAATTAGTAATTATCGTCCCATAGCAATACTTCTCATCTTTGCCAAAATTTTCGAAAAATTACTTTATAATAGACTCTTAGCTTTTTTTGAACGTCACAAAATACTTAGTGATAACCAATTTGGTTTCAGGAAAAACAGATCTACTGAACAAGTGTTATTATCTGCCACTGATCTTATTTACTCTGCTATTGACAATAAAAATTTTGCATTAGGTATATTTTTTGATTCGTCAAGAGCATTCGACACTATCAACCATGACAGACTTCTTTTTAAACTGAAGCTTGCTGACATCCGTGGTCAACAGAACGAATTATTTAACTAACAGATCTCGGTGTGTACAGATCGATGGACATTATTCACGCTCCATGACCACACTTTGTGGTGTTCCTCAAGGATCGATCATTGGTCCTTTATGATTTATTTTTTATATCAATGATCTTTTTTACATATCCACTTTAAGATTGTATATTTTGCCGATGATACAAGCATTTTCTTTAAAACACAATGTTCTGGATGATCTTTTCTCAACTACTTCCCATGACATAAGTCTTTCATTGAATATTTCAGCAATAACTATGTTACACTTAATACCAGCAAAACTAAATGCCTTTTATTTTCTAACTCACCAATTAGCACATATCCCGAATACGGCAAAACTACAATTGATAATACCACTATATTACTATCCAAAGAAACAAAATTCTTGGGAACAATGCTTGGGAAATGGGGCATCCACATTGACCAGGTCTGCTCTATTGTTAGTAGAAACATTGACATACTTCATAACCTTGTTTTTACCATACCACTCCATATGCTTATTCAATTCTATTTTTCCTTTGTCTTTTCTCATTTTTATTATTGCCATACCATCTAGGGTTTCGCAACTAAACACGATTTACATAAAATTCAGTCTCTGCAAAATAAACTTTTTGATTTGATAAAACAAAAATTTTCTACTAACATTACTAATAATGAAATTCATAAACGATTTAAAATACTTCCAATACATGATCTACTAAGATATGAAATATTATTGATTATGTTCCAAGATATTAGTCGTGACATCACCTCCTATCCGATTAACTTACAATGGTCCCAACACCGTTATCCAACATCTTGCCAATCTAATCCTCGTCCCTTATTTTCAAGGATTGTTGACCTTCAAAGACTCAACTGTGCCGATCCAAATGTATGGAATACTCCAGCCACCAATATTCAATCATTATGCTCCCATCCGCTCTTCAAGCTTTCCTTAAAAAAATATCTACTTGATCAACTTGAGTCTTTTACTTTATATTGTGACTGTCTAATATGTTACTTTCTTGTATTAACACTTTAATTTGAATTGTTTTAATCTCCCACAAATTATAATATTGCTTGTGAGACACAGCGCCTTCTCACTCAATACACACATCTTTACTAAATATTTTACATCTACACCTCTCTTTATTTTTATATTGTTTGCATTGAACATCTGTACAAAAAAAAAGGAATAAAAGCAAAACTACAAATTATCTTTGTAAAGCTAGAATAAGGCTACGTGTATAATATTCGTCGTGAAATAAGAAATTTTAAAAACAGGTTTTTGTTAAATTTTATTATAATATACACAACTATATTTGTTGGTACGTTTTTCTTCCAAAAACTAATTGAAACCTTTGATTCTTGCAGGCTGCTAAAGGCTTTTTAAGAGCCTTGTTCATGGAAGCGGATTTTAAATTGTGGTGCATCCCAGTAGATTTATCAGTTAATACCATAATCGCCACTGCATGGCATATTGGCACAACAAAGTGAGTCCTATTTAATGTTTGAAATGCTGCCAAATAATGGACATTTTGAATTACAATAATACGCATACTACTTAGGTAGTTCAGTAGGAAGGTCAGAGTAGAACTCGGAACCTAAGCCGAAGGATTTGTTTGAAAACATAAAACAGCCTCCCGTTGAAATTTTCAAGAAACAATTATCTCCAAGTGTTGCCAACACACAAGCACGAACAACAACTGACGTTGCGTTGCAATCCCACGAAGATGACGCTACTAAGAATAGAAAAATACATTTTTCCATATCAATAAAATTATACGCTCAAATAATTATCGCATTAAAATCATAGAACTGAGAAAAATCTAAGAACCTATAGACGAACGCAATACTCGAAATCCATGTATTACCTCCCAATTTAACGTAAATAAACAAAGTAGCCGATCAACTAAGCAAAAGAAATAACGAAATCTCATATCTTACTTCGTACTGCAAAAGCTTGCGCAAGGTCTTATGTCAGCATGACAAATTGCGGAAGGCTCTATGTTGAAGAGCAGCTGTCGTATAAAGTCCTCCGGCAAAGTTTGACATACCTCAAAAGGAATTTTCACATGGTGGCAAATGCAGGCGGGCGAAAGAGATGAGGCATATTAAAACATAACATTTAATCGAAAGTTCAAGGCTGTAGCGCTACAGTGAAGAGATAGAAGAGCGTACACAGACCACGGCATGATACCGAGCATAGAGTTAGGTTTCGTAAGTTTATGTCTTGAAGATCGTTAGCGACCGTGTGTATCGTACAAAAGTTAAAAGCCAAGAGAGTGTTGTTCAATGCGAAACATATTTTCGAATGAGTTTCTACGACCATGATTGGATAATTGAATGCTGACGTAATAGTTTTTGTTTTTTCTGTTGATTAGATTGACTCCACTGAGGGGTGAACGTGTTGTGAGTTATGTGAATATTAAGCTGTCTTTCTTGACAGGTTTTGCCCATTAAATGGAAATGTATGTGTGAGGGTTTGAAGTTGGATAATACATGTATCCGGTGTTACTGATAGAAATTCTAAGAAATTGGTTGCACGTGTGATTCATTTCCGGATGTCCGTGAGAACAGAATTTTGGCGAAAAACTGAGTTACAATGAGAAAACAATGAATTACAATGAACTACAATGAGTTACAATAAGCTACAATGAGTTACAATGAGCGAAGGGATCGCCGCAAGCTTAAAGAAAAATTTTTTTACAAGTAGTCAATATTTCATTGGAACAAGTAGAACAAGTTCGTAATTCATGCGAAAATCCAAACTCAGCACGCATGGAAAAGCGATTAAAGAATTCCACAACACCTTCATGAAGTACACGAATACAGACCCAACAGAAAATCCCATACCAAAGTATAGACAAAATCATGTATACATAATAGTATTTAATTGCAAATAAATAAAATAGTTAATAAATAAGAATTAACTAAAACCATTTTTCGTTATACATGTAAACAAAATTTGTAAAATATTAGGGGCTATAATGCCATTTCTTGCAGGTCAGCAAATGAAGTGTTCGTCGTGAATAATGTGCTAGAAGGTGACAAATCACCCGGGATGAACGAAAAGTTTTTTGATTTATTGCGCTCCAACCTTAAAAAGTATCCATTGGCTAACATCTATAGATATCCCAGCACCGTTATTTACAGATCCTTTTTCTTGTACAGAATTCATGCGTTTTTTGATCAGTACCTTCCAGCTCTGGTTGTCGATACTTTAATGTACTTGGGCACGGGAAAAAGAAAGTGAGTATTTGCATGCTGTAGTTATTTGAATTTAAATGCATTGCTAATGGAGTTCGTCCCCCCAAAAATGACCAAACTTGAAAAAATTATTTGCTTAAAAAAAATATGAATCTTTACAAATCTAATAAGATAAAAATTTTGTTTCTAGGTCAAGAGGAACACCATCATGTAGAAATTTTTACTAATGACATATAACAATAAAAATCGGGCATTTTTAATTTTAAGCTCAATTTACTCGGAATTTCGTTTTTCCAATTTTTTCAAATTCAAAATGCAAAGGCTTTTAAGCCGTTCAAGATATTGCCTTGAAATTTAGCAGCTATATAATACATGCAGATATAAACAAACCATCTAAGCAAAATTTTGATATTTTAATTTTAAGTACACATTTTATTCTGTTTTATGTTTCTCACTATGAAATATTGTTAAAATATCAATTTTTTTTCTCTGGTTCTATGCAAGTTAACAAAAAATCCTTCAGTCGGATTTTTCTTTACTTAATTTTTAATAAGATAAAATATTAAAAATAAAAATGCGGAAAACTTAAAGACAGGTATAAAAAATGATTCACATCCTTTTTCAGCACGTTGTAAATTTTTTCTTAAAAAGTAAGTTAGTTGCAAATTATATTTTCTCCTAATGTCAATACTGTATGCCCTATAAACGTACACTCAAAAAATTAAATCATAATTTTAATAAATAAATTTTTTTTCTGAAGGTGGAGGACGGACAACTTAACGCAGAATATAGACATATTTTCCAGAACATAAAGCACCACAGCTACCTCAGTAAATAAGAACGTTTGTGAACTCTATCACACATATAACGGTGTTACATTTAGTGTATTTAGTATCTATTGAAGTTAAAAAAAATCTAGTTTGAATGAATTCGTTTTGGAATTTTTACTTAAACATAAATTAAGCACAAAAACAACATCAATAAACTACAAAATATTGGAAAGAAACAATTAGAATAATTATTGCTTCAGAAGTTGTAATTTTAATCATTATTTTATAGAAAAGAAAGTAAACAAACCCTAAAATATCTGTTAAAAAGCTAAGCAAGAATTACAAGTGTCCTGCATCCAATATATGTAATTTATAAAAAAAATAAATAACCCCGCAAAGGGTAAAAATATCCTACAAACCTCTAATACGAAAAAAAGATCATTTCTGCCCTGGTGGCCGAAAGGTTAAGGCGCTCAGGTCCGAACGGAAGAACACAGTTCGACTCTAGGTAAAGCGATGATTCTTTTTTCTTCTATATATAAAGCTCTAGTTTGAGCTAATAACGTGGGCGTCAAAAAAATTTCAGCAAAGTTGCTTCCCAAACAGAAATGAATTCCATGAAATTTGTGGATGAACAAATATTTAATAACAATGCACCATTCTTTCATTTTCTGCCATTTTTTTTTCCATTTAAACTTTCCGCAATAATGAAAGAAATTTTGTCCATAAACATCAGGATTTGTGAATATTATTTCACACAATATCATCCTAATTAAAGTTGTAGCCATAGGCACTGACTTGAAAAATTATTGGGTGGGGGCGGGTGGTTCCTAAAATTTTAAATCAATTGACCAGTTCATTTTTCAAAGGATTTAACTGTTATTTAAATTCCATTATCAGATTATCTAGACACGTGAAATGTTAAAACGAAGCAAAATTACAATTAATTATAGAAAAATTCATCCAATATCATTAGGATTTCTTTAAGTAAGATTTTTTCAGTAAGCCTTGCCCATGTCTGCTAAGGCTTAAATAAATTGTCTTAGTTATAAAAATTAATTACAGATTTAAAACTAAGACTAAATTAGCAATTAGCAAAAAAGTAGACTAGATGGAAGAGATAGCAAGCAGAAAGACTGATAGTGGACATGATATTCATTATTATATCTTGTACTGATTTAGTTCTCTCTCCCTCTCCCTCTCTCTCTCTCTGATAACGTTCTTTTAAAAGACAAAGAAACCGATTTACTCGTTTTAATTTGGAATGTTTAATTGCAGGATAATTTCGCTTTATGAAAAGGTGGACTTCCTGCGCAAGAAGTTCTTGGCAATGTTAGAAAAGCCTTATATTTTTAAAATGGAAAATTTTCACACGCTCTGTAATCAAATGAGCAAAGAAGATGCTGAGGTGAGTTCAGTATTTAAATGTTTAGTTTCAGTACCTTGTTTTATTTCAAGATCTGACTCAACGTTTATAAGCTGCCTTTTATTTACTTTATCACATAAATACGGGATCTTGTAAGATTTAATTTTATAAAGATATAATATGATATATATTAAGATTTTATTTTTACAAAGGTCCCCTGTATCTATAGGTCCGAGTGAAGCAGTTTGAAAGAGACTTCCTTATCTAAAGAGCGAGAAAAAATAACAAAGAAGCATTCGGTTTGAAGCATAGAGAATAACAGCTTGTTGAAATCCGCCCCCCCCCCCTCCCTTCAGTGAATTTTGCGCCCCTAGACGTAACTAGAGGTGTCTTTGAACTTTGCCCCTAGGAAAACGAAAGCAAATGAATGCCGTATGCGAAGCATCTGCGCAAGGAATATAAACACAGGCCTCGAGACCAACTACATCAAGGCTTACGCGGTGGTCCAATGAACGGACTGGCCCCAGCTGCATACGTCATTGGAAATAGAAAATACAGAAAGTTATCACACTCTGAATCTAAACTGTTTTTCGAACGTTGCAAAAACTATATTTAATAATCCGGGCATAGCAGTTAAACAAATTATAAGAGAGCTCAAGTGGTTAAAAACAACTCGTGAGTCGATGCTAATGAGAAAATTGTTCTTTGATAATCTGTTAGAAGATGTTTAAGCCCCTTGGGCTTCCCCTTTTCTACAGCACTAGATACTTTTTTATTCGTCCAATAAATAAATTTTGTGTAAAAACAAAATATAGTATTACATTTGCTCTCAAGAGTAAAACAAGAGTGCCGAACAGGAAGTGTTAGAACTGTGAAATACCAATTAGGAAAAAGTTAAGTAGCATTTGATCTGTTGACAAACAATACACAGTATCTTATACAGCGAGTATTTTACGTAGGCTTCCATATGTGTACTTCTAGAGAGGGGACCCTGAGAAAAATTATTACCTTCTTCTCAAGACTGTCAAATATTTTAGTGAATGTACAAGATACTAAAATGCTACAAAAATAATTGATACTGCTTGGCAATTAGTAATGAGCTAAAAAGTATCTTATTTTAAATTCTGACTGTAAACTTTTAAAAGTAAATGCATAGCAGAATCGTATAAGTCAAGTGTTTAAACAGCTAATAGGACTGGAGCACCCTCCCCCCACCTCCCAACATGGGCGCCCGTGGCATCTGATGCATTTTACGAAGCGGATATAAATCTGCACAAACTAAGAGCTTGTGGATTTATACATTCTAGAAAAATATGAAATTATATTTTGTTGTTGAAACCATCGTTGTTCGTGAAAACATAATATTTTCGTACAAATAAATAGGATCATTAAATTATGGCAAGTTTAAAATACAGAGTGATTCAGAACTAATGGAACAAACTGAAAGGGGTGGTAAAGGACGCCAAATAAGCCATACTTAGCTAAATCCCCATGTCCGCAAAGGATCCGATTTGGCTGTACAGTGAAAGTATTATTTACATCCACATCGTTACTACGTAGGCAATTACATGAACAAAAAAAAATGTTTTTTGACACATAATTTAAGTGATTGACCTAATAATGCAGCAGATTAAAAAAAATTCGGAAATTCCCTTCCCTGGCCCTGAGTAGTATTGCCATTTAGTCATCAAAGGTATGGAAAACGATTGTTTTACCATACTGGAGGCAATTGGGAATTGCTCAGCAGGCGTAATAGATGAAAGACGTCAAAAAAAAACTCTGATTCAGTGAACCAGTAGCCGAAACTGAGCCATTTTACAACTACATGGATGCTATTATTTGCATCCACATTAGTTAATCATGTAACAAAATTTGGAAAATTTGCCGTTTTAGCCTAAAACCATATTGGAAAAGGTTTCACTACTTACTATAGTCCAAAATAACTTCCCATGGCCAAATTTATAAAATTAGAAGGGAATTCATGGTCTAAACGTGAGGCTCACGTTTGGACTTTTTTTCTGTTTTCTAACCAGTTGGTTCTTTTGGATATATCTTAATTTACTAACATTGTTTTTTTTTTCTTTTTTCTTTCATAGATTTTCTTCATAGACTTACCAGAAGTTGATTTTGACTGGTACTTGGAAATTAGTCATCTATTTTTTCGAAAATTTATAGCCAAAGAGGACTACTCCAACCTTGACTATGCAAGAACTAAAGTCAAAATGTAAACAAATATTAAAAAACAGAAAGTAAAATATATTTGATAAAGTAAAATTCGACATCTTTTAAGACACTTGACAATATTCTGAAAACAGTTGATATACAGGGTGATCCAGATCAAACAGGTGTTTAGACCTCTCTGTTGGGAAAACTACTTGGCCAATTTCACCTAAATATCGTACACATGCTCTCCTGGGTATGCGGTTTTGATTTCTGAAAGAAAAAAAATGAGTTCATATTTCGGCCGCTAGGGAAGGAAATGGTGCTGCGGAGCAGGCAATTTATTAATATTAACAACGAAAAAGTGTTTTAACATGCAATAACCTTTATTGCAATCACATGAAATTAACTACAAATTACAGTATACCGTAGGATAGTAGGTATGACTAAAAAAAAGATTTGTGCAATAACTTTATTGCTATCACATGTGGAACCACACTATCATCACAGATACGGCTCGATATGTCCCCCGTCTCTTTGCTCTAGAAATTGCATTCGATGCACAACACATTCCACGGCAGAACGTAACTCATTCGCTTGGAGGTGGGATACATGTTGCGAAATTCTGTCTTTTAAGACTGCTAAGTTCGGAACATTGCCTTTATAAACGCAGCTCTTTAAATATCCCCACAGCCAAAAGTCACAAGGGTTAAGATCGGGTGACCGAGGCGGCCAAGATGTTGAAAATGACCTGCTAATCACTCTGTCATCCGAAAAGTTTTGCCGTAATAATGTTTGAACAGGCAACGCGATGTGCGGGGGTGCACCATCTTGCATGAAAATTGTAGTGTCAAGACAATTTCTCTGTTGAAGCAAAGGAATGACAAAGTTCCAGAGCATAAATGCATACCTAGAGCCAGTAACAGAACATGTCATTGGCCCCGAGGCCGTATTTTCTTCAAAGAAGTAAGGACCAATGACGAAAGATGAGGTGAAGCCACACCACACTGTCACTTTTGGAGCATGCAACGGAATTTGTTGATGAACGTGGGGATTTGTGTCAGACCAAATACGGCAGTTACATGTGTTTACAGCGCCATTCAAGTGGAAATGAGTCTCATCATCCACTGTCATCCGAGCAATGAACATCAAAGCAAATGTTTTCCGCACGTCATTATCACCAGAAAGCAATTGCTGAGTGTGGGCTATCTTATATGGATAAAACTTCAGGACATTTCTCATAACTCTCTACACTGTCGTATATGGCATGTCCAATTCCCGTGATATCGCACGTGCACTACTGCTACCATGTGCACTTGCTGCTCCCTGCTCCACTACTGCAGTTGCAACTTCTTCAATTTGCTGCACTCGAGTTGGTTTGCGGCCTCGTCCTGATTTAATGGCGAATGTTCCAGTCTCCTCAAAATACAAGACCATTTTTCGAAGATTTGTAATTGTGAGAGTGCGTCTGCGTAAACCTTTTACCTGCCGAAATGCTTTAAGTGCAGCAGAAGCATTGCTATTTCGTTGATAAAAGAGCTTAACAAGTAACGCGCGATCTGGTAAAGTAAGTTTCATGACGGAGTCCTCGTATGGTGGAAAAATGCTTCACGACTCCTTATATAGGCAGAGGATGTTGCGCATGTTAAGTAATATATAAATTGCCTGCTCCGCAGCGCCATTTCCTCCCCTAGCGGCCGAAATATGAACTCAATTTTTTCTTTCAGAAATCGAAACCGCATACTCAGGGGAGCATGTGTATGAAATTTGGGTGAAATTGACAGAGTAGTTTTCTCTACAGAGAGGTCTAAACACCTCCTGTTTAATTTGGATCACCCGGTATTTTAATCTTCCTAACAACATAGACAGTGATCTCATAACACTTCACAAAAATTTAATAACAATTAATAATTTAACAACATCAATTACATTGGATAACAGTTTAATGATATTTAACATATTTTCCTGTGGTTCTATTATAATAACTTTTTTACACTTCTTAATCTATTTTACACTTAACTGAAAATTGTTTGTAAATCTCCCTGTAAATGAAAATCTAATACGTGATAAGAAATTGGTTGTATGTGCAAAAGCATCTTTCAAGAAAGCGCTTCGAACAATGGCGTCTTTCTTTCTTCGATATCCACAAGTAGCAGTTAAAATGTGCTACTCCTATTTCCTTGTTTCCTTGTAGGTCAGCCTTCCCTGCTGCTTCTCTCTGTTTCCCATCTATCGATATTGTTTTGTCTAAATACATATACGCACAAGAGGTAATTTCGCTATGTCAGATGGATTGTTTTTCCGAGTATAAGTGGATCCTAGACCCGCCAAACTTGTATCCAAGGCTTGTAATCTTTCCACGAATGGACATTATTTTGACTTGTTTACTCCTTGCCAGACTGAAGCAGTATTATTCCTGACTTTGGCCACCACTTTGTGATTTCGTACAGATAAGAGTAAGGCTCTATTAGCGCCAAGTAAACAGAGGCGGATCTAGGTAATATAGCTCCCATTATGAGCCCAAAATTTGTCCCCCCCCCCCACTCCCCACTGAATATTAATTATTTTCAAAATAATTCCTTTAGTGGCCCAGTTTTATATTATTTCTTTTCTAGTGATCTCTTCACTAGGTTGCTAAATATTATTATGAGACAAAAATCCACTGTAACAGTTGAAATTTTCTTACAATAAATAACATGTAACTAAACCACAAGTACTTTTTCTAGTGAGCCAAAAATTAAATTGTTTTAATATAAAAATTAAAGCCTGACATGAGTTTCGATAATCTGGGATGTACTTTGTAAAGTCATGCAAGTTCATTCATTCTGACGCAGTTTTTACTTTCCTAATTTTTTAATTGCAGCGTCACACACATATTGTGATTTTGTTGGAAAAGAACTTTTTCGCTTTCTTGCACACTAACTTAATTAAAAGAAAACTACCTTGGTGCTCGACAGCCAGTCTGTAATATAGTCTTAAATTCGAAAACGTAAACACCTCACAGCATAGACGTAGGCAGGAAGTTTGTAAGGGGATTGTAGTGCCAATGGCTACTGTAGAGCTGCAACTTACACATTTCTACGTTAAATATACAACATTTCAGTGCAATGGGGCGTTATAAACCCCATCAACACCCCCATACGCCAATAAAATATGCAAAAGACAAGTATGCTACTTCACTGTCCACTCTTGCCCACCATCTCTCCGATTTCTGAAATCCCTGACCTCAACTCCGAAGCAGTGGACAACTTTCCTAAACTCTCTTGAACAATCAATAACGATCTGTTCTCGAGTAACTCCGTCCATTAAAAGTTCGCAAAAGGTCTGGTTACTCCATCATTAGCTCATGTGGAGGGCCAACTGTTTCGGGATGAATGACGTCACGTCGCAATAATATTATTGAAAGATACTGGAAATGTCTTCTGTGTAATTATACCAAAAAAACTTCTGGAAAAGAGGTGTAAGGTTGAGGTCTTCTGCTTCATATTTTTGCTAGAACATGACTGTTTGTACCAGTATCTACATATAGCAAATTTGTCTAACTCACCTTCTTTTTCTTTTGCGTGAACCAGACTAGACAAGTAATTGCCGCTTTTCTTACCCTAATCTACAAAATGTCTTAAACAAACAATTCTTATTCCGTTTTCTAGCATACGAAATCGATATTTTCTTTGACATATTGCCAGACCAATATGCAGTAAGTGTTACGTGATCGTGTTATTCATAATTTTATAGGTTATTTTATGTTACTCTACCTTATCTCAGATCTTTTTGTCGTTCTTATGGAAATGATTTATGTAGCTTGAAGTATTGTCTTATTTGGAGTGGTTTAGGATTTTCTTCGACGAGTCCGATACAATCTACTTATATTAAATTTCTGTATATGTAAATAGTTTTAATGTATAATCTCGCTAATAACGATGACTTTCGTTGATTTATGTTAGATTTTAATGCTGTACGTCACTGTCCTTCTAGATTTGGGGGTGGCCAGGACGTATTAAGCCATGCATTGTCGGCTTTTTTCCTGGTCTCCCTTCAGTACACTTTTAATTTTGTATTAATTTTGATCTTTAACTGTATTTGGGTATGGAAAAATAAATGAAATAATATTCAGCGTCTGGGAAATTAATAACCGAAAGGCTAGAAAATTTCGTTCCATAATAAAAATAAAGTCTCTAATTTTTTTAAACAAAGTTCATGTGTATCTTAAATGACTAAGTTGAGATTTAATGATAAGTATTCAGATGAACATGTTCACGAGCATTTAGATGAGTAGGTTGAGATTCAGTGATACGCATTCAAATAAATACTCTCATGGGTGTTTAGATGAGTAGATACATCCAGAATTAGTGATAATCATTCAGATTTTTATGTTATTATGATGTTGTAGTTGTCGCTCTACTAATTGCTTATCTGTGTTATCATACTATATTCTTAAGAAAGTGAACGACGTGTTTTAACGAATTATAAGCACCAGGAAAACCACCACCTTTGCTGGATTATCAATTCTTTTTACAATAATCATCAATTTCTTTTGTACTTGTGTTTTTCAATAATATAGTGCAAAATGGCAGTTTAAATTTATGTCAAGGATTTAATGTTCCTTTATTTTCAGATGGTGGTTTGTCACCAGTGCTCTGAAGTGGAGTTTCATCTCCTATTTTGCATATTATATTATCTCACTGTTCTAGAAGACAATAGATATGAGGGGTGGATTTTGCCTTGGAAGAAAAGAGAAATTTTTGGATCAAAATTTTACAATATATCTATATTTAACACAACGTGTGCGTAAATAATGTCATGATGAATTCGTATAATTATTTATGTACATTATATTTACGCAATATTTCACCTAATTTCAAGTGCGTAACGATACATTGGAATTTGTGGCTCATGTAATATAGTTCGAAGATGCGTATTTATATACAAAAATTTTGCATCTATACGTTTTTTACTAGATTTATAAAATTGCACAAATTATAGATTTCCTAAAAACAGGAAAAGTACAGCCTACTTCCTGGAAATAGGAAAAGTACACTACCTGAAAACGGGAATCTACTTTCATAAAACAAAGAGGAGTAGCCCATCATATCTTATGAGGACGTTAAATAAAAAGACAGTGCTATTTTAAATGCTTATAAACGCACTGACAAGTACAAAGAGATATGCTTTTTGTAGTATTTGTGCGCTTATATCACTAAACATAATATAAAATTGGCGCAAAAATTGTTCACTATTATTCATTATTATTATTCATTATTTATATTGTTCACTATGGTTATGGTTTTTATTATTATTTTGAAAGACTATATTGTCTAACTGTCAAAATCTGTTTTAGTATCACGTGAATTAATAAACTAATAAATTTGCATTGTTTTTTATACTAAGATTTCAAACACTGCTTCTTTCTAAGATGGTTGCAATTTTTCCATCAGAAAAAGTTTAGAATTCTTTTTCTAAATCAATAAATAATGAATTTAAATTAATGTACTTGAATGTTTGTAAATCCGCCTTCGAAATCAAGTTTAAAGGCGCTTTAATAATAAAAAAACTACGTTCTGCTGAAGCAACACCTACTGAAAACGTAGTTTGAAGGGCGAGAAGCTTGTAGATTCGTGAAAAAAAACTCTGGGTCGCATTTCTCTAAGACTTGGAGACTTTGGACGTCAGTTTATATGACTTCCGTTTATTATAGTCGTAACAAACAGCACGTAAAATATTCATCGTCTTTATTTTTTTTCCTGTTTAATTCTAAAGGGGGCGATCGTCCCCCTCCCCCAAACCCTCGCTAGATCCGTCCTTGTTAATGGTACAGCGCGAGATGAAGCATTATGCATAGTCTAAGAGGACATCCAATTTGAGGAATTAATAAACGTATATAAGTAGTTGTATTAAGAAATTTTGGAAGCTAAATTCATCACGTTGGTTTTGTTGCGCTTCTCTCTTATGGAGAAAGGACAGCCAGTATTATGTTGAGCTTAGGACTGACAGTTTTCTGAGGAATCAAACCCCAGTCTACGGATCTGTAAAAAAGCCAGCGCAGGATGACTATTGTAATCGACCAGGATTGATGGTATCATAGTCAAACGTCTCACCACCATACCACAACAGTGGGCACATCAGTTTTGTGCCACTTTCTTGGTTTAATAATCACTTAAATGGTGCTCAAAAATTTATTATAGATTGACTCCTAAGGATATTATAGAAATTTCTTATGAGTTGGCACTAGCAAATCATATTAACCTGTCTGGTACTTGGTATAATTCAAAAGCAACTTCTGCAGAATGGTTTTATAAAATTTTAAACAGACATCACAATCTTCCTTTGTGAAAGTCAGAAACGACAGGTCTGTGACGTGCAACCAGTTTTAATAGGCACAACAGGTTTCATAATATTTTTTAAAGAGGAAAATTAAGGATTTTTTAAGGACCTAAAACAAAAAATTAAGGACCCACAAAACATCTGATTTAGGTGCTTTGCTTTGTGGGTCCTTATTTTCATCACCATTTTGGAAACTTTCAAAAACCTTTAAGCCCTGCGGTGGCGCAGTGTGGTAACGCGTTCTCCTATTGCGCGGCTAATCCGGGTTCGACTCCCAGCAGTGCAAAGAACGCTTACTCAGAGATCTCATAAAGATCGCACTGCTCACTGTAGTCCGGGGTTTGGTTCCCTAGGCCTTAAGAGGTTCGGATTCCTCGGAAAACAGTAGGTCCCGGCGCAGCATGACCACTGTAGTCTTTGAGCCGTAAAACCACAAACAATTTTTCAAATTGAGATTCTTGAAAATTCGCCACTAAAAAATTTAACTTCACTGTCGTAGACAAGTGTCCTATTTTGGATATTGTGATTAAATGAAATTATAATATCCTTTCCAGCTGGTCCATTGAGTTGAGAGGAAAAACTGAAATGAAGTTAGGAGTGAAAGGGAATTTCCAACTTTTTTCAGGTCATGTTCGGCGAGGAAAGATTGGTCGGATGAAAATTGTGGAGTTTTTAAGAACCAGGACGTAAAATTGAGAAGTTTTCAAATCCCTAAAGTTTTATTTTTAAAATTAAGGAGTTCTTAAGGACTTCTAAGGACCGTTTTCCATCTATTAAGAAATCTATTGAAAAAGCAAAAGCAAAAATGAAAATATTAAATCACTCGGCTGTGCAAAAGAAAATGGCAAACCCAGTAAACAAGGAAAAAGGGAAAAAAAGAAAAGGTTGAAATCTAAAAAAGAAAAGAAGAAAGCTATATCGGATTCTGAGGAAAATGGAGATCCATTTTGTTCGGCGTGTTCAGTGGCGCACTCAGAAATTTTTTCGGTGAGGTTTCATCCATAAGTCAGAAGGTGTAGGGAGAAAATTACTTTTACGAAAAATCGAACTTTATGTATAATACAACGATGTGTTTTTCAATATCAGATTTGGGAGGATTAATCCCAACCCCCTCCCCACTATTTGCGCCAATGGGTGTGTTTAAAAACTTACTCTACATCCAAACCGGGACAAGGCTGGATTCAATGCATTTTCTGTAAAATGTGGGCACACATAGATTGCGGAGAAGACAGCCCTCCTTACACGTGTATAAATTGCCAATCACATTTACGTTTGTCTTCAGAGTCCGACTGATTAGTCTGACAAAAAACATGCTTGATTGGTGATGTACAGAAATGAATATTATCAGAACCCTTGCGTATCAACTTAACCCATTATCGTATCAACTTGACTCAAGCTGGGTTAAGTTGATACGCTTTGAATTTTTTTCTAAAACTTTTTTTTTGTCTCATAGTATTACTTCAATAGTTAAAATAAAGCCATTAATTTATAAAGGAATAGTCATAGAATAGTAAGAAATATCATTTGGGCCTGGGATTTTAAAAACAAAATATTTTAAAATCAAAATACGAAAAGTGTATCAATTAGACCCGGTCTCCCCTATGTCATTCGAGAATTGCACATGGTGGTAAAAAATAAGATATTAAGTACTTCTTGTGAATTTAAAGTATCAGGATAGTTAAAGTTGAATAACAACTATGAGATGTTTGAAAGTTGAAGAGCCAATTATTAACCTTTCAATTAATAAATTTCTGATAGTTTCAGTAAACGTTTACTATTCCGATCGTTTCTCACGGAGGATCCCTAATCATCGAGAGAGAAGAATTTCTGACAATATATAAAAAAAACTGAATGAAATTCTCTTTTTGATCTCACATTTGAGACGTCATATGCATTCACCCTCACTCATGACGTCACATGATGTCATCTCTCTCATAACGTCACATGAAATCATCTCTCTCATAATGTCACATGAAGTCATCTCTCTCATAATGTCACACGAAGTCATCTCGCTAATGCGTCACATGGAGTCATCTCGCTCTTGACGTCACATGGAAGCATAACCGCGCTCCTTTTACGTCTGAGCTGGAGGCCGGATTATTGAGAGATCGAATTAGCGAACATCTACAGTATTATTAGTGTAGAAATAAGCGCAAATTGAAGATCGAGACGGGATATTCAAATTTCTTTTCACAATATAGGAAAAGAGAACCCACACCACAATTTAAGAAAATGGGCAAGTCCAAAACAACATGACGAAAATTCCAAAACAACATGTTGTAAAACTTGGATATGGAGAAATAATTTAAATTAATCATAATAGGTAGGAGAAAATCAATTTTCTTGCAGAAGTTACAATCTCATAATTTGCAAGAAAATTGCTGAATCTCGAAGCTAGAAATAGAATGGAAAATGTTCTGAACCATCTTTCATTTTAAATTTAATGAAAAAGTAATTCATCAAATCGAACTTTATTTAGACGGATGCAATGTTTTTACATGAGGTGATAATGATTTATAATTTATTAGTTAGGTTGATAAGTCTAGACAACAAAGGGTAAAGACTTTGGGGTCTGAAAAAATTTAAATGAGAAAATCGAAAACGAAAATGAATTACTTCAAGAATCTGAGATTGTAACCAGACCAAAATAATATTATTATAATCACGATTAATTTCACAAATTTTTTGACTGTTCAGGATATTATAAATAATTAATAAGCTTCTTGAAAAATTAAAAATGAACAACCGCAATTATATATCTTCGACTTTGATAAATAAATTGGATTTTGTAAAATGTTGCCCTAAACTGAAACTTCGAATGAATGAAATCATTTAGAAAATGCTACACCCAGAAGCAGATTCTTCTTGCAGGTGTTGTACATATTTTTGCTTACAATAGGTGCAAATACAAGTATTGTATCGCAGAAACTACAATCTGAAGAATGGTTTCCATGCAAAACAAAAAGGTGGGGAAAGGGTTAGTCACAAAGTATAAACACTATGACTAAAACTTTTGGTAAGGCAACAAACCCTAAATCTTGAGTTTAATTCCCGCTTATACAGAGCTGGTGACGTATTTTCTACCAATTTGTACTCCGAAGTTTTATGCCTTTGGTTTATGGGTAGATTTACCATTTTGCCACCCCTTCCTATCCGTCCTCCCCTCAAATCAGTGGTATAAACGTAAAAAAAATTACATTCAATATACGCCAAAAACTTTTGTATTGATACTAAAAATGTTGAAAACAAACTTATAAAATGGAGCATAAACATTAAACAACATTACATTACATTGCAATTATTTGTATATAATAAACTGAATTCAGTTTTATAGAAATAAATTTTAAATTTAGCAAAAATAAAAGCCTATCAAGCACTGGTATTTACATGGAAAGCATGACGTCTAGCTTTCTTCTCGGTAAAACATCTGATTATATCATCATATGATATTGATTTTGTTATATCAGACTCAATACACAAAATTGCTAAGAATTTTTATACATCTTTATACATAGTTGATCACAGGTAGTTTTAAATTCTAAGGCAAGAAAATGATTGTTAACCATACTCGTGAATATTCTAACTAGGGAAGTGTACGAGGAATATGTCGATGATTTTAACAAAAGTGATATCGTTGAAAAGGTCTCATTATGAGTAGTAAAAAAAGTCAATTGAACTATCCGTCTCAATCCAACAGTCGAGAAAATATCGCTAAAAGAAAACAATGGAGTCAGCACTGCTGGGAAAGCAAAATGCAGGGGAATTTCGTGAATACGAAGCATACAGGCGTTAATACGATATCGTAAATGCTTAATATTTGTGTCAAGGATGCTCCATGACATGAACCGTTTTCTGCATGATAGTGTTGTGCACACACATAATAACTAAATGTCGTTAGTACAGGCCTAGACTGTAGTAAGTCATAATTTAATGTCGGGAACTAACACCTCGCCTGGTCCTGCTGGTCAAAAACAAGGCATGAGCAGAGCATAATTAAGGAGGTAGTTTCCTTAGGCGTTCAAACATGGAGAATTTTAGCTGCAAAACAAAATAGTAATAGAAAAAATGCAGTCTACGTTCCAGCCTTAATACTGACTAGAGCTGTTATGTATAAATTATATATGAGTTCTTATCAAAAAGAACACTCGACATTAAAAGGCCTAAGGATGTGGCAGATGTCGCCAAAAGCCAGTAAAAAACAATGCATTCGTGTACAATTCAGTTGACCATTAACACCGCTGGCAAGTTAGTTGGCCTAGTGTTAATAATCACCCAGGAACTTCAAGGCGAATTTGGACCCGTTTTGTAGCTACAGGTTTTGAAAGTATGGAGTAATCCAATGTTTGTTTTCCCCTGTCATGTGTTCTAAGTCTGGTAAGAGCAGCAAGCAATTAAATTCAGCAAAATACTTTGAAATATTAAAGAAGAACATCATCAAACAGCATGCCTTCTTTGATTCAGGATCAGCGGAATAGCCAAAAAGGTAGCGAAATATGAAAATTTGGGAGATAAAGCTTAGATATAATGAGCTTGCAGGCACTTTTTATGACAGGTCATAATGAGCGTTATACCCTTTCTCAAATGCTAAAAGATTTCGATGTCTGAAAATTATCGATCATTCATGAATACACACACACATATTTAAAAATACACGGCTTGGTCGTTGCCAATTACTGCACTGATAGTATTCAGCCTGTTCTGAGTCTGAGTTTTACCGACGCATTGGCAACTATTCTTCTCTTCAGAATATTTCCACAATAAACTATTTATTCATAAAACATGCTTACAAAACTAAAATAAAACATTCTAGGTGAATCTCTCGCGGCCCGGTATAATTGATGCCAGGGCCCGATATCGGGTCGCGACCCAGCGATTGAGAAACACTTCCCTGGGTAATAAAGATTCAGATTCCTAGGAAATCTGTAGATTCTAGAGCAGCGGTTCTTTAACTTTCCTAGACCGCGGACCCCCTTCAGAGATCACTCGCCCTCGCGGACCCCCAAGAATTAACTCAAAGTTTAAAGCCCGAAATTTGCATCATATGTATTTATTTCTAGTGTTTCATCACTAATTTTCACTATTTAAGGAAAGAATTTTTCGTCCCCTCATAATTTATTCTTAGCATTAAAGAGTAAATGCTCTTATTTTAACAATTTCCGAACCTTTGTGGGACACTAGGAGGGTCTTGCGAACCTAGAGGAGTCCTCAGATAGTAGTTGAAGAACCGCTATTCTAGAGTAATAGCTATTAAGCATAGCTGGTTAAATATTTTCTGAAAGTTACAAATAATTTCCAGCTTTTTATGATACAGGGTGATCAAATATATTTTTTCACTTTGTCAATATGTGGGTGGTCCCCTAAATGCACAAGTCACCGAAACTTTATTGTAAAGTGTTTATATATATCTCCAAAGTTAGAGAACAATTGGCAGAGTAGTTTTTTAGAAATTCGAAAAAAAAAATAAAAAATCCAAAGTGTCTGGATACTTTTGGGCATATAGTGTATGGGTTAAATTCCGGTAGAATTTACCGTCCCGCGCATGCGCCTCATGTTAACTGCTTGTTATTTAGCTTCCCTCTTTGCTATGGAGAGAAAAATTAAAAAGATGGTGGAAAAGCTCCTGCGTTGTATACCCTCAGTCTACAGGCACATGTAATATTCCCTTAATATACTATCGTCAATGAATCATGCCTTTTGGACAATTTTTTTTTTTTTAAATATTTGTAGGCTCTAAAAACTCAAGCATTACCCGATTTCTTAAACTAAATATACATTTTATTTTATATAAATCGAACACTACGCAGATTAAATCAAACAACAATGTCAATCAATCAACGTTTATTGGCGTAGTGATACCAACGCCGATGGTATGGCGTGATTAG
The DNA here is from genome assembly GCA_006491805.2 of Dysdera silvatica. NCBI lineage: Eukaryota > Metazoa > Arthropoda > Arachnida > Araneae > Dysderidae > Dysdera > Dysdera silvatica. The sequence continues at coordinate 62,962,896 of QLNU02015003.1, forward strand.
ATGGTGAAACGTTCGAAAGAAAATAAATATTTCTGCCTTCGGTGGGACCTGAACCCACGACCTTCCACTTGCCGGGCGGAGGCTCTACCCACTGAGCTACGAAGGACAATATATAATCTCTTTACGAACGTATATATATTGTTGCCAGTTATTTCGCAGAATGGTGTAGTACATAGACTAGTTTCTTTGCAATTTGGTTTAAATAGTAGTCCATGTACTACACCATTCTGCGAAATAACTGGCAACAATATATATACGTTCGTAAAGAGATTAGATATTGTCCTTCGTAGCTCAGTGGGTAGAGCCTCCGCCCGGCAAGTGGAAGGTCGTGGGTTCAGGTCCCACCGTGTTGTCAACATTTTAAACCAAAAACATTGATTTTTAATTTAAATATACATTGTTGCCTTCACTGTGAATCAATCGCACATTAGCAGCTTGTATAACAATTAAAAAGTTTAACAAAAGGCAAATATGGTATTAATTAACATCCAAATTTAACAATGTAAATATTGTTGTAATTTTAAACTTCATTGAAACAAGTTGATTCTGTCATAATTTGTATGGATTTTGAGCCAACAAACTTATTTTATCTGAGATAATACGATCATTTTTTTTGACGTTTTGCTTTGGTTATTTCGAGACAAAGGTGTACTCTTACTGTAGAGCATTATTTACACAAAGGTATGTTCCTTCATCAATTCGATTCTTTGTAGTTTTGTGTTACAATTTCACAAGTCTTTGCTCTGTCGTAATAATTACTAAGTACTTTACAACCGAGTAGTTCTAATTAATTAATTTCTCTTTCTCACTTAATTAACAAAATTACAAAAAGTGCATTAGAATAGAATTAGTGATTAATTATTTTCTATTGTTTTTAAAACATCTTTGTATTTTTATTAGTAAAGGTATGTTAGTTTTCCAAGTAACTATCTGCAGTCATTATAGTGTTCAATGCATAAATGTTACCTAAGCTCAATTTTCAATTACTCTCTTTATACGTTATAAAAAAAATGTCCTTTAAGTAAATTTGTGTACAATATAAACATTGGGTTATCTGAGATTAATTTTCAAAATATTCACATATAAACTTTTTATATTTGGTAACAATGTCCCTTTACAAAATTTATAATTCTTAAATATGAATGTACAAATGAATTTAATTTCGGAAATAAAGATGGGAATATATAAAATTTTTATCTAAAAATTTAAGTTAATTTTTGAATTTATATTAAATGTGTAACCTCAATTAAATGGAGCCGACATTTAATATGAATTGTTTGTATCATTCTAAGAGTAAAACTTGTGCACTTAAAGTTGAATTTGTGAACCAGTACATTTAATTTTATCTGAAAAGTTTTTAAATTAATTATAGTTTATTCATTTAGTATATTAACATACTTTGTATAAGTTGATAACAATTTAATTCTCTCTCTCTCTTATAGACTTTGTGAAAATAATAACTAAAATTTGGAATAGAGATGATGACGGAGAACGAATTCCATTTCTTTCTGTAAGATGTTATTTTAGAATCAACAATTCTTTTTATAATTTCAAAAAAAGAAATATTTATTTGAGATTTTACAATGTTTAAATTTTATAAAATAATTTTTATAAGTGTTTCGATTTTATGAAGTGATTTTTACAATTATTTCCATTTTACTAATAAGGCATAAACTGGAAACCATCCCAGTCATGCAATTCCAATACAAAACTTGTAACAATAATAATACTAATAATACTATTAATAACAAATTTTATTTATAAGATCAAGGCAAACATACCCTTACCGAGGTTACATGATTAGTAGATAACACATATACAATACAATCAATTTATTATGTAATTTAGTGCCCATATGATCTTAAAGTAAAGAAGTCATAAAAGGATTTTCTGAATCCTGAAGAATACGACTCCCCCTATAGAATATAACGATTACTTAAGAACACCTTAAACATTAAATATCAGCCAAAAGGTGTGAAGTGCATGAACGAATGGGAATCATTCACTCACTTGAAAAAACGATTATTCTCATTTCTTTTCTATGAACGAGAATAATGACTCAAATCTTAGTTTCAGTAAATAATACGAATGATGAATGTCAATTCCCATTCTCATTGAGTGAATGAGTAAATGACGCAAATAAATGAAAGTGGGAATGACTGATTCTCAAGTCAACATTATTAAGAAAAAGATAATTACGGAATACAGTAGTAGAATATATTCCTTAATTCGATTAAAATTAAAGCAAAATTAAATTAAAAATGTAATTAAATTTAATAAAATTGCACCTTTATTCCATGTACGCATTTGAAAAATGTATAGTTTCTTAATTTCTTGACTTTCCAAATTTATATTTGTTTTTCTATTACTTTCAATTTTATTTCCATCAGACGAAGATATGGTATTGAAAAAATTAAAGTTTCCTGTCTGTTGTACAAAAAAAGTAGTCTTAATAATGTTTTGTTTTAGGATTCAGCAATCGGCTGATGAAAAAATAAATAGGGACAACAAAGTGAAGAAGGAGAAAAAGCCGAAGGCTAACGTAAACTAAATTTTATTTTCTAAGATCTTGAAAAAAAAACATTGTCAATAAAATTATTTTCCCTTATCCAAGGAAAAATATGCAGATAAGTTTTGCATACAAATTAAAATTTGAAGATTTTAAAAAAGGGGAAAAAAATTATATTAATAATGGCTTTATTTTATATATACTTTTTTATTTATTCATAAATAGTTCCTTTTATCAACAGGTTTCAATAGATATTGAACCCGCTTTTGCTTTTGGCTTTCCTGTCTGCCTGTCTATACGCAATGAAAAGGACAAGGTAAAGGTCTTCCGTAAATGCAATAATGATGGCTGTTGTTAACATTGAAAACCTACCGAGTTACTTGAGAATTAGAGAGTTGCGAATTAGAGAGTGGAGGATTAGAGAGTTGCGAATTAGAGAATTGCGAATTAATGTTAATTGAAACTCGCTAAATTTAAATATCGACCTTAGGTGATTTTCTTTCACTTCTTGTTATTTATTCATTGTAGTTCCTTTTATTATTTATTCATTGTAGTTCCTTTTACTATTTATTTATTGTAGTTTGTTTTATTATTTACTCACTGTAGTTCCTTTTATTGTTTATTCATAAATAGTTCCTTTTGTTTAAAAAAAATATAAATTTTTGGTCCCTTAGAAAGAAACTGAAAGTAGGTTCAATATTACTCTATAAATTCAGACGATGCAGTACACTGGAAATTAATTAATTATTTCAGTAGTGCATTAAATTAGAATATACAGTAAATTCAAAATTTCTTATAGATATATAATGCTATTTGTACTTAAACATGAGTTTTCTTTGATATTGCATGAAGCAAATAATTTAACATTTCTCATGGGTGATTATCGGATCAAATCAAAACATATTTTATTCGTAAGACATTTATAGATGGGCAATACATAAATAATATAAAGACACAATATTTTGTCTTACGGCAAAGGACTTATGAAGGTCCAGAAAATTCTGTCTCCTTCCATATATACAGAAATCATGACTGATCTCACCCGACAAAATTTCGATAGTTTGATGGAAAACATTGCAATATTGAGGGGTTTTACTATAAAAGGTCTATATATATAAGAGATGGGACAGACTCGGTCCCAGCCCGGGCCCGAAACGGGATGAAACTCTATATTATATATTGTTTTCGGGCTTGGGCGGGCCCGGGCTCATCAAATAAATGCAACTGAAGCCGAAAACTGACTTTTCTATATGGAGATTTTCGAAGGAATACAATTATATGATTTGTTTTCAAGGACTGTAAAAATACGTGTTTATGAAAATTCGAAGGAAATTAAATTGTGTAGTTTGGAAATTTCTTTAAATTTAAATCGTAAGTCAAGGAGTTAAAGTTATATTTGAAGTTTCGGGCTTGGGTTCAAATTTCCACAAAGTATTTCGGGCTCGGGCCTCGGAAAATGAGCCAGAACTCATTTTTAGTATGCACAATAGAAGGTTAAGTTGAACGAAAAATTAAAGGACTTATAATAAATTAAAATTGATACGTCCTTCTCTCTCTCTCTCTCTCTCTCTCTCTCTCTCTCTCTTTCTCTCCATCTCTCACGATATTATTAAGAAAAAGGAAATAAACTAGCAGAATAAAAAATATACCATAAATCACTCTTTATCACACGATGACATTTAATGAATACTGAAATAGTTATCTTTGATTGTATATTAAAGAGCATATAATTTTAAATCGGCGTAGTTACTAAAATACATAATTGTCATTTTTGTTTAAGGCAAATATATCTCTTTTGCTACAATCACTGTCAAATAGTAATATGAAAATGTAATTCTCCGTTTAGTTTCTGAGGTCCGTTTGGCGAAGAATCTTCCCCAAGAAAGATGTGCCTTCGAAAAGAGTTCAGGAGGAACCAACTAATAAGGGTTGGTCTGATAAGTTGGCTAAGGTACATCCTCTTATGAAATGCATATAATTCGTAATTTTGAACATATGTAATCTGAGAAATGGATTTAAAAGAGAAACAATTGCTTTTTATAGAATAAAATCAACTAAAAATCAAACATAATAAGCATATTTCAACAGTGTTGTAAACGAATTATTTTTCTGGAGGTTCAAACAACTTTTTGATATTATTTGTAATGTCAATTTTAAATTTGGTGGTATTTACTATGCACAGTGCTGTATTAAGGAATTTATGGAGCCTCAAATTGAAAATAGAGAATGCCCCCTCCCCCCTCCTCCAAAGAATGGGGCCTTTACAATATTTAGTCAATAAATCATGAGGTTCCTTTGAAGTTCATAATATATAATATTCAGGTTTATTAATAATGTAACTCTCATATTTGTAAATAGATGAGATTAAAATAACTTTCAAACTTAAATAATATCAAGCCCCATCAAGGTTCCAGAAGAGGGGCCCCAATATCACAGCGCCCTAGTCCCAGGCCTACTCAAGTAGGTAGGCTGTACGTAAATGCAGCACTGGGCTGAAGCCCTTTCCATTGGATATGAATGCACGCACATTTCTCTGTTTATGCAGAATCACACTACTTTTTGACAGCCACTTGGGGAGCTGCATCAAATTTCTTTAATATTTATTATACCTGAATATATTATATTTATTATATTATATAGATTATATTATCTATATTATGTTATATAGATTATATTATATTTATTATATTATATAGATTATGTTATATTATATTATATTATATAGATTATATTAATATTCATTATTATATTTGAAGGGGTTATGGGGAGAGACCCCCCCTCGCTTCGGGCTTCACCCTTGCTGCCAGTTCGGATCACATTCGAGTTTTGCCCGAATATTTAAAATGTTGTATGCTAGCAAAAAAGCATCAGAACAGCCTGATATTCGTAATTGTCTCAATTCAACGAAGTTAAAAACACGAAGTACTAACCTTTATAGGGCTTGGTCAGATGTGTGTGGCGGGAAAATTTGTGTAATGGCGTCGAGAAATGCCGGAAACAATTTCTTTGGCTTAACCTTGTGATCGCCCTCAGCGAACCAAGAGCCCTTATTCACCGACTAGCCTGAGCATGTGCATTCTCACACCGTCATTGGAAGACGTCATCCATACAAAAAGAAGACAGCGTCACCTGTTCAGACAGATTCGAATTAAGATCTCTCCGTTGAACCCAGAGTACCTTAACCGCTAGGCCATCGAAGACAGGAACGAAGCTCTTTTTCTCCTCATTTAAGATTGTAAGATAGTATTAAAGTAAGATAGTATTTCCCTTCTTAGGGCTAACACAATTTCTAAATAATAGTCAACGCACAAAGCCACCGAGGCGAGTTTTTGGTGATTTTTCGTAGGGGATTTATTAAACTTAATAATTTTGACACCCACGTTTGAGTTCAACTAGAGTTTTTTTGGTATAGGAGAGAAAGGTAAGTCGTCCGGTCTAGGACGTACATGGACTAATATCAAACCCATTATTATTTTATAGACATCTTGTATGCATTATATAACTTGAGAGGTAAGTGTAAACATTTTGAAACAAGAATCCATTGTGGTTTAATATGTCATGGCATTATGATTATGTAACATATGCTCTTATCGTAGGAAGCAGAAGGAACCATTCCGACCCAATCTCGCTCGTATGCGGCACTCAAAGGCCAATATGTTTTTCACCAAACATTGGGAGAAGGTTTGTTGTATATTCTTATTTCGTCCACAATGATTCTTTCTGTTTAGTTGTGTGCATCTAACATTTGTGTTCCTCCCATCATTTTGTTAAATAGTGTTCTTGTGTGGTTATTAGATCCCAATGTATTCATCTGATAGTGAGTTACATAAATATAATGTTTGGCTGTTAAAGTTTGCAGTACATCGTTGCGTAATATTATTTTGAATTATGGAGTGCATCGTGAGGCAACCGCAATTTACCGTTTTCGTCCCAACATGGCACTATATCTGTCTTTATACTACAAAATGCACATGTATTACAAATCAGGCTGAAAACCAGCATATGTTGATGCAATATATACTGGAGGCTATATGTATGTATTGTATGAGTCTGTATATACTGGAGGCTATATGTATGTATTGTATGATCCGTAATATACTGTATATATGTATGTATTGTTATGAGTCCGTATATACTGTATATACTGTATATATGTATGTATTGTATGAGTCGTATAATACTGTATATACTGTATATATGGTATGTATTGTATGAGTCCGTATATATGTATATACTGTATATATGTATGTATGGTATGAGTCTGTATATACTGTATGTATGTATTGTATGTCAGTATGTACTGGAGGCTATATGTATGTATGTATTGTACGAGTCTGTATATACGGTATATATGTATGTATTGTATGAGTCTGCATATACTGTATATATGCATGTGTTGTATGTCAGTATATACTGGAGGCTATATGTATGCATTGTATGAGTCATCCAGTATATAATTTTGTCTACTGGAAACCAACATCCATTCTGTTGCTGCATTTACTTTCTTGCTTGCATGATACGTGCCACCTGTAACTAGTCATTGGATGTTTGCCACGTTTTATCGCATTGTAAAACGTTTAACCAACTGCAGTCATTAGTTTTTACCTGAAATAATGTTTACTTCAGTGACATTTTGTATGGCTCTTTTACTCATGAAATCATTTTTATTTTCTTTTTATCTAATATCGTGTGCACTTAGGTCTACACTCTCGTCTGATTTTATTGCTTCATTTGTTTTAGTGTATTTTATACACTTTTTTACCTTTGTACAAAGTTTACTTTGTCTCTTATGAAAAATCTTAAGTACAACTTCGCCTGATTTGGCAGAACGTGCGACCTTTTCTCCCTCTCCTTGTACCATAGGTGCAGATAGAAATTTCATAAGGGGGAGGTTGCAGACTCAATGAAAAGGAGTTGCAGAACTGCAACTCATATATTTCTATGTTAACCCCGCGAGCAGGCTACACCCCACAACTTACAATTTGTGAAAAAAAAACGCCCACCCTTGCTTCTGAAACTGGCCAAACTCTTTCCTGTTGCCTTCAAAGTCACAATCTTTGGGGTAGGGTGACAAAGAGAAAATTCCACTTATTGTTCCCTGTAAAATTGGACGTTTTTAATGAAATAATGCTATATAATCAGATGGGGTGCAAAGCACCCCGCGCGCGTTCTCGCGGGTTAAATATACAAAATTTCATTGCAATGAGGGTATTACAAACCCCAAAACTCCCCCCTGGCTATGGCTATGCCTTGATTGTAAAGATTAGACCAACTAAGCTTTCTCGCGTGGCATTATGCCCATTACTGGCGAAGGCTTTTCAGAACAAAGCCGAGTGTTTAAGAGCAGGTCAGATAGAGAAATTTAAACGACATTCAACGTATTAGAAATGTAAGTAGTCTGTATTTTTTTACTCTGCAGTGACATGGTAATGACATATTTGTCTTCCATGTGTACAATTTAGATTTGGTTTAAGCAAGTTACTCTGAACTTGCCATTTTCTACTTTTCCGCTGAATTTTTTTGGCCAAGAAGATTCGAATTCCTTAGAAAACTCTGTGGATCTTAGCTCAGCATTTTCTTAGCTATCCTTGTACTACGAAACACAAATGATTGAATCAGTTTTTCATATATATATATATATGTGTGTTTTATGTGTCTGTGTATACTTATGTATACTTACTTCGATTTTCTATTGTCTTTAAATTCGTCCCTTTGGCCGTGTGGTGGTAACGTGGTAACCAGGACCCGATCAAACCAGAGTGGGTCCTAGTGTTTATTCTGGTCCCTCCCCACGCATTCACAACAAAATCATTTAACAAGTAACAAACACAAACTCTTGTTATATATATTATCTGCATAATTGATAGTTTAAAGCCATGTTCAATTATTCCTAAGCAGTGGCGGTTCTAGGATATGGCCAGGGAAACTATGGCCTCTCAAATATAGCTGGATTTTATTATATTGCCTATGTCCACGGGCGCCGCCAGCTGCGCCCGTGCACATAGGCAAGAATTTGCGCACCCAAATTTTTTTGCCTATAACCGCTACTGCGTCTAAGTTGTAATTAACAAAAATATCATATTAATTAATTACTAAATTATGATTGAAAAATTAGGTTTCAAACTGACACTTTAAACTTTCCATTCAATTGTCAAAAAATACACTTCTTTTTCATTAAAAATTATTAATGAGTCAATTATTTTTTAAATCTTATGGACTAAATTTTAAATAATATATAAGTTGTTGAACGTTTTTGAAATAAAAATAATTGGTAGTTCTAATACTTTCATAAAAACATATTTCACATTTTATATTGTCTATGTATATATATAAAAATTGAAGTTTAATGAAAACATAAATAGCTGTTAAAGATGAAAATGTTTAAAATCTTAAAAAGGCTTCGTTCTTCTTTTCTTATTTTTTAAGCAAAATCATGAATTATGTCATTAAAATCTAGTTTTGCCATAATGTCATTTTCTATGGATAGATAGATATCTTTTGTTAAAAAAAGTCACAAAATTTGAGGAGCTACAGCCCGGAGGCTCGTGCATTAATCAGGCCCTGCTGATGACAGATTCTTCTAACATGGGTGCAGAATGACCCTTGTTGTCCTTGTGCCATAAAAATACAACCAACCACTCTTCTAGCATGCCTTTAATATGGGTTCAGTTCCCAGCGGTTCCAAAGAAAGAACGTTACTTACCAACCGCTTACTTTAGTATGAGGATTACTGACTTGGGTGATTAGTATGAGGATTACCTGAGCCTTAAAAGGTTCTGATTTCTCAGAAAAAACCTAGGTCTATTTCCCTACAGTGTTATAACGGTAGCACATTCGCTTACCATGCCATTAACCTCGGTTAACCTGACCCCTTATGGGACCATGGCACATGTCATTTTTCTAACCACTGTAGTCCAGGGTTCGCGTCCCTCGGCAGCAGATATTCAAATTCTTTGGGAACCTTTTTGTCCTAGCACAATATGATCTTTACTGACCTTGCATCGCAAATCCACAAATGAAAAAATTCATCTCGATGGCTCATATCTGGATGCGCTAGACTCAAATTAATTTATCTCCTACATCTGGTAATTTATCAAGGTTCTATAATCACAGACAAGGAAGAGCACCAATCTCGTTTTGTGATTCATTAAATGGTGATCTTGAAGCATGAGGTTTAAATAAACTATTTAAGCTTTTAATATAGAGTGCTTGGAATTCAAAATTGTTGCATCTTATCTTGTAATCGCTTTATATTGAGGTAGTTGTCATGCAAAGCTTTTATTGTTTCGCCTTATTCCTATTTTGCAGGATCGTTTGCAAAAGTGAAGCTGGCTACTCACATCCACACCGGTGAAAAAGTTGCCGTAAAAATAATAAACAAAGAAGCTTTAGGCGTAAGAATCTTTAGTTATTTCTGAATATATGTGTATTGAATTACTAGCTCATCAGATGATTAATTTTGCTTTGTTTTATCTTAAATAAGTTTATACTTTTCATGCATCCTATAACAATGCAATGTCTTAAAATGTACGGCCAACAGTATTTCCTTTTTACTGAAAATATGGGTTCCTGGTAAGAACCGGTTTCAGCACCTGGCGCATCAGCTCCAGTCATAGTCAGAGACCTGGAGAGTGCTCTCTTTTTCCCAAGAATAGTGGATATTTCTGCATGCTTCAACCATGCTGAAAATCTTAATTCAATCCCGTGTGGCCCTGCAATGGTGATATGTTTGCTTAGTGTGTGGTTACGACAAATGAGAGACGCAACTGTGCTAAAAAATGAATGCTTACGGACTATATGCTTACCGTTGCCCAGGGATTGGTTCTTGGGCCTTAAGAAGTTCGGATTCCTCTGAAAATTATAGGTCCCGGTGCAGCATAATCCTTCGGCCGTAAAGCTCAAACGAACCTCGAAAAATTCCCACTGTGCTATAGGACATTAAATGCTTTTCTACTGCAGCATAATCCCAGGTTTAGTTCTAATAAAGGAATAGGCTGACCAAGGTTTGGGTTTCTTGTTGAATTGTGGTCTTCTAGGCATGAAGCTACATACCCATCTCCCCATAAAAAGAATTATACATCTACCATTTTGGAAACCTGGAAAGATTGGCCGTAGTCCTACATGGACGGTAAGTGCCATTGAATTTTTTTAAAGTACACTAAGATCTGCTTTATACTTTTGTTTTAGCTTGAACGTAAGCTGCTGCTCACCGTTGTCTGGAAGTTGATTCTCTGAGCCTCAAAAGGTTCGGATTCTTCTGAAAACTATAAGCCCTGGTGCAGAATGACCCTTTCTTTTCTTGCGCCGAAAACTTAAACAATTTAACTTGAATGTAAGCTGCTGCTCAACTTCGCAATGTCTTCTCTTAAAAATGTGAATGATCAGCCTCACTTTGCTTTATCTTGAATGCAGGTTGATGATAACATCTTCACTTTCTTTTCCTTAAGAGTGCTGATGATCCCTACCAATCTGTTTTTACCTTAAAAAAGCTTTAGTGCTCACAATCTTTCTCTCGCTACCTTTCATATTATGTGGACTGATGATCGGCTTTACTTCGTTTTAGAAGCGTTAATTATTTCCGGACTATTATTGAAAGAGCATCAACTTTCATATTATGTGGACTAATGATCGGCTTCAGTTCGTTTTCAAAGCGTTAATGATCATCAGAGAACCGGCCATATATCGATTCCACCAATTTGGATGAATCGGGCCACGCGCCTATATAGGGCTCCGCGCTTGGAAAGGGTTTTTATTTTTTTAATTGCAAATTAAGACTAATTTCACTGCGAACACAAACAACGAAAATATCTGAATCAGACTTAGAATGATGTATGCATTATTTGTAATACAAATATGAATATAGTAAAACTTTTAAATATCGGACACCTCAGGACTTCAGTATTTTCCCGCTATTTGGAGGTGTCCATTATTTAGAAGGGATAATAAGCACACACAATAAACAATGCTAGATAATAGGAATTGAAATGAGTCCGTTAAATGGAGATGTCCGCTTTTCTAGGATATCCTTTAAGAAGGTAAAAGGGGCCTGAAAAAGTGACATAAATTATGCCCCGCACGAACTAAAGCCGATCCTGATTATCATTAGGACCAAGAACATCTTTCATATTATGTAGACGGATGATCGACTTCAGTTTGCTTTAGAAGCATTAATGATCATCAGAACTAATAATGAAAGAGCATCATCTCATTCTCTTTTAAAGTATCTGGATAATCATTATTTTGTTTTCTCTGAATAGGAAGCCTTGCCTTGCATCAGGCTCGAGATGGAAGCCTTGAAAGAGCTTCGTCATCAAAATATTTGCCAATTGTTTCAAATTGTTGAAACAAAGTCGAAAATATTTTTAGTTATGGAAGTAAGATGTTTTCCTGCTAAATCTGGACAAATAAACTTTATATATATATATACACACACACACACACACACACACACAGGATGACCATAAAATAACTTACTCTATTCTAGACGCTCTAGAACAATGATGAAAAGAAACATCGACAAGTGATTTTGAGGTTAACTTAATTAGACCATGGGAAAGCACTTTTAATTTAATTTCAGTTTCACCACCAGGGGAGAAATGGCGCTTTAGGTGTGCAAATCTCGTTCATTTGCATGAAACCATGTTCCTTATGCAAAATAAAACCTTTCTATAAAATTTAGAATGTTCACACTGGCTGAAAACAGCAGTTACGGCCTCGAAAGCTCCATTTTTTCCCTGGTGGTGAAATTTGAACTAAATTAAAATCGCTTCCCCATGGTCTAATTAAGCTACCCTCCAAATCCCTTGGCGATATCTTTATTCCCCGCATTGCTCTACAGCAGTGGTTCCCAACCTTTTTCAAGCCGCGACCCACTTTTATAGTAGCCAAATAATTCGTGACCCCAGTAGCGGTTCTAGACAAAAAATTTGGAAGGTGCAAATTCTTGCTTATGTGCACACGCTGGCGGCGTCTGTGCACATAGGCAATGTAATAAAATCTGATTATATTTGGGGAACCATGGCCCCCCGCCCAAGCCTAGAACCGCCACTGCGCGACCCCTTTTATTATATTATTTATATATTATTATTTTTATTATATTAATTATATACATATATAATATTATACATATATTACATATTAATTATGTATATTATAAATATAAAGTTAACAACCATTAATAGAATATTGCAATGTGTAGCCATGTTGAAATATAAAAGCGTTGGAAACATTTGGTATGAAATTCCTTATAAAAATAATTGCAACTAGATATATTTTCGGCGACCCCCAGATTGGGAACCACTTCCCTATAGTGTGTAGAATAGGGAAAGTTATTTTATGGCCACCCTGTATATACTGAAGGATTTATGAATATTTTCCCCCTGATTTCATGGAATATAATGTGGATTAGATCAAATTAAGGTATGTGTAATTATTAAATGTGTGTCAATATCTCATGTAATTATTTAGTTATATATAGTCCTGGCCTTATATGTAACGATGCTTTTTTTTTAATTTCATGTACACGTCTTGACAAAAATAAGCTTTATATATTTCCTTTTCTTATAGTATTGTTCTGGAGGTGACCTCTTTAATTACGTATGTAAAAAAAAACGTCTCATCGAAGAAGAGGCACGACTATTATTCCACCAACTAGTTGCTGCCGTAGCTTACCTACATGGAAAGGGATACTCGCACAGAGATTTAAAGCCGGTGAGCTGAATGTCAAAGTTTTGTAAATGGAGCATTGTGTTGATGTTGGGTGTCACAGTAAAATGGGTGGAATATGTGATACTGATGTTCCATGTCACAATATTATAGACATAATATATATTATAATGTAAATCTGTGTTATATAGCTTTTGAATTAAGAGACACCCAAGGGTGTAATCTCTGGAAAGATGTGTAAAATCAGAACGCAGATTGGAATTGAATTCATATGAATTACCTCTTGTGACTGTAAAGCTCTAAACGAAATAAATTGTAATTATAAATCAATAGGTATAATTTGCCTAAGTTTTGTTCAGGTGAAGATTACATTTCCTTTATTTTTCTCTGTTTTCATGAAACTGTGCATGGAGATTGAAGAATTGTTAATTAAATTAAGAAATATAATTCATTAAATTAAAAAATGTAATGTAGAAATTAATGAGAAGTTGTAATTTAGGGAATGAATAAATGTAACGTGAAGAATTAAGTTGCAATGTGAAGAATTATTAAGAAATGGAATTTAAGGAACTAAAAGAAGATGTTGTGATGCAGGGAATTATAATATTTTTATGTAATATAAAATAATTTTCAGTATTTTTTTTCAGGAAAACATTTTGCTTGATGAGAATCATGGAGTGAAGTTAATTGACTTTGGACTCTGCGCTAAACCAAAGGTAATAATGATATTTTGATCGAAAAGGTATCTGGCCACACTGGTTTATAGGCTTCCCTGTAATTTTGAAAATGTTAGGCAATTTCTTCAATTCAAAGTGTAAGAATTGTTTCATGAATTTTATTTTCATTTATTTCAGATTATTTTATTTTTCTAAGTTCGCTAATTTTTAATTATTATTATTATTTAGAATGGAGTTAGACAGCAACTAAGGACACAGTGTGGGTCCCCTGGCTATGCTGCACCAGAACTAATTAGTGGTACCCCTTATAACGGCAGTAAGGTAATAATTAAAAAGTTTTATTTGCTTCCAAAGTTTTAGTTTTTTTAAACATTTTATTTATTTCAATTGTTGAATAATGTTTAAAAACAAATTACACACAAACGCAGTTTAATTTGAGCAGGAGAAACATTTTACAATTGTTTCGGTGGAAAATGGTGGACGCTTGATTTTCCACCGAAACAATTGTAAAATGTTTCTCCTGCTCAAATTAAACTGCGTTTGTGTGTAATTTGTTTTAAATATTATTTTTGCGCAGTGTATCGCTCATATTTCTCTCATGTTAAATAATGGTTTGTAAATTGTCGCCCTGTTATGATGTAAAAGTGACGTGTTCATATTTACGGTGCAGGAAACCAAAGTTTAACACTTGGCATTTTTAAAATCTTATTCTCAACCTACCTATAATTCAAGTTTGAATTTCCCAGGCAGATCTGGTGGTGTTTAATTGCGTTTGTCTAGACAGCTTGTTTTTCAGTCGTTTCTGCATGGGCGCATTCTTTTTCATCATTTTTGCATAGACTTGCATTTTTCGTCCTTTTTTTCGTCATTATTATTCCTTTATGGGATCATAAACGTTTTAAAAAAATGCAATTTTACATTTTCAATTAATTAAGTGGGTGAATAAAAAATGAAATATGTAGCCTACAGTCAATACCGCTTAAGTGCACATTGACATGGCAATGAAATTTTGTGCCAACACTTTTTTTAAAACGCTATGTATAAGGTATTTTCCCCACTAAATTTGTATGGTGCTTTATCTACAGTATTCAATTACATATTTCTACGTCTCTAAATTGTGTACAATATTTATTTTAATAATTATACAGCATCGTTACTTTATTCATAAAGACAAGAAGTACAATAGTAATTACGCTTAATTTTAAGGAACTTAACATTCCAGATTTTGACCAAACTCATTAAACAGGTAATTTTGCTCTTTCTGTCTGGGCATAGGTCTTGGCATAGGCATAAGGATTCTCGAAAATCTTGATGTTTTATAATAAACAACTCCTTGCAAGTAAATGAAGTTGTGAGAAAGTACAAAGCACAAATATGTCACATTTTTCACATTTCGTGAAATATGCATAGGAAATTCAAATATAAGTAGGCAAGTGCTAATTCTGGTATATGGGTGCGCACCTACACTGTGTATAAACCAGATGCAATTTCTTAGACATTCCTTTGAACATTTATCAGATTGATAACATATAATAAAATACCAATTTAACTTTTAAAAAAGATGTAGTTAAGACGGTTTAGATAACATTATAAGTATAGGAAATTTTTAAGGCTTTATATTTTGTACAGCTATACAGTGTCCACTTATGCAGGTTTGGTTGTGTGTACGTATGTATGTGATTCTTGATTAAGATTTATTTTATTATATTCACTATTCATTGATTTATTTTTGTCTTGGCCACTGAATTTGCATCAACTCATTGCTCAGGCTTGAACTGTTTTAGTGTATAATCGAAACAATAAATGGCGCCACAAACTGGGATATTTTCTTCGGGGTTTTTTCCGTATTTTTAAGCCATCGGTTTCCAGTTTTAGAATCGGCGTCTGAGCGTCGGATGTGCCGTTCTTGGCGTAAAGTCGAAATCTGCAAATCTGAATCTTGTTATGTTAATTCGTTAACCTAAATGGTTTATGTTCGATGTTTTCACATCGCTAAATCAAGGAATTTCATTCATTTGAAATTTATTCTTGTGAAATAAATTTCCTCACGTGTGCTATTTCAAGTTAGTGTGCTTTTCGATCTTGGATTATCAATCAATTCGAGTTGGATTTTCAGTGCAACTTACGGATGGATCTGAATTCTCACAAAAAACGAAAGATACGTACAATTTTTAAATAAAATACAGTCCACTCTGAAAAAAGCGAACCACCTAAAATCTCATTAAGTGCCTACACTCATTGATATCTATTATTTATGATGTTTAGGTGGATGTGTGGAGTATGGGCGTTTTGCTCTATGAGATGCTTTGTGGATTTTTGCCGTTTGATGACGATACCATTTCAAAGCTGTATTCAAAAATCCAAGTAAGTTTTACCAAGACTCCATCCTTATGCTTTGACCCCTTATTATTCATTAGTATTAAATTAATAATTAGAATCGAATTATCATTAAGATTTTGCTTATTAATTTTTTATTTTATCAAAATAATAAAGGCTGATTTTTTGTTGTTTGAAATGTTATTACTGATGTATTGGGTTGGAAATGCATAGGTTAACAGAATTTCCATGCACCAAGAGAACCTGAAATTCTCAGGGGATTTGAAATCATCTTTAAAAGTCAAGGGAAAAGAGATTCTTTGCTCAAACCCAGAAAAGTCAGGAAAAACCTTGTTCTGAACAGCTAAACTTCACGCGAACGTGAAACTATTTTCCCAGGAAACGGAAATTTAATTCAGAATTTTGTTTGCGATTCGTCAGTGAATTTTTTCACCAATTTTAGTGAGGACCCTGGGTTAGTAACTAAAAGTTTTTCAGATATGTCTACTCAACAAAATGTTATTAAAAACCTTTGCATCTACAGTAGAACCTATTATTCTTGAATTTCATGCATTTTCCCCTGCATTTTCGGTCTAAATTCAATGTGCATTTACATGTTTATCTCGAATAGTTTTCCCTAAAACTCCTATATCTCAAATTATACACAGAACTGAATATTACAAATTAAAAAAACGGTGCATGAAATAGAAACCAATGAGGTTGATTTCGATTTCCAAGAGAAAACCTCATTTAGACGTTTTATTTGAAGCCTTTTTGGATATAAGTGATTCCCTAATAATTTGCTGAATGTTGACAGATGCGTAGAATATATGCAATGTGCAAGGAGTTTTTAATGACAATAATGATAAAATTATAAACTTATTTGATTTTAATATTCATTTTTATTACCATCATCTGATAGTAAGTACGTAGTCATTATATTATACTAATTTCTAACTACTGTGGCAAGAGCCATTTTCTTTCAAAAGTTATTACATTCAAACTTTTCTAGGAACCCTCTATGATTTAAAATGTGTAGGGATTTATGAGAGTAATATAGTTACAACTTTTACATAAAATACCAATATTGCTTAATAAAACAAAAAAATAATAATAATAGATGCTATTTTATTTTTACATTAATTTTTATTGAATTTTATTTGTGGAAGATGGGTGAATCATGTGTGAATCAAAGTGTGAATCATGTACTATTCAAATGTAGTGTGGCATTTGCAGTCGATTCGTTGCCCATAGGATTTTAATGCTGCACAATTCTTTGCTAATATTCTTTATTTTAATGACACGGTTCTTTGTAATACATCATTGCACCAAGTCAGTTTTTTTTAAATATTGCTTTGGTTCTTTAGCAGTATCAATTTAACAATAGTTCAAATTGCAATCAATACAATTCATTCACTGGTTCACTTTTTTAATAGCATAGTTCTTCAGTGGTTTAATTGTATTTCAATGAAACTCTCTAAAATAGTTCACAAACAACAGTTAAGTTCTTTATTCTGTGATTATGTAATGGTTTAATAATTTTAGATTTTTATTTTGGTATTCCTATACTATGATTTGAATAATGTAAATTAATCTCTTTCTCTAAGCTTTTATATGTTTTCGAACTATATTCAGTGTTAAGTTTTCTTTTTAATATTAGAGTGGAAAATATTCGTGTCCGGAGTGGCTATCCAGCGAAAGTAAAGCTTTGCTGTCGGAAATTCTTCAAGTCGATCCCGAGAAGCGAATATCCATCGACGGACTACTGACACATGCTTGGGTCACTCATGGTTTAAGTTCCCCTGTGAAGTGGCAGAGCAACTATGAGGTAAGGTTTCTATAGCCCTATTTTATTATGCAATGTCCTTCTTACACACAGAAAGTATTTCGCTATGTGTACATGCAGAGAAAAGTACTCAAAATTTAAGGATAAAATGCAAAATTGTAGAAAATCCCTGCACTTGGGTAGTGATAATGTTGCTCTTTGCCATTTTCTGAAATCTTGAGGTTGACTCCTACGTCTCATAGTCTGTGGTTTAGTTCCCTGAATGTTGAGGTTTGAATTCTGTGAAAAATTTTAAGTGTTTACAATTATAAGTGTTAGCAGTTCAAAACTTATGGGAAGAGGCACAAGCACCTTTAAATAAGATTGTGTGATATAGCCTATCAGAAAATGTGTTTTGGCATCCAATTAATGCTTGAACCCTCCCTTTCCTATACCACTGGTTGTTGGTTCTTCATCTGGCTTTGCATCACAAAATACAGTCATTGATAATTACAGAATATCATTTAATTCTGAGCTCTAGAATATAATACCCTCTTTAAGTCATATCTGTATTATTAGTGCAAAAGTGCTAGTCACGCTTTTTATTCATAAAATTTAGTAGTACTTTAA
This sequence comes from Dysdera silvatica, assembly GCA_006491805.2. Taxonomy (NCBI): domain Eukaryota; kingdom Metazoa; phylum Arthropoda; class Arachnida; order Araneae; family Dysderidae; genus Dysdera; species Dysdera silvatica. Next base: position 62,981,458 of record QLNU02015003.1, read on the forward strand.
ATGCGAAAAATGTAAAAATATGCATACAATGGCGCAAAAGTAATAAATTTTTTCTGTCATCCGGGGAAATCTGAGTTCAAACTCTGCCGGTTTCGAATGTGTATAGTTTTCTCTACACAGGTTTTACATGCATCTGGAAAACTTGGAATTACCAATGAATTTTAAATCGCCCATTAAAGGTCAGGGGAAAAAGTTTTTTTTATCAAAACTGGAAAAATCAAGAAACAATCATCCTAACTTCTGTTTGGAACAGCTAAATTTCTCAAAAATATGAAGCTATTTCCAATTAATTGAGGTTCGCTGGAAAGTTTAGTTTGCGATTGATCAGGGAATTTTTTTTTCCGTGGAATGAGAACTCTGTATACAGTTTCATGTTCTGGGAATTAATTCCTTAGGCAACGGATGTTTGGATCTCTAAAAAAATTGTGGGCTCTTGCACCACATAATCTTAACCACCCTTGAATCATTAGACACAAAGAACAAGATAGTAAATTCTCCGGTGCTCAAAATTAATGTCTTTGTCAAATACCTTTGACAAAGAATATGGCAATTTCAAATGACTTTGTCAAGTACACACTTTTGAAAAAAAGCACCCCTAAAAAATTATCCGATCATCTCAAAATTTCGCATGCAAATTCCTTTAGATCAAGTATGAAATGATTAAATTTTCAAAGCCAATGAGTGTTAACTTCGATTATAGCGCACATTTCTGAGTAAATGGCATCGTATAAAAGAAGTAAAAAATACGAACTTTTTTTTTTTTTTTCGTTGTCGGTGTTACAGTTCCGTGGAGATGTAATCAGTAATGCTGTTAGGACGTCGTCGAAGACTTATAACCAATTGGCCTACTTCGAACGTGGTCGCATAGTCGGGATGCTTGAAGCTGGCTGGTCCTACTGAGCAATAGGCTGCCACCTGCACCGTACGGACACTGCTGTTCAAGGGTGTTGGCAGCAATGGTTGCTGCGAGGAACTCATCGGCAGAATGAAGGCTCTGGAAGGCCAAGGTGCACGAATGCGAGGCAAGGTCGGTTATTTATGCGACAAGCCCGAGACTGATGTGCTCGTCTTGACAGGCCCGATCTGACTCAACGGCATCATTGTCCGCCATCCAACGTGCTACGGTCTCTTCCATACCACTCGTGGCACCTTCCACCATTTCACGGCGCTAGTACGAGGTTTGATTATGCTAACAGCCACCTTTAAGACGTTTGCCTTTAACCCCACACCATTGACAGAGTCGTCTGGAGTGGTGTCGTAGCCGATCATCATAGCTGCCAGCAGATTGGCATCGCATAGTGTTCAGCGATGAATCCCGCTTCAGTCTTGGAGCAGATGACCATCGAATCCTGTGTGGAGGTGCCAGGGCCAGCGGTCCCAACCACCCTTTGTTTTACAAAGGAACACAGCCATTACCCCTAGAAACGAAAAATATCGGAGACTACTAAAGTGCCTTCATCATCAAAAGAGAAAGTAATTTCAAAACACCTAAGAGACAAGAATGTCCAAAATAAAGAACAAATAGAGCAGGCCGAATAGTTAAACCGCCACAAAGATACCCTTATTACATTCACTGACCCCCACACCACCACTGGGAGAGGGGGGAATAGTGTGGTGGTAGATGAACATTGCAATAATCGCTTAACATCTGTGATTTTCTTTATATTAATTGTTTATTGGTGCATTTTTGTATAATTATTTATTCAACAAGTAGTAATATTCAATGTCGTGTAGCACAACATGTGATACCATGAAATGTTGACTTTCCATTATTCAGTTTTCAATAATTGTACTGCTAATCCCTCAGCACAATGTAAAAGATTGGTCTTTATTTAATGCTGTGTAAATAAATATGCATATACTGGATATTTCCGGATTTTATCGCCTGTGTAGAGCATTGAACAAATTTGCCTGCATTGTTGCAAAACATACAACTAAAAGCCATTGTTGCGAAACTTGTTGCTAATCAGCTGCTAGCACATTTTGGGAAATCTGGTGAATTTGTAGGAGGAGGTTGTTGTAAGAAGATGGTTGCAGTTATATAGTATTTTAGTAGACGTCAGGTTTTCTAATTTCACTATAATTATTAAATGGTATTATTTTACTCATTTCTCGAATAAGGATTTCTCTCTTATCATTATTATTACATTTCCAGCTAGGGAATTAGATGAAGGGTGGCGAGAAAGGCCCATCCCAGGGGCGCAAGCACGGAGGAGCGTAAATTGCCTGAAATAACTCGCAAGAGAAAATATGTCCGTAACCAGAGGCGCAATCTGAAGAGTTCTACTAGGGTCACGGAATGATCTAGCTACGTTCCTGTTCCCAACACATTACTGTCATAATACTCAAATTTAAACATTTTTCATACGCACACAAAATGTACGGTAGGACCTCGTTAATCCCAATTACGCTTATCCGAAAATCCAAAATTTGTTTAGTTGCCTAGAACGGAAGCCCACTGACAAGATGTAAACAGTGCAGTGTATTTTGCCAACTAATTGAAATTTCTCCATAAAAGAAGGGGAACTTTTTCGTTGCTCATCCATCATCTGCTGTGTGGGAACACCAAAACACACACACATCAAATAATTATAGTTTACAGTAAATTCCGTGGAAAAGATTTCGGAATCTGAACAGGTCTCAGTCCCAAATAGTTCAGATTAACGAGGCTCTAACGTATACACAATCTTTCACTTCTTGTGGAAGAAATTATCTTATTTACATTTATTATGCTACAACTATCAATGCATTCCTACGTTAAATATACAAAATTTCATTGCAATGTGAGGGTTACAACTCCACACCAACACCTTCCTACGTATGCCAGTGCCCAGGACTTGAGTATAATGGGCCGTTCCGTTACCGGTTTAAATTGAAGCTTTATAATTTAAGGGGGTCCGGGACAAAAAAGAGTCAACTTTTTTATTTTTGAACTTTTTTTGATAATTTTTTTTCAGAGTAACATAGTATATATGTGACTATTATTGTGCATTTAAATTATCTTTTCTCTTTAATTTTTTTTTATAAAAAATCCAAAACTTGAAAAATTTGCGCTAAAACGACGTTTCTAGTTTTTATATAACTAAAAATTTATCATAGTAGATACTATTATTTTATATTTTATATATATATTTCATGTAAAGTAAAAGTGATTTTAATTTATAACTTGACTTTTATTATATTATACCGTTTCGTACAGTTGAGTTACTGCATGATAATTAAAACTACAATCATTAGCTATTCAAAACCGAAAAAAAAAAGTTACGCAAATTTGAGCACTAAATTTATTTTGTTTATTTTCCAGATTGACTCCGCTAATTTCTCGCCAATCCCCTTTAAACCCATGGATAGCAAATTCTAAACGATCCAGATTTGATGCCCTAATTTTTTATATTTTGCATGAATCAGGCAACCAATCCGTTTCAGATACGGTTTTAACCAGTATAAAAGTAACAATTAGAAGCCTCAATTAAAAGGGTGAACAAAGGTTGGATAAAGCGTCAAGGCATCAAGAGCAATTCCTAAATGACAATTCCTCCTGGCTGAAAGGAAATTTTATATTTTCCGACATTGTGAGTCAATCTGCACGAGGTACTTCAACGCACAATGGCCAAAGTAAGAAACTGGCAGTCCTGTAAACAGTTTTAGTGCATGTGGTTTCAAGTCCAGAAAAAAAAGTATGAACCCTAGACCAATCAACCAGCCAAGAAGAACGGTCAGTGGCGGCTGGAATAAAATTACGGAAGGAAGGGAAAGGGGATTCTGCTGCCATGGTCAAAGAGCTTGGCATTGCATCTCTAAAAAGAGGCAAAACAATGAAGAAGGCCCGTATGTCTTACCTTTGAAAGCTAGCAAATCTTTCCGCAAATCGCGCTGGCGTAAATTGTGGATGCCAACCATTCAACGCGGCAATACAACGTTTTACTTCATCAAGTCAAACCCTTTAATTATAAACTTTATCCACCTTATTACAAAGTTAAAGAAGCAAAATTATTATGTTATCCTATTGGAATTACCTTAACAGAAGTATCGGTTGAAATAGCATTTCAATCACTCATTGACCATACTATAACACAATTATGTCAAATTCAAGAAGTAGTGTTTCAGTCTTTGCATTTGCCCGAAAACATTGTTCTTAATATAATTAGAAAATGAGATCGTGATGGGTCGGACAAAAATAGGTACCGCTAAAAATTTTCGGAAGAGTGTTCTACAGATGAATTTTTATTTAATACCTTTATGGCACCTATACAACTTTGCGCTGGTACTGACGAATCTAAAACCATAATTTGACAAAGACCTGTACCATCTTCTGCCAGGCATTGCTAAATGTATTTTCAAAATAAGGAGGTAAACTAAAACTTTCTTATATTTGGAATACCGCCTCCATGTTCGAGAATGAATTTATCGGAATGTCTACTCCACATTTTGTATCTATTAAAAATAAAAGCATGGCAAATTCGAGACGCAGAAAATAAAAATAAAGCTACTCACAAAAAAATATATTCAAGAAAAGTTTAAAAGTAAGTTGAGTTTGTGTTGATAAACACGCCTAAACAGGAAACACTAATAATGACAATACGGTTCATAAATTTTGTAGAATGCGGATGTCTGCCGAAGTAACTAGGGTCAATGTGGAGCTGATCAAACGATTTCACATCACTTTAGAACGCTTAAATTATGGCTTCAACATAAATAAATTCGGATAAATTTGATATGTACACAAAGCACAAGCGGGACCTGTTCATTAGTAAACATTCTTGGTATTCAATGCCCTTAAGCATACATAAAATAATATTTCACGGAAGAGGTATTATTGCCTGTTGTATCCTTCCGATATATCAGTTTTCTGAAGAAGCTGAAGAGGCGAGAAATAAACACAATAAGAAATGCAAAGAATTTTTACGCAGAAAACATCAAGTATTAACACAAACAAAAATTTACTTAATAGATTGCCTGTCACCTCAGACCCACTAATTGCAAGTTTAGATGCTGCTCCTCATACAAAGCGCGGAAAATTTAATTCAGAAGTTTTGGTATTTATTAATGGAACCCTCAGGAGATTTGAATTCAGCAAGTAGAGGAGGATAGTATTCAATAAAAGGTGATTATGCATCAGTCATATCACATCATCCGTCAGACGATTACAATAATAGTAGTGATTCCCAGTATTTTTGTGTTGTGTTATTATTTTTGTAGCATAAAAATTTATATGCCTTTAGAATAATAAAGCATATTTGATATTCATGTAATAATTATCGACGTTTTTTATTATAAAACTGTGTAAAATATTAATATTATTAGTCCAATAATTTGATTTTTCTGTAACATGGAGCCAGAAAATGATTTGAAATTGCTATTATAATTATTTTTTAAATGCCTTAATATATGGAAGAAAAATATAACATTTTTATATATTTTACAAGTAACAGCCTCCAAAAAATAATTAAAATGCTTTATGTGTGGTTTAATAATTTTTTCCACCTGGATTGCTAAAATATCACACTATGCTGCTGCCCTCTAATCGACAACCCTCTAATTGGTGGCTCTCTAATCGCACGACCCTCTGTATTCGCGACTCCCACCCTCTAATTCTCAAGTAACTCGTAAGGTTTTCGACGTTAACAATAGCCATCATAATAGCATTTACGGACGACCTTTACCTTACCCCTTTTATTGCCTTTTATTGCGCACAGACAGACAGACAAACAGAGAAACCAAAAGCAGTATCTATTTAAATCCGTTAATAATATCACAAGAATAAGCAAAAACTGATCAAACTCATCAAACAAATAAACACTGGAGATAGCACCACTGACGTCACAATCCTCCTTCTCTTCAAAGCAAAGTGAACACGTCCGGGTGGACGACCCGACCTGTATAATCTACGTACCTTGGTTTAAAATAAGAAGAATGCTAAAACGGACATCGGTTAACAAAGATCTAAGGATAAAGATAGTCGGATATAATACTGAATCTATGGCATTTACACAACGTGCCGTCCATAAATGATATCACACTTTCTAAAGTTACTTTCTGGAAACCCTCACCCCCTTGTCACGCGATTTCTCAATCTTTGATCATGGTCTGTCACACGCATAACATCCCACCTTCTCTAGACCATGACATCATTTATGGACGTCCCCTAATGTGTTTCAAACCCAAAAATTTTCCTTAGTTGTGAGAAGCTGCATGTGAAAATAAACATCAAACTTGGCTCAGTATTCCCAGAAGAGGCTGCAATGATTGCAGAAGAAGGAAATGATCAACTGCACACTCGTTAAGAGTAGCTGCGATCATGATCATGCAAAATATACGCCGAAAACGTAATATGTTTTTCATTATTGACGCATCCTTCCTCTCTTAATTTGATTCTGAGAAGAACAAACACGAAAATATCGTCATCATCATCATCAAGAGCGAATTCCCACGTGTTGTGTTGTTGATCGGTGTGTTTTACGTTTTTTTGTGTGGACAGATATATTTTATTAATTGTTATTAATTTCAATTAAGTTAACAGCCATGGATGATCCCGAAGTCAGAAATCTCTTGCCCGTTAAGCAAAAAAACGGTAAGTGGGTTTATCCAGTGCAAACTGTAATAAGATCTGAAGTGGAAGATAATGATCTTCCAAAACAGAGCGAGCTGATTGTTAAGCCAACTGTTGCGAAGGTTCGTAGTTTAGCCGAAAAATACGCCATTGAACAAAAGAGGTTGAAACTCTTGAAGGTAAAAATTGGAATGCTCTGTACTTCAATAACTGCCAACCCTGTCAGTGGTCTACGGGATTTAAAAGCTTTGATCACCATGCTGCAAAAACCAAGAACTAAAATGATTATTACCGAGAAAAAGTTATTAGCATTGTCACTGCTGCATGTTTTCAACGATATTTTACCCAGCTATAAAATTCGAAACATCCAAGAACCTGATACCAAGTTGAAATTGAAAAAAGAGACGAAGATCCTGCTTACACATGAGTTGTCATTGCTCCGGCATTACAAAAAGTACCTTGATTCGTTGCAGCAGATGGTCAATGATATGAAATGCAAACGTCGTAAAACCAGTATCACCCCGGCCAAAAAGAAAGCGATAATGGAAATTGGAGTTATTGCAACGAGATGCCTTTGTGAGCTTTTAGTCAACCGATGTTATTTCAACTATCATAAAACCATTATTAGTATTGTGGTGCCGTTGGTTGGAAATCGTAATAGTGATGTGTCTAATATTTGCTGCAGTGCCATCGAGAAGCTGTACAAAACGGATAAGTTGGGTGAAGCCTCGTTAGAAGTGGTTAAGCAAACAGTCAAGGTGGTGAAAGAGCGGAATTTTGCTGTTCCGGGTAAATTGTTAAGAACATTCCTAGCTCTTAACTTGCAAGAAGTGAAGGTTGATGAAAGCAAGAAGAAGGATATGAAAGAAGTTCGAAAACAGTTAGATGCCATGTCCAGGAAAGAGAAAAAACATAAAAAGAAAATGAGGGAGCTGGAACAACAACTACGAGAAACAGAAGCTCATGAAAGTAGAGAAGCAAAATCGAAACTACAAACAGAAACGCTGAAGAAAATGTTTTGGATTTATTTTCATGTGTTGAAAGATGATGAGAAAATGGGTTTGCTGGCTCCGGTACTTGAGGGATTGTCGAAATTTGCCCACCTGATCAACTTGGAGTTTTTTGATGATCTGAACTCTGTTTTGTGCTCTTTAATGGAAAGGGAAGCTTTAGGAGACACTGAAAAATTGCATTGCATTCAGACTGTCTTTGTTATTCTGTCGGGCCAAGCTGAATCACTAAATGTTGACCCTCAGCATTTATATGGACACTTTTACCGCATCTTACTTAATGTGAACCATACTACATCTATTGAACAGTTCACAGCAATATTGCAGTGTTTCAATTACATGTTTCTTAAGAGGAAGAAGAAAATAACCGCTAACCGTTTTCTCGCTTTTATTAAGCGACTCTGCACTATGTGTTTGCAAGCACCAGTACACTTTGCTTTAGCTTCTTTGAACCTCGTTCGACTGTTGACAGGAGAAGTGAAGAACAGCGATATATTATTGGACATAGAAAACGTTGGGAGTGGTGTGTTTTCGCCTCAACTTGATGATCCAGAATATTGTAATGCTAGTTCTACCACCCTTTGGGAGTTGCATCTACTGATACAACATTGTAACCCTATTGTATCTGACTATGCTCGGCATATTCTTCACAGTTGTCCTCTCCAAGGCAAATTGCGATTACCTGATTGGCTTTCGAAGCTAACGCCTGAAAAAGTTTTGACTATGTCTTCTGCACAGGTATTAGAAAATAATCTTGATTTTGAGAAGTATAAGAGCCCAGTGAAAAGGCGTAAAACAGCTTAATAAAGTATTGGCTATTTTGGTTTTGAATTACTGTTTCCTCAAAAATGCTAATTTAATCATATTTGCGGTATAATCATAAATAAGAGGTGTAAAACTCCCTACATAATTAAGTTCCTCTTCATGAGTATATACTGTATAAATAATGTTCATTCTAGGATACAAAATGCATAGAGCACTCTAGATTTGAAAAAAAGGTACTTTATCAAAAAATATAGACTTATATTGGAATAGTTTGAATTGCAGTTAAAAGGGAAGAAAGGTGTGTTGGATTAGGTTTTTAAAGGAAGTTTAATAGGTTTGGAGTATGAGTGTTCAGTTTGCAAGCAAATAATGTGATTCTATGCTAGGCCTAATGTGAATGATGGTGTAATAAAAGAGGTGAAGTTATCCGATGAAAAAAGCGAATAAAAGTTAGTACCTCATTTTTTTAAGTTTGCTGAATTGAAAAAAGGGATGAGGAAGAGAGGAGAAAGAGAAGAGGAAAGAAAACAGGAGGAAAGGGAAAGAGGCGGGGCCTTGTAATAACATGGCGTAAACAACATAGCCGCAAGTCAGGACAAAGTTGTCATACATGTTAGAAACTCTTCCCACTAAAAACGATTTGGGACGGATTTTGTACTAGCGCCAAGTACCTTATTTTAAAATGTGTTTCTAAAACTTTAAAAGTAAATACATAGCAGAATCAGGAAAACCAAAATTAACAATGGTTGGAAGGCTTAAGCCCCTCTGCCCCCATATTGGAACCTGTGAATTCTGTACCTTCATACGAAAATCCTGTTAGTGTAATAGAAGCTTTCAATGTGTTTCAAGCTGTGTTTGTTCTGTGATAAAGAGGCAGATTCTGGTGCTTTTCTAGAAATTGGACAAACTGGATGATTTTTGGTAACATTGGGCCGACAAAAAGTGAAAATAATCTTCAATTATGACATTTTTTATGTGAACTAATACAAATTAAAATACAGGGTTAGCATAAATCAGGGGTCCAAATTAACTTTTTAAATCAGGTGCACAAGTGCATCAAAGTCTTGAGATTTAGGTGCACTAAATACTAGTTAGCTGTACAACTAACAGAAAGTAAACCTCAACATTAAAAACGGGTAAAATTAAGTGTAGCAACTATATTTAAGCATGTAAGCTTTAAAAATATGAAACTTTTCAAAATAATTGAACATTCATTTGTAATAATAAAAAATTCAAAGAAAACGCCGATACATTGAGAAAATTATTCCATGAGTCACTGTTCTTGAAAAATAAACGTATGTAGCCACAGTTTTCGATAGTTAAGTGCACTGTGTGCACCCAAATTAAAAATTTACATGCATAGATAAAATTCCATATACACCCGTGCATCCACTAATTTCGAACCCTGGCATAAATGAATGACCGGATTTTAAAAATTTATATTTTCGAAACTATTACACATAATATAATCAGTGCTACATGAAAATAAAGAAAAACATTACAATTTTTTTTCTATTACAAATGTTTGATGGGTGTATCTTTCATAACGCGACAAACATCTAATATGTAATTAAATTTGTTACAGGCATTTTGCAGTTTTTCACTATCAATGGTCATGCAGCTGATGCGTTCTTTAAGTTCATTGAGTGTTTTCAGCAATGGTGGTTTATAATGCATGCTGCACAGTGGTCATGTGGTCTGAAATGCACGCTACACAGAAATAATAGAAAAACAACCTTACATGCTCTAGTACACAAAAGCATTTCTGTGTCGTCGCCATTTTT